>OY997268.1:328249164-329449164 GCA_963921465.1 Triticum timopheevii | reverse complement strand
GTGGCCTCATTTGGTCAGGTGAACATGCTCACCAAAGTTGGGGTCAAGTTGAGGAAGTTGGTAGTACAAAGTTGTTCAAACTTGATTCTGGACAGGAAGGGTTTTGGGGCACTTTGGTCAAGACAACATTTTCTCCAACTTGTGCCATCTGGTCTGGATGAATGATTAGGCCACTTGAGCATGTTCACAAGGTTTGAGAACATTTGGACATGTTTGGCAATGTAAAGTTGCTCAAACTTCAAAATGGATAGAAATGGTTTTGAGGGGATTTCATGGGGTTATACTATTCTCCATGACATGATACTTGTCAAGATCATCAAACATGTCATACGTGACATGATAGAATTTTCTTGGAATTTTTGGAGAATATTTCCTTTGTAAATATTTCAAAAGCTTGAAATATCCAGAAAGGGTTTTTGAGGGATTTGACCAATATTTTGAACATGACCATGTGTTGAAACTCTTATATATGGACAATATATCTCCACTGAGTTTCCCTAGGTTTTTGTAAAATATTTTTGAAACAATAAAATAATTTTTCCCTATTAAAGACCATTTCTGGCTTTAAGAAAAAAATCTTTTAAATAAAATAGGAAAATAACTTTTAAAATTATATTTTTTTGGTTTATGGGAGTCCTACATCTAATAGGATTCAAATATACTTTTTGAAATATTTTTCATACCCCAAATCAAGTACTTGCAGTGCAAACCTCAATTTAGGGGTTTTTGAAAAACTAATTTTTAGAAAATACTTTTTGGCCAAATTATTTTTGTAAGAAAATACTATGTTTCTCTATACACATGGCATGATTATTGGGTAGGAGTTTGGGGCAAGGAGATGAAGTATAGAAGGTGGAGTAGTTGACTTTAATGAGCACTTGAAAAACACAGAGAGAAACCAACTCAAAAGAAAAAGTCAAATAATGCAAAAATTTTGGCAAACCACATTTTATCATGATTTATCATCTTAAGTGTTGTGCCATGAAAATCAGGGTGTGACATTTTCTTTCGTAAGTACGAAGAAGATTCTGAAGAAAGGATGCTGGCTTCATGATGATGACCTGAAGAAGAGAAATGAAGACATCGAACGTAGTGGATCGACCTCATCGAGAAGAGCAACCAAGACAAGAAAATCGTTAGAAATTTCGTAACCTAGTCTTTCCCCCTTGTTCCACCCCTTAAATCTCGGGACGAGATTTCTTGTAGTGGAGGAGATTTGGGACGCCGGGATAATTAAGCTACAGCGATACTCTGCTAATGATGCCATGTCACCTCCGTAACTGATTCTAATCTCGCGTTAGTCCAAAACCGATTCAAAATCCATTTTCAAAAAAAAAAGTCAAACAATTAAAGTTTCAAAAGTCAAAACTAAAATGTTCTTATCGTGACAAATAGTTCATAAGATATATTGGTGGAGAAACCAAGTATTTATAAAATTTTTAAATAAACTAAACTAATTAAATCAATAGCTAAAACCATTAATTAAATGCCTTTTATATTTTGTAAAATACTAAACTATATTATTTTGGGGTGAAACTTTTGTGGTTGTGACATAATTTGTAACATCAATTTAGGTGCCTCATTGGTATTTTGTTAAAATAAAAATAATTAGGAACTAAAAGAAAACAGAAAAGAAAAATAAGAAAAGGGAAAAGGATAAAGCCAAAAAAAGAAAAAAAAGCAAACCTCCTCTCACTGGGCTTCCTCCATGGGCCACCGAGCCAACCAGGCCGGACCAGCCGCCCCCTACTAACCCCCCCGACCCCCCCCCCCCCACCCGGCCGAACCCTAGCCTCTCCACCGATTCCCCACTACCCCATGATCCCCACCCCACTCCCTCGTTCTCCCACATCTTCGCCACCACACACAACACACGCACACATTGAGCCAGGCCCGCACGCCCGCGCCCGATGCGAGCCGCCGCTCCCCTGAGGCCTCCGCCGGCGTCGAGCACTACCATCCCCGACCTCCTGCCACAACATCACCGTCTCCCCTCGCTCCAGCGAGCCTATCGCCTCCACCCAACGAATCCTCCCTCCGTCCTTCGGCACCCGTCCCCGCCGTCCCGAACCTCCCCTGCAACTCGGCCGCCCCTACGCTTTGTCGCCGGCCTCCCCGAACCCGAACTCGCTGCCAATGCCCTACAGCAGCAATGTGAGGCCCTCTTTCGCTTCCCCCTCCCCCTACGTACTCCTTCGCCGTAGGGTGCCAACGCTGACGCGCTCGAGCACGTTCCCCCGCCATGCCGTGACCACCCCTGGGGTGCCCCCTCGCTCTCGTGCGTGACCCTCGCCCCAGCGCGGCCCCTTGCGCCTGCCTCCTCCCGCGTCGCTGCTGCCTCTGCCCCGCCGTCGTAACAGCTTCTGCTCGCCACTACTCGTCGTGCCCGCTGCCCCACTGGACACGCCGCTTCGCGTGCCCTCCACCGCGTCCTCCTGCACGTAAGGCCATCACCGGAGCTGTGCTCCCGAGCTCCTCCGCCGCCTCTGTGCCTTGCCGGCATGCACAACGCACGCATCCGTGCTTAAACCAACGGGCTAGCTCACTGACGTGTGGGCCTGTCCAAATTAATTAGGACCTAAATGCTACTTAGCACTAATCGGCACCCTAGTAGCCACTAACATGTGGGGCCACCTAGCTAATTAACTAGTTTGGTTAAATAAAACTCTATTTAAAAAATGACCCACTAACGGCCGGGTCCCACCTGCTAATTACTTTAATAGATCGACCTAACCTTTTGTTTACTATTTGAGTCACTGACTGTTGGGTCCCACTGGGCCCTGTTGTCCAAGTCAATTGTTGACTGGGATGCCCCAGTCAATGACATGTGGGCTCACTTGATCCTGTTGACCAGTCAACTTTTTTTGAACCTGAAATAGTAGGAGCACCTCCTACTGCAAATAAACTAAAAGAATAAAGGTCTTACAATTACATGGTGTTGTACATTCACCCCATTTTGGGGTGGGGGGGAGGGGGTGATGGTTTATTACAAGGTGTCTAAGAGGGCAGGGATGAGATGCTTGTGTTTCTCCTTAACCCTAAAAGTTAGGAGAGAGTAGTCCTCCTTGAATCTTTTCAGCCAGGAATCCTTTGATGGTGCCATACCTCTAAAATGTTTATTGTTTCGTTCCTTCCAAATGCTCCAGGGTGCAAGAAGAAAAGCTTCCATAAACAATGGCTAATCCCATGTCTCTTTGGCAACCTCAATGTTTTCAAGTCTGGTCCCTCCTTGTTGCCACGTCAAGCCCAAGCTCGCCCAGCAAAGTTGAGAGAAATGACATTCAAAGAACAAGTGTTCAATTGTTTCCTCAATGTGCAGGCCACATAGGATGCAATCATGGTCATCTCCAATATTGTAGTGCCTCCTCTTAAGCATGTTTCTTGTGTTTAAGCGGTCAGGGAGGAGCAGCCATCCAAAAACTTAGATTTTCATGGTGGACCTGGATTTCCATAACCATCGAAAATATTGGTGCGCCACCGTGTCTCTGAAGCAGAAGGAATAAAATTTGTGTGTTGTGAAGGTTGAGGTCCCCCAGACATACGTCCACCTGTCATAATCTTGGGTGCTATCCGGGATATTAATTGCAGCGGTGTCCAATTGGAGTTGCCTGACCTCTGCATGCGCTTGCGGCGACAGAGGAAGATGGAAGGCCTCCGCGAGTGACGTGACGCTCAAGAAATCCCTGACAGAGATATCTTCATTTTTTGCGTAAGAACAAGCTCTTGGGTGAGCTTCTGATAGAATTTGAGGTCCCCAAAGGTCTTTCCAGAACAGCACCGCGCCACCATGAATAATTTTGGCTTGCGTGATCCCTCGAAAGGTTGTTATAAGCTTAGCAACATCTCTCCACCAGAATGATCCGCAAGTGTCCATGGCATGGGGAATCTTATTTTTGTAGTATGTGGTCCAGATGAGTTCGAGCCAAAGCAAATCAGAGTGGTTATAGAACTTATGAAGGTATTTCAAAAGAAGTGCCTCCCCTTGAATTTTTAAATTAAGCACGCCGAGCCCACCACAAGCCTTGGGTTGGCACACCATGTCCCAGGAAGCCAGAGAGTTGCATTTGTCTCCTTGCTCAGTTTTTTTGGCCCAAAGGCATTTCCGTCGAATCTTGTTAATAAGCTCAATGATTTTTGCTGGAAGCCGAAGTGTGCATAGGGCAAAATGGCTAGAGAAGTGATAACTGAGTTTAGGAGTGAGAGCTTGCCTCCATAAGAAATCATGTTTAGGGTGGCAGATAGCCTCCTTTCAATGCTACACACCAGCGGCATGAGCTCAATAATTGTGGGTCTTGTGGTGCCCAAGGGGAGTCCAAGATAGGTGAAGGGCATTTTGCCAACCACACATCCAAGCACATTAGCCAATTCCTAACATTTGGTGGCCTCACAGTTGTTAGGAATGAGTGTGGATTTATTGAAGTTGATTTTGAACCCAATGGAATTGGCATAATCTTCGAGGATCTTTTTGACTGTGATCACCTGTTGCGTGCATGCAGGAAGGATGATGAGCGTGTCGTCGGCATACTGGACAATGGGGTAATCTTTCTGCGCTGTGGACGGAAAGGGCAACTGTATTTTGCCTTGAGAGAATGTGTCATTGATCGCGGCTTGAAGCAACTCCGCGGCTAGAACGAAGATAAGCGGCGACAGTGGATCACCTTGTCTCACACCACACTTGCAAAAAAATTGTCGACCAGGTGTGCCATTTAGCAGAACTGAAGATTTTCCAGAGGAGAAAAGGCAATTAATCCATCCAAGCCATTTTTCATTAAAGCCCATACTTCTCATGATCTGAATCATCGCCTGATGATCAATCGTGTCAAATGCCTTGGCAAAGTCTAGCTTGATCAGAATAATTTCTTTTCTGGATGATTGGCATTGACAAATGTATTCATATGCCCAAGCGAGGCAATCTTGGATTGATCGCCCCTTGAGAAATCCATATTGGTTTATGTGGATAATTTTAAGGATGACTTTTTGCAGATGATTGGCAAGGAGTTTGGTGATTACCTTAAGACAGCAATTCAGCAACGTGATAGGCCTGTAATCATTAATCATCGATGGGGAGCCGATTTTGGGTATTAAGGTAATGAAGCCATCATTGATACTTTCGAGGTTTAGCCCTCCCTCAAAGAAATGGTTGCACAGTTTATAAAAATCTTCTTTAATGATTGACCAGCAACGTTTTAGGAAGATTCAAGTGAAATCATCCGGGCCAGGAGCTCGTTCGGCAGGCATTTCTCTGATTACATTGTCAATTTCCTCGTGTGTGAAGGGAGCTGTTAAAGCATCAAGCCCATCACATTTTTTGATAATTCTCGTCAGATCAAATTTCATGTCATGAGGAGTGGATGTGCCAAGTCTGCTTTTGTACGTGTGGAAGATGATGGATTCTTTGCCAGCATGGTCTTCCACCACAGATCCATCCGGGGTGCATAGCGTGGCAATATTATTCCTTCTGTATCTTTCAGAAGCTAGGGCTTGGAAAGACTTGGAGTTCTCGTCACCAAATTAAACCCAATGTATGGTACATCTCTTTTTCCAGTAGATTTGTTGGTATTTTAGGAGTCGGAGGATATGAGCTTTCAGGATTGTTCTGAAGTTTCGTTTAGGTGTGGATAGTGGCCTTTTGTCTTCCAATGAGTCAATTTCATTGAGAGCCTTTTTGGAGTTTTCTATGGCCCCAGAAAGTTTGGAAATCCCTTTGCTCCATACTTTGAGGTCGTGCCTCAGGTTTTTGAACTTGCGGATGAGAACAGTGGCAGAGTTTGAGGAGTGCACTTGTTTTGCCCAAGAGGAAGATACCACATCCATAAACCCAGGGTGTTGCAACCAAAAAGATTCAAATCTGAAGATTTTCGATCTTGGAATTGTAGTTTCAATTGTGACAACACATGGTGTATGGTCAGATACTGGTTTACCCAAAGGTTTAACACAAGTTTTCGGGTAAGAGAATGTCCAATTAGAGCTGGTAAAAAACCAGTCTAGCTGCTCAAGCAAAGGGTGCATTTGCATGTTACTCCATGTATATGATCTGCCCTTAATTGGGAGCTCAATTAAACCCTGCGTTCGGATGATGTCATTAAATGTGATCATGTCATTTATGCAGCCTCCAGGTTTATTGCGGTTTTCAGGTGCTCGAATGAAATTAAAATCGCCCACAAGGAGCCAGTCCTCATTCGGTGGGATTGCTAGTTCAATTAGCCATTTAATGAAGCAAATTCGTTGGTCTCCTCGACATGGCCCATAAATATTAACTACAGTCCAACTCCGGGTTGACTGGGTTGATCGAAATCGAGTAATAAGAGCAAAATCTTCCATGGTAATTACATCCGCAGAGAATAAAGAGCTGTTCCAGATGGTGGCAATACCACCCGAGGCCCCAATAGAAGGCACGAAAGCGAACTGATCAAAACGGCGTGGGCAGCAAGATTTAACAGATGAAAGATTGAAAGAAGTTTTTTTAGTCTCCTGCAAGCAAATTACCGCACAACCACTTGACTTAATGGCGTTCGAGAGAGCTAACTATTTATCGCCAGAATTTAAACCATGGTCATTCCAACAGAGAACGTTCCAATTAACCAAAACGGGCATGAGAGAAATAAACATTGCAGATCATTAAGCTGAGGAATGAGATTCCTCGTCTTGGGAGGCCAGAAGCGCATCTTCAGAGAGTTCTTCAGGTGGAATGGCGCAGAGAATAGTCCCAACCTGCTGAATGACTGGGATGGGTGTAGGGGGTGGTACCTGCTCTTCAGAAATCTCACTGATACGGACAGAGGAGTGAGCAGAAGGAACCAAGCGGGGCTTCACCTTGGAGCTTTTAGGCTTGCTGTCAGACATAGGTTGCACGTGGAAGCCATCATATTTATTGGCTCTTGCACTTCTATGGAGAGTGATCGAGCTCTCAGGAACAACAGCTTTTCCTTTCCTGGTAATGATCAGCGGGGGATCCATAGGCATGTCAGGTGCTGGTGCTGCTTGATCTTCAATAAGAACATCCTGGGAGGTGTTAGCAATGCTAGCGCCCACCTGAGAAGTATCTTCATTAGTTAACAGTAGTTGCTGAACAGATGGCAGAGCTAGAGTAGCAGGTTCAGAGTTAAGATCCCAGGTCTGTGCCATAGAAAGATCTTGAATGATCACTGAAGAAGTTCCCCTGTGCTGGATAGCTTGAGTAGCAGAATCAATGCTCAGCTCGCCCTCACTTTCAGATATGATAAATTTGAATTCTACATTTGTATGCTTAAAGCCATATCCAGAGCTCCATGGGCCAAAAGAGGCAATGATGGACATAATTGCAGCTTTCAAATATGTGTTGAAATGCAACATAGGAATGCAATCATAGAAAGTCATGGCAGGCAAAAAGTTTCCATGGGAGATCATATTGAGCTGCATACCTCTTTCAAAAATGTTCAGAGCAACTTCTAGCTGGGGCTGGGCAGGCGGCTCTATGACAGTTACTGGAGCAGAAGAGGTAGCTTCACCATTGACTGACCACAACCGACTCATTATATTGACCGGAACTAGAACATATGAATCAGATATTGTGGCACTTGAATCAGAGCTAGCAGGCATTGAGATACTATCATTCCAGGTAGATGCAGGGCTGTCCGAAAGATTGTTCATAGGTAGGATGCCATGAGGCACCTGGAGCCCTTCTGCAGCAAGCCATTGCTGAAAGTTATAAAGAAGAGGTGGTGCCTGGGGGGAGACGGAGGCCAAACACCCCACTGTGGGTGAAAATCAACATTGTTTCCCTCAACAACCACAACGTTGCCAGCATTCTCAGCTTGCTGAACATTATCAGCCATAAATTCTGCGCCATCCAATTATGCAGCTGCTGCTAGTATAGTTGCTCTGCAGACAATCCCTCGCCAAATAACGGGTGCGGGACTCCATCAGCAGGGGGAGGATCCTCAGCCGCAGGTGGGACTTTAGGAAGATGTGCATTCCAGTCACTGCTGCGCAGCATCGTCACTGCGATAGTCTAGGATTGACGGGCGCCACCTAGCTGCCTCATGACCAGGCTCTTCGGCACAAGACGCAAATGAACAACTCTGACTTTGAGCAGAACAATTTTCCTATCGCTCCTGGGATTATGCCATTCAACTAAACTACCAAACTTATCCGCTGACTTGTGCATGTAATGCTGTGTTTGGTAGTCATAAGAAAACCCAACATACAGGATCCAAATCTCTGGCCCAAAGGTGGTGAGCCGCATATTCAGAGCAGCGTCATGCGGGACAAAGGAGATGATAGTGTGTTCGTCCACCTCCTCTTCATCTAACTCAAAAGTTGTTCCCACCACCGAATCTCTAACAACAGTGCTGACAAAACCAAAAATCCCAATGCCTAGTGGATGATCATCGACTTCTGTGGGAAAGAACTGGGATTCATGCAGCAAACCTTCAAGGATGTGGCGCAGCTCTGCCTTGCGATGAAAGGGGATGAAGCGATTCGCCTCAGCGATGGCGAGGAAGTCGTGGCGCAGCGGAGGCGTGGGGCTGATGACCATATCGTCACGAACTTTGCGGTCTGGCGGCCCCAGCTCGATCGTCATGCCAGGTGGGAGGTAGGGGATGACGTTGAGGGGGTAGTTGGCCATTGGAGCAGAGCAAGGTGGAGGAGGAACCAAGGTGTTCTGCTGCAGAGGAGAATGCGTATCGGCAGGTGTGACCAGTGCTGTGGTGGCTATGGCTTGAGACTTAGGTAGCCAGACTCCTCGATCTCTGTGCCTCCATGGCTGTCCAGGTGGAGCCCTCAAATCGTTACCACCCTTGGATTGGAATCCAACAGCTAGGCAGCCCTCAGAAGGATAGGAAGCCTCATTAATAGGCAGATGTTGATGAGATTGATTACTCTGCATCCCAGATTTGACTAGACCCAAATTGATTTGCGGCAAGTTGCCACGATTTGGCACAGAGAAAATAGGTAAGTCCAGCCTAGAAATTTCCTTTGGAGGAAGATTTGTATCGGATATTCTATTAGGTGCCTTAACCTTCCAAATCATCCTGCTCTTTGGAACGGTGCTTCTTTTCTGTGCATGTTGTAACATTTCTTTTGACCTATTAGGCCTCCAACATAGTCGTGGCACCGATTTAGTTTTGCACTTGCGTTTGATATGTCCTAGCCATCCGCATGATTTGCATTTAAGTTGGGCCAGGCATTGAAAGAAAAGATGGGTCGTTGATCCACAGAAGCAGCAGGCCTCAAAGATTATCTGATCCATCAGATTAGACTCCTTCGATGCCAAAGTCCCATGTGGACTGGAATCACATAGACACGGCCAATTAGAGCAACTGTTGCAATCAATGTTCGGGTAGTGAGCGGCTAGATGACCTTTACCATAGCAAGAAGAGCAGATCATCAATTTATTGTAAATGAAATCCAAAGGAGGAACCGAGGAAATTTTCCAAAGCTGAGCAATTTTTTCCTCTGAAATTCCAGCTCTGTGATGATCCATAATATGAAGTAGCATGAAAGACGGTAATGAATTCCAGATAGCCAGCTTGAATTGTGCCGCCTCAAAGCGCCAATTATCAATAATGTCATCATTAAGAGGACCATTAATCCTTGATTGAAACTCACCAAAAACTAGTGTAGCAGGCCATGAATGATCAATCCGATCCACAATTTCCGCACTTTCCAAACAAACCTGTCGGGTCATCGAAGTAGGCCGATGAGTTGCCGCTGATGAGGTCTTTGTCTTATCAGAATGCTCCAAAAAATGAAACAAACCCGCTTTTCAAGAGCATTCAGAGAATGGATATCCGGTAGCACATTTTCATGAGAGGACGAGAACCGTGACTTAATGGCCACTGGAGAGCGAGCAGTTACCTCAGGGTTTTGTTGATCCCAATGCCACCAATTAGCCACCGGCGGAGCATGAACATCTGGTCGGAATAAACTAAAATGGCACACAAAGTCCGGCCATATCCTGTCCTTAAGACCATAGATAAAATGTCCCACTTTGTTGGAGGCGACCGAAAACCTAAATCTCCTCCCATCCAGATGAGTCACTGGGAGTCCCGAAGGAAGACCTCCAATGCAACATTGCAGGGCAATAGCCACCAATTGTTCGTTGAGAGGAAAAGACGCCGAAGAGATACTCACAACCAAGAAGAACTCCTTGGTCGTGTCCGAAGACGAGAAATGGACCGTAGAGCCATAGAGACGACGCACCTGAGCCGCGACCACAAGGCTGGGAGAAAAATCCTAGTGTAGTAATCCCTCCATCGTCGGAGAGATCAGAGAACTCCATGGCTGCCGGAGAGGAGGTGGGTGGTGGTGGTGGTGGAGGTGGTCGGAGACAATTGTCTTTGGTACTCCATGGAGACGCAATATTTCCCTACAAAAGAGATTTGCAATGTGTAACAGTAATCGAGTCAACTTTGACTAACCAACTGCTGACTATACCTGCTGACTTTACCCCTCTGGCCCCATTGTCAGCCACACTGCCATGTTGTTGTGTAAACTGTGTGCACTTAGCATTTATCTATTTATTTTTTTGAAATTAAATGAATTCCAGGATTTTCAAAAATTGAATAAAACTTTGAAAATTAAAATAAAATAATCCGTAACTCGGATGAAAATACTTTGAACATGAAAGTTGCTCAGAATTTCAAGACGAATCCGAAAACGCAATCCGTTCGTCCACTACACGTCCCTAGCATAGTGAACATGCATCCATCCCCCTTCGGTACGTCTGTCCAAAAACGCCGAACACCGGGGATACTTTCCCGGATGTTTCCCCCCTTTGCCAGTATAACCTAGTACTGCGTTAGGTCACCCCTAGCACCGTGTATTGCCATGTTATGCTTTGTGATGCTTTGATCGCTCTGTTATTTATTGTGTTCCCCCTCCATTACTTCTTTCCGGTAGACCCCGAGACTGCCGACGACCCCCAGTTTGACTACGGTGTTGATGACCCCTCCTTGCCAGAGCAACCAGGCAAGCCCCCCCCCCCCTTGATCACTAGATATCACCTATTCTTCCCTCTACTGCTTGCATTAGAGTAGTATAGCATGTTACTGTTTGGTTAATCCAATTTTGTTGTATAGCCTGTCAATGTTACTACTCTCTCCGTCCAGAAATACTTGTCATCAAAATGAATATAAGGAGATGTATCTAGATGTATATTAGTTCGAGATACATCACTTTTTATCCATTTTGATGACAAGTATTTTTGGACGGAGGGATTACAATTGTTGATACCTTACCTGCAATCCTAGATGCTTAGTATAGGATGCTAGTTTATCATCTGTGGCCCTACATTCTTGTCTGTTTGCCATGCTATACTATCGGGATATACTATACGTACATACATACTATACAGATGGTGACTTAACTCGGGTCGGCTCGCAGAGTACCCGCGAGTGATTCACGAATTGGGGGTTGAAAGGACATTGGTCCTAACGGCCCTCTATGTGGATCTTTGTGGCGGAGCGACAGGGCAGGTTGAGACCACCTAGGCAAGAGGTGGTCCTGGCCCTGGTCCGCATTCGTGATTACTTCATAATAACACGCTTAACGAGATCTTGGTATTTGATATGAGTCTGGCCACTGGACTAGACGCACTAACCAACTACGCGGGGATAGTTATGGGCACTCGATGTCGTGGTATCAGCCGAAGCCTTCTTGACGTCAGCGACTAAGCGGCGCGTGCCAGGTTGGACCGCGTAATGCAACTTCCTTTCTAATGGAGGTTGCTAGGTCGGCTCACCGGCCGCGTTCGCAACGTGCAGGTGTGCAATGGGCGATGGGCCCAGACCCCTGCGCACATCGGATTTAGACCGGCGTGCTGACCTCTCTGTTGTGCCTAGGTGGGGCTGCGACATGTTGATCTTCCGAGGCCGGGCATGACCCAGGAAAGTGTGTCCGGCTAGAGGGATCGAGCGTGTTGGTTTATGTGGTGCACCCCTGCAGGGAAGTTTATCTATTCGAATAGCCGTGTCCCTCGGTAAAAGGACGACCCGGAGTTGTACCTTGACTTTATGACAACTAGAACCAGATAATTAATAAAACACGCCTAGACAAGTTCCAGAGACAAACCGGTGATCGCTTTTCCACATGGCGACGAGGGGAGGATCGCCGGGTAGGATTATGCTATGCAATGCTACTTGGTGAAATTCAATCTACTCTCTTCTACATGCTGCAAGTTGGAGGCTGCCAGAAGCGTAGTCTTCGATAGGACTAGCTATCCCCCTCTTATTCTGGCATTCTGTAGTTCAGTCCACCGATATTGCCTCTTTACACATATACCCATGCATATGTAGTGTAGGTCCTTGCGTGTGAGTACTTTGGATGAGTACTCACTGTTGCTTTGTTCCCTCTTTTCCTCATTTTCCTCTTCTTCCCGGACGTCGCAACCAGATGTTGGAGCCCTGGAGCTAGACGCCACCATCGACGACGACTCCTACAACTCTGGAGGTGCCTACTACTACGTGTAGGCCGCTAATGACTGCTAGGAGTTGTTTAGGAGGATCCCAGGCAGGAGGCCTGCGCCTCTTTCGATCTGTATCCTAGTTTGTGCTAGCCATCTTGTGGCAACTTAATTAACTTATGTCTGTACTCAGATATTGTTGCTTCCGTTGACTCGTTTATATTTGACCACTTGTATTCGATCCCTCGAGGCCCCTGGCTTGTCATATGATGCTTGTATGACTTATTTTACTTTTAGAGTTGTGTTGTGATATCTTCCCGTGAGTCCCTGATCTTGATCGTACACATTTGCGTTCATGATTAGTGTATGATTGAATTGGGGGCGTCACATTCCTCTTCAGAATCTCTCACCATTGTTGACTTTCCAAGAACTTTAGCAGTTGTGGTGCTTGCCTTCTTCTTCTTCTTGCCATCACCAACTGCTTCACCATCATCAGATTCTAGTGTTAATTTCATGGTCTGTCCTGTTGCAACTTTTCTTGGCTTGGATGTTGGGATTCTCCTTGCTGGTGCTTTCTTGTTCAAACCAGGCTTTGTTGAAGCAGCAGTGCCATACTCCTTGTTCATCACCTTCTTCTTTCTTGTTCAAATGAGCTTAATAATTTGCTTACTCATGCTCCTTTGCTTGCTTTACCCAACTTTGATAAACCTTTCGAGGTCCATTGTGATGCTAGCGGTTATGGCATATGAGGTGGGTTAATGCAAGAGAAGCGCCCCATAGCCTACTTTAGTGAGAAACTTTCCGGAGCGTAGATCAATTATCCCATCTATGACAAAAAGCTATATGCTTTAGTGAGAGTCTTGCATGTTTGGGAGCATTATCTCCGCCCTCATGAGTTCATTCTTCACACAGATCATGAAACACTTAAATATCTTAAGGGTCAAACTAAGTTGAACAAGTGTCATGCTAAGTGGAGTGAATTCATTGAGTCATTTCCTTATGTCATCATGTACATCGAAGGTAAGGAAAACATTGTGGCGGATGCGCTTTCCTGTAGATGCATGCTTGTTACCCAACTTGAATTGAATGTCATCGTCTTTGGCCACATAAAAGACTTGTATGCGCATGATCCTACTATTGTTATTCCTTATGCCAAATGTTTGAGGCATACATCTTGGGAACGCTATTAAATCAAAGATGATTATCTTACGAGAGCTAGCAAACTATGTATTCCTGAGTATTCTCTTCGTTTGTTACTTATGCAAGAATGTCATGGAGGAGGACTTATGGGACACTTTGGACGCGACAAGACCTTTGCTACGCTTTCAAATAACTACTATTGGCCCAAGATGTTCCACTACGTCTCACATTTCACCAACCGATGCTCTCCATGTCGCAAAGCTAAGTATAAAGCTCAATCCCATTTCCGTATCACCCATAGGAAGATATTAGTATGGACTTAGTGCTTGGTTTGACTAGAACTAGAAATGGCAAAGATATCGTGTTTGTTGTTGTGGACCAATTCTCTAAGATGGCTCATTTCATCCCATGCAACAAGAGAGATGATGCTTCACATATTGCAAATCTATTTTGTAGGGAAATCTTGTGTCCACATGGAGTGCCAAAGATGATTGTCTCGGACCGAGACTTCAAGTTTCTAAGCTACTTTTGGAAGACGCTATGCGCCAAGCTCGAAATCAAGCTTTTGTTCTCTTCGGCATATCATCCTCAAACCGATGGCCAAACGGAGGTCACGAACCGAACGCTCTCCACTCTACTACACGTGTTGATTAAGAAGAACATCGAGGAGTTGGAGGAGTGTCTACCCATCGCCCAGTACGCCTACAATCGAGCATGACACTCTACTACCGGGAAGTCCCCCTTTGTGGTCGTCTACAGTTTCAACCCGTTGTCCCCATTGGACATTCTACCCCTACCACTACAAGAGCGCATCAACATGGACGCTGATACATGAGTGAGCTACCTAAAGAGGATCCATGAAGATAGAAGGCACACCATTGAGCGCCAAGTACAACGACTGGTGACCAAGCTCAACATATACAAGCAACCCATGATATTCAACATTGGAGATCTTGTATGGCCACACCTTCGCAAGGAATGCTTCCCCAACGAACACAAGTCCACGCTACGACCACGAGCTGACGGATCCTTCAAGGTGCTCGAGCGCTACAACAACAATGTGTACAAGATTGACTTACCGCGCGAGAAGTACTCCGTGAGCAATATCTTCAACGTCAAAGATCTCTCTCCCTACGATGGTGATGAGGCTTTTGATCCAAGGTCGTATCTTTCCCAAGGGGGGAGATGTCGCGGAGCATCCTTTGGTCATCCACATGGACCTACCTATGTCTCTCACGACACCACTTGGACCAATGACAAGAGCTTGAGCAAAGGCTATCGAAAATAAGGTGAAGTCGCTCCTCTCCGAACTACTCCTTCCGTCCCATAGTGTCAAAAAATGTCTTACATTATGGGAAGGAGGGAGTGCCACTTTCTACATGTGAGACATGGCTACTAACTCAAGCGGAAACCCTATGCGTGATCATGTGCTTACAAGATGACCATGGGATAGATACACCAAATGGACAAGACTGTGAGGACACCATGTACAAGGAACAAGAAGAAGAGCTGCCAGGAAATCTCGAGCCATCGGACGACCGAGCCTTGTCGGACGTCCGACGACTAGAAACACCAGCCAGCCAGCCAGCCGAGCCCCATCCTGCACACGCTCCAGCAGTCGGTCGACCGACGAGGCTCAGACTTCTGATAGTTCCAGCTCCCGGACGTCCGAGCCCCATCAAACGACCGGTGCCACCATCAAAGAACAAAAATGTCAGAAGTATGGAAGTCTCTGGACAACCGACACTCCAGATGTCTGACGCCCACCTGACATCCGACACCACCTGATTAGAAACGAAACATCGGAAGTCCGACACTTACCGGACGTCCGGTAACTGTCGGACGTCCGACACCTATGAGATGACTGCGAGTTGGGCCGAGGCCCATGTACCCCTTCATCCACTTACATTATATTTACTCCTCCTCCTCCCTCTTTCCAGGGTTAGCAATGTGATAGCTCATTTGAGCGATAGACCTTTGCTCATCCACTTGATTACTTCTCCATCGGAGTTCACGACCTCTACGGAGAAGATCCCCCAAATGGATTCAAGACCCCTCATGGGAAGACCCATCAAGACCTCCTCATGAAGAACTACCGCCTCTTGTATCGTCCTTTGTTGTGTTTGCATGTTGTATCACTCCTTATGTTCATGGATCTAGCATATGTGTGATTGGATCTCGTCAATTTGAGTGTTTTCCCCTTGTGTTTCCCCTCGTATTCTTCGTGTTCGTTGTAGGATCGCCTCCAAATCATGAAAGATCGGCCTTAGGGTTTCCACCCTACATAACTTAGTCTTGTTCTTCATGAATAGGAATTTGAAAAGGAGGTTCAAATGGATATTAAATTCCTACAATTTTTGTTTGAAAGACACACTAAAGGAACAAATCCTACAATTTTCCTTTGCTCCATTTGTCGGTCCAACAGACCCTGGGTCTATTGCCCTGACGTTGCACAGGCAGAAGATCAAGAATAAAGCACCAGTCCAAGATAAAGTACAAGGAACCAAGAGACTCAAAGAACCAACAAGTAGATCAGAGGGACCAAGACCAAGCCAGAAGAAAAGGATGTCGTTAGGAAAGAGGCCTCCCTTGCCGGGCAGGCGAGCCCGGCAAGGGGTGAGGCCACCCCTAGAAGAAGAAGACCAGGGCGTCCTGGAAGGGCCTGCCGGGACCTGCGGAGGCCAGATCGCTTCCCTGACCTCTCCACCACGACTCACGTCATCGATCAGTAATTAAGTGGCAGCCATTCGACACATGGCAGCCACTTTCTACCAAGAGAACCCACAGATGGCACCCGTCCTATGACATGTCAGGCAAGCAGGCGTGGAGCTGGCAAGATAGCCCGGTAAGCCTTGCCGGGCAACCAACGACTTGACGTTAAGTGGCGCATTAAATGCGCACTGTCAGCCTGCAGAGTTACGTATGATAGCAATATTTGCTATCTTATTAGTGTCCAGTGACTAATTTGCCACTGTGCTGACCCCTTAACCTATAAAAGGAGGCCCATGGCAACGGTTCGAGAGGTTGAAAAGTTAGATCACCCACACCCCCATACACGCGTAGCTGCTGCCCTGAGGCAACCCTTGCCTGGCAAGTGTACTATGCACCACCACTACATTTCCAACATCAATCCACCAAAGCAGGAGTGGGGTTTTATGCCTCGTGGCGGCCTAAATCTAGGTAAAATTGCCCGTGTGATCTCTGCCGCGCTGCCCCATGTGGGTCTGCTGTTTGTGCAATGTGACTCCCCCTGCCAACCCAGCAAGGGGCCGTCTTGGTCCCATAGGTGGCCGTGGTTTCCTGCGACATCTTTGGTGCGCTAGGTAGGGGGTTCGCTTGTGCGAACCTGAAGACGTGAGCAGCGCGTCACCTTCATCACCAACTGCATCTTCGAGAGTGTCATCGACCATGGCTCCCAAGAAGAAACCGTCTTCTTCAGCTCATCCATCTACCTCGAAGGCTCCGCCGCCCGCAGCCTCCAACGATATCGGGGCGCGGAGATGCGCAAGGACGCTAACGCTGTTGGGGATGTGGTTTGAGCAGGCGGCACCACCACCATTTCCCCCACGGCTAACGTGGGAGCATGAGGCGCCAGAGGAGAGCAGCATCAGCAACACCTCGACAGCCATGCTCCACTCATCGACAGGCACAGCCATAGCTTTGGCGATTGGTCTGGGGCGAACCACGGCCCTTCGGACGCCCCTGTCACAGGCACGACCACTACACGTGCGCTTTCCCCCGGATGAGTCGACCAACCCGCTGCGCGCAACAGAGCCATTGACCCTCAAGCGCCTCCGCCTCACCAACCTGCCATCCAGGTGGTTGCACCGCAATAGCGGGGGCGCAGTGCTGCCGCCACTGGCTCCATCTAGAGCCGAGCGATGGTGCGGTCGACTTCTTCATCATCTATGCCAAGCATAGCCTCGGAGGCCATAGCATGGGCTAAGTTGGTGCTGAGGTTTCCACCAGCAGCCGAGCAGATGGACGAATGGCATGCCACTATCTAAAGTCTTCTCGGTTTCGCCGAAGTCGAGGGCTCATGACGAGCTGTCCCGCCACACCCTCCCCAAGCTATGAGGACGGCCCATGCTGCTGCCCGTAGAGAGGGGGCCGTCCCCATGGTGCAGTCCCCACCACGGCAGCCAGCACGGGTGCGAACAAATCAAGACCCCGATGACATCTCGATGGCCTCCTTTGGCCCTCTAGAGCGTCCAGGCCAACGGCGAACCCCAGAAGATAGGCGAAGAGGGGACCTGTGCATCGTCGAGCAGCGCCACGGCAGCCTCCTCCGAGTCGACGGGCGCGACGGTCCCGATGTCGTTGAGCCCGCACTCGGTGTTGGCGGTCCCCTATCCGTCGAGGTTGGCAGCCCTGCCTTCACCCGTGAACTGCGGCAAGTCCGTTGGCTGTCCATTCGCATGTTCAAGCTAGAGATACCTGAGAAGTATGACGGGAGGCTGAACCCTGCAGAGTTCCTGAGCATCTACACCATCTCTGTTCAGGCTGCCGGGGGGAGAGATGAGAAGGTGTTCGCCAATTACTTCCCTTTGGCCCTCAAGTCCAATGTGAGGTCTTGGCTGATGCACCTGCTGGAGAACTCTATTTCATTGTGGGTAGACCTGTGCCATGAGTTCATCGGTGCCTTCACCGGTGGCCACCAGGAGGCGGGCTGACCCAGCGATCTGAAGCTTCTCCAACAGAAGGAATGAGAAACCCTCCGTAAGTATTTACAAAGATACAGTAAAGTTCGTAGAAATATTCCAAATATCCATACGGCATCCGTGATAGCTGCCTTCCAGTCCAATGTGCGCAACCGCCGGATCCGTTCTAAGATTAATGTGCAGTTGCCCATGATTGTGAAGGAGTTCTACGCCTTGGTGGCTAAGTGTGCTCGTATGGATGAGGGAAGGGAGTTGCCTGGGGAGGAAGATTGCATCAATGTTGATTCAGATGATGATGATGAATCAACCAGTCAGAGGAAAAACAAGAAGTGCAGTAAGAAGCGGAGGGATAAGGTAGTGTTGACTGTTGAAGGGTCAGGCACCCCTAGTGTTGGCAATATCGCCGAGGCTGAGGTCCCCGACAAGGAGACTGCCGTGTGCGCTGGTTGCCGAGAAGCTGCGGCTGCCAAGAAGGCTGGAAAGGGCGATGGGCCGTACTGCAAGATCCATCGGACCAAAGGCCATGACCTTCAAGACTGCTATCAGGTTGAGCAGTTGGTCAAGAGACAGAGAGCAGAATATGAGAGGCGTGATAAGGAAAAGATTCAGAATGTTGCTGATACGTCTCTGTCGTTTCTATAATTTTTGATTGTTCCATGCCAATATTACTCAACTTTCATATACTTTTGGCAAATTTTTATATTATTTTTGGGACTAACATATTGATCCAGTGCCTAGTGCCAGTTCCAATTTGTTGCTTGTTTTATGTTTCGCAGAAACCCAATATCAAACGGAGTCCAAACGGGATAAAAACGAACAGAGCTTATTTTTGGAATATTTAAGATTTTTGGGAAGTAAAATCAACGCGAGACGGTGCCCGAGGTGGCTGATCCATCTCCAACGTATCTATAATTTTTTATTGTTCCATGCTATTATATTACCCCTTTTGGATGTTTATGGGCTTTATTTTACACATTTATCACTTTTGCGACTAACCTACTAACCGGAGGCCCAGCCCGTATTGCTGTTTTTTGCCTATTTCAGTATTTCGAAGAAAAGGAATATTAAACGGAGTCCAAACGGAATGAAACCTTCGAGAGCGTAATTTTTGGAACGAACGTGATCCAGAGGACTTGGAGTGCAAGTCAAGAAGCAACTAAGGCGGCCACGAGAGTGGAGGGCGCGCCCACCCCTACAGGGCGCACCCCCTGTCTTGTGGGCCCCTCGGGCGGCCAACGACGTACTTTTTCCTCCTATATAAGCCTACGTACCCCGAAAACATCCAGGGAGCCATCGAAACATAATTTCCACCATCGTAACCTTCTGTATCCGCGAGATCCCATCTTGGAGCCTTCGCCGGCGCTCTGCCGGAGGGGGAATCGACCATGGAGGGCTTCTACATCAACACCATAGCCCCTCCGATGAGTTGTGAGTAGTTTACCACAGATCTTCGGGTCCATAGTTATTAGCTAGATGGCTTCTTCTCTCTTTTTGGATCTCAGTACAATGTTCTCCCCCTCTCTTGTGAAGATCTATTCGATGTAAACTCTTTTTGCGGTGTCTTTGTCGAGATCCGCTGAATTGTGGGTTTATGATCTAGTTTATCTATGAGAAATATTTGAATCTCCTCTGAATTCTTTTACGTATGATTGAGTTTTCTTTGCAAGTCTCTTCGAATTATCAGTTTGGTTTGGCCTACTAGATTGATCTTTCTGGCCATGGGAGAAGTGCTTAGCTTTGGGTTCAATCTTGCGGTGTCCTTACCCAGTGACAGAAAGGGTTGCAAGGCACGTATTGTATTGTTGCCATCGAGGATAAAAAGATGGGGTTTATATCATATTGCATGAGTTTATCCCTCTACATCATGTCATCTTGCTTAATTCGTTACTCTATTATTTATGAACATAATACTCTAGATGCAGGCAGGAGTATGTCGATGTGTGGAGTAATAGTAGTAGATGCAGGCAGGAGTCGGTCTACTTGTTGAGGACGTGATGCCTATATACATGATCATGCCTAGATAATCTCATAATTATTCGCTTTTCTATCAATTGCTCGATAGTAATTTGTTCACCCACCATAATACTTATGCTATCTTGAGAGAAACCTCTAGTGAAACCTATGGCCCCCCAGGTCTATCTTTTATCATATTTGTTGTCAATCTACTTTTATTTGCATCTTTACTTTTTGCATCTATATTATAAAATACCAAAAATATATTTATCTTATCATACTATCTCTATTAGATCTCACTTTCGCAAGTGATCGTCAAGGGATTGACAACCCCTTTATTGTGTTTGTTGTGAGTTCTTTGTTTGTTTGTGTAGGTGTGTGGGACTTTTGAGGAGCCTCCTACTGGATTGATACCTTGGTTCTCAAAAACTAAGGGAAATACTTACGCTACTATTGCTGCATCACCCTTTCCTCTTCAAGGAAAACCAACGCAAGCTCAAGACGTAGCAAGAAGGATTTCTGGCGCCATTGCCGGGGAGGTATTCGCTCAAGTCAAGACATACCAACTACCCATCACAAACTCATCTCCCTCACATTTACATTATTTCCCATTTGCCTCTCGTTTTCCTCTCCCCCACTTCACCCTTGCCGTTTTATTCGCCCTCTCTTTCCAAATCTCCTCCTCTCTTTTCGCTTGCCTTTTTCCGTTTGCTCATGTGTTGGTTCGTTTACCTTGTCATTATGGCTATTCCTCATATCCTTATTATTACTCCCAAACATGAAATTCTCAATTTTAATCAAAGGGAGGGATAAAATTTAAAAGATGCTTGGCATAGAATTTGCAATGCTCAAAATAGATCCACTAGGAAGCTCTCTACTTCCGTTCTTCTCCGCAGTTTTTATGTTGGCATCACTCCTTGGAATAGATGTTTTCTTGATACTATTGCCAGAGGTGATTTCTTGAGTAGCCATACGTTTGATGCTTATAATGCTATGTTAGATTTGTTTGGCCCACCACATCTTTTGGTTAATGGAACTGTTTTAACTCTAGAACACGTTATGCAACGACTTGATATTATTGAAAATAAAATTTCCACTGTTGAGTTGATTGAAAATTTGGATAAAAAGATTCATAATCATATTACCCAATATGGATCTAGGGTTGGAGTTACTTTGAAAAATCTTAAAGAGAAAGAACCTATAGTTAATGAAAAAATAGATCTAGATTCTGCTAGAATCGGTAAACTTGAAGATATCATTACCAAGTTAGGTTCCGCCTTATCTTCCAGGAAAAACACTCCAAAACCCCCCACCAAAACCGCCAAGTTTATTTATGTTCCTAAAAATAAGGGTGAATCTTCTAGTAAGGGAGACGCGGATCTCAAGTCCATAAGTGTTCATCCCAATTGTCTCTCAATCGTTAAGGAACCTTTTGCTACAAATGAATTTCTTCAATTTTTTCCCAAAGGTTTAATCATTGCTAAAAAGGGAGAAAACCCTAAAGATTATAAGTGCTCTATTGAGGAATTTAGTGCCAAAGATGGCACTACTTAGATCTATCTTCGCTTTTATGCCTAGCTAGGGGCGTTAAACGATAGCGCTAGTTGGGAGGCAACCCAATTTTTATTTGTGTTTTTTTTCCTGTTTAGTAATAAATCTTGCATATACTTTCTGTTTATATGTGTTTTTATCTTTTAATTAGTGTTTGTGCCAAGTAGAACTTATAGGATAACCTATGATGATAGTTGATTTGATTCTGCTGAAAAACAGAAACTTTGAACGCATGAATTTAGTTTTGTTAAATCACATAAACGTGATTTGGCGTTGATTCTTTTTGCTGCTGATCAATAGAGAAATTGTCCAGGACTTCCTATTTTGGTAGGATTTTTAGAGTAACATAAGTTTGCGTTAGTTACAGATTGCTACAGACTGTTCTGTTTTGGACAGATTCTGTTTTTCGTGTATTGTTTGCTTATTTTGATGCATCTATGGCTAGTAAAATAGTTTATAAACCATAGAGAAGTTGGAATACAGTAGGTTTAACACCAAAATAAATAAAGAATGAGTTAATTACAGTACCTTATGTGGTGGTTTTCTTTTCTTTCACTAACGAAGCTTATAAGATTTCCTGTTGAGTTTTGTGTTGTGAAGTTTTCAAGTTTTGGGTAAAGCTTTGATGGACTATGGAATAAGGAGTGGAAAAAGCCTAAGCTTGGGGATGCCCATGGCACCCCAAGATATTCAATAATAGCCAAAAGCCTAAGCTTGGGGATGCCCCGGGAAGGCATCACCTCTCTCGTCTTCGTTCATTGGTAACTTTACTTGGAGCTATATTTTTATTCGCCACATGGTATGTGTTTTGCTTGGAGCTCGTGTATTATATTAGTTTTTGCTTTTTATTTTACCACAATCATCCTTGCTGTACACACCTTTTGGGAGAAGCCTACTTGATTAGAATTTGCTAGAATACTCTATGTGCTTCACTTATATCTTTTGAGCTTGATAGTTTTTGCTCTAGTGCTTCACTTATATCTTTTAGAACACGGCAGTGGCTAATTTTTGTAGAAATTGCTAGTCTCTTATGCTTCACTTATATTATTTTTAGAGTCTTTAGAACAGCATGGTATTTTCTATGGTTATAAAATTGGTCGTAGAATGGTAGGCATCCAAGTTGGGTATAATAAAAACTATCATACGAAGTGAATTGGATGCTATGATCAATTTGATACTTGATAATTGTTTTGAGATATGGAGGTAGTGATATTAAAGTCATGCTAGTTGGGTGATTATGAATTTAAAGAATGCTTGTGTTGAAGTTAGCAAGTCCCGTAGCATGCACGTATGGTTAAAGTTGTGTAACAAATTTGAAACATGAAGTGTACCTGGCTTGTGCATCCTTATGGGTGGCGGTCGGGGACGAGCGATGGTCTTTTCCTACCAATCTATCCCCCTAGGAGCATGCACGTAGTGCTTGATTTTTGATGACTGCTAAATTTTTGCAATAAGTATATGAGTTCTTTTGACTAATGTTGAGTCCATGGATTATACGCACTTTAACCTTTCCGCCATTGCTAGCCTCTTCGGTACCGTGCATTGTCCTTTCTCACCTTGCGAGTTGGTGCAAACTTCGCCTGTGCATCCAATCCCCGTGATACGTTACGCTCTATCACACATAAATCTCCTTATATCTTCCTCAAAACAGCCACCATACCTACCTATTATGGCATTTTCATAGCCATTCCGAGATATATTGCCATGCAACTTTCCACCGTTCCGTTCATCATCATCATGACATACTTTACTTTTGTCATATTGCCATTGCATGATCATGTAGTTGACATTGTATTTGTGGCGAATCCACCATGCATAATTTTTCATACATGTCACTCTTGATTCATTGCACCATCCCGGTACACCGCCGGAGGCATTCATATAGAGTCATATCTTGTTCTAATTTCGAGTTGTAATTCATATGTTGTAATCAATAAAAGTGTGATGATCATCATTATTAGAGCATTGCCCAAAAAGAAAAAAAGAAAAAAAAGAAAAGAAAGAAAAAAAGAAAGAAAGAAAGAAAGGAAAAAAAAGGGGCAATGTTACTATCTCTTTTTCCACACCTATGCTTCAATGTAGCACCTTGTTCTTCATGTAGTGAGTCTCATATATTGTGCTTCAAAGGAGCACCATGTTTTTCATGTAGTGAGTCTCATAGGTTGTGTTTTTCATACTAGTGGGAATTTTTCATTATAGAACTTGTCTTGTATATTCCTACGATGGGCTTCCTCAAATGCCCTAGGTCTTCATGAGCAAGCAAGTTGGATGCACACCCACTAGTTTCTTTTTGATGAGCATTCATTTATAGCTCTAGTGCATCCGTTGCATGGCAATCCCTACTCCTCATGTTGACATCAATTGATGAGCATCTCCATAGCCCATTGATTATCCTCGTCAATGTGAGGCTTTCTCCTTTTTTGTCTTCTCCACACAATCCCCATCAGCATATTCTATTCCACCCATAGTGCTATATCCATGGCTCACGCTCATGTATTGCGTGAAGGTTGAAAAAGTTTGAGATTATTTAAGTATGAAACAATTGCTTGGCCTGTCATCGGGGGTATAGAAGTTGGGAACATCTTTGTGTGGCGAAAATGAAAAATAGCCTAACTATATGATTTTGTAGGGATGAACTTTCTTTTGCCATGTTATTTTGAGAAGACATGATTACTTTGATTAGTATGCTTGAAGTGTTACTATTTCTTTTATCAATATGAACTTTTATTTTGTATCAATTGGATCTGAACATTCATGCCACAATAAATAAAATTACATTGAGAATTATGCTAGGTAGCATTCCACATCAAAAATTCTGTTTTTATCATTTACCTACTCGAGGACGAGCAGGAATTAAACTTGGGGATGCTTCATACGTCTCCAATGTATCTATAATTTTTGATTGTTCCATGTTATTATATTACCCTTTTGGATGTTTATGGGATTTATTTTACACATTTATATCATTTTTGGGACTAACCTACTAACCGGAGGCCCAGCCCGTATTGCCGTTTTTTTGCCTATTTCAGTATTTCGAAGAAAAGGAATATCAAACGGAATCCAAACGGAATGAAACCTTCGGGAGCGTGATTTTTGGAACGAACGTGATTCAGAGGACTTGGAGTGCAAGTCAAGAAGTAGCCGAGGCGGCCACAAGAGGGGAGGGCGCGCCCACCCCTACAGGGCGCGCCACCTGTCTCGTGGGCCCCTCGGGCGGCCACCGATGTACTTCTTCCTCCTATATAAGCCTACGTACCCTGAAAACATCCAGGGAGCCAACGAAACAAAATTTCCACCGCCATAACCTTCTGGATCCGCGAGATCCCATCTTGGAGCCTTCGCCGGCGCTCCGCCGGAGGGGGAATCGACCACGGAGGGCATCTACATCAACACCATAGCCCCTCCGATGAGTTGTGAGTAGTTTACCACAGACCTTCGGGTCCATAGTTATTAGCTAGATGGCTTTTTCTCTCTTTTTGGATCTCAATACAATGTTCTCCCCCTCTCTTGTGGAGATCTATTCGATGTAAACTCTTTTTGCGGTGTGTTTGTCGAGATCCGATGAATTGTGGGTTTATGATCAAGTTTATCTATGAGAAATATTTGAATCTCCTCTGAATTCTTTTATGTATGATTGAGTTACCTTTGCAAGTCTCTTCGAATTATCAGTTTCGTTTGGCCAACTAGATTGATCTTTCTTGCCATGGGAGAAGTGCTTAGCTTGGGGTTCAATCTTGCGGTGTCCTTACCCAATGACAGAAAGGGTTGCAAGGCACGTATTGTATTGTTGCCATTGAGGATAAAAAGATGGGGTTTATATCATATTGCATGAGTTTATCCCTCTACATCATGTCATCTTGCTTAATGCGTTACTCTGTTCTTTATGAACTTAATACTCTAGATGCAGGCAGGAGTCGGTCGATGTGTGGAGTAATAGTAGTAGATGCAGGTAGGAGTCTGTCTACTTGTTGCGGACGTGATGCCTATATACATGATCATGCCTAGATAATCTCATAATTATTCGCTTTTCTATCAATTGCTCGACAGTAATTTGTTCACCCACCGTAATACTTATGCTATCTTGAGAGAAGCCTCTAGGGAAACCTATGGCCCCCGGGTCTATCTTTTATCATATTTGCTTTCAATCTACTTTTATTTGCATCTTCACTTTTTGCATCTATATTATAAAATACCAAAAATATATTTATCTTATCATACTATCTCTATCAGATCTCACTTTCGCAAGTGGTCGTGAAGGGATTGACAATCCCTTTATTCCGTTGGTTGCGAGTTCTTTGTTTGTTTGTGTAGGTGCGTGGGACTTTTGAGGAGCCTCCTACTGGATTGATACCTTGGTTCTCAAAAACTAAGGGAAATACTTATGCTACTATTGCCGCATCACCCTTTCCTCTTCAAGGAAAACCAACGCAAGCTCAAGACATAGCAGTGGCCACGAGGGTGGCCCGCGCGCCCACTTTAACTAGGCGCGCCCTTGACCTTCGTGGGCCCCTCGTAAGGCGGTTAATGCCCTTCTTTGGCCGCAAGAAAGCTAATTTTGTGAAAAATATCTGGGCGAAGGTTTCAATCCAATCGGAGTTACGGATCTCCAGATATAAAAGAAACGGTGCCAGGGCAGAATCTGAGAGCATAGAAACAGAGAGAGACAGAGAGACGGATCTAATCTCGGAGGGGCTCTCGCCCCTCCCAAGCTATGGGAGCCAAGGACCAGAGGGGAAACCCTTCTCTCATCTAGGGAGGAGTTCAAGGAAGAAGAAGGAGGGGGGCTCTCTCCCCCTTGCTTCCGGTGGCACCGGAACGCCGTCGGGGGCCATCATCATCATCGCGATCTCCACCAGCACCTCCGCCATCTTCACCAACATCTCCATCACCTTCCCCCATCTATATTCAGCGGTCCACTCTCCCGCAACCCGTTGTACCCTCTACTTGAACATGGTGCTTTATGCTTCATATTATTATCCAATGATGTGTTGCCATCCTATGATGTCTGAGTAGATTTTCGTTGTCCTATCGGTGATTGATGAATTGCTATGATTGGTTTAATTTGCTTGTGGTTAGTTTGTTGTCCTATTGTGCCCTCCGTGTCACGCAAACGTGAGGGATTCCTGCTGTAGGGTGTTGCAATACGTTCATGATTCGCTTATAGTGGGTTGCTTGAGTGAGAAAAGCATAAACCCGAGTAAGGGGGTTGTGGTGTATGGGATAAACGGGACTTGATGCTTTAATTCTATGGTTGGGTTTTACCTTAATGATCTTTAGTAGTTGCGGATGCTTTCTAGAGTTCCAATCATAAGTGCATATGATCCAAGAAGAAAAAGTATGTTAGCCTATGCCTCTCCCACATAGAACTTGCTATCGGTCTAGTAAAGTAGTCAATTGCTTAGGGACAATTCCGCAACTCCTACCACCACTTTTCCACACTCGCTATATCTACTTTATTGCTTCTTTATCTAAAAAGCCCCTAGCTTTTATTTACGTGTTCTTTATTATCTTGCTAACATTTCCAACAACACCTACAAAGTACTTCTAGTTTCATACTTGTTCTAGGTAAAGCAAACACTAAGCATGCGTAGAGTCGTATCAGTGGCAGATAGGACTTGAGAGAATATTTTTTCTACCTTTAGCTCCTCATTGGGTTCGACACTCTTACTTATCGAAAGAGGCTACAATTATCCCCTACACTTGTGGGTTATCAAGACCTTTTTCCGGCGCCGTTGCGAGGGAGTCATAGCGCGGGGGTGAATATTCTCGTGTGTGCTTGTTTTCTTTATCACTAAGTAATTTTTATTTGCTTTTCTTAGTTGTTTTCTATCTTTAGTTATGGGTAGGAAATGCAAAATACCAAAAAAATTAGTTGTACCTACTGAACCATTGGTTGAAGAACCACTCAAAATCTATCACACTCCTGAAGCATTTTACTTTGATCATCTTCGATCCCTTTGTGCTCGTGCTGAAACCCCAACTAGCTTAGTTGAGGGCAAATCTTTAGATGAGCATGCTTGTTATGTGCGACACTGTATATCTGGAAAGGGGAAACTTTTACTGGATCAAATTCATTGTTTGCAATCCTATGCTTGGAATTTATGTGAAATATATGATGTTACTTGTTGTTCTGAAAACCCTAAGAAACACCTTCCCTACCAATGTGAGTTTAGGGATAATGGAATCGTATCTTCGTATGCTCAGGGTGTTTATAATTACTATGATGTTCAACAAATTGAAGAACTTGTTGCTTTTGAGGGAGCTTATGAAATTGCTTATTTGATTGAAAAGTATGATGCTACTCTCTACAAATCTGGAAATTTTTGCATACTTGAATATTGTTATAATAATTATGCTTCTAATGCCTATGTTAAACCATATATTGAGGACTTCTCCGCTGTCCAAGAAGAGATTAATATTTTGCAAGAGCCTATGGAAGAAGAAATTGATGAAATTGTTAGCTCATTGGATGAAAAGGATGATGAGGAGACCGAAGAACAAAAGGAGGAAGAGCGGATTAGCTACCCGTGCCCACCTTCTAATGAGAGTAACTCTTCAACTCATACATTGTTTAATTCCCCTTCATTCTTACCAAAGGATGATTGCTATGATGATTGTTATGGTCCCGTTGATTCTCTTGAAATATCCCTTTTTGATGATGCTTGCTATGCTTGTGGCCAAGATGCCAATATGAATTATGCTTATGGAGATGAACTTGCTATAGTTACTTATGTTAAACATGAAATTGTTGCTATTGTAGCCACGCATGATAGTCCTATTATCTTTTTGAATTCTCCAAACTACACTATATCAGAGAAGTTTGTGCTTGTTAAGGATTATATTGATGGGTTGCCTTTTACTACTACACATGATGATTTTGATATATATAATATGCGCGTGCTTGCTACTCCTACTTGCAATTATTATGAGAGAGGAACTATATCTCCACATCTCTATGTTTCCCACATGATAAAATTGCAAAAAACTATTTATACTATGCATTGGCCTTTACTTGGTGTGCATGAATTGTTCTTTTATGACATGCCGATGCATAGGAAGAGAGTTAGACTTAGTTGTTGCATGATATATGTTACTTTGTACTCACTTCTAAATTACAAATCATTGTTAATTAAAATTGGCTTTGATATACCTTGGGATCCGGGTGGATTCATTACTTTAGCACTATATGCCTAGCTTAATGGCTTTAAAGAAAGCGCTGCCAAGGAGACAACTCGGAAGTTTTAGAGAGTCATTTATTTCTGTTGAGTGCTTTTATATAGTTTAAAAACAAAAAAATTAAGAGGGGAACCCAAAACTTTTCAAAAAGGAAAGTGAAAGTGAGAAAGACAAGCATTGTGGAAGTGGGAGAGCTCCTTGAAGTTTGCTCATGCTCACGGAAACTTGGTGAATCTTGATTACAGAAACTTTCCAATAAAAATAATTATCCCCTTGTACAATTCCATTGTATTATAAAAATAATCTGCTAAGGTTTGCCTTTAGGATGTTTACAATGCTTATTGGTTTGTACGGTGCAGGACAGAAACTTTTGCTATAGTGCACGATTTTACATTTTTAACTGGAACGTCAAACGGTTCTGATTCTTTTTGCACTGTATTTCTATACAAATGTTTTATTTTTACTAATGTTGGTAGAATTTTTTTGGGTACCGTAAGTATGGTGAATGTGCAGATTTCCGCAGGCTATTCTGTTTTTGACAGATTCTGTTTTTGATGCATAGTTTGCTTGTTTATGATGAAACTATCAATTTCTATCAGTGTATTAAGCCATGGAAAAGCTATATTACAGTAGAAACAATGCAAAAAAATATTAACTGGTTTGCAACAGTACTTAGAGTAGTGATTTGCTTTATTATACTAACGGATCTTACCGAGTTTTCTGTTGAAGTTTTGTGTGGATGAAGTGTTTGATTGAGGAGGTCTCGATACGAGGAAAAGGAGGAGAGGCAAGAGCTCAAGCTTGGGGATGCCCAAGGCACCCCAAGTAAATATTCAAGGAGACTCAAGTGCCTAAGCTTGGGGATGCCCCGGAAGGCATCCCCTCTTTCTTCAACAAGTATCGGTCTGTTTTCGGATTCGTTTCGTTCATGCGGTACGTGCAAGTCTTGTAGCGTCTTTTGCATTTAGTTTTTACTTTTCTTTTATGCACCATGCTGGTATGAGATAGTCCATGGTTTATTTATAGAATTCTCATTGAACTTCACTTAAATCTTTTGAGTATGGCTTTATAGAATGCTTCATGTGCTTCACTTATATATTTGAAGTTTGGATTGCCTGTTTCTCTTCACATAGGAAACCGCCATTTGTAGAATGCTCTTTTGCTTCACTTATTTGTTAGAGCATGGGAATATCTTTTGTAGAAAGAACTAAATTCTCTTGCTTCACTTATATCTATTTACAGAGATGACAGGAATCGGTCATTCACATGGTTAGTCATAAAATCCTACATAAAACTTGTGGATCACTGAATATGATATGTTTCATTCCTTGAAATAGTTTTGCGATATAGAGATGATAATATGTGGGAGGTACTAGTAGATGGTTGTGTTTAGTAAGGATATTGGTGTTAAGGTTTGTGATTCCCGAAGCATGCACTTATGGTCTACTAACTATGTAACCAAATTGGCGCGCATTGTATTTTGATTGTGTATCTTTGTGTGAAGGTCGGGAGCTCGTGATGGTTAACTCCTACCAACCTCCCCCCTAGGAGCATGCATGTAGTACTTTGTTTCGAGGGCTAATAAATATTTGCAATAAGTATGTGAGTTCTTTATGACTAATGTTGAGTCCATGGATTATACGCACTCTCACCCTTCCATCATTGCTAGCCTCTTCGGTACCGTGCATTGCCCTTTCTCACCTCGAGAGTTGGTGCAAACTTCGCCAGTGTATCCAAAACCGGTGATACGATACGCTCTATCACACATAAGCCTCCTTATATCTTCCTCAAAACGACCACCATACCTACCTATCATGGCATTTCCATAGCCATTCCAAGATATATTGCTATGCAACTTCCATCATCATCATATACATGACTTGAGCATTCATTGTCATATTGCCTTACATGATCGTAAGATAGATAGCATGATGTTTTCATGGCTTGTCTGTTTTTTATGTCATTGCTACGCTAGATCATTGCACATCGCAGTACACCGCCAGAGGCATTCATATAGAGTCATATATTTGTTCTAGATATCGAGTTGTAATATTGAGTTGTAAGTAAATAAAGTGTGATGATCATCATTATAGAGCATTGCCCCATAAAAAAGGCCAAAGAAGCCTAAATAAAAAGAGGGGGCCAAAGAAACCCATCCAAAAAAGGGGCAATGTTACTATCCTTTTACCAGACTTGTGCTTCAGAGTAGCACCATGTTCTTCATATAGAGAGTTTCATATGTTATCACTTTCATATACTAGTGGGAATTTTCATTATAGAACTTGGCTTGTATATTCCAACGATGGGCTTCCTCAAATGCCCTAGGTCTTCATGAGCACGCAAGTTGGGTGCACACCCACTTAGTTTCAGTTTGGGCTTTCATACACTTATAGCTCTAGTGCATCCGTTGCATGGCAATCCCTACTCCTCGCATTGACATCAATTGATGGGCATCTCCATAGCCCGTTGATTAGCCGCGTCGATGTGAGACTTTGTCCTTTTTTATCTTCTCCACATAAACCTCCACCATCATATTCTACTCCACCTATAGTGCTATATCTGTGGCTTGCGCTCATGTATTGCATGAGGGTTGAAAAAGTTGAAGCGCGTTAAAAGGTATGAACCAATTGCTCGGCTTGTCATCAGGGTTGTGCATGATGGGAGCATTTTGTGTGACGAAGATGAAGCATGGCCAAACTATATGATTTTGTAGGGATAAGCTTGCATTGGCCATGTCGTTTTCAAAAGACATGATTTCTTTATTAGCACGCTCGAAGTATTATCGTTTATATGTCAAATGGTAGACTATTGCTTTGAATCACTCGTGTCTTAATATTCATGCCATGATTAGATATATGATCAATATTATGCTAGGTAGCATTCCACATCAAAACTTATCTTTTTTATCATTTACCTACTCGAGGACGAGCAGGAATTAAGCTTGGGGATGCTGATACGTCTCCATCGTATCTATAATTTTGGATTGTTCCATGCCAATATTACTCAACTTTCATATACTTTTGGCAACTTTTTATATTATTTTTGGGACTAACATATTGATCCAGTGCAGAGTGCTAGTTCCTCTTTGTTGCATGTTTTATGTTTCGCAGAAACCCAATATCAAACAGAGTCCAAACAGGATAAAAACGGATAGAGCTTATTTTTGGAATATTTATGATATTTGGGAAGTAAAATCAACGCGAGACGGTGCCCGAGGTGGCCACGAGGGTGGCCAGCACGCCCACTTTAACTAGGGGCACCCCTGACCCTCGTGGTCCCCTCGTAAGGCGGTTGACGCCCTTCTTTGGCCGCAAGAAATCTAATTTTTGAAAAAATATCTGGGCGAATGTTTCAATCCAATCAGAGTTACGGATCTCCAGATATAAAAGAAACGGTGGCACGGCAGAATCTGAGAGCGCAGAAACAGAGAGAGACAGAGAAATAGATCCAATATCGGAGGGGCTCTCACCCCTCCCAAGCCATGGGAACCATGGACCAGAGGGGAAACCCTTCTCCCATCTAGGGAGGAGGTCAAGGAAGAAGAAGAAGGAGGGGGGCTCTCTCCCCTTGCTTCCGGTGGCGCCGGAACGCCGCCGGGGGCCATCATCATCACCGCGATCTTCACCAACACCTCCACCATCTTCACCAATATCTCCCTCACCTTCCCCCATCTATATTCAGCGGTCCACTCTTCCGCAACCCGTTGTACCCTCTACGTGAACATGGTGCTTTATGCTTCATATTATTAACCAATGATGTGTTGCCATCCTATGATGTCTGAGTAGATTTTTGTTGTCCTATCGGTGATTGATGAATTGCTATGATTGGTTTAATTTGTTTGTGGTTATGTTGCTATCCTATTGTGCCCTCCGTGTTGCGCAAGCGTGAGGGATTCTTGCTTTAGGGTGTTGCAATACGTTCATGATTTGCTTATAGTGGGTTGCTTGACTGACAGAAGCATAAACCCGAGTAAGCGGGTTGTGGTGTGTGGGATAAATTTGACTTGATGGTTTAATGCTATCGTTTGGTTTTACCTTAATGATCTTTAGTAGTTGCGGACGCTTGCTTGAGTTCCAATCATAAGTGCATATGATCCAAGAAGAGAAAGTATGTTAGCTTATGCCTCTCCCACATTAAACTTGCTATCGGTCTAGTAAAGTAGTCAATTGCTTAGGGACAATTCCACAACTCCTACCACCACTTTTCCACACTCGCTATATTTACTTTATTGCTTCTTTATCTAAACAGCCCCTAGCTTTTATCTATGTGTTATTTATTATCTTGCAAACCTATCCAATAACACCTACAAAGTACGTCTAGTTTCATACTTGTTCTAGGTAAAGAGAACACTAAGCGTGCGTAGAGTCGTATCATTGGCAGATAGGAATTGAGAGAATATTTGTTATACCTTTAGCTCCTCGTTGGGTTTGACACTCTTACTTATCTAAAGAGGCTACAATTATCCCCTACACTTGTGGGTTATCAGTCGCTGGCGGTAAGGGCTGATGTGGTGAAGCAAATCGCCCCGGCAAACCCTTTCGGAATCAAGGAAAACCTACCGGGGTCTAGGAGAAGGAAGCATGTGATGATCAGAGTGATAGAGGGGATGAACAAGAAACAAGCGAGCAAGAGTTTCAGAAGGCCACTGACGCCCAGTGCGTTGACAGGGGTGCATCTCTGCACACCTCCCACCTCCAGCTCAAGCGATGGGCACGGGAAGTCAATGCCGTGGAACTCAAATGGTCCCGTACACCCATCATATTTGACGAAGAGGATCATCCTTGCGGTACAACTGTGGTGTGACGCCCCCGATTCGACCGTACACTAATCATACACGCAAATGTGTACGATCAAGATCAGGGACTCTCGGGAAGATATCACAACACATCTCTAGACACAAAATGAAATAATACAAGCTTCATATTACAAGCCAGGAGCCTTGAGGGCTCGAATACAAGCTCGATACACAAGAGTCAGCGGAATCAACAATATCTGAGTACAAACAATAGTTAAACAACACTGCCTTTAGAAGGCAAACACAAAAGCAACAACGATCGAAGAGGCAAGGCCTCCTGCCTGGGACCTCCTAACTACTCCTGGTCGTCGGCGGTCTTCACGTATCAGTATCCGTCGGCGGTGGCATATGGCTCCATGGATCCACCATCTGGTTGCATCAACCGTAATGAAGAAAGAATGGGGAAAGGGGTAGCAAAGCAACCGTGAGTACTCATCCAAAGTACTCACAAGCATCAGATCTATACTAAGTATGCACTGGTATCAAATGGAAGGTTTGTATCTGTGGACTGAACTGCAGAATGCCAGAATAGAGGGGAAGGCCTAGCCTATCGAAGACTAGCATCTTCAAGCAGCTCCAAGCATCTTGCAACATGTAGAAGAGTAAAGGATAGCAGTTTATATTTAACAAGCATGTTGTAACGTTAATGCCCAGAGATCCTTCCTCGACTCCCTGCGAGAAAGCAATCCCGGAGCCACATATTTCAAGTATCCATTTGTAGTTGTATAAGATCAGGATATAACGTCTGTTACCATGGACACGGCTATTAATATATAATCTTCCCTGCAGGGGTGCACCACATTTTCCAACACGCTCGATCACTCTGGCCGGACACACCTTTCTGGGGTCAATGCCTGGCCTCGGAAGATCAACACGTCGCTACCCTACCAAGGCTCAGCAGAGAGGTCCCCGCCTGTCTACCTCCTAAGCACTCCGGGGTCTGGGCCCATCGCCCGTTGCACTCCGGGTCGTTGCGAGCAGGGCGGACCAGGCTCCACCACTACAGGATGGTGCCGGCACAGCCGTGCCGCACTGCTGAACTGGACGACTAACAAAGCTTCGGCTGATAATGCAACGTCGAGGCCCATAACTATTCTCACGTGGTGGTTGGTGTGTAAAGGCCAGAGGCCAACTCATAAAAAATTCCCAAACCAAGTGTATTATTAGCTTGTGGAGACAAGCAGAGACTCACGATCGAAAGTGACCCCGTTGCCCCGTCTCGTGGACTTACGACAAGGGCCTAGAATGCCCGGCCGTGCCACGTCATGTTCTTGCGGGTGCTCTCCGGACCCGCCCAACTTTCACCAAGGTCTCAAGTAAAGTCAAGGTAACCGTGTGTCCAAATATCAAGGGGAAAACCCGAGGAATCACCCCCGCTGGATTCCACTGAATGTAATCATCAAGGTGAACGTAAGAGGGACCACCCTCGAGGTTCACACTTGAGGTGTTGAACGACATAGCCGTATCGGGAATGGTGAAAGAGGAAATCACCCTCGATGACCACGACCGAATAGCTACACTACAGAATTATCATACGGAGTGCGTTATGAGGGATCACCCTCGGCACTCGATAGTACCTCTGCAGAGTCGAGCAACTAAAGGGGCATGATGTGATGTGAGGTGTCGGGCTCTGGTCGTCAATCATGTCGATCGAGGTGTTGATGATGAAGTAGGGGCAACAAGGACAAGGTGGGGGTCACTGATGGATCACTAACCAACCTATACCAAGCAGTTTAGGATAAGCAGGTAAGGTACAACAGCAGGTTACAAAAGCAGGCTATGCATCAGAATAGGAGCAATCAATAACAGTAGCAAAATCTAATGCAAGCATGAGAGTATAGAATGGGCGATATCGGGATGATCAAAGGGGCACTACTAGGGAAAAGCCTATACACAGAATCTTATCAGCAGCGCGCTCCAAAATAACTCGCTGCTGCTAACTAGTAGTAGCGCGTACGGATGAAACTCGCTGCTAAGACAAATATAGCAGTAGCGCGTCACCCGAAAGACGCGCTGCGGCTATAATTCCTACGAGGCCGCCGCGAGGCTAGTTATAGCAGCAACGCATTAGCGTGATGCGCGCTACTGCTACGTGGCATAGTAGCAGCGCTTTTCTCGGATAAGCGCTACTACTAAGTTTCTTACAAAAATTTAATCCCACCTCGCTCCGTGAAGAGAGTTTCTACCGCCTTAAATATGTTACTTCTCACACTTTCACAAGCACTTGATCTTCATTGAACTCTATGTGTAGAATTTGTGGCTGCAATATGAGTCTTCACCTGTTCCTAAACCGGTGAGGACTCATATTGTCAAATCAGATTGTACACAAAAAGATCGTTGATGATCAATGTGTTTTTGATATATTGAACAAAGTCTATTTTTGCATGCTGACACATAGCAGTAGCGCTTTACTGTGAAAAGCGCTGCTGCTAGATAGCTTAGCAGTAGCGTGTTTTCTTGAAGAGCGCTACTGCTAAGCCATCCATCTCCCTCATCTCCTCCCTTCGTATCCACTCACACACAGCCACTCAAAATCTGCGCCGCACGCCCCCGTCGCCCCTCCTCCATCTGCGCCGCGCGCCCCCGTCGCCCCTCCTCCGTCTGCGCCGCGCGCCCCCGTCGCCCCTCCTCCGTTTGCGTCGCGCGCCGTCACCTCCTCCTCCTTGCTGGACTCGGTACCGGCCTCCTCCTCCGTCCTCCCTCTCCACTCGCCGCTGGCCGGCCCCTCCTTGCTCCACCTTCCTCCTCCGTCCTCCCTCAACTGGCCGCGCCGGCCGGCCCCTCCTCGCTCCGCCTTCCTCCTTCGTCCTTCCTCAACTGGCCGCGCCGGCCGGCCCCTCCTCGCTCCACCTTCCTCCCCCATCCTACTCTCTTCTCCCTCCTCGAGTCGCCCTCCTTCTCCCTCCTGCTCATATGCAACATTTTGATTTAGTTGATATAATTTAGTTGACTTAGTAGGCTAGTTGATTTAGTTGACTTAGAACATTTTGATTTAGTTGATTTAGTAGGCTAGTTGATTTAGTTGACTTAGAACATTTTGATTTAGTTGACTTAGTAGGCTAGTTGATTTAGTTGACTTAGAACATTTTGATTTAGTTGATTTTGTAGGATAGTTGATTTAGTTGACTTAGGAACATTTTGATTTAGTTGATTTAGTAATCCTTTGCTCATATTGCTTTAGGAAGAATGGCGCCACCACCACCACCACTATGTCAACTGTGCAAGTCAAGATGCGCCAGCAGCCTTGCAACTGGCAAGCTGTTCTGCATCTACTTCCAGCCGAGTTTTCGTCATGCGGCGGTAAGAAATTAGATGAAATGTAATAACTATTTTATTTTTAGTGTTGGCATTACTGCATTGTGTCATTTTGCTTATTTTACAAAGATCATCCCATGCAATGTGAGGTTGAAATTCAACAAGCTGACAGGAGACACTGTGACATTTGAGGCTCCTGGGGGGGCGTACACTATGGAGGTCGAGAAAGGACGCAATATGTCACAGATTGGAGGAGATGGATGGGCCCGTTTCGTCGCTCGCATGCATCTTACTGGTGGTGAGTTGATCAGCTTCAACTTCCGAGCAGAAAGATCCAAGCTAGCTATCATTTATCTCAACCTGGTGGAAGATGATGAAGATAATGAGGACCCACTCGATGAAGATGATGAGGACCCACTTCATGAAGCCATCGTAGCTCAAAGAACAAGGCTGAGTGAGGAGGAGGTGTCCAACCTGTGGGACATAATTCCGCCACGTGCTGACTTTGTCGGGGTGCCATTCGTGACCCGCTTGACAAATACCATGGTTGATCGACATGATATGGTATGTTATACTTACAAATGCAAATTAATAGTGTGAATTACTTAGTGTACAGTCCAATGATATGGTATGTTGTGTGGAATCTAGTCGATGATATATATGTTTTAGTGTAGAGTTCGATCACATGCTTATTAATTGATATGTTTTTCTTATTCAGAAATTGGCAAAGAGCATATCTGTGAGTTATGGTATCGAGCCTGATGAAGAAGGCTTAGCTGGACTACGCCTTACTGCAAGGGGCTCCGTCACAACCTGTACTTACCGCGTGGACACGGACGGTCGCACACACTTAAGCTCGGTTGGGTGGAAGAAATTCCTCGATGGCAAAAATCTTCGTGTTGGACAGGCCATCCTAATTACTATCAGGAACACCAACCGCCCAGGCTTGAGGATGATGATTGTCTTCGATATCATCTAGAACTACATATGTGTGTGTGGCTATATCATCTAGAACTACATATGTGTGTGTGGCTATATCATCTAGAACTATGTACATATGTGTGTGTGGATATATCATCTAGAACTACATATGATGATCGTCGTCGATATCATCTAAAACTACATATGATGATGGCCGTAGATATGACCTTGTACTGCTTGAGGATGCATGTTGGCTATGCATGAAATTGTTATCTAGTACTCCCTTCATTCCAAATTACTCGTCATGGTTTGAACTAAAACCACGACGAGTAATTTGGAACGAAGGGAGTACTACCGTACCTAGTAATGGTTTATGAATTTGATATCTACTAGCAGTACCTAGTATCTAGTATCTGAAAGGAGAACTGAAAGTGAAAGGAGAACTGAAAGGGAATGATGCAGGGGGGAAATGATGAAAGATATAGCAGTAGCGAGGGATGACGAAACCACTACAGCTAGTTAATAGTAGCGCGTTCACAGCGCGTTCCAGAAAATCGCTGCTGATATCGTCAACAATAGTAGCGCGGGTTTGGGCCGCACTACTACTATGAGTTAGCTGTAGCACCTTATTAGTAGCGCGGCCACCCGCGCTGCTGCTAGCCTGAAAACCCGCGCTGCTGCTAGCCTTTTCCCTAGTAGTGGGGGGGGCTTGCTTGGTTGCTCAGGCGAGAAGGAGGGGCCATCATCGACGTAGTCGATCACAGGGGCATCAGCAGTGGTCTCGAGGCTACTCGAGAAGAAGAGGGGGAAGAAACAGTAAATACACGCAAACATAAGCATAACAAGATAATAAGAGGTGTTAGAGGTGTTCTAACACAGCGCTAGGTGATACTGGCGAAGGAGGATAACATCCGGGAAAGTTTTCCCGGTTCCGGACGTCTGTCAAACAAATAAACCGGAGGGAAAAAGTTTAATGTTTGCTATGCTAGGGATGCGTGGCAAACGAACGGACTACGTATTCGGATTCGTCTCGTCGTTCTGAGCAACTTTCATGTACAAAGTTTTTCGATACGAGTTACAACTTATTTTCTATGATTTTTCAAAGTTTAATGATATTTGGAAACTATTATTAATTGGAAAATAATGATTGAAACGCTATGGGTACCCCACCCTGTGTACACGGATTGTACATAGAGGTTGACAGTGGGTCCGGGGGTCCTAGTTGACCCAGTCAACAGTCAACTACTGTTGACTGGTCAAACTACAGTTGGGGCCCAGGTGTCACTGGCACACACTTTTAATTAGCATATTATTTATTTTAACTTCCTGGTTCAATCTAACATTGGGTCCCACATGTAATAGACTGGCATTTTATTTTAGACGATTATTTTAGCACTTGAGGGTGGGGGGGGGGGGGGGGAGGGGGTGGCGGCAAGTACTAAAGAGGGATTAGTCCCTAATTGATTTTGGGCCGGCCACAACCAGCCGTGAGGTTGTGCACACACACGCACATAGCATGGCCACGGCCATGGCCATTTGTAGCGGCTAGAGCAGCAGCCAAGTAGCAGCAGCAGGAGGTAGTAGCAGCGGCAAGCAAGCAGTTCCAGCAGCAGCAAGCAGGCGAGGGGAGGCAGCAACAGCAAGAGCAATACACGAAACAACGCAGCCGGCAGAGTAGTGGCGAGCAGAGCGGGGAGCAGTGGCAGCAGGAGCTGTAGTAGCTAGGCGCGGCACCGCGCCAGCAGCAGGTGATGGAGGCGGGCGCGGCCAGGCTATGGGCGGGCGCGCTCGAGCGGGCACAGGGGCACGGTGGCGCGAGCAGCGGCAAGTAGTAGTAGGCAGAAAGCAGCAACAACGCACATCAGCAACAGAGGAGCAGCAGCGTGCACGTACGCGGACACGGACACTGAGCTTCTTCCATGGCGGACGAAGCTCACGGGATGGCCGCAAATGGAACGGATCGAGTCGGGGAAGAGGGGGAATCAAACAAGAAGCTCACTGTGATGCTCGTTGACGTGGTTAGAGAGCGCGGGGGTGGCCGGACACGTCGCGCTCGTCGACGAGATGCGGCGGCCGTGGCGGAGAAGACCACACGATGGCAAGGCAGCAGGCCGTCCGAGCTCCAACCGATAGGCGATGGCGACGAAGACGACGATGGCGGAGCTCCTCGACGTCTTGGCGCGATGAATGGAGGCGGGTAGCCGCGGGATCGACGATGATGATGACGACCGCAAGCTTGTCCTCTTCCAGGTCGTCGGATATGAGCGAGGGGGAGGGAAATTTGGGGACTAGGGTTACCAGGGAGAGAGGGGGGCTCGGGGAGACTCTTATCCTCGTGTGGTGGCCGGGGATGGCCGCCACGGCAACTGCCCAGCCGGCGGATGGCCGCCACGCCCTCCCTTGCCTCCTGTAGCGTGAGATGGGGGATGGTGGAGGTGGGATGGGCTGTGGTGCACTGTAGCTAGCAGGCCTAAGTGCACAGCGCACTTCGGCCTTTTCCTTTTCGTTCCTTTTCTGTTTTTCTTTAATTCTTTTGCTTTATTTTATTTTCACTAGCAACTGACTTTTATTCAACATGACTTGGCCCAATAAATATCATGCAATATTTGGCACTGTTATAAAATGGTTGGGGGAATATGAGAATTCATTTGATTTTTGCATAAGTGCAAATGAATTTAAAACGGTTGTTTTGGGCACTGTAAATAGGTTAGGGGCAATTTAATATGTCAAATAATATTGGTTCCTTCAAGAAAATTAGTTGGCGAATTTCTGTAACCTAGCGAACATTTTTGTTTTACCGTTTGAAGAAATACTTATTTGACTTTATTTGAATTTGAATTTGAACTGAGATTTGGATCAAGCAAGGATTAGCAACAATAATAGTGGTGACATGGCATCATTATTAGAGGATTACTGTAGCCTAAATATCCGGGCGTTATAATTCTCCTCCACTACAAGAAATCGCGTCCCGAGATTTAAGGGGGGTGGAGTAAGGGGGAAAGACTCAGGAGGGACGGAGCTCAACACAAGATAGGTAGCTGGGGGCTATCTCATTGAATGTGGCATAGAGGCATCTCTCGAGTGGAAATTCAAGGAAGTCATCGGAGCTAGGTAAGGAGGAGCAATAAGAAGCTTCAACCGGGTAGGCAATCATTCGATGTCTGAAGCAGAGGGTGAAAGGGGTTCAAAGCCTCGAGAATAAGTATTACATCTAATGCCAGAACGATCACTAGGAAGGTGGCTCGTGATTTACATACGATGCCAAGCGTGAGGAACAATTTAGGAAAATAGGGATGAACACGAGAGTCAGGTTTTGATCTGGTGGAACTGTGGGTTATGGGCCCACCATGTGGAACAAAAATTAGGAAGGGTGATGTTATCTTGCATGATCTTGATAGCCAGGCATGTCAGACAATAAACTGTCAGTAATGTCGGCAACAACATCGGTACCAAGGGCGAGGGACGAAGAGAACCATTTTCCTTCTCGTTAAGACGAGGCGGACCAATAGGCAAAGTTCTCGTCCATCGATGGCTACCGGAATGTCATCAACAATAGTAACAAGGTCTTACTGCCAGAGTTGTACGCCGAGGTGTTTACATAAGCAGGGAATTATCACTGCTCAGATATGTTAGGCTACAAGAAAGGTTAAACAAAGCAATGGAGACTCTCATCAGTTATCGGTGTTCTCGAGTGTCTAACAACTCAGAACCCGTAGAAACTTGGAATCAGCGAGAATTAATAGTTCGTGAAGAACCCATAAGAGGTTATGTAGTTCCGTGATAATCTTGAGATACCAGAGGGTAATACTCGAGGGTATAGCAGAACAGAGGTTGGATGAGTGAAATGATCTGCAGAAGACAAGTAATTCAGCTTGTCCTAGAAATGGGATCAAAGAAGAACAATATGGTCGAAACCACGGTTGCAAAGGACCAAATATAGATACAAGATGAACTTATCACAAGGGGATTATTATTATAACACGAAGCTTCCATGATAGGATCTACATCGTGTTCATGGGCATGAACACAAAGTTCAAGGTCGACTCCCACTTCTTCAATGTATAACCTTTCATTCACTTCTCATTTTCAACGAAGCCGTACTGTCGAGATTTTATCTGGCATAACACCAATAGAGTATGAGTCGTAGGGTTCACACAGATTTATGGAAGACATAGATTCAACCCATAGGGATATACTAGGAACATATACCACAAACTTCATGAGTAAACAACTCAAGCCCAGAAGCAGAGTATGGTTGACGAGAGTGGGGGATACAATTTACCAAAAGTATTGTGGATCCGAGGAAAGGCTCACAAGGTTACTGAATATGAAGGATGCTGTCGGATAAAACCCAACAAAGGACCTGGAGGTCCACGATGGATCTGATGTGAGTATCCGTACTCAACCAGAAGAAGAAAGAATTTAAGGTGGTCAGGTTATAGAAACAAGTGACTAATTCTATGCTCGAATGCAAAGGGGATTATGATTTTCAAAACGGGGGATCAAAAGCAGAGGCTCTGGTCAAAGACAATTAAGTTGAATAGACATAGTTTAAAAATCAATCAAGGTTTGATTTATCGAACACCAGCTCGTGTCCGGGGTGACGTTTGAGCCGGAAAGACAATTCCAGGGAACAATTAACGATTGCGTGCATTCACACACATGTTGAAACAATAGGGTAAGGATGTCAATCGCAAAGGATTTTAATGAATATTGCTAGACAAATGGAAGTAACCATAATGTCACAAGGTAAGGAGGAACAAGAGTAATAGGCCACTGAGGATTTTTGGAAGATCAAATAGTTTTTCAGGGCATCTTGTAATAACAAGAGCAACTGGGGATGAAGGTATGAACGACAATGTAGGTAGTTACTCATAAGGATTTATCGGTGGTAGGGATCGCAGCAGCTAAGGGTACAAGGGTCTCGAGGAAAACATCGGAGAGTATCTTAAGAATCTTTTGGTGAAGCGAGCCATCATCTGGAATGAAGGGGTTCTCCGGGAGAAGTATTTACGAGAACCTAGAGTTATAGTTTACAAAACAATTTAACCCGAATAGAAGAGAGATCAGATTCCCAGAATATAAACGAGGAATAAAAGATCCTAATACCACCCAATTGGCGACATGGGCCTGTAAGCCACACAGCCAAGTTAGTAAAGCAGTTTTTGAAGACTAGACTCAACTTCGGCCAAGGAGTTGGAAAGGGGGATCCTACAGGCAGTCGGCTCTGATACCAACTTGTGATGCCGCCAATTCGACCGTACACTAATCATACACGCAAATGTGTACGATCAAGATCAAGGACTCACGGGAAGATATCACAACACAACTCTAGACACAAAATGAAATTATACAAGCTTCATATTACAAGCCAGGGGCCTCCAGGGCTCAAATACAAGCTCGATACACAAGAGTCAGCGGAAGCAACAATATCTTAGTACAGACATTAGTTAAACAACACTTCCTTAGAAAGGCAAAAACAAAAGCAACAACGATCAAAGAGGCAAGGCCTCCTGCCTCGGACCTCCTAACTACTCCTGGTCGTCGGCGGTCTTCACGCATCAGTATCCGTCGGTGATGGCATCTGGCTCGATGGATCCACCATCTTGTTGCATCAACCGGAAAGAAGAAAGAAGGGGGGAAAGGGGTAGCAAAGCAACCATGAGTACTCATCCAAAGAACTCGCAAGCATCAGATCTATACTAAGTATGCACTGGTATCAAATGGAAGGTTTGTATCTATGGACAAAACTGCAGAATACCAGAATAGAGGGGAAGGCCTAGGCTATCGAAGACTAGCATCTTCAAGCAGCTCCAAGCATCTTGCAGCATGTAGAAGAGTACATGATAGCAGTTTATATTTAATAAGCATGTTGTAACATTAATGCCCAGAGATCCTTCCTCAACTCCCTGCGAGAAAGCAATCCCGGAGCCACATATCTCAACTATCCATTTGTAGTTGTATAAGATCAGGATATAAGTCTGAACGTTCGTTACCGTGGACACGACTATTAATAGATAATCTTCCCTGCAGGGGTGCACCATGTTTTCCAACACGCTCGATCACTCTGGCCGGACACACCTTTCTGGGATCAATGCCCGGCATCGGAAGATCAACATGTCGCAGCCCTACCTAGGCTCAGTAGAGAGGTCCCCGCAGGTCTACCTCCTAAGCACTCCGGGGTCTGGGCCCATCGCCCGTTGCACTCCGGGCCGTTGCGAGCAGGGCGGACCAGGCTCCACCACTACAGGATGGTGTCGGCCCAGCCCTGCCGCACTGCTAAAATGGACGTCTGACAAAGCTTCGGCTGATAATGCGACGTCGAGGCCCATAACTATTCTCACATGGTGGTTGGTGCATAAAGGCTAGAGGCCAACTCAGAACAAATAACCAAACCATAGTGTATTATTAGCTTACGGAGACGAGCAGAGACTCACAATCGAAAGTGACCCCGTCGCCCCGTCTTGTGGACTTACGACAAGGGCCTAGAATGCCCGGCCGTGCCACGTCATGTTCTTGCGGGTGCTCTCCGGGCCCGCCCGACTTTCACCAAGGTCTCAAGTGAAGTCAAGGTAACCATGTGTCCAAACATCAAGGGGAAAACCCGAGGAATCACCCTCGGTGGATTCCACTCAATGTAATCATCAAGGTGAACGTAAGAGGGACCACCCTCGAGGTTCACACTTGAGGTGTTGAATGACATAGCCGTATTGGGAATGGTGAAAGAGGAAATCACCCTCGATGACCACGACCGAATAGCTACACTATAGAATTATCACCAGGAGTGTGTTATGAGGGATCACCCTCGGCACTCGATAGTACCTCTGCAGAGTCGATCAACTAAAGGGGCGTGATGTGATGTGAGGTGTCGGGCTCTGGTCGTCGATCATGTCGATCGAGGCGTTGATGATGAAGCAGGGGCAACAAGGACAAGGTGGGGGTCACTGATGTATCACTAACCAACCTATACCAAGCAGTTTAGGATAAGCAGGTAAGATACAACAGCAGGTTACAAAAGCAGGCTATGCATCAGAATAGGAGCAATCAATAACAGTAGCAAAATCTAATGCAAGCATGAGAGTATAGAATGGGCGATATCGGGATGAACAAAGGGGGGCTTGCCTGGTTGCTCAGGCAAGAAGGAGGGGCCATCGTCGACATAGTCGATCACAGGGGCATCCGCAGCGGTCTCGAGGTCTACTCGAGAAGAAGAGGGGGAAGAAACAGTAAATACACGCAAACATAAGCATAACAAGACAATAAGAGGTGCTAGAGGTGTTTAAACACAGCGGTAGGTGATACTGGGGAAGGAGGATAACATCCGGGAAAGTTCTCTCGCTTCCGGACGTCTGTCAGACGAATGAACCGGAGGGAAAAAGTTCAACGTTTGCTATGCTAGGGACGCGTGGCAGACGAACAAACTGCGTATTTGGATTCGTCTCGTCGTTCTGAGCAACTTTCATGTACAAAGTTTTTCGATACGAGTTACAACTTATTTTCTATGATTTTTCAAAGTTTAATGATATTTGGAAACTATTATTAATTGGAAAATAATGATTGAAACGCTATGGGTACCCCACCCTGTGTACACGGATTGTACATAGAGGCTGACAGTGGGTCCGGGGGTCCTAGTTGACCGAGTCAACAGTCAACTGTTTGACTGTTGACTGGTCAAACTTCATTTGGGGCCCAGGTGTCATTGGCACACACTTTTAATTAGCATATTATTTATTTTAACCTCCTGGTTTAATCTAACATTGGGTCCCACATGTAATAGACTGACATTTTATTTTAGACGATTATTTTAGCACTTGAGGGCCACATGTAATGGACTCAAAGTGGGAGGGTGGCTAGTACAAAAAAATGAGACCAATCCAAGGGCTAACCCTCGTTGGTATTTTTTTATAGGAGAAACTCCGCGAGCACCACACGTCCAAGCCGGGACTTGAACTCGAGTGGGCTGGCAACAACCTCAGCTGCCCAGCCAACGGGTCGACGCCCGGTCCTCGGGGGTGGCTAGTACTAAAGAGGGATTAGTCCCTAATTGATTTTGCGCCGGCCACAACCAGCCGTGAGGTTGTGCACACACACGCACATAGCATGGCCACGACCATGGCCATTTGTAGCGGCTAGAGCTGCAACTTAGTAGCGGCAGCAAGAGGTAGTAGCAGCAGCAAGCAAGTAGTTCCAGCAGCAGCAAGCAGGCGAGGGGGCAGCAACAACAAGTGCAATACACGGAACAGCGCAGCCGGCAGAGTAGTGGCGAGCAGAACAAGGAGCGGCGGCAGCAGCAGCCGTACTAGCTAGGCGCGGCACCGCGCCAGCAGCAGGCGACGGAGGCGGGCGCGGCAAGGCTATGGGCGGGCGCGCTCGAGCGGGCACAGGGGCACGGTGGCGCGAGCAGCGGCAAGTAGTAGTAGGTAGAAAGCAGCAACAATGCACATCAGCAACAGAGGAGCAGCAGCGTGCATGTACGCGGACACTGAGCTTCTGCCATGGCGGACGAAGCTCACGGGACGGCCGCAAATGGAACGGATCGAGTCGGGGAAGAGGGGGAATCGAACAAGAAGCTCACTGTGATGCTCGTTGACGTGGTTAGAGAGCGCGGGGGTGGCCGGACGCGTCGCGCTCGTCGACGAGATGCGGCGGCCGTGGTGGAGAAGACCACACAATGGCAAGGCAGCAGGCCGTCCGAGCTCCAACCGATAGGCGAGGGCGACGAAGACGACGATGACAGAGCTCCTTGACATCTTGGCGCGATGAATGGAGGCCGGTGGCCGCTGGGTCGACGATGATGACGATGACCGCGAGCTCGTCCTCTTCCAGGTCGTCGGATATGAGCGAGGGGGAGGGGGATTTGGGGACTAGGGTTACCAGGGAGAGAGGGGGGCTCGGGGAGGCTCTTATCCTCGTGTGCTGGCCGGGGATGGCCGCCACGGCAACTGCCCAGCCGGCGGATGGCCGCCACACCCTCCCCTGCCTCCTGTAGCGTGAGGTGGGGGATGGTGGAGGTGGGCTGGGATGTGGTGCACTGTAGCTAGCAGGCCTAAGTGCACAGTGCACTTCGGCCTTTTCCTTTTCGTTCCTTTTCTGTTTTTCTTTAATTCTTTCTGCTTTATTTTATTTTCACTAGCAACTGACTTTTATTGAACATAAGACTTGTCCCAATAAATATCATGCAATATTTGGCACTGTTATAAAATGGTTGGGGGAATATTAGAATTCATTTGATTTTTGCATAAATGCAAATGAATTTAAAACGGTTGTTTTGGGCACTGCAAATAGTTTAGGGGCAATTTAATATGTCAAATAATATTGGTTCCTTCAATAAAATCAGTTGGCGAATTTCTGTAACCTAGCGAACATTTTTGTTTTGTCGTTTGAAGAAATACTTATTTGACTTTATTTGAATTTGAATTTGAACTGAGATTTGGATCAAGCAAGGATTAGCAACAATAATAGTGGTGACATGGCATCATTATTAGAGGATTACTGTAGCCTAAATATCCGGGCGTTACATGCGGTAGGGTGCCTCCCGTTGTTGGTTTCTCCAAGAATTCGCAACCTCAAGGTCACAAAGATGCTTGTGGACGGCGGGGCCGGGCTGAATTTGATTTCCCCAGCAGTTATCAGCAAGCTTTAGATAGAAGAGGAAGAGCTAGAGGTTACCGGCACGTTTCAAGGAATTAATCTTGGGGGGTGTCATCCTAAGGGAAAGATCATGCTGTTGGTGACGTTTGGGGGAGAACAGAACAACCCGACTAAGAACATTGTGTTTGACGTAGTTCATCTCCCCCTGCCGTACAATGGGATTCTTGGACGCGCGGCTCTGGCTAAATTCATGGCGGCATCTCACTATGCCTACAACACCTTGAAGATGCCGGGGCCACTGGGAGTCCTCACCATCCCATCAGATGAGAAAGATGCTATCATTTGTGTGGAAAAGATGTACCGGGATGCAGTCGCGGCAGAGGCAGCGATGGCGGCAGTTCCCGCCAAGGAAAGCAAAGGAAAGAAGAAGGATTTCAAGTCCTCTGGCAAGGAGTCCGGGAAGAGTGCCCCCACCGAGTGCATGGCACCATTTGACAACGTGCCAGAGTTCCCCCACATCAAGAGGTTGCTACTCCATAAGTGAAAAAGGTCCCGGCAGGGCTGGCTGGCGTTAATGGTACTTTCACCATCAGTGCCACCCTTGATGATAAATAGGAAAGCGCGTTCATTGCCTTCCTGTGGGCAAATATCGACGTGTTTTCTTGGCAACCATCTGATATCCCTAGTGTTCCCAGGGAGGTAATCGAGCACCACCTTGCTATCTGCCCACACACTAGACTTGTTAAGCAAACAGTCTAGAAGCAAGCCTGGGAGAGCCAACAGTTTATTGCAGAAGAGATCAGGAAGATTGAGGCAGCTGGTTTGGTCAGGTGAGTGCCACATACCACTTGGCTAGGAAACCCAGTGGTGGTCCGGAAGGCAAACGGGACGTGGAGGCTATGCATTGATTTCACAGATCTCAACAAGGCTTACCCGAAGGACCCGTTTCCCTTGCCACGTATTCATCAGATTGTAGATTCCCCTCCAGGCTATGATTTGCTCTCATTTCTAGGTGCCTATTCAGGATATCACCAGATCTTTATGTCCAAACAAGATGAGAAGACATCGTTCATCACTCCATGTGGTACGTACTGCTTTGTCCGCATGCCATTCGGATTGAAGAATGCTGGGTCCACCTTTACAAGGGCACTTCAGATTGGTTTTGAACCTCAACTGCACAGAAACATTGAAGCTTATATGAATGATATTGTGGTGAAAACCAAAGACAGAGCAACTCTTATCCAAGATTTGGAGGAGACGTTTGCAAATCTGCGCAAGATCAACTCGAAGCTCAACCCAGAGAAGTGTGTGTTTGGCGTCCCTCCGACAAGTTGCTTTGATACTTTGTGTCCCACAGGGGAATCGAAGCTAATCCCGACAGGATCAAGGCCATTGAGGAGATCCAAGCGCCAAGGATAGTTAAGGATATGAGGCTCCTGACGGGATGTATTGCCGCGCTAAGCAAGTTCATCTCCAAGTCTGCCAAGCGTGCCCTGCCGTTCTTCAAGATTTTCAAGAAGGCAGGTCCCATGAAGTGGACTCCCGAAGCAGATGCAGCTTCGCAAGAGTTGAAGGCCTACCTGTCTTTTGTGCCTACCCTGATTGCACCTAAACCCCAGGAGCCACTTTTGCTATACTTGGCGGCAACCAACCAAGTGGTAAGTGCAGCCTTGGTAGCACAACGAGAAGTGAAAGAGGAAGGGAGTGGGCAGAGGCCGACAAAGTCAGATAAGGATCAGAACAACAGTGGGCATGGCAACAAGAGCAACCCCAAGGGCGTCGCAAGGAAGAAAGTGGTGCAGCGCCAAGTGTACTTCATCAACTCCTTGTTACAGGGGGCTAGATCAAGGTACTCTGGCGTGCAAAAGTTGATTTCTGGTCTCATCATGGCCTCAAGAAAACTACGCCACTACTTGCAAGCCCATGAGATCACGGTTGTTACTCGTTTCCCATTGGAACCGATACTCCAAAACCCAGAGGCTACCGACAGAATAGTGGAGTGGACTTTGGAGCTATCTAGCTTTGGTTTAAAGTTTGAGAGCGCACCAACTATCCAGAGCAAGGCATTGGAAGAGTTTATTGCAGAATAGACACCAACCTTTGATGAAGAAGTAACAGAGACAGTCATCCTTGGCAAGGAATCACCCCAAGAATGGATTATATATTTTGATTGTGCTATTTTCCCTGCAAGGTGCAGGGGCTGGCATGCTTCTTGTCGCCCCTCCGGGGAGCACTTGAAGTACGTCGTCCAAATGCATTTTCCTCGGGAAGAAGCCACCAACAATACAGTAGAGTATGAAGGGCTCCTTGTCGGGCTCAGGATTGCAGCAGAATTGGGAATTAAGAAGCTGACCATTCGAGGAGATTCACAGCTGGTGGTGAGACAAGTTAACAAGGATTACCAAAGTCCATTGATGGATGCATACGTTGAGGAAGTGAGAAGATTGGAGGAGCACTTTGACGGATTACAAATAGAGCACGTACCCAATGCGGAAAACAACATAGTTGATCATCTACCAAAGTGTGTTGTGCCAGGAACTTTTGTTCTCCGCCTTACTCAGCCCTCCATATCCCCAGCAACAAGAGGGGAAACTTGGACAACAATAAGCCTCTCCTAGTAGAGCCGTCCGCTCCCGGCAGAGACCCTACTGGAAACAACTCCTCGCAGCCTGCCGGACCACCCCCTCCAGCCAGGCCCATGGACCCCACATACGAGGTTGGTGCTCCCGCAGCAGAGGAGGTGCTGCTAGTCCTTGTTACCGAGCCTCAGGCTCCAACTTGGGCAAGGCACGTTGTCCGCTTCCTCAAACTAGAGAGGTACCCGGCGATCAAGACGAAGCTAAAAGAGTAGCCCGAAGGGCTAGTATGTATTAGTTTGTCGATGGCACTCTATACAGAAGGAGGCCAAACGGTGTGAAATTGAAGTGCGTCTGCCAGGAAGAAGGAAAGGAACTGCTGGCTGAGATACACAAAGGATCAAGGACATTAGTTGGGAAAGCATTCCAGCAAGGGTTCTATTGGCCCACAACCCTCCAAGAGGTGGTCGAGCTAGTCACTAAGTGTGGAGCCTGCCAATTCCATTCCAAGAAAACCCACCTGGGTGCCCAAGCGCTTCAGACAATCCCTCTATCATGGACATTTTTGGTCTAGGGGTTGGATATCCTCGGCCCCTTTCCCCGAGCAATCGGGGGCTTTCAATTCTTGTTCGTTGCCCTCAACAAGTTACAAAGTGGCCAGAGGTGACTGCCGTGAGAAAGGTGACTGCTCAGTCAGCTATTAATTTCTTGAAAGATTTGGTGTGTCATTTTGGAGTTTCGGCAAGGATCATTACCGACAACGGCACCTAGTTCACGAGCCGCACCTTCATGCAATATGTTCACGCCCTCGGATGCAAAATCTCATGTTCCTCTATGGCACACCCCTGGAGCAATGGACAAGCTGAGAGGGCGAACACTGAAGTGCTGCATGGACTCAAGAAAAGAACCTTTGATACGCTGCAGAAGCATGGCAGGCGGTGGATCGAGGAGCTGTCAGTAGTTCTCTGGTCCCTCAGAATGACACCAAACCGAGCCACCGGGCACACTCCCTTCTCCCTGGTCTATGGTGCAAAAGCAGCTATCCCCACAGAACTCACTTACGGGTCGCCTCGAGTGCTTGCTTATGATGAAGTCATGGAAGATCAGCACCGGCGTGACGACGCTATGCTACTCAAGGAGAAACGTCTTCGGGCTGCTATGCGTGCTACATGCTATCAGCAAAGGCCTGTGTCGCTATCATAGCCACAGGGTTCATGCCCGGTGTTTTGAGGAAGGTGAACTTGTCCTTAGGCGCGTTCAGTCCACCAAGGGTACACACAAGTTATCACCAAAGTGGGAAGGCCCTTACCGGGTAGTACGAGTCACCAGACCCGACGCAGTCCGTCTGGAGACCGGAGATGGCACTGTGTTGCCAAACTGATGGAATATTGAGCATCTCTGCAAGTTCTACCCCGGCAACCACCCATTTGTACATGCCTTGCCTTAGCTGCATGTAACCCCTAGTACAAAGCTAGGGCGATGAACCCGTGCAAGAGAAAATAAAGAAGCGCTATAGGGGGCCCCCAACCTAGATTGCATGCATGCATGCATGAGCATTCCATATCTCTGCATAAGTATTTCATGAGCACCTGCATATGCATATAGATAGGATCGCATCCTGCATTCATTCTCATCTGCATGGAGATGCAGCTTCTTGCCGTGAACTTGGCTTCGACAAGGAGATTCGGAAGATTTCCCGGCACGTGATCCTCAGCAAGCCAAACATATAAGTTGCACCTCTTGTCCATTCATGTTCTGTAAGCTATAACTTAGGCGTTAGAAAACCTCGCCGCCTCTTCTTAGACTTAGGTGCTCCCATTCCTGACTCGAACGCTGCTTCGATCAGGATGGTCGCAGTGGCCTTTGGTAAAAAGAAGTTGGCGGGCGGCTGGTCCCTTTGTCTGTAAACCGGCAGATGTGGCTCTCCGGCAGACAAAAAGGGTACCAGCAAGGTTGCCTGCCGGGAAAAACTCGTTTATTTACAATAAAGAGGCATCTCCCCTCTGCATGGACATATACATGCGCGAGTCCCTGGCAAGGTTCATCTTTTTCATTAGCATGCTGATACAAGTACAAGCATTACAGAACACAAACATTGCCACGAGAGATTACATTATTTGAAGTAAAATTTGGCAAGTGCCTGCAGATTTAAGATTGAAAAAAGATAAGTGCCCCGTGATGCCTTTTCCCATGTCCATCTTCTATAGTACAAGGTCGAAGAGGTAGAAGGCAGGCACAGGTGGAGTCCGGTGCCTCCCCAGGATCAGGATGGCGCCGCTCTCCAGTAAGGAGGAAGAAACCGGAGGGCAGGCACGGATGGTGACGCTGTCGGAGGATCGGGTGGAGGGGCACGGAGTCACCGGCAAACACGACTCGTTAGAACGGCCACCCCCATTCTTGATGCTTCATGGGTTGCCGCATCACTACCACCCGAAGACCCCAGATCATCAGCCACACTGAACGCCATGCTCTCTGCTTACCGCATAAAGAGCATGGTCGTCCCTAATGGCCCTGACGTCGGAAATCACCGCACAACCTGAAGATATGTACGAAGACTAGAAGCCCTCCTCCGCAAATAGAGGATGACGCCTGGAGAAGCAAAATCTGCCCTCTCCAATGGCAGACCTCCCCCAAGTCTCTCCCTCTATATTGCGCAGGGACGAAGAATGAGGAGCCATCGACTGCCACGCCCCGCACCCACCGTACCGCCCGAGCGTCCTCACGACCACAAAGAATTCTGAGCTAAAGCCCGGGGGCCAGCCCCAAGCTCTCTCTTCTGGCATATTCAAGATGGAGCAAGACAGAGGATAGGGAGGATCCGGTTGAATGCCTCCACTTCTCCCCCGCTCTTACTTTTATAGGCGAGTGGGGGGCCGGGGGCTGGCTTCACAAGGAAGCCGAGCACTCGCCATTATGCTCACCCGCACCACACGCCTCCGTTACCTACCCCATGTGATGCATGCAGCATACGTGGCTAAGGATAAGGGCATGGTGGGAAGAGTGAATTGGCAGTTTCTACCCCGTGCGTCAAAGTCATTCTCGAGACCTTACTGGAGTGGCCCCACCACTATTGGCTTTACACGACATGCGGGGAAACTGGAAACCGGCCTGAAATCAAGACTAATGAAGAAGCAAAGAATATCTCAAAAAACCAGCCTCTTCAGCAGCTCCGCCTGTGCACTTGTTAGGCCCTACCCCGACGACGCTCGGCAGCACGTTCGGGGCAGGCCCGGAGTCTTCTGTCGGTGCAACACACCCTTGGTATATTGCCCTGACTATGCACAGGCACAAGATCAAGAATAAAGCACCAGTCCAAGATGAAGTACAAGGAACCAAGAGACTTGAAGAACCAACAAGAAGATTAGAGGGACCAAAACCAGGCTAGACGAACAAGATGTCATCAAGGAAGAGGCCTCCCTTGCCGGGTAGGCGAGCTCAGCAAGGGGCGAGGCCATCCTAGAAGAAGATGACCATGGCATCCCGGCAGGGTCTGCCAGGACCTGCGAAGGCCGGATGGCCTCCCTGACCGCTCCACCATGACTCACGTTGTCGATTAGTGCGATATCAAGCAACTGAGTAATTAAAGTGGCAGCCATTCGCCACATGGCAGCCACATTCTACCAAGAGAACCCACAGATGATACCCGTCCTATGACGTGTCAGGAAAACAGGTGTGGAGATGGCAAGATAGCCTGGCAAGCCTTGTCGGGCAACCAACAACGTGACGTTAAGCGGCGCATTAAATGCGCATTGTCAGCCTATAGAGTTAGGTATGATAGCACTATCTGCTATCTTATCAGTGTCCAATGACTAATTGTCCACTGTGGTGACCCCTTAACCTATAAAAGAGGTCCATGGCAATGGTTCAAGAGGTTGGAAACTTAGATCACCCACGCCGCCATATGTGTGTAGCTGCTGCCCCGAGGCAACCCTTGTTGGGCAAGTGTACTGCGCACCACCACTACATTTCCACCGTCAATCCACCAAAGCAGGAGTAGGGTTTTACGCCTCACGATAGCCTGAACCTGGGTTAAATCTAATGTGTGATTTCTGCCATGCTGCCCCATGTTCGTCTTCTCTTCGTGCAATGCGACTCCCCCTTGCTGAACTAGCAAGAGGTCATCCTGGTCCCATAGGTGGCCGTGGTTTCCCGCGACACCATTCCTTTGAACCAAATGCATTAGTAGTAGTACCATAGGAAACATTCGAGTTCCTATGTTTTTCCTTCACTTTTCCTTTCAACCACTAGCAATTCTAGTAGGCAGGCTTGAACAGGTAAAAACCTACATTCCAAAAATGTTTTTGTGCTAATTGTACTACTTTGGACCCATCCACTGCCCTACTAAATCAACTCCTTCGTCCATCTACACATGCACATCTCAAACGCGCAAAAATAAATAATAATGGCTTTCCAGAGAGTCCATCACGGATAGCTAAGTTGCATGGTACCTCACTGCTTGTTATATAGGAGAAAGTAATCGTATTTCACGTTACTATGTGTGCTAAGTGGAGAAAATATATAACATGTAGTGTAAAAAAGGGATACAACAAGTGTACAACCTCTTTGGCGTAGCCATGTCGATCTCAGCAGCATTGGGTTGGTCGCTGAAGATGTTGCGACTGATGTGGTAGTAGGAGGAGGGGAAGAAGACCTTAGGTGCCTAGAGATGGAGCCAAGGGTACTGCTCCGATGTGATGGAGGATTTCTTCATCGGAGCAGCTCTGGCGAGGTGTACGACGGCAGGGCTGAAGCAGGACAAGAGAGACAATGGTAACCTGAAGTGGTATTCTAATAGCATCTCCGATAGATGATGTAAAATACATAACCAAAAAGTGCTAGATGTAAAATACATCAGCTGCTCATCTCTGAACTTAACTGTCAAAACTGAATTAACTATCGAAACTCAATTTTATTGTCGAAACTAAATTTTAATGTCGAAACTGAATTTTCCTGTCGAAACTGAATTTTACTATCGAAACTGAACGCACTAGTAGTAGAAAAGCAGTGGACTAATAGTTTTGGCCACTCGAGCACTAGTGGCAGAGTAGCGATGATCTAAATCGGCAGTGGCTCCAGCAGGGATCATACTACCAGAGAGCAGCCAAGGGAGAGCAATAACAACGCCCAGATCAGGAGTGCATGCGAGAGCTAGGGAAGCTGGTCGTGTAGCAGCATCTCGGGTAGTAGTAGCAAGAGCTCGAGCGAGAGCCGGAGCTACTGCTTGTGCAGCAGCAGCGCGAACAAGAGTATACTAGTAGTGCAAGCAAGAGCAACAGCGCGAGCAAGAGCCAGAGAATACCAAGCAGGGGACAGAGAGCAAGAGGAAGAGCAGCAGCGCGAGCAAGAGCCAGAGCAGACCAGACAGGGACCGAGAGCAAGAGTAGAGTAGTTGCGCGAGCGAGAGCTGAAGCAGTAGTAGCAGGGCCAGTGAGAGCCAGAGCAGCAGCAGCAGCAGCTCTGACGAATGTGGACGTCACCGTCGAGGGAGCGACGCTCTGGAGGAAGTGGTCAACGATGCCGCCGTCGATGGTGTCGTGCCATGGCGGCTCGGGACGGAGCACCAGCAGCACCATGAGATCGAATCAAGAAGGAAATGCAGCAATTAGTGTAGAACCTCTTTGGTGGCGCCGATTAGGTCTTCTGGTGTTGGTGATACAAGTGAAGACGACGATGTGGGAATGGAGGTGGCATGAAAGACAATGTGAACATCGAGGAAGATCCTTGAAGGTGGAGGACGGGGTGGCTGAACCGGCGGGATGACGAGATCGATGATAGATCCTCAACCGGTGTGGTGGATGAGGGACATCGAGCTGTTGTGGTGGACAATGTCGTCGAGGAAGAGGCTCCAGCTGGGTGGCGGGTGGAGGAGGGTGTGGGGCTTCGCGGGTTTTCGCGGCCTCGGTATACGAATGGGGGAGGGGATCGAGGGGGGAACCATGGCTTAGGGATGCGCTTGTCCGAAATGTGGGCTAAGTTATGATAGTTGCCCCAGCGATTTGAACAAGGTGGTTCTTTCGGTTCAGGGGTATCATGGGAATTTCATGTGTCGGGATTTCGCAGGAGGTGGGGGTTTTCGCGCGCATTGTAATTTTGGGATAGCAAGGCACGGGTTGAGATTGAGGGATATTTAGGAGCACAACGAGACAAAGATATATCTTTAAATTTCGGGATAACAAGGTGCGGGTTGAAATTTCCGGACAAGCCTAACGTGTAATGAAACAAATCAATTTGCACTTCCCTCGACCAAAAAACCAAAAAGAAATCAATTCGCACCATACAAAAGAGTCTAGTCCTGTTTTATAGTGTGAGTTACTACAAATTCCATTCAAAACTTTGAATCCATGTTATGTTCAATTAAAATATTTCACTACGTGTATAATGCATGCAACCTACTACTCAAATTAACATTTTAGTGCGTTTCAAATGTATAAACTACCGCTTGAATATGAACTAAATTTGAATTTGTTTCTCTATTTGAATAAGATCTACAATCATGATTATTGTGAAGTTAAACAATTTGAATTTGTTTCTCTATTTTAATAAGATCTACAATCATCATTATTGTCAAGGTAAAACATCGTTTGTATATTATTTTCATAGCACACCACATGATTATTGTCGACTTAGATATGAACTAGGAGTTGCAAATGCCACGCATTATCACATTACAATATAACATGTCCAAAACCACACCACGCGTATCACCGCTATCTTCATCCATGCATAACTTTGAAACACTATGATCTCTTATTCAAATATATGAATCAACTTTCATATCGAATTATGATCTTTGTTAGTCTCTTACACCCACACAATCCCCTAACCTTTGTAGCTAGCACTAACTTTCTCTCGTGTATGCACACGCCCTCCTCGACTCCCGCTCCCTCAGCATTCTATCCATCGCGCACATTCATTTTTTTTATTTAGGTCGTTCTCCCGCGGTCTTCACAACTCCTTTTCGACACACAACGATTGATAAACCTCTCTAGCAATGTCTGCCTACCACATACACACATACTTTCCATCTCCTCCTTTCTCTGTCCATGCCTCGCCCCTCTTTTCATCGATCTCACAGTTGCACACTCCTCCCCCTATCTAGTAGGCCTCTCGCACCACCTCCTAGCTCCATCCCTCTCTCTCTATCCGTCTCTCTGGGACTTATTTGTCTCTAACAAATGGCTGTACACTGACCGATCTCCCACTATACATATAGCTACCTAGGTGGTTTATAACTCGTTTCCCCAAGCGCCGATCGATATGTCTCTCCCTTCCTCTGACACACAACAATTGATCTACTGATCTAGTTAGGTCTGCTTACCAAACACATGGTCCCCCTTCATCATCCGTGCATGCCTCCCGGCACATCTATCATGCACACGCACACACAAAAGCACATCCCCTCTCTTCTTGATATTGTAGTTGTACCCTCAGTTTATCTAGTAGGCCTCTCCCACCATCTCCAGGAGGCAACTCCACCACCCCTCCGGCACTATACCTCTCTCTCTCCTTCTCTCTCTCTCTCTCTCTCTGTCCCAACCTATTCCCCGTCCTTCACTTATGTATGGATGTCGACCAATCTCCCTCAAGACATGTCTAAGTATCTCCTTCTCAACACATATACGAGTCGATCTACCTCTCTAGTTAGGTCTCTACCTCCCCCCAGCCACACACAGACACACACTGATACATCGAGCGCTCTAGTCAGGTCTCCCCGCCACACACAAACTTGCCCTCTACCCTCTGACATTCCGGTAGGTCAGTCGCCCTATATATTTGACGTGCACACACACAATTTCGATGCATGGCTCTCTTCATCGATCTCGCAACCACAAACTTGATCCTCTCTTCGACTCTATCGATATCTATGACCCCTCCCTGTATTCTCGTGGATCGCCACTCCATATATGATATAGATAGGCCTCTATTTCACACACATTGCATGTGTCACATTTTTGTTTGAGATATCATCGTCACATATCCTCTAACCTTTGTAGCTAGCACTAACTTTCTCTCGTGCATGCACGCCCTCCTCGCCCTCCCCCTCCCTCGGCATTCTATCCATCGCGCACATCTTTTTTTCTTTAGGTTGTTCACCCATGGTCTCCACAACTCCTTCTTTCCAACACACACCGATCGATAAACCTCTCTAGCGATGTCTGCCTACCACACACACACACACATACTTGTCATCTCCTCATTCCTCTATCCATGCCTCATGTCTTTCATATGGTCCCACACACGTGTAACCTCTCGCCCCTCTTTTCATCGATATCACAATCGCACACACCTCCACTCTATCTAGTAGGCCTCTCGAACCACCTCCTAGATCCATCCCTCTCTCTCTATCCGTCTCTCTAGGACTTATTTGCCTCTAACAAATGGATGTACACCGACCGATCTCCCACTGTACATATAGCTAGCTAGGGCGTTTATAACTCGTTTTCCCCATGCGCCGATCGATCTACCTCATTAGTTATGTCTCTCCCTTCCTCCGACACACAACAATTGATCTACCGATCTAGTTAGGTCTGCTTACCAAACACAAATGGTCCCCTTAATCATCCATGCATGCCTCCCGACACATCTATCACACACATGCACGTTGTTGGCGGGGCAGGGCCTCGGTGGGGCCGGGCAGCGCCTTGTGCTCTGCCCGCTCTGTGGCGATCAGCTCCTCCACCTGAAAGTGCTCCTGGAGGACCTGATGGTTGTAGGCGACGTCGACCTGCGCCTCCCGGAACTTTTCCTCTCGCTGCTGCCTCACGATGTCCATGTATTGGGCACGAGCCTCGCTGATGGTCATGGTGCAATGCACCACTGAGGATGGTGTGTAGGAGGAGGTCGGCTCCGGCTCCTCGACTACCATGTTCTCCATTGGGATGTTGTCGTTCTTCTAGTCCGTCGTTCGCCTGTCCTGGAGAGCGGTGGAAGTGAGGACGCCATGGTAGGAGCGGTGTGGAGAGGAGAAATGGAATGGAGGACTGCGGCTATGGCCGGGGTAGCAGTTTATATAGCAATGGTGCACGGCAGAGGGATGGACGGGTGGCGCCGAAGTAGCGGCCTCGGCAACCACGTATCATTAATGTGGGTGGCAGATGGACCGACAGATGATAGTTCTGTCGTTTGAACGCGAAGCAGTCGTCTGCACCGGGAAGCGGTGCGGGCGGTGCTGAACATTTCGGGCGGGAAGCGCGCGTGGGCGAGGGAGGGGTATGGGTGGGGCAAGGCGGTCAGACTCATTCTTGGAAGCGGTTTGGTCCAGTAGCCAGACATGCTAGATCGGCAGCAAGCTCGCTGGGCTCAGTGACAACAACCAGACGATGCATGAGGCTTCTGACAAGGAGCCGGCGCCACTGCCCAAGCCGCTTCATGCCATGTTCACCCTAGAGCATGTGCAGCCATACTTCGACGCCCTAATGGTGGAAGAGCTACCAGCGGTGCCGAAATCGGCATTCCGGCAAGCGTAGGAGGACCAGCGCTACAACCTCCGGCTCCTCAATGAGCACCAGCTCGCGGAGGGAGTAATAGATGGCGAACAAGCGGATGTCAATGTCATCGCGGACATGTGGCCCAATGATCTTGGCTTCTTGAATGAGTAGCAGGCGATGTATCAGACCATCCGTAGGGCCCGCGAGGCCCTCTCCATCAACCTTCGAGTTTTTACACTCACCGTCTCACATTGTGAATACGGTTAACGAACATGAGGAATCGGGAGATGACTTTACATGGAGAGGATGACAGTAGGGACACACCAGGCCCATAGCCATACGTACGCTAGTGCCTCCTTATTACAACATATATAATATTTCTTGTTCCTGGTTTCCTAGCATGACGGTCCCACACATTTGTCAACTTATATATAGTCAATAAACGAGAGAATTGCACAAGGAGCAGCCGACAACTAGGACCCAACAGCTCGAGAAGTATTGGTTTTTTCAGGGGTAAGCAGATTTTTTTACCAAAGTTTTTGTTGTTGTTCAGAGGAGCAGCATCAACAGGGCGGGCAATGGCCCGTCTAGCCCAGGCTATTGTGCAAATATTATTTTTCAAGGGGAAAATGGCTTGCCCAGCAATACTTTTTTTGAGGAATACCCAACCTAGGCCAACTTGTTATTCTCCGGCCCGCTAGGCTACGAATCTTTCCTACTAGGGATGCATTAGACATGCCAAGAAAATGGGCTTTAAAATAACAAATGGGCTGTAATTATAAAAATGTGCTGTAAATATTGAAAAACGCTTTGAATAGGTAATTAGTTTCAAAATTACTTTTTTTTGGAATTTTTTTATGGAACCTCGACAGAGGGAGGGAAGCTCCCGCATTGCATTTTTTTGGGATTTTTAAAATTTTAATTTTATTAATTGTTGCGTGTACAATTTTTTGAATTTTTACCTAATATAAATTTATTTTGAAATTAGATTTAATATGGCTCGAAATTTCGGGATAAATAACATATGGGATCCCATCAAAATGTGGGAAATTTGGTTGAAATAATAAACCATTGTCCTGGCTAGAAAAATTGGTTGTAATGTTAACAAACAGTAAAACGGCTGCTGTAAATTCCATTAGAATTACGAAATGGGTTGTAAATTATTACAAATGCGAATGGGATATATGCTCTCTGCCATGTATGTGATGCTCAGTTGTGGGCCTACTAAGTTGACGTGCAGGCAACCCTCAGAAAAATAAGAGTTGACGCGTACGCAAGGCATTTTCATCTTATAGTAAAAAAACACATGATTCTAGCAGTAGTGGCCGTTGGTTGTTCATCCAACGACTGTCATACTTCTTCAATCTCGGATATTCTTGCTTCGGCCGCCCAAACCACCACTGGCGGTACCGCCTGCTACCACCTCCCGTGGCCGGCTGTGCTGCCACGCAGGCCTCACTAATCCACCCTACTCCTGTCGACGTCCATGCCATTCTCTCACCATCACCTCCTTTTAATCTCCGGCGACGGCAGCTTCACAGCGCAACCGAACTAGTGAACCCTCGTACTCCCCTCATCATGGGCATCCACTATTGTGTCTGCGCCGGCTCTGGGTCTTTCCCTTCCTAGGCCTCGCCGTCATCCACCGCGTTGGTTTTCTCGGGATGGCGTGGTGAACTTTATCAACAAACAACAACCATTAGAAGAGGGATGTGCGTGGAGTGGCTGACAGTAGGGACCCATTTGTTCCATGGCTGCATGCAAGCAAGTGCCTCCTTATTATGCGAAAACAAATGTTTTCTCCCCCTGACAGGTTTCACCCACCAACTACATTTTTGCACGTAAACAAGTGACTCCTTATTACGCGAAAAAAAGATTCCTCTCGCTAATAGTTGGGACCCACCAGCTACATCTTCGCACACAAGGAAGTGCCACCTTATTACACACAAAACAAAAATGATTCCACCTGCTAGCTGGGACCCACCAGATTTGGAGGCTGACTTGTGGGCCTACTATGTTGACATGTAGGGAGGTCTTTGTCAACTCAGTCAACCAACGATTCTAGCTGCAGTGACCTTTGGATGTTAATCCAACGGCCATGCTGTGACTTCAACCTTTTGTCTTCTTTCTCCAGCCGCCCAAACCAGCGCCCGCTGTACCGCCTGCTCCAGCCTCCCATGGCCGGCTGTGCTACCGCACGGGCACCACCGCCTGACCATACTACCACTAGCCAGGCCTTCCCTCTACTCACCCACACCCCCTGTTATTCTCCGGCGACAGCAGCCTTACACCGCAGCCGAACTAGTGAACCCACATACTCCCCTCTGCATGGGCATCCACCTACCTCGTCTTCAAGCATCCATGTTGTTCCCTTCCTAGGCCTCGCCGCCGTCCACCGCCCTAATGCTCTCGGCGTAGCATGGTCAATGAGGTCAACAAGCAACAGTCATTGGAAGAAGACTTTAGTTAGTGAGGCTAATAGCTGGACTCACCAGCTACATCGTCGAACACAAGGAAGAGCCTCGATATTACGTGGAAAAAATGATTCCCCCCTGACAGCTGAGACCTAGCAGCTATATCTTCACACGCAAGTAAGTGCACCCTTATCCTCCTTGACAGCTAGGACCTACCCTGTCGAACCGTACGTAGCATTGTCTGTCTTATCTCGAACGTGTACGCACATACTGGTCGATTGGTCACTCTGCAATGATGAAACGTGGCCGAGTAAGTAGCGGTACATGTCATAGTAGAGCCCCCCACATAGAAGTTCAGACTGTCCCATCTAAACCGTGTACATGTACATACAAGCACATGCCAAAAAGACGGCCACATATGTACATACGAGCGAGGTCTCGAAACGTGTACTCATGCATACAGTTGGCCAGGGCTCATGTACATGGAGAGGCAACGGACAGCAGCGATGTCGGCAGCTAACCGGCTAGGTCGGAACGGAGGAAACAACATCCTGTTCAGTGGAATCCAAGTGACTGGTCAGCAAGCCTCCTATTCATCGAGAGTGAAGCTACTGGGTCGGAATGTATCATGTTCATCGGGAGCCAACCGGCTTGGATGGAACAGCAAAAACGGGGTCTAGTTTACTGCAAGGAAAATGGCCTTCTGTTTGACCTTGTATGGTCGAAACTGGGTCCTATTCATCGGGAAGGGTCTGGCATACTATAGAACAGAGGAAACTGCCTTCTCCTTGGTGTCTACAGTCGAAACAGGATGTTGTTGATTGGGAGGGGTATGGTGTACCGCAAAACACAGGAAATAAACTTGTGTTGCAGGGTCTACAGTCAAAACGGGGTCCTGTTCATCAGGAGGGGTGTGGTGTACCGCAAAATGGGACTCCACAGGATATTGTTCATCCACCGTCTACTGCCTCGCTCCAGCCTCCACGGGCTACTGTTCATCCACTGTCGACTTCCTCTAGCCTCAACCTACTACTGTTCATCCACCATCGACTTCCTCCAGCCTCTACCAGCTATTGTTCGTCCAGCCTCCACCGGCTACTATTCAACCAGCCCTCAACGGGGTCCTGTTCATCCACCCCCACCTCCTCGATTGGGGTCCTGTGCATCCAGCGACAACAACCTCTACTACCACGGGGTCCTGTTCATCCAACCCCCACCGAGAACTGTTTCATCCAACCCCAACAACAGTCACTATTCATCCAGAGGCAGCAGCAGGGTCGATTGGCTCCAGTTAGCAGCAGTAGCGAAGGAATCACTCAGGTTCGATTAACAGCCAACAGATCGGTCGCTCGGGTTCAGTAATGATAGTGCAACCGTTCGGGTTCAGTAAGCGCGCGCCTCGCTCGGGTTCACTTAGAGCCCAACGCCTCGCACACATGCGCGTACGTGTATGAGAGAAATGTGCAAACCTCTGTGCATTTCTTGGCCCCGACCACCCACCGTAACTGGGAACTCCCCGATATTTTCCTCGCCCTCGCCTCTACCATGATTTTTTCCATCATGGGCGACCCAAAGAATGTCATGCAGGTGCATCCCCGGCCCGCCCATGTCGAGAAGACCATTTTCTGTCATGATTTTTTGTCATAGAACTAGGAGCCCACCACATCTATGATGATGCGTTGTTTTGTCACAATTATCATCATAGAAGTGTCATAAGCATGATAGGAAAAACATTCGTTCGGGCCAAAATGTCACGGATGTGTCTATTTTTGTAGTGAATGGCACGAATCGTAGTACGGCCCAGATTCTGTTGTAAGCCCAGGGCCTCCACGTGTATATAAAGGGGAGCCCCTGAGGCAGAAAGACATGTTACAATATCTCAAGTACTAGATTAGTCAGGTAGCACCCATGTAATCGAGATTATCATCATGGATGGTAATCAAGCAGGAGTAGGCTTTTACCTCCACTGTGAGGGGCCGAACCAGGGTAAACCCTTGTCCTTCAATTTCGATCAACCCCATTCAAGCTCCTACTTAGCAGCGATGTCCTCACAACTAAGTTCTTTCACAAGGACATTTACTGTGACAAAACCATGACAGTTGGCACCCACCATGGGGCTATCACATGGTGGTGTTGAGTTATTGGAGGGAGCTTGTCGGTGTCAAAACCGGCAGATCTCGGGTAGGGGGGTATAGAACGATGGACCTTGGATCGACGGGGAACAGTGGACATGTGACATGATGTTTACCCAGGTTCAGGCCCCCTCGAAAAGGTAAAACTCTACGTCTTGCTTTATTGTATTGCTTGTGTATAAGGGGGTTACATAATAGATCTACCACGAGATCGGAGGAACTAAACACTAACTAGTAGGATGGTAATTGTTCTTATAGCCTCTAGGGACAAAGCCCCTGGTTTATATATACACTAGGGGTGCTAGGTTTACTGATAGACGATTACATCAAGGAAACTCCGGGTCTTCCCTCTCGACCGGGGTGCACAGAAAGGCACAAAAAGCCTTTGATCCAGATATGATGCGGCCCAACAGTCCAGCCCATACGAAAGGGACGGCACCCCGAGGATCCCAAAATACAGGACTCCCTCAGTAGCCCCTGAACTAGCCTTCAACCCCACAGTCCCTTACCGTTGATCATCCCATGACTTCTAGAATCTTCGGCTCGCGAGGTGAGTTCCTCATCTTCGCTTTGTTCGCCTAACTTCAACAATTCGGTTTACAATGACTACTCAATCTATCAAATAATGATGGTCCCCCTCACCATTAATTTGTCAGAGGCGACCCTCAATTTTCGTGTAGCCACTAGAAGTCGAACAGCCTTGCGTCTTTTTATAAGAACACGCCTCAGGACCAAGAACACGCCTGTTAAATAGGCCGAGGGTGCATCAAGCAGTCCATTCATAACGAGACACAAACACCATCTTGACTCGAGAAGATCCCCGTGGCTAGTGTCCCTGCCTCATCTTCGCGCCCTCACGGCAACCTCCCGGGCGACTGGCCCAGTGCTCCATGTCACGGCTTTAATTATGCGACCTCCAACAGCAAGGATATCTCCCCTCCTCAGATCCAATACCTTTCCACACCAGGTTGACTTCAGGCAATGGTGAAGCTTTTGTCGAGCACTTGCCCAATCCACATAAGGGTGAGAGGGTATGTTTCGTATCCTTCCTTCTAAGAGGTCTAGGGTTCCCCATTCAACCATTCTTAAGGGGAATACTAGAGCTTTACGGGATCCAACTCCATCACCTCACTCTGGGATAAATTCTGCATATCTTTGGCTTTGTCGCCCTCTGTGAGATGTTCCTGGGCTGCGAGGCGCAGTTCGAGCTATGGAGGAACTTTTCTGTGTCATCCCTTACGACCAGGGCGGGTCAGTCCTCGAAGTAGGCAGAGCTGAGGTGTGCCGCATAGCCGGCACTGGGTACCTATTGGAACCCCGAAGAAAGACCCCGAAGGGTGGGCTTCAGAATGGTATTATATTGAAGATATCCCCCTGCTCGAACCAGTCTGGAGGGGTCTACCCGTGTATTCGGATGCCCCGCTCAAAAGCGATTTAACTTGCGGCCCAAGGGCTCCACTCAGGAAAAATCTGCCGAGGTGGAATGCATAGCCACGAAAGTAAGGGTGCTGGCCCATGGAGGATTGACCATGGTCCACGTGATGGCCGCAGCGATCGAACAATGAGTGCAACCCATTCAACAAAGAACACCCCCTCTGGAGCTATAACAGGCTAAGTGACGCATCTCGCTACAAGCGACACGGCCGGACAATCCAGCTGGCATGGCTGCCATCTTGGCGTATTTATTCAAGGGCAAAGAGAAGAGTTCGCCTATCCGAGAAACTGAAAAGGTTACTCGGGCTACAATTCCATCGAATGGTAAGTTTAGACTTGTGTTCATAACACCGAAATTACACCCAAATACTGATTGGCTCAACCATTTTTCCGAACAAAGCTGGACACGCCAAATTGAAGGCATCGACTGCCCTGGTCCTCAACCAGAAGATCACTCCTGTGACGATGATCCGGGATTTCACAAGGACCCAGAGATATCGATTAACTTCGAGAACGGGGTTTTCTTCTAGGGAGGCCTTGATGGTTCTAAGGTGGCCATCATAGTCGATCATCCTGGGATCCTCCCTTCCTCCACCGTAAATATCAAGTAGAGCTCATTTCCAACAAAGTGCTCACATGGCGCTATCCCAACCACGCTGACTTCTACTCCGAAGACCGCCGAACATCACACAGAACATCAACAGAGGCAACACCAGTTCCAGCCACCATGGGAGCCTCCAAATGGAAAGTAGCCACGTTAGTCGCAACTTTCGAAAAAAGGTAATATGTTTTAGATTTGTCGTTAGTTTATCCCCGCCCTTATCTGTGAAGGGCTTCCGCTGAAATTAAATCCGGGTTAATAGGAAGAAGGCTCTACCCCAACTGTCCAAAGATATCAGGAAAGTATCAGGGAGTGGCCGGAGACCCTCGGGCGCGGGCTAAGGTTAACATGGGCGATCCCACAATGCATCAGCCCGCGGAAGATCCTGAGGATGTTTCGGTTACCAATTTGGAAGTCGAGAGCGTGATGAAGCATCGACGATGGAAGGAAACCCTATGCCTTGCAGTTTTTACCGATCAAGAATTTAATGCTTTCAGTTTGGTTGACGCATATTCTAGGAGCGACCCGAACAGGTCTCAAAGGAATATCTAATCTTCTGTCCACCAGTATGAAGGTAAGGAATTGTTTCTGCCAGCCAAGTGCAAATACTAACCCAGTATCCCTCGAGCCTTGAATCGGACGGGACGGCTGAGTTAAGGGTCTGAAAAGCATGTATCACCTGCTGTAGGCCTTGAAGGACGAGAATAAAAAGGGGTCTGAGGACTTGGAGGCAATCCAGACACAATTGGCTGATGCGAATGCCGAATTGGAAGTGGTGAAGAAGTTCACCAGCGAGGCCCATGGTGAGAAAAACGTATGGACATGTATTAGTGATGTGACATCACCTTTGCCTAACACCAGCCTTATTTATACCAGCCGAATCCATACGTCAACTTCAAAAGGACCTGGATGCCGCAGAGAATCCCAATGGTATGCGCAATCGCAGTATTAGTCCGGTGTGTGGGTATTGAAAAGAAGCCATGAGGAAAATAACAAGCTAAAGGCGGAGAACAAGCAATAGACCCAGGAACTAGTAAGCTTAAAAACTCAGCTGGTGCAGGCTCTGGGAGATAACTAGAGATTGAAAAGCGGCATGTTAAGTAAGTGTCCCTTAAATATTAAATGTGAATAGCCATCCGTGATGCTCGAGTATAACACATGTGTCATGTTTTAATGCTAGGTGTCCCGACTTGTCGACCTGGACAAGATGCTATTTCCTTTGGTAGAGATATTTTAAAAGAATTGTCTATGATTCATGAGAGAGCTCAAAATGCTGTGAAAAGTACGGTTAAGGCGCTATGGCCGACCTATGTGGCGCCGGACGATATGGCCGAACTAGTGAAGCACTTTAAGGGAGCTCGACGACGTCTGGAAGTGTGGAAAATATCCTCTTGCCGGGAAGGGGCATGAGAAGCAAGGGTTATGGTGAAGTCCCAATTCAGGAAACTTGAGACGGAGCATACGGCTTGAGTTGGACCAGTAGGGCCAGACAGAAAAGAAGTACCACTTCATTTGGTTTATGACCAAGTGATGCCTGCAACTCGGTTCTCCCAGCAAGATTGCGCCTTAGATAGCATAATAGACAATGTGGAAAAAGAGTTTAGTTCTATGTAGATATGTACTTTACAACAAACATGCTCGATCTGTACTAGGGATGTTGTCATAACCTGCCTACGGCTTTGAACTCCCTGACCAGGGGTCGAGGAGTGTTCCGTACTATGTGACCTAATGTAAGCAGGTATTCACTTTCGGGAACTAGGCGATCTGACCTTTAGGTACGAACAGAAAAAACATGTGCGAAGAGTTATGTTATATTACTTTTTAATGTAAGAAACATCTTCTGAAGAAAATAGTTCCTCCATGGGTTCCTTTCTTCAGGTTTCATCATACCAAAGTAGACATTTGTATTTGGATATCACAGGCTTGAATAACCAATGCGGGGGCTGAATCCCCAAGTGGTGGTGACGAACACCATAATTAATATAGTTTTCCTCTTTGTCGAGCCATTGTGTTCTTAAGAACACTAGTTTTCGGCTTCACCCGTCTAAGGTACGTACACGGCTGACGCGGTCATAACAATCACAAAGGATGCTCCCTTTACCCCTGAGCTGAACAATCAAGAACGTAGGCGGTAAGCACAAGAGCTAGGCAACCCAGCTTGGCAACAACTTTATTCAAATCGGTGCATATAATGGCGGGAGAGGTATCCGGATGGTGCAAACACAACAGAGATGATTATGTGAATCGAGATATATTAATTGGCTGCTTTAAAGGAGCCCACAGGTAAAAATCTCGGTGTTACATTGCAAAACATGTGATACATAGGGCCTAACGAGGATTCAGTTCATCCGAAATGGGACCCAGGAGGTATGAATTTTCCAGAAAAAGAAATGGAAGTTTACAATGAGGAAAGGGGTAGTGTACTGGCATGGGCATGTTTAGCCATAGAAGTGTCGAAGCCGGGCAACGCTCCAGTGGTTCGGTACCATGCAGTTGTCGGCCGGGTTGCGAAGACGATATGATCCTCCTGTTAGTACTTTGTCAATTATGAAAGGGCCCTCCCATTTAGGCGAGAGCTTGTCCTTTTTCTTCTACGGGAGGCTCAGGACAAGTTCTCCCAGTTGTATGCCTCTGCGTGAACTTCCCTGCTCTGGTAATGTCGAGCCTGCTGCTGATAAAACATAGAACGAGCCTAGGTGATGTCATGTTCCTCTTCTAGGGATCTAGGTCATCCTACCGATCTAACTCGGCTTCCTTTTCCTTATACATGCGCACTCGAGGTGTGTCCTGAATAATGTCGCAAGATAGGACTGCTTTGGCGCCGTACACCATGAAAAGGGGGGTATATCCTGTTGTTTGGTTGGGGGTAGTACGCAACCCCCAAAGCCCGGAGTCAAGCTCATCCACCCAGTGAGAATCAGATTGTTTCAAGTAACAGACCAGGCGAGATTTGATGCCACTCATGATTAGACGGTTGGCCCGTTCAGCCTGTCCGTTGGTCTGTGGATGGTATACCGAAGCATAATCGAGCTTGATGCCCATGGTAGCGCATGAGTCTTGACCTCTTGGGCCATGAAATCGGATCCATTCTTCATGATGATACTATGAGGGACACCGTAATGGTGTACTACACTGGATATAAAATCGATGACTGGTCCGGACTTTGCTGAGCTAACAGGCTTTGCCTCAATCCACTTAGTGAATTTGTCGACCATGACTAGTAAGTATTTCTTTTTCTTGGTTCCCCCTTTAAGTGGTCCAACCATGTCCAATCCCTAGACTACGAATGATCAGGTGATTGGTATAGCTCGAAGAGCCGTGGTGGGCATATGGCTTTCTTAGCGGTACCCGAGGTGCCGCGTGGTGGCCGCCCATACCGGCATGAACCTCGACCGAAAGTTGCTGCCCCTCTCCTTCAAATATGCACCACTGCAGGACTCCGGTAACTCTTTTCTTGTATAGCTCGCCCTCATGGGATTTATAGGATTCGGAGCACCGGATTATGCATTGTTCCTCAGTCTGATCGTTGGGAAGTTCTTGCGTCATGAGGTAGGCAAGGAAAGGCTCTATCTGTGGCGCGATTATGGCCAGGACCTCATGAGCCGAAGCGGTCTCTTCAATCGCCAAGCCACCAATGATATCGTCATCAGGCTCGATAGCTAGAGGGACGATTTGCTCAGTCTCGTTTATCATTACGTCCTAGTCTCCATTCCTCCACACCACTGACGGATTAAAATGCCACTCTAGGAAGGTGTTTTTAGGGACAAGGTCGCGTTTAGCACCCATACGGGCGACGATATCCGCAGCTTGGTTAATTTCTCTACAGACATGGTGGAATTCTAACCCTTCAAAAGGGGCTGACATTTCGGTATGCCACCATTTTTTGGTCCTTGGCATCGAAATCGCCATTGACTTGGGCGATGGCAAGGATGGAATCCCCCCGCACCTAAAGGCGCCGTACACCCATCGAGGTTCCCATCCGAAGGCCATGCAATAGGGCTTCGTATTCGCCTGCGATGTTCGAGTCTGTGTACATGATCTGTAGTACATACCAAATAGTGTCGCCCATGGGGGACATAAGGATTACTCCAGCCCCCAGTCCAGCCAACATTTTGGAACCGACAAAATACATTGTCCACTGGGGGTATGTACTATCACTACTAGGGAAAAGCCTATACACAGAATCTTACTAGTAGCGAGGGTTAAAAACCCTCGCTACTGCTACTTACTAGTAGCGCAGGTTTTTAAACCTCGCCACTACTAAGTTGATAGCAGTAGCGCGGGTTTTAACCCTCGCTACTACTAAGCGGTCTCTACCGTGCCCCCCGGGACATGCCATAGTAGTAGCGAGGGTATTTAACCCTCGCTACTACTAAGTTGATAGCAGTAGCGCTGGTTTTTGGCCCTTGCTACTACTAAGTTGATAACAGTAGCGCTGGTTTTTAGCCATAGTAGTAGCGAGGGGTAAAAACCCGCGTTACTACTAAAGGTCCCATTTTAAAACTCTACCCCCCCTCCCCCCCCCCCCCCCCCCCCCCCCGTGGATCGCCTTTTCAGTTTTTAAAAAAATAAAAGAAATGATGAAAATGTCAAAAAATAAAAGAAAATAAGTTTCCCATGTGATATGTGGTCTAGTTGTTGGGAAAATTTGCAAATATGAATTTCGACTTTATTTGCAAAATCTCTCGAGAATTTGTAAAAATGGGCATAACTTTTGCATACTAACTCAGATGAAGTTTCTTATATGAAAAATCATCTACTCGAAAAGTTACGGGGCTTTTAAGATCAGGAGGCAAAAAATTCATCAAATTTCAGTTTTTTTTTTAATTTTTGTTAAATCTGGTCAAACTATGGTCAAACTAATTATTCAAGAATATTAGTGTTACTAAATAATTATTTTAGTTTTTTTGAATTTTGGTCAAATCTAGTCAAACTATGGTCAAACTGTGGTCAAATCTGGTCAAATTGTGGTCAAACTAATTATTCAAGAAATATTAGTGTTACTAATTTTTTACAAGAATAGTTTCAAACTCAAACAGTGAAATGTGTGACTTCATGCTCAAGCTAAATTCCCGGAAGTTAAGCGTGCTCAGACTGGAGTAGTGAGAGGATGGGTGACCGTCCGGGAAGTTAGATGATTTGGAATGATGAGGGGTGATTAGAGATTAAATTGAGCAGCGATGAGGGGTGATTAGAGATTTGAGGTTAAAATAATTCAGAAATTTGAAAATTAGGGAAAAAATCAAAAAAAAATAAAAAAAATTCAAAAAAAAAATCACCCGCCCTAGAGATTAGTATTAGCGCGGGTTTATACCCATGCTACTGCTATACGTTAGCTGTAGCGCCTTATTAGTAGCGCCGGCCCCCACGCTACTAATAGGCCTAAAACCCGCGCTGCTGCTAAGCTTTTCCCTAGTAGTGTATATTCCCGGGGGAGTTCGGCTTCCGTCCATTTGGCCAGAAAACCAGCTAGCACCTGAGATTTAATAACGCAGTGTGGCTTGTACACAATTTCAAAGGGCAAGAACTCTATTGCCCATTTGAATATGCGGACTGTGGCGTCCGTATTGTTGATAATATCATTAAAGGGGACTTCAGATGCCACGTTGACCGAGCACTCTTGAAAGTAGTGTCAAAGCTAGCGGGATGCCATGAAAACTGTGTAGGCGATCTTCTGGTAGTGCGGATATCGGGATTTTCACGGGGTGAGTATTTCCGATACGTAATAGACGGGCTTTCGCACCTTGAACTTGTGTCCTTCTGCTTCTCGTTCTACCGCAAGGACAGCGCTCACAACTTGATTTGTGGCTGAGATGTATAGAGGCATAGGTTCAGCTATGCCAGGTGCTGTTAAAATTAGATTGCCTGCTAGTAGATTCTCTATCTCCTCTAGTGTGGTGGTTGCCTCATCCGTCCATTAGAAGTTTTTGGTTTTCTTGAGCAATTTGTAGAGCGGTAGGGCCTTTTTGCCGAGGCGAGAGATGAAGCGACTTAGGGCTGCCACGCAACCGGCTAGCTTCTGAACGTGTTTGAGCTCTATGGGTCTTGCTAGTTGTGACAGTGCTCGGATTTTCTCCGGATTGGCTTCTACCCCTCTATAGGAGACAGTGAATTCGAGCAGCTGTCCGGCAGGAACTCCGAAGACACATTTGTCCGGGTTAAGCCGTATGTTGTATGTTCTCAAGTTGTCGAAAGTCTGGCGGAGGTCATTGATGAACCGGCTGGCGTGTTTTTTCTTGACGACCACATCATCCACATAGGCTTCGACGGTTTTCCGATTTGACATTCTAGGCATGTTTGAAGCATGCGCTGGTATGTTGCACCTGCGCTTTTTAACCCGAAGGGCATTGTGTTGAAGCAGAAAGGCCCGTAGGATGTGATAAACGCGGTTGCTGGTTGGTCGAATTCCTTCATTTTGATTTGATGATATCCTGAGTAGGCACCGAGGAAGCACAATGAGTTGTGTCCGGCAGTGGCATCAATGATCTGGTCTATTCGGGGCAAAGAGAAGGGACCCTTGGGGCTGGCTTTGTTGAGGTCTTTGAAGTCAACGCATAACCGCCAAGACTTGTCCTTTTTGGGCACCATGACTAGGTTTGCGAGCCACTCAAGGTGTTTTATTTCTCGAATGAATCCCGCTTCAAGTAACTTGGCTAGTTCTTCTCCTATGGCTTAATGCTTGGGTTCGGAGAATTGGTGCAGCGTTTGTTTAACTGGGTTGAAGCCTTTAGTTATGTTCAAACTATGCTTTGCAGCCTGCGTGGGATACCTGACATGTCTGAAGGGTGCCAGGCAAATATCTCCTGATTTTCACGCAGGAATGTGCGCAATGCCGCATCGACCTCTGGGTCCAGCTGGGATCCGATGGTTCCTGTCTTTTTGGGATCCATCGAGTGTACTTTGTACTTAACGGTTTCATCAATTGGCTTGATGGAAGCAGACTTGGGTCTCATAGTAAGAGTGATGTCGTCCCTGTCGACTATTGTACATAGCGTGGTCAATTCTTTGGCTGTGAGAGCCTTAGTAGTGCCTCAAGGGCCAGGGATGTTGTTCTGTTTTCTGCTCGGAGGTCTTTGTCTGGGTCACTAGCTATTTTGGTCACATCATTGGTGTCACGCCCAATATGCGACCCTATCCAAGAGGAACTCGAAGGTCCCACCAAGGATAGACCCGCATATTGAAATGCTTTTGCAAGGTGGATATCATTACATCAACATTACATAAATAGTTGTGGATACATACAAGAGGCATACAATGCCACACGAATACAACATCATCTTACATAAGAGCAACATCCGACTACGGATGGAACACAAACAAAAACTCAAACGATGTCCACCCTGCTAGCCCAGGATGCCGACCTGGAACCTATCCCCTGATCGAAGAAGAAGCAGAAGAAGAACTCCAAACAAGCAAGCATCGCTCTCGCGTCAAGGTCATCGCCTAACCTGTACCTGCAACTGTTGTTGTAGTAATCTGTGAGCCACGAGGACTCAGCAATCCCATTACCATTGGTATCAAGACTAGCAAAGCATAAAGGGTAAGGAAGGGGTAAAGTGGTGAGGTTGCAGCAGCGACTAAGCATATATGGTGGCTAACATACGCAAATGAGAGTTAGAAGAGGGGCAAAGGAACGGTCGTCAACTAGTAATGATCAAGAAGTGATCCTGAACTCCTACTTATGTCAAACATAACCCAAAGACCGTGTTCACTTCCCGGACTCCGCCGAAAAGAGACCATCACGGCTACACACACGGTTGATGCGTTTTAATTCGGATCTGGTGTCAAGTTATCTACAACCGGACATTACCAAATTCCCATCTGCCACATAACCGCGGGCACGGCTCTCGAAAGTTTATGACCCTGCAGGGGTGTCCCAACTTAGCCCATGATAAGCTCTCGCGATCAACGAAGGATATTCCTTCTCCCAGGAAGACCCGATCAGTCTCGGAATCCCGGTTTACAAGACATTTCGACAAGGGTAAAACAAGACCAGCAAGACCGCCCGATGCGCCGACAATCCCGATAGGAGCTGCACATATCTCGTTCTCAGGGCAACACCGGATGAGCAATCCGTACAACTAAAACCAAACCTCAAGTTTCCCCAAGGGGGCGCTACAAAGGGCTCTGGTTCGGACCAACACTTAGAGAAGCACTGGCCCGGGGGGGGGGGCTAAAATAAAGATGACCCTCGGGTTGGCCGACCCAAGGGGAAGGTAGGTGGTGGTGAGGCAAATGGTAAAACCAAGGTTGGGCCTTGCTGGAGGAGTTTTACTCAAAGCGAACTGTCAAGGAGGTCCCATAAATCACCCGACCGCGTAAGGAACGCAAAATCCGGGAACATAACACCGGTATGATGGAAACTAGGGCAGCAAGAGTGGAACAAAACACCAGGCATAAGGCCGAGCCTTCCACCCTTTACCAAGTATATAGATGCATTAATTAAATAAGAGATATTGTGATATCCCAGCATAACCCTGTCCACCATGGAGCAATCTTCAACTTCACCTGCAACTAACAACGCTATAAGAGGGGCTGAGCAAAGCGGTAACATAGCCAAGCAATGGTTTGCTAGGAAGGGTGTCAAAGGTTAGAGGTTCGTGGCAATTTGGGAGGCTTGAAGAGCAAAAGTTAGGTAGCATAACAAAGCGATAGAACGGAGCAACTAGCATAGCAATGATAGTAGTGAGATCCAGGGTAGCGGTCATCTTGCCTGAAATCCCGCAAGGAAGAAGAACGAGTCCATGAAGAAGATGATGTTGGGGAACGTAGCAGAAATTCAAAATTTTCCTACGTGTCACCAAGATCTATCTATGGAGAAACCAGCAACGAGGGGAAGGAGAGTGCATCTACATACCCTTGTAGATCACTAAGCGGAAGCGTTCAAGAGAACGGGGTTGAAGGAGTCATACTCGTCGTGATCCAAATCACCGGAGATCCTAGTGCCGAACGGACGGCACCTCCGCGTTCTACACACGTACAGCCCGGTGACGTCTCCCATGCCTTGATCCAGCAAGGAGAGAGGGAGAGGTTGAGGAAGACTCCATCCAGCAGTAGCACAACGGCGTGGAGGTGATGGAGCAGCGTGGCTATCCTGCAGGGCTTCGCCAAGCACCGCGGGAGAGGAGAAAGGCTGCACCAAGAGGGAGAGATTCTCGTGTGTTGGGCAGCCCCCAGACCTCAAGTATTTATAGGGGGAGGGGAGGGGGCTGCGCCCCCTCTAGGGTTCCCTCCCCAGGGGTGGCGGCAGCCCCCAGATCCCATCTGGGTGGCGGCCAGAAGGGGAGATGGGGGAGGCGCACCTAGGGTGGGCCTTAGGGCCCATCTGCCCTAGGGTTTGCCCCCTTTCCCCACTTCCTGCACCTTGGGCCCTGTGGGGGGGCGCACCAGCCCACCTGGGGCTGGTCCCCTCCCACACTTGGCCCATGCAGCCCTCCAGGGTTGGTGGCCCCACTTGGTGGACCACCGGGACCCTCCCGGTGGTCCCGGTACGTTACCGGAAAAACCCGAAACTTTTCCGGTGACCGAAACAGGACTTCCAATATATAAATCTTTACCTCCGGACCATTCCAGAACTCCTCGTGACGTCCGGAATCTCATCCGGGACTCCGAACAACATTCGGTAACCACATACAAACTTCCTTTATAACCCTAGCGTCATCGAGCCTTAAGTGTGTAGACCCTACGGGTTCAGGAGACATGTAGACATGACCGAGACGTTCTCCGGTCAATAACCAACAGCGGGATCTGGATACCCATGTTGGTTCCCACATGTTCCACGATGATCTCATCGGATGAACCACGATGTCAAGGACTCAATCGATCCCTTATACAATTCCCTTTGTCTAGCGGTATATTAATTGCCCGAGATTCGATCGTCGGTATACCGATACCTTGTTCAATCTCGTTACCGACAAGTCTCTTTACTCGTTCCGTAACACATCATCCCGTGATCAACCCCTTGGTCACATTGTGCACATTATGATGATGTCCTACTGAGTGGGCCCAGAGATACCTCTCCGTTTACACGGAGTGACAAATCCCAGTCTCGATCCGTGTCAACCCAACAGACACTTTCGGAGATACCTGTAGTGCACCTTTATAGTCACCCAGTTACGTTGTGACGTTTGATACACCCAAAGCACTCCTACGGTATCCAGGAGTTACACGATCTCATGGTCTAAGGAAGAGATACTTGACATTGGAAAAGCTCTAGCAAACAAACTACACGATCTTTGTGCTATGCTTAGGATTGGGTCTTGTCCATCACATCATTCTCCTAATGATGTGATCCCGTTATCAACGACATCGAATGTCCATAGCCAGGAAACCATGACTATCTGTTGATCACAACAAGCTAGTCAATTAGAGGCTCACTTGGGACATATTGTGGTCTATGTATTCACACGTGTATTACGATTTCCGGATAATACAGTTATAGCATGAATAAAAGACAATTATCATGAACAAGGAAATATAATAATACTTTTATTATTGCCTCTAGGGCATATTTCCAACAGTCTCCCACTTGCACTAGAGTCAATAATCTAGTTCACACCGCCATGTGATTAACACTCACAGGTCACATCGCCATGTGACCAACATCCAAAGAGTTTACTAGTGTCATTAAACTAGTTCACATCATCATGTGATTAAGACTCAATGAGTTCTGGGGTTTGATCATGTTTTGCTTGTAAGAGAGGTTTTAGTCAACGGGTCTGCAACATTCAGATCCATATGTACTTTGCAAATCTCTAGGTCATATTGTAAATGTTGCTTCCATGCTCCACTTGGAGCTATTCCAAATGGTTGCTCCACTATACGTATCCGGTTTGCTACTTAGAGTCACTCAGATAGGTGTTAAAGCTTGCATCGACATAACCCTTTACGCTGAACTCTTTATCACCTCCATAATCGAGAAACATGTCCTTATTTACTCCAAGGACAATTTTGACTGCTGTCCAATGATCCATTCCTGGATCATTCTTGTACCCCTTGACTGACTCATGGCAAGGCACACTTCCAGTGCGGTACACAGCATAGCATACTACAGAGCCTATGTCTGAAACATAGGGGACGACCTTCGTCCTTTCTCTCTTTTCTGCCATGGTCAAGCTTTTAAGTCTTAACTTCATACCTTACATCTCAGGCAAGAACTCCTTCTTTGACTGATCCATCTTGAACACCTTCAAGATCATGTCAAGGTACGTGCTCATTTGAAAGTACTATTAAGCATTTTGATCTATCTTATAGATCTTGATACTTATTGCTCAAGTAGCCTAATCCAGGTTTTCCATTGAAAAACACTTTTCAAATAACCCTATATGCTTTCCAGAAATTCTACATCATTTCTGATCAACAATATGTCAATAACATATACTCATCAGAAATTCTATAGTGCTCCCACTCACTTCTTTGGAAATACAAGTTTCTCATAAACTTTTGTATAAATCCAAAATCTTTGATCATCTCATCAAAACGTACATTCCAACTCCGAGATGCTTACTCCAGTCCTTAGAAGGATCGCTGGAGCCAGCATACCTTTTAGCATCCTTAGGATCGACAAAAACTTTCGGATTGTATCACATACAACCTTTCCTTACGAAAACTGGTAAGGAAACTCATTTTGACATCCATCTGCCAGATTTCATAAATGCAGCTAATGCTAACATGATTCCGACGGACTTAAGCATCGCTACAGATGAGAAAATCTCATCGTAGTCAACTCCTTGAACTTGTGAAAAAACTCTTCGCCACAAGTCGAGCTTCATAGACGGTGACATTACCGTCCATGTCCGTCTTCTTCTTAAAGATCCATTTATCTCAATGGCTTGCCGATCATCGGGCAAGTCCACCAAAGTCCATGCTTTGTTCTGATACATGGATCCTATCTCGGATTTCATGGCTTCTAACCATTTGTCGGAATATGGGCCCACCATTGCTTCTCCATAGCTCGTAGGTTCATTGTTGTCTAGCAACATGACCTTCAAGACAAGATTACTGTACCACTCTGAAGTAGTACGCATCCTTGTCACCCTACGAGGTACGGTAGTGACTTGATCCGAAGTTTCATGATCACTATCATAAGCTTCTACTTCAATTGGTGTAGGCACCACAGGAACAACTTCCTATGCCCTGCTACACACTAGTTGTAGTGATGGTTCAATAACCATATCAAGTCTCCACCATGCTCCCACTCAACTTTCCGAGACAAACTTTTCCTCGAGAAAGGACCCGATTCAAGAAACAATCCCTATTGCTCTCGGATCTGAATTAGGAGGTATACCCAACTGTTTTTGGTTGTCCTATGAAGATGCATTATTATCCGCTTTGGGTTCGAGCTTATCAACCTGAAACTTTTTCACATAAGCGTCGCAGCCCCAAACCTTTAAGAAATGACAGCTTAGGTTTCTCTAAACCATAGTTCATACGGTGTCATCTCGACGGAATTACGTGGTGCCCTATTTAAAGTGAATGTGGTTGTCTCTAATGCCTAACCCATAAACGATAGTGGTAATTCGATAAGAGACATCATGGTACGCACCATATCCAATAGGGTGCAACTATGATGTTCGGACACACCATCAAACTATGGTGTTCCAGGCGGTATTAATTGTGAAACAATTTCCACAATGTCTTAATTGCGTGCCAAAGCTCGTAACTCAGATACTCATCTCTATAATCATATCATAGACATTTCATCCTCTTGTCACGATGATCTTCAACTTCACTCTGAAATTACTTGAACCATTCAATAGTTCAGACTTGTGTTTCATCAAGTAAATATACTCTACATCTACTCGAATCATCTGTGAAGTAAGAACATAACGATATTCACTGCATTCCTCAGCACTCATTGGACTGCACACATCAAAATGTGTTACTTCCAACAAGTTGCTATCTTGTTCCATTTTACTGAAAAACGAGGCTTTTTAGTCATCTTGCCCATGTGGTATGATTTGCATATCTCAAGTGATTCAAAATCAAGTGAGTCCAAACGATCCATCTGCATGGAGTTTCTTCATGCGTATACACCAATAGACATGGTTCGCATGTCTCAAACTTTTCAAAACGAGTGAGTCCAAAGATCCATCAACATGGAGCTTCTTCATGCGTTTTACACCAATATGACTTATATGGCAGTGCCACAAGTAAGTGGTACTATCATTACTATCTTATATCTTTTTGGCATGAAAATGTGTATCACTACGATCGAGATTCAATAAACCATTCCTTTAGGTGCAAGACCATTGAAGGTATTATTCAAACAAATAGAGTAACCATTATTCTCCTTAAATGAATAACCGTATTGCGATAGACATAATCCAATCATGTCTATGCTCAACGCAAACACCAAATCTCGATGGTAGAGGGAGCGTGCGATGCTTGATCACATCAACCTTGGAAACACTTCCAACACATATCGTCAGCTCACCTTTAGCTAGTCTCCGTTTATTCCGTAGCTTTTATTTCGAGTTACTAACACTTAGCAACCAAACCGGTATCTAATACCCTGGTGCTACTAGGAGTACTAGTAAAGTACACATTAACATAACGTATATCCAATATACTTCTATCGACCTTGCCAGCCTTCTCATCTACCAAGTATCTAGGGTAATTCCGCTCCAGTGGTTGTTCCCCTTATTATAGAAGCACTTAGTCTTGGGTTTGGGATCAAACTTGGGTTTCTTCACTAGAGCAGGTGATTTGCCGTTTCATGAAGTATCCCTTCTTGCCCTTGCCCCTCTTGAAACTAGTGGTTTCACCAACCATCAAAAATTGATGCTCCTTCTTGATTTCTACTTTCGCGGTGTCAAACATCGCGAATACCTCAAGGATCATCATATCTATCCCTGATATGTTATAGTTCATCACAAAGCTCTAGCAGCTTGGTGGCAATGACTTTGGAGAAACATCACTATCTCATCTGGAAGATCAACTCCCACTCGATTCAAGTGATTGTTGCACTCAGACAATCTGAGCACAAGCTCAACAATTGAGCTTTTCTCCCTTAGTTTTGCAGGCTAAGAAAATTGTCGGAGGTCTTATACCTCTTGACGTGGGCACGAGCCTGAAATCCCAATTTCAGCCCTCGAAACATCTCATATGTTCCACGACGTTTCGAAAATGCCTTTGGTGCCTCAACTCCAAACCATTTAACTGAACTATCATGTAGTTATCAGAACTTTTATGTCCGATGTTCGCAACATCCACAGACGACATTTGGGGTTCAGCACACTGAGCGGTGCATTAAGGACATAAGCTTTCTACTGTTCGCATAATCGCTATTGTCAACTTTCAACTATATTTTCTCTAGGAACATATCAAATAGTGGAACTAAAGCGCGAGCTTACAAGATAATTTGCAAAGATCTTTTGACTATGTTCAGGATAATTAAGTTCATCTTATGAACTCCCACTTAGATAGACATCCCTCTGGTCATCTAAGTGATTACATGATCCGAGTCAACTAGGCCGTGTCCGATCATCACGTGAGACGGACTAGTCATCATCGGTGAACATCTTCATGTTGATCGTATCTACTATACGATTCATGCTCGACCTTTCGGTCTCCGTGTTTCGAGGCCATGTCTGTACATGCTAGGCTCGTCAAGTTAATCCTAAGTGTTTCGCGTGTGTAAATCGGTCTTACACCCGTTGTATGTGAACGTAAGAATCCATCACACCCGATCATCACGTGGTGCTTAGAAGCGACGAACTTTAGCAACGGTGCACAGTTAGGGAAGAACACTTCTTGAAATTTTTTGTAAGGGATCATCTTATTTACTACCGTCGTTCTAAGTAAACAAGATGCATAAACATGATAAACATCACATGCAATCAAATAGTGACATGATATGGCCAATATCATTTTGCTCCTTTTGATCTCCATTTTCGGGGCTCCATGATCATCATCGTCACCGGCATGACACTATGATCTCCATCATCATGATCTCCGTCATCGTGTCTCCATGAAGTTGTCTCACCAACTTATTACTTCTACTACTATGGCTACCGGTTAGCAATAAAGTAAAGTAATTACATGGCGTTGTTCAATGACACGCAGGTCATACAATAAATTAAGACAACTCCTATGGCTCCTGCCGGTTGTCATACTCATCGACATGCAAGTTGTGATTCCTATTACAAGAACATGATCAATCTCATACATCACATATCATTCATCACATTCTTCTTGGCCATATCACATCGCATAGCATACCCTGCAAAAAAAAAGTTAGACATCCTCTAATTGTTGTTTGCATGTTTTACGTGGCTGCTATGGGTTTCTAGCAAGAACGTTTCTTACCTACGCAACACCACAACGTGATATGCCAATTGCTATTTATCCTTCATAAGGACCCTTTTCATCGAATCCGTTCCGACTAAAGTGGGAGAGACCGGCACCCGCTAGCCACCTTATGCACGAAGTGCATGTCAATCGGTGGAACCTGTCTCAGGCAAGAGTACGTGTAAGGTCGGTCCGGGCCGCTTCATCCCACAATACCGTCGAAACAAGATTGGACTAGTAACGGTAAGCATATTGAACAAAATCAACGCCCACAACTACTTTGTGTTCTACTCGTGCAAGGAATCTACGCAATAGACCTAGCTCATGATGCCACTGTTGGGGAACGTAGAAGAAATTCAAAATTTTCCTATGTGTCACCAAGATCTATCTATGGAGAAACCAGCAACGAGGGGAAGGAGAGTGCATCTACATACCCTTGTAGATCGCTAAGCGTAAGCGTTCAAGAGAACGGGGTTGAAGGAGTCGTACTCGTCGTGATCCAAATCACCGGAGATCCTAGTGCCGAACGGACGGCACCTCCGCGTTCAACACACGTACAGCCCGGTGACGTCTCCCATGCCTTGATCCAGCAAGGAGAGAGGGAGAGATTGAGGAAGACTCCATCCAACAGCAGCACCACGGCATGGTGGTGATGGAGGAGCATGGCTATCCTGCAGGGCTTCGTCAAGCACCGCGGGAGAGGAGAAGGGCTGCACCAAGAGGGAGAGATTCTCATGTGTTGGGCAGCCCCTAGACCTCAAGTATTTATAGGGGGAGGGGAGGGGGTTGCGCCCCCTCTAGGGTTCCCTCCCCCTAGGGGTGGCGGCAGCCCCCAGATCCCATCTGGGTGGCGGCCAGAAGGGGAGAGAGGGGAGGCGCACCTAGGGTGGGCCTTAGGGCCCATCTGCCCTAGGGTTTGCCCCCTTTCCCCACTTCCTGCGCCTTGGGCCCTGTGGGGGGACGCACCAGCCCACCTGGGGCTGGTCCCCTCCCACACTTGGCCCATGCAGCCCTCCAGGGTTGGTGGCCCCACTTGGTGGACCCCCGGGACCCTCCCGATGGTCCCAGTACGTTACCGGAAAAACCCGAAACTTTTCCGGTGACCAAAACAGGACTTCCAATATATAAATCTTTACCTCCGGACCATTCCAGAACTCCTCGTGACGTCCGGGATCTCATCCAGGACTCCGAACAACATTCGGTAACCACATACAAACTTCCTTTATAACCCTAGCATCATCGAACCTTAAGTGTGTAGACCCTACGGGTTCGGGAGACATGTAGACATGACCGAGACGTTCTCTGGTCAATAACAAACAGCGGGATCTGGATACCCATGTTGGCACCCACATGTTCCACGATGATCTCATCGGATGAACCACGATGTCAAGGACTCAATTAATCCCGTATACAATTCCCTTTGTCTAGCGGTATATTACTTGCCCGAGATTCGATCGTCGGTATACCGATACCTTGTTCAATCTCGTTACCGGCAAGTCTCTTTACTCGTTCCGTAACACATCATCCCGTGATCAACCCCTTGGTCACATTGTGCACATTATGATGATGTCCTACCGAGTGGGCCCAGAGATACCTCTCCGTTTACACGGAGTGACAAATCCCAGTCTCGATCCGTGTCAACCCAACAGACACTTTCGGAGATACCTGTAGTGCACCTTTATAGTCACCCAGTTACGTTGTGACGTTTGATACACCCAAAGCACTCCTACGTTATCCGGGAGTTACACGATCTCATGGTCTAAGGAAGAGATACTTGACATTGGAAAAGCTCTAGCAAACGAACTACACGATCTTTGTGCTATGCTTAGGATTGGGTCTTGTCTATCACATCATTCTCCTAATGATGTGATCCCGTTATCAACGACATCCAATGTCCATAGCCAGGAAACCATGACTATCTGTTGATCACAACGAGCTAGTCAATTAGAGGCTCACTAGGGACATATTGTGGTCTATGTATTCACACGTGTATGACGATTTCCGGATAATACTGTTATAGCATGAATAAAAGACAATTATCATGAACAAGGAAATATAATAATACTTTTATTATTGCTTTTAGGGCATATTTCCAACAGATGAAGCCACGAAGACGAACCACACGTAGACGAACGCATCCTCACGGTCGCAACGAAACGGGAACTATCGAGAAGAAGAACACAACATGGTAAACACACCACACATAGACAAGACATGATGCACAACCAAGCATGATGCATGAGAAAGCTAGATGAGGCTACTCATGGCAAGAGATGATGCAAACAAGAACAACACATCAAGGCAAGTTTAAATGAGGCCGAAAACAACATTAAGTCCTCATATGCAAGTTTCAAGGTTGGTACAGATCTGAACAAACATTAAGTTGAAGTTGTTAAACAACAAGTTAAAGATGCACCAAGATGATCTACACGAGATTCTAGTCAAGTTACATATAAAGTTCGTTTAATTCGGAGCTACGGCCTAGAAGATATGAGCAAAACAAGTTCAACATGGCATTGATGCAAAATGCATACAAACTTCAAGCAAACACCTCAAAACAAGGATGCAACATGATAATATGAAAGCTACATGCAAAATCAAGCAAGTTTCATATAGAGCACACTCAAAACGGAGCAACAATTCAACACATACACTCTATACAAGTTTAAAACACAAGCTGTCCAAAACAGCAACTAGGCATATTGCAAGCACCAAAACAACATGCTACAGTACGACAACGTAAGAACAAAAGGCATGGCCATGAAGTACAAGTAAAGTATGACAAAACATGAACATTGAGCTATCTCCAGAAACCACTATAACATGCTCAAAAACATATGGCAAGATTGCAAACATTAACAGTTTCAGACTTTGCAGAAATAACATCAGGTTGCAATGTTTAGAGCTATCAAACAACATGTTACAGGAGCTTAACATGGCAAACAAAGGCATGACATGAATCTACTTAATTCATAGAACAAAAGTCCCCTTACTGGCCATGAGCCAAAAGGGCACAGAAGATATGATGGCACCCATGTAAACATGGCAAGTTATATGACAGATTCATACATGGCAGGAACAACAATAAGTAGGCATGTTGGTGAGCTTGAACCACTCACCACAGAGCAATACATGGCATGACAAGGCAACCAACAGTAAGAAGACATGTTTGAGAAGCTAAGCATGGCAATAACAAGTTCATAGGGTACATGGATCACTACAAAGCTCATGGCAAAACTGAACTTGATGTTAACAGGCTGACTGCAACATTATTTAGCAACTTTGGAGCAAGATAACAACATGTTACAGTAGGCCAAAAATGCAACCAGGGGCATGGATGGATAGAGCAAGACATGTATAACAAATCATACTTAGTGAACATCTCCAGATTATGCATAGAATGACTAGTAGCAGCAGGTTTACATAGCAACAAAATATAACAGAATCAGCCTAGCAAAACAGCAACAGCAAGTACCCTACTTAGCAAGCTTCATGCACTCAGTACAAGACTCACAAAAATACATGGATAGCACCCCTGTAAATATGGCATGACATAGATCAAAACACATGTAGAGCTAATGTTCATAGGATGCACACATCAAATGCAACAAAAATGGCAAATCCTCAAGTTATAACAGTTTCAGCAGGTTAACATCATATAGCACTCTTGCAATGATGATTAGGGAATCAAGATGGACTCAAATGGACATGATGCAATGGAATGAAATGAAGTACTCATCGAGGCGAACAATTTGACATATTACACGCACGAAACGGAGCAGTATGCATGGAGTTATGATGCGATGAACATGGCATGATAATATGCAAAAAAAATCGGGGACTTAGTGAAATAAACAGGGTCAACCTTTGGGAAACTGAATCTAGGCACTGATCCCGAGGCGGCGGCGCGAGCTCGTCGGAGACGGGGCGGAGAGGGCGCCGGAGAGGGCCGGGGCAGCCGGGGAGGATGCCGGCGAGGCCGGGCTGGACCGGATCTGGCCGGACCCGGCCGGAGCTGGCGCGGGCGAAGCACGGCGGCGCCGGCGGAGATGGCCGCGGGCCGGGCGGCGCGGCCAGGGCGGGCGGCGGCTGAGGAAGCAGGAGGCGCAGGGGGTGGCGCGGCGGCGCCGGTCGCCGGGCGGCGGCCGCGGCGGGCGACCGCGGGGCGCGGGCGCGCTAGGGCGGCGGCGATGGGGAGCCGGGTCGCGGGGGGCCACGGCGGGCCGAGCGGGCCGGCGCGGTGGGGAGGCGACGGCGACACGTGTCGCACTGTGGTTGGCTGGGCGCGGTAGCACGGACGTGTCCGGCCGGGGGCGGACGCGCCCGGCGGCGGAGAGGGAAAAACTAAGGTTTCGGGGGGAGAATTCATCCGCGAAAAATGGAGGGGAGGACTTATTTATAGGTAGAGGGAGCTAGGAGGCTCCAAATGAGGCACGGTTTTCGCCCACACGATCATGATTGAACGACCGAGAGCATGGAGGGGAGTTTGCTGGGTTAGTGGGCTGATATGGAGGGGTGTTGGGCTGCACACAAAAGAGGCTTTTACGGTTACCCGGTTAACCGTTGGAGTATCAAACGACCTCCAAATGGCACGAAACTTGACAGGCGGTCTACCAGTGGTATACCAAGGCCGCTTGGCAAACCTCAGGCCATTCCGAGAAAGTTTAGCACCTGCTCACAACAAGAGACGAAAGGGGGACGCTAGAGGACGTAGGAGTGCCGGATTGCAAAACGGACAACGGGGAAAAAGCTCGGATGCATGAGACGAACACGTATGCAAAATGAAATGCACATGATGACATGATAAAATACAACACGCAAGCAAATGACATGGCAACGACAGCGAATAACTGGTGGACACCTGGCCCATCGAAACCGGGGCGTTACAGTTGGGCCCTGGCATTTTCACCTTCATGTACCCGTAATGGGGTATAGACTGAAACTATGAGAAAGCGTCATGGACTAACAGGGCATGGTATCCGCCGCAGAAGCGCACGATGTGGAATAGTATTTCTTCGGTCCTGTAGTTCGCCGGAGTACAGAATACGACATCCATAGTAACTGTGTGCCTCTTTGCCGGGGATGATTCCCTGAAACATGGTATAGCTTTGTTTGACTCGAGATACGTGGAATTGCATCTTGTCAAGGGTATCCTCGTAGATCAGATTTAAGCTAGTGCCTCCATCCATAAGCACTGTAGTCAATCTGAAGCCGTCCACGATGGGGTCGAGTACTAGTGCGGCTGGTGCTCGGATGGGTCGCGCCCTTGGTTCATCCTCCGCATTGAAGGTGATCGGGGTGTCTGTCCAGGGGCTTGCCATTATGATCTGGTGGACTTGGTAGAGCTCCCGAAGGGCTCTTTTCCTCTGGTTGTTTGATGGTTAAGACATTATGGTCACTGGATGAAGGTATTTCTGGTCCTCTACTGAGACTTTGAAGGCAGAGTATGGTTTTGCTAGTTTTGGTGACCTGTCTAACAACCCAGTTAGCTCGAAGCCCGTGAGTCGGGTTTCTGTTGAGCAGGGCTGATTGTATAGGGCATGGCTTATCGAGTAGTTTGTCTAGGACCGATCTGGTAATGGCGAGGGGTCTATTTCTTTTTTGGTGGGCTTATGTTCGGGTGACCACTGTGAGTGTGGTTGCGTGTCCCAGATTGTGCTTGCTTGTTTGGCACGGTTTGGCTCCACGTGTATTTGCTGTTCCATCTAGGTGCTTTCCATGGCACAATACTTGCATACCAGGTCCGCTAGCTCGGCAATGCTTTGTACGTGGCGGTGGGTGAGGGTGTTAAGAAGCCATTCGTTTTGGCAGTTAGACCGAAAGGTCTTAATTATTTCTTGGTCGCAGTAGCATGTAATTTGTTCTATCACCAATAGGAATGTTGCCCAGTAATGATAAAACGTCTCTCTAGGTTGCTGCTTCACATACATCAGGTCCCAGACGTTCGGAGGACCAGAATTGCCTAGGGAGTACGTGACATGGGTGGTGGTTGGGAGGAAATTTGGTACGGTCCCAGGCTGTGAGTCCTGGACTCCATCAGTGATATTTGCGACATTCATCCTGTCAGCGGACGCCGGCTGGGAATCGAAGTCGTGTTTCGTGCTGGAACTTGTCTTGGGACCCTCTTCGGGGCTCGAAGCCCGATCATCGATCCAAACATAACTCGTTTTGAGCTTCGGTGGTGAAGATCATTGGGCCAATTCAATGGTGGCGACGAGATGCATGGCAGGTGGGGTGTGGATTTCCCTGTTGTCGGGCTTAAACCCGATCTGGCCTTAGAACGAGGAATGACCGTCGAAGACACCCATGGCCCGAATCTGATCTAAGATGGTGTTTATGGACGAGAGGTCCACTAGGTCCATGTTGCCCGTGTGTTCAGGGCTGACTCGAAGTGCGGTCGCCCAAGGTCTGTTCGAGATAATGTTCGGGCGATGCATGACCGATGTATCGACAGATAGCAAATTGAGGGCCAGACTCCGTACATTGTTGGTTTTCGTCCCCAAGGTCAAGGTGACGGGTTCCAGTTTTTGGATGAGAGAACTGCACCCGAGCTCAAAGCTGGTAGAGTGGTAGAGGTCGATCCGAGGGTCAGACAAGGAAGAGGCACCGAAGTCAATGCTTCGATCGACTCCCTATCTTCGGACAGAGAATTCTGGTTGAGGCTCCAGGCCGAACCCTTGTTGAGGAGGGGTGATCGGGACAAGGTTAAATCCCGATCCTCGGGTGAGGGGGACACTTCTGAGCTTGACACTGGTTGTGTGGCAAGGGACAATCCGAAGATCGGATCGGGGATAGCCCCCGAGGTCAATGCTTCAGAGGCCACGGTTGCTGCTGGCGGGGCTAAGAAGCCCATGAAGATCAGATAGCCCGAAGTGTCCATGATGTACTCGAAGTTGCCGTACCTGATCTACTACTAAGGGGCGAAATTATCGATCTGGTTGAGGTGACCGGTTGCATCGGTGTGCAGAACGATGCTGACGAACGTGGAAAGCTGTCCGGGGACGAAGATGTCTACGGTGCTGACGTTGTCTTTGATGATCTGGCGAGCCATCGATCCTTTCGGCGATCGGACTGTGAAACTCTCAATGAAATGTGGGGACCCCGACTCAATAGTCGAGATCACCGAATGCACATGTACAGTGATCCCAGAGATCAATGCTCACTGAACACACAGAAGATGAATAACAAGAGTCTTACATCCATACATACCGTCTTACACAAATTATGACCATTATGGTCAAGTCTTACATTGATAAAGCTTTAAGGGCTGAACATCAACTGAAACACAAGCAGCGGAAATATTCATCGATAAGTAGAACCCATGCCATCTGCCTTAACCCTGCAGGCATTCTGACTGGGAAGCATCCTAGTTCACGTGTTCTTCACCAAAGAACTCTTCCTCGAACTCCTATTCTTCCATGCCTGGTCAATTAAATAACCAGTGGCAAGCCAATGAGTAATTTGAATGTACTCGCAAGCAACCCATGATTTGGTTCAAAGTAACAATGCAATTGTACGACAAGTAAGCAACCTAGCTTCACGCTAGTTGGGATGTCCTATCAACTTGTGAGATATGCATCAACGAACTTGGGTAACCTTGAGAACAGGTTACAGATATCAACATAAATATAATTTGAATCAATGCCAAGCCATTCAACATGTCAAGTCACCACCTTGACACAAATAGTTCCTTTCCACAGACACATGCACCGAGATTGTAAAATTTTTGGACATAGTTTAAGTAGCACCTCCCAACTGTCCATGATCGTGGACATGGCTATTCGAATAGTTTGACACTCTGCAGAGGTTGCGCACTTTACCCACAAGATCCGGGAAGCTTTCGTGTCATCCACGATCCCGCAGTACCTCAAGTACTCGGGGGAAGCACCCGATCATTACCTTTCCCTAGACGATACTAACATAGGGTCAACTCTTTGATACACAACCCTCGTATAAATGCAAAAGATCGTGGGACTTTGCCTTTTTCACATTATCACGCATACACGAAGGGACCAATGGTGTGTCTGGTGCCCTGTAAAAACAGTCATGCCCGCCTATCCAAGTACGACCCAGTCCCGAGAGTGACCTCAAGTCACCCCCATCACTAGTAATGTGGGCACCATGCTAGTATCAGTCCAAGTAATCAATAATGCCCCGCCCCATAAAGGGGTAGAGTGGTTGCACATGTTTGGTTGGTACGGTAATCACACATAAATCTAATCCATCATTTTATACACTCCAAAAGCTCTCTTCGGTACACCACTTCTTCCTCAAGTGGTGACCTTAGTTCAACATCTCCCAAGGGCATTAGGGGCACCCAATGGGGTTTTCGAAAGAATGTAACCATGAAGAGTTCATGGTACACATGCATCATTATGCATCAACTAGTCTCTTGACAATGCAATCATGAACAAGGTAAGGTCATAAGTAGGGGTATGCATCATGTGGTGGTTCACAACAAGTTTACCACCGTCATGTTTCATCATCGTGCAATTGGAAAAAGGGTACCGATGAACAAGAGGGGTGTCATGGTCAAAGGGCTGCTTGCCTTGATTGGCTTGTTCTTCGAGATCTTCAAATCCTTCTCCTCCTTCCTCAGCAACTTCGTCAAATACGGGATCTAATGATCGCAAGAAAATAACGGAAAAATAAGACAATAATGAAAACAGAAAAGTCAAAGTGCTCAGAAAAATGTCAATTTTTTTGTAAAATACTAGGAGGAAAACTAGGAAGGGGAAAATTCTTGGTTTTGGATTTGGAGTTAGGAGGACAGAGTAGTGGATTTTCAAACAGAGATTTTATTGTTCAAATTTGAATTTAAATTTGAATAGTGTAGAAAAGTGTAATGGATGTGTATGAAAGTTACATCAATAAATAGGTGGGATTGTTCTGAGATTTTAGGAGTTGGAATTATTTCATTTGGATAAGTATTTTATCTTATGGAATTTTTATAAAACTGACAGAAAAAGAAAAGGAAAAGTGGCACTGTGCCACTGGGCCAGAAAGGCCACAGTGTAGTAGGCCCAGAGGGAAATCAGTCCGCGCGAGGCCGCCACGTCGAAGGCGTAAACACGTAGTATGCCTTCAGCCGATGGGCGAACCGGTGCGCGCGCACGTGCGTTTTTAAACCTGACGGGTGGGTCCCACCCGTCAGGGCGTGAGGCTGACGGACCGGGCCCATGGCCGTAGTCGTCTACCTCCGTCCAAAGGCGACAGCGAGCTTGCCAGCGGCGATATAGGGCACGGGAGGATGCGTGGGTGGTACCGTTGGACTTAGGAGGGTCGTGCCGTTTGGGTGGTGGTGGAGATGGTCGCCGGAGCAGCCTGGTTCGCCGGTGATGAGGTCACGCGGCGGAGGTGCTTCGGGCGTCGATGGTTCCGGCCGTTCCCGGTTACAAAAAGAGTGGGGAAGAGAGGGGAAAGGGTCGGCGATGCCTCGCGGTTCCAGATCGAGAGAAAACGGGGGCGGAGGAGGCCTGTACCGTGCGAACGCCGACGAGCCGAGGCGGCGGAGCTCGAGATCGATCTCGAGCTCGGGCGGCTCTGGAGACAAATGGGTGGTGCGGGAGGTTGATTAGGAGTGTGGGGGAGCGACAGGGAGTGAGAGAGGGGCTCGGCGTCGCCTTTTATAGGCTGGCCGAGGTCCACTGTAGGCGTGGCCTACGCTTGCCCGCGGGATCGGCTCGAGTGGCCGTTAGAGAGGGAATGGAGGGCTTGGGGGTGTTCGTGGGAGTGCTCTAGGGTGCCAGGGAGAGAGAGAAGGAGTGGGGCGAGCTACGGGCGGGCCATAGGAGCGGCCGAGCATTGGCCGAGCGGGGCGGCGCTCTGGCACGAGCTGTAGGAGAGAGAGGAGAGTGCGGGAGCAAGTGGGCGGCCTGTTGGCGTGGAGAGGACGTCGAGGGGCATCGACTGGCACGCAGGGGAGGCTCGAGGTGGTCAGGGGACGCGGTGTCAACGGTCGAGTGCCCTGCCAAGCGCTCCAGAGCGCGACTTTGGCCGGCATCCGCGGCTTTCCCGCGTCCGCACGCGCCCACTTGTGTCTGGAGGCTGCAAGAGGTGTGGGCAATAGTTCTGGGGAGCCTTGGATGCTCTGGAAAGCTAAGGGGAGAGAAGGAGATTGAGAGAGAGGGAGGAATCCACTGTCCAGAGAAGAAAAATGGGGTTCTCCCCCCTTCATCATTGCTTCCTTGGGCAGAAAAGCATCCAGGTGCTAGAGGGGGACTAGGAGGGCTTGTGGTAGAAAGTAAAACTTATGGAGATTAGTGGAAGAGGACCAAACAGGGTTTTTGGTAAAGTGGCAAAAGGTGTTTGATGCTGGTTTTGGAAAGTAGATGATTTCCATTTGTCATGAGACTCCACAGGGTGAAATGGCACATATAATTTGGGCCTTCCACCAATCTTGAGCTCATTTTGGCAAAGTTGCCAATGCAACTTTTGTAAACCCTATAGATTAGCAAAAATGAACTTATGCAGATCCAGTTGGGTAAATCACTTCTCCTTGATGCACCACTTGGTTAGGTGACCTCAAGTCATGTGATCATGCTCACAAAAGTTGGGATAAAGAGAGGAAGTTGGTAATACAAAGTTGTTCAGATTTGATTATGGTCAGAGGGGATTTTAGGGCATTTTGGTGAACCAGAATGACCTTAATTGATATGAGGCTTTGTAAGGTGATCACAATATGCATTTGTGACATGCTGGATTTTCCTTGGATTTTTATGAAAATATTTCCTGTAGAAATATTTCAAATCCTTGAAATGGGCAGGAAAGGTTTTGGGAGGTTTTGTCCAATATTTTGAACATGACCATGGGTTGAAACTCTTATATATGGAAAATATATGTCCACTGAGTTTCCCTGATTTTCCTCAAATATTTTTGAAGCTTTAAAATAATTTTAACCTATTAAAAACCATTTCTGGCCTGTAGAAAAAGCCTTTAAATAAAATAGGAAAATTACTTTTAAAATTATGTTTTTGTGGTTTATGGGAGTCCTATATCTAATAGGTTTCAAATATACTCTTTGAAATATTTTTCATCCCCCAAATCAAGTACCTGTAGTGCAAACCTTAATTCAGGGGTTTTTGGAAAACTAATTTTTGAAAATACTATTTGGCCAAATTATTTTTGTAGTAAAATACTATATTTCACTATACACATGGCATGATAATTGGGCAGAAGTTTTGGGGCAAGGAGATGAAGTATATGAGGTGGATTGTGTTGACTTTAAAGAGCACTTGAAAATCACAGAGAGAAATCCAACTCCAAATAAAAGCCAAATAACGCAAAAGTTTTTGTTGGTCCAAATTTTCTTGCTTTATCAATGCAAATGCCATGTTACACAAAAAACAGGGTGTGGCAGACCTATCCCCTTACAAGAATCTCGTCCCCGAGATTCCTAGACTAGGCTCTAAAAGAGATTGGGAAACTCGGATCTAAGGTAGTCTTCACGTTCCCAGGTGGCTTCTTCTTCAGTGTGGATGCTCCACTGGACCTCGAAGTATTTGATGGTGTGGCTTCGCGTATGACGTTCTCGGTTGATCCAGGTTTCTCAGGGGCCTCTCGCGTTAGGTCAGGTTGGGCTGGGGGTCGATGGTTCGATGATCGATGTCCTTGTTAGTGATCGGCTAGCTGGGAAGTCGAAAACTCTTCCGGAGTTGTGTCATGTGGAAACATTACGCACGGTAGGTAACTCAGGTAGTGACTCCAGCTGGTAGTTGTCTACTTTTCGCCTTGAAGTGATCTTGAAGGGGGACGACGAATCTTGGTGTGAGCTTCCTTTTGACATGGAAATGCTCGTCTTATTCAAGAGGAGTGGTTTGCAGATACGCGCGGTCTTCGACGAGGAAGTTCACTTCTTGACGATGGTGGTTGGTATAGTTCTTCCTCCTTGACATGGCGGTCTTCAGATGTTCCCTAACCAGCTGAACAACCCTTCTTCCGTCTTCATGTGGACATGCATGTCCTTAAATAAGTATGATAACTAACTTTCCCAAGTACTCTATGAAGTATATGGGGTACGTAGAATGGGCTAAGGCATTGGTGGTGGTCACGGTTGAGTATCGGCCAAGGTCTCATGATTGGGAAAAATGAGGGAAAGCAATATAGTTGGGATGCCTAGTAATGGGTGGGTGTGACACAATTTTAAGTTAAGCCAAGGCCGGAAGGGCAAAACTCATGCATTAAAACCAAATGGGTGATGTAGCGGTTTACAAGTTCCCGAAAGGGAAAGTACGACTTTCATCAAAACAAGACGAAAGCAAACACAACACAACATGGTTTCATTTGAACCATTACATGGACTCAACTTCGCATAAGTGGTACACGACCTATCCTACCTTAAGGGTTACGGACTGGCCTATCCTAGTCCTCAACGGTGTCTAAGTGGTGGAATGCTCGGTCGCGTATTCCGGGCCCTCTTGGTCTTCCTCCTCATCTTCATCTGTCTCCGTTTCTTTGTCACTTGAGGGAGTGGGGAGTGGAGGAGCTGAACACGGCGCTGCTTCGTCGGGGGCACCGTGAAGAGGTCGCGATATTCCTTCGCCGTCATACGGCGTGCTGAGATGATCCCTTGGCATGCGTAACCTGTGGGGGTCGCCCCCTCGATAGGCAACAACGGGCTGTCCTGGGGGTGCACCATCCTTCTTGATCCTGTCCACCTTTGTCTGAGCTAGGCGGAGGAGTTCCTTGGTCTCGTGGAGTTCCTTCCGAAGCTCCATCGACTCTAAGGACAGGTGCTGTGCCAGGCTGTCAGCACACAAGCTGAAGTAGGTCTGGAAACGGAGGGAAAGTCCTTTGTCCATGGGTGGAGCTGGTGCGCTGCTCTCGTCATCACCCTCCTTACGGTAAGGCCGATAATGAGTGGCTGGCTCACTTGCCATCTCTGGCAAAAGATCTCGAAGGCGAGTCAACGCCTTGAGGGCAGCAGTCTCAACGGCGAGAAGCAGGGTCGCCATCTGGGGTCCCTCAAAGAACCAGCTCTTCGTGGAGTCGTTCGCCCTCACGACTACCTCCACATGATACTCCTTATTAGTGTTGTTGATCCAGTGCTCGTGGTAGGAGAAGGTGGGGGCTCGAGTGAACTGGCACTTCCTGAGGTTGTCCTCAAGAAGCACAGGAAATTCGGTGGTTAGGAAGTCCTCGGGTATGACGGCCATCTACAAAAGTGGAACGGGAAGGGTCAATAGAGGAAATGCGACCTATGTTTGGGATATTTTCAGAAAACATAGGTTTATAGGTGATTTTGTAGATAGTCTCACTCTAACTAACGTCCATGCTAACTAAGGCTTCCTACAGTTAGGATGGCTACGATACCAGCTCTGTGGGGACCCTGACTCAAGAGTCGAGATCACCAAATGCAAGTGTACAGTGATCCTAGAGATCAATGCTCACTGAACACACAGAAGCTGAATAACAAGAGTCTTACATCCATACATACCGTCTTACACAAATTATGACCATTATGGTCAAGTCTTACATTGATAAAGCCTTAAGGGTTGAACATCAAATGAAACACAAGCAGCGAAAATCTTCATCGATAAGTAGAACCCATGCCATCTGCCTTAACCCTACAGGCATTGTGACTGGGAAGCATCCTACTTCGCGTGTTCGTCACCAAAGAACTCTTCCTCGAACTCCTGTTCTTCCATGCCTGGTCAATTAAATAACCAGTGGCAAGCAAATGAGTACTTTGAATGTACTCGCAAGCAACCCATGATTTGGTTCAAAGTAACAATGCAATTGTACGACAAGTAAGCAACCTAGCTTCACGCTAGTTAGGATATCCTATCAACTTGTGAGATATGCATCAATGAACTTGGGTAACCTTGAGAACAGGTTACAGATATCAACATAAATATAATTTGAATCAATGCCATGACATTCAACATGTCAAGTCACCACCTTGACACAAATAGTTCCTTTCCACACACACATGCACCGAGATTGTAAAATTTCTGGACATAGTTTAAGTAGCACCTCCCAACTATCCATGACCGTGGACACGGCTATTCGAATAGTTTGACACTCTGCACAGGTTGCGCACTTTACCCACAAGATCCGGGAAGCTTTCATGTCCTCCATGATCCCGCAGTACCTCAAGTACTCGGGGGAAGCACCTGATCATTACCTTTCCCTAGACGATACTAACATAGGGTCCACTCGTTGACACACAGCCCTCGTATAAATGCAAAAGATCGTGGGACTCTGCCCTTTTCACATTATCCTGCATACACGAAGGGACCAACGGTGTGTCCGGTGCCCTGTGAAAACAGTCATGGCCGCCTAATCAAGTACGACCCCGTCCCGAGAATGACCTCAAGTCACCCCCGTCACTAGTAATGTGGGCACCATGCTAGTATCATTACAAGTAATCAATAATGCCCCGCCCCATAAAGGGGTAGAGTGGTTGCACATGTTTGGTTGGGACGGTAATCACACATAAATCTAATCCATCAGTTTACACACTCCAAAAGCTCTCTTTGGTACACCACTTCTTCCTAAAGTGGTGACCTTAGTTCAACATCTTCCAAGGGCATTAGGGGCACCCGATGTGGTTTTCGAAAGAATGTAACCATGAAGAGTTCATGGTACACATGCATCATTATGCATCAACTAGTCTCTTGACAATGCAATCATGAACAAGGTAAGGTCATGAGTAGGGGTATGCATCATGCGGTGGTTCACAACAAGTTTACCACCGTCATGTTTCATCATCGTGCAATTGGAGAAAGGGTACCGATGAACAAGAGGGGTGTCATGGTCAAATGGCTGTTTGCCATGATTGGCTTGTTCTTCGAGGTCTTCAAATCCTTCTCCTCCTTCTTCCTCAGCAACTTCGTCAAATATAGGATCTAATCGTCGCAAGAAAATAACGGAAAAATAGGACAATAATGAAAATAGAAAAGTCAAAGTGTTCAAAAAAATCTCAACTTATTTTTGTAAAATACTAGGAGGAAAACTAGGAAGGGGAAAATTCTTGGTTTTGGATTTGGAGTTAGGACGACAGAGTAGTGGATTTTCAAACAGAGATTTTATTGTTCAAATTTGAATTTGAATTCGAATAGTGCAGAAAAGTGTAATGGATGTGTTTGAAAGTTACATCAATAAATAGGTGGGATTATTCTGAGATTTTTGGAGTTGGAATTATTTCATTTGGATAAGTATTTTATCTTGTGGAATTTTTATAAAACAGACAGAAAAAGAAAAGGAAAAGTGGCACTGTGCCACTCGGCCAGAAAGGCGACAGTTTAGCAGGCCCAGAGGGACATCTGCTCGCGCGAGGCCGCCACGTCGAAGGCGTAAAGGTGAAGTACGCCTTCAGCCGATGGGCGAACCGGTGCGCGCACGCGTGCGTTTTTAAACTTGACGGTTGGGTCCCACCCGTCATGGCGTGAGGCTGACGGACCGGGCCCACGGCCGTCGTTGTCTACCTCTGTCGAGAGGCGACGGCGAGCTTGCCAGCGGCGATATAGGGCACAGGAGGATGCGTGGGTGGTATTGTTGGACTCAAGGGGATGTCGCCGTTCGGGTGGTGGTGGAGATGGTCGCCGGAGCAGCCTGGTTCGCCGGCGACGAGGTCACGCGGCGGAGGTGCTTCGGGCGTCAATGGTTCCGGCCGTTCCCGGCTGCAAAAAGGGTGGGCAAGAGAGGGGAAAGGGTCAGCGATGCCGCTCGGTTCCAGATCGAGAGAAAATGGGGGCGGAGGAGGCCTGTACCGTGCGAACACCGACGAGTCGAGGCGGTGGAGCTCGAGCTCGATCTCGAGCTCGGGCGGCTCTGGAGACAAATGGGTGGTGCGGGAGGTTGATTAGGAGTGTGGGGGAGCGACAAGGAGTGAGAGAGGGGCTCGGGGTCGCCTTATATAGGCTGGTCGAGGTCCATCGTAGGCGCGACCTACGGGTGCCCGCGGGATCGGCTCGGGTGGCCGTTAGAGATGGAATGGAGGGCTCGGGGGTGTTCGTGGGACTGGTCTAGGGTGCCAGGGAGAGAGAGAAGGAGCGGGGCGAGCTGCGGGCGGGCCATAGGAGCGGCGCGAGCATTGGTCCAGCAGGGCGGCGCTCTGGCGCGAGCTGCAGGAGAGAGAGGAGGGTGCGGGAGCAAGTGGGCGGCCTGCTGGCGTGGAGCGGACATCGAGGGGCATCGACTAGCGCGGGGGAGGCTCGAGGTGGTCGGGGGACGCGGCGTCAACGGTCGGGTGCCCTGCCAGGCACTCCATAGCGCGACTTTGGCCGGCATCCGCGGCTTTCCTGCGTCCGCGCTCGCCCACTTTGTGTCTGAGGCTGCAGGAGGTGTGGGCGAAAGTCCTGGGGAGCCTTGGATTCTCTAGAAAGCTAAGGGGAGAGAAGGAGACTGAGAGAGAGAGGGAGGAATCCACTGTCCAGAGAAGAAAAATGGGGTTCTCCCCCCTTCATCATTGCTTCCTTGGGCAGAAAAGCATCCAGGTGCTAGAGGGGGACTAGGAGGGGTTGTGGTAGAAAGTAAAACTTATGGAGATTAGTGGAAGGGGACCAAACAGGGTTTTTGGTAAAGTGGCAGAAGATGGTTGATGCTGCTTTGGGCAAGTAGATGATTTCCATTTGTCATGAGACTCCACAGGGTGAAATGGCACATATAATTTGGGCCTTCCACCAAACTTTAGCTCATTTGGGCAAAGTTGCCAATGCAACTTTTGTAAACCCTAGAAATTAGCAGAAATGAACTTATGCAGATCCAGTTGAGTAAATCACTTCTCCTTGATGCACCACTTGGTGTGGTGGCCTCATTTGGTCATGTGATCATGCTCACAAAAGTTGGGATCAAGGAGAGAAAGTTGGTAATACAAAGTTGTTCAAATTTGATTCTGGTCAGAGGGGATTTTGGGGCATTTTGGTGAACCAAAATGACCTTAATTGAGATGAGGCTTTGCAAGGTGATCACAATTTGCATTTGTGACTTGCTGGATTTTCCTTGGATTTTTATGAAAATATTTCCTGTAGAAATATTTCAAATCCTTGAAATCGGCAGGAATGGTTTTGGGAGGTTTTGTCCAATATTTTGAACATGACCATGGGCTGAAACTCTTATATATGGAAAATATATGTCCACTGAGTTTCCCTGATTTTCCTCAAATATTTTTTAAGCTTTAAAATAATTTTAACCTAGTAAGACCATTTATGGCCTGAAGAAAAATCCTTTAAATAAAATAGGAAAATTACTTTTAAAATTATGTTTTTGTGGTTTGTGGGAGTCCTATATCTAATAGGTTTCAAATATACTCTTTGAAGTATTTTTCATCCCCCAAATCAAGTACTTGTAGTGCAAACCTTTATTCAAGGGTTTTTGGAAAACTAATTTTTGAAAATACTATTTGGCCAAAATATTTTTGTAAAAAATTCTATATTGCACTATACACATGGAATGATAATTGGGCAGAAGTTTTGGGGCAAGGAGATGAAGTATATGAGGCGGAGTTGTGTTGACTTTAAAGAGCACTTGAAAATCACAGAGAGAAATCCAACTCCAAATAAATGCCAAATAATGCAAAAGTTTTTGTTGGTCCAAATTTTCATGCTTTATTAATGCAAATGCCATGTTACAAAAAAAACAGGGTGTGACATGAAAGGACCAATGTCGGTGTCAAAACCGGCGGATCTCGGGTAGGGGGTCCCGAACTATGGACCTTGGATCGATGGGGAACAATGGACGTGGGACACGTTGTTTACCCAGGTCCGGGCCCTCTCGAAGAGGTAAAACCCTACGTCATGCTTGATTATATTGCTTGTGTATAAGGAGGTTACAAAGTAGAACTACCACGAGATCAGAGGAACTAAACCCTAGCTAGTAGGATGGTAATTGTTCTTCTAGCCTCTACAGACTAAGACTCGTGGTTTATATAGACACTAGGGGTGCTAGGGTTTACAAATAGATGGTTACATCAAGGAAACTCCGGGTTTTCTCTCTCGACTTGGGGTGAATCCCATGGCACAAAAATCCTTTCATCTGGGTAACATGCGGCCCCATAGTCCGGCCCATACAAAAGGGTCAGCGCCCCGAGGACCCCCTAATCCAAGACTCCCTCAGAGCTCTCCCATGGATCGAGGGATACACGATCGACCGCTTGATCAATAGTCGCCGCGGCAAGCTCTACATCGACAATTCTGGATGGGGCCACAAGACCGACTCAATTGAGTATGGGTACCAGGTCCCCTTTGGCAAGATCCACGTCTTCATGGGCATGATCGGCGAGTGAGGACCCAAGCTGGGCATCTGCACTGACATCGTTTAGCCGGCTCGGCGCATGCTACCTGCCCTGGCTCAAGCCGGTCGGAACCATGTCTTCGTTGGCTTCACCTAGGGGGTTGATCTGGCAGGCAACTCAATGTCGGGTGACGACACCCTGGTCTACTCAGATGATGAGTCATCAATTGGGGATACATAGTCTATTCTTCCACTGTATGATCACTACTACAGGATGCTGCTAACGCGACACTACAATCAGAGAACCTTCAACGAAACTGCGTGCCCAAGCGGTGATGTAAAAAAACATCAAAAAGGATGCAAAACTTTTGCGTTGGTGGATACATCAAACATAGTTCCGATTTTAGTTGCGTGTGTGATGCGGGGCATATAGTTGATTCATATGAACTGTTTGCGATGAGACAGACCAACAGAAATGGGCAGCCATATCAAGGTGTGTGTGATATACGACATACATTTTGCTCTGATGAACCGTTTGCGATGATTGAGTTGAACACAAATGATAGGGCGTAACAAGATCTATGTGATACCCGGCAAAAATGTAGGCAATCACAACTGTGTGCGATCATTATAGGCAGCCCATAAGGTATTTCTTCATGAATTGTGTGCTCGACATGGCACACAATTCAAGAAACCAACCTATGGGCGATAATGTAAAAGACCTCTATCGAATATATATTACTAACCATCTGTGATGAGATTGATAGGGGAAACAGAGATAAAGAATTAATATGTGTGAACGGAAACAGTATAACAGTATGCTTAATTTAGTCCTTCTTCTTGTTGTTGTCATTGTTATATGGCCCCGTGACTTCGTCTTGGCGAGGACGCTTCTTGTCTCTTACCATTGGCTTTTCATCGCCGCCTCCGTCGTCATTGTCATTGTTGTCATCATCGTCATTGCGGTCGTCGTCGTCCTCCTCCTCGTTCGACCATTCCTCCTCATCATCATCGGCATCCTCTTCTTCGTCCTCCGACAGCTCCTCGTCCATCTAGTAGTCGTCTGACGACTCCGAAGGAAGTGTCCCTTCCATTATCCGGATATAATCGAGATGTGGGCTCGACACACCAGACTCATGGAAGACGAGCGGTATGATTCTGATGTTGACCTATCATTTTGCGCCAGACTGCTGGCGGAACTATCGTCCTTGCTATCACTCGACATGGTTGCGGTCGTATAAAAACCGCTAGGAAGCGAGATTGCAGAGTGTGTGCAAGTGTGTAGCATGGCTGGCCGGGGATGATGAAGATGGTGGACTCTTAAGCGGGGTATGTAGAGAAGAGGAATGTCAATTGAAGCGGGGGATTGACGTATTATCTAACTGGTGATATAATCAACCGCCAAAGCTTCTTACCAATGGTGTATCCATTAGATGTGGAGATGAAGGAGCACACTAGAACTACGCCAGATGGCTGAAGAATCATTTGGCACAAGGATCCATTGATGACATTGATACGTGGTTGGCACAAAAGCCGTCACCTATGGTGTTGATGTACCAAGCATACGACTTAAATGGCTAGACGTTCTACACTGAGGGACATGATGAGAAGACCTCATATTAGAACAGCTCTGTTCTAATAGAATGCATGACTGTAGATGAATCTCATAAAAGGGTATACTATGGAACCATCAAAGAGATTTGGGAGCTTAACTATGTGAAAGTTAAGATGGCATTATTCAAGTGCACGTGGATCCCTCTTAGTCAGGTAAAGGTTGATGATTACAGGATGACCCGTGTTAACAGGACAACGATGGCATATCACGTCGACCCGTTCATTCTTGCCAGGATGCTACCCAGATTTTCTATGTGAAAGACCCCTTGCATAAGAACTGCCATGTAGTGATGCATGGGAAGAGGAGGGTACTTGGCGTCAAGGATGTTGCCGATGAGGACGAGTACGATGAATCCGCTGAGTTGCCAGCCAAGGGCTCACGCATCCCTCAAATAGAGAAGCATAAAATCATCAGAAAACCCAAGTTCATTTAGGGTCAACCATGGTCCCAGTTCACCCATGTACATGGGAATTAAGCCGTAAGACTAGTTTTTATGCCTACGCTAGAACTTAATTCGTTCAATTTAGAACAGTCGCGTCTACTGAATTTTGAGTTATACCCAGTTTTCTATTGATGTAAGAATCGTTAATATGTTGACCTTGATATGTTGTCAGCTCAGGCAATGAATTTTAACTTTTTATTATTATTATACCATAGAAGTAGCACACTCAATTGATCTCACTCTAGTATATGTGAACAAAAGATATGCAATCTGGTTTGCAAATAGCACAAGGTTCATTCATGAAATCCGTGTGCTGACCAAACTGCGCACACGATCTGAGTCGTGTGTTCCGATTGGCCAGAATCCAAACCCCACAGATCGTACGTCTGCACCGTTGGATGCTCCCAGATCGAACGGCACCTCATCCTTTTTGACATCACATGCAAATCCGGTTGTGATTTTATTTATATGCACAAAATGCATGTTAAATTAAAAAATGTCTTACATATAGCAAACGATACCTGAAATGCGCTAGAAAATCAAACCGATGGTATAATGGTGATTGCGTACCATGGAAATTTTAATGAGGCCAAACGATGAAGTCACGGGCCACTTGAGTCTGAATTGACACGTCTCCTTTTGGAAACCATGATCCTTCTTGGGATGTGCTCTGGTTTCCATGGAGCGATCATCAAAACTTGTGCCAAACTTCACCAAATTTTCTCCACGGGGTTGTGAGAGCACGCCACGTCCACACACCGATTTTTATGATGTCAGGACTCCATCTGAATTTCCTGTAACTAAAATACCAACTAGGCCTACGCCGATGGCTGCACCTCCTGGCCAAAATGTTTGAAACTTCTCCCTGCTTCTCTGATAGTGGATGCAAACCGCAAAGCAACACACAAATGATTTGTACACCTTTTTTTGTAACTAACACCCGCATCTAGTTGTAGTAGGGTTTTGACAATATGTGCACTAAATGCAAGGGAAATGCAAAACAAATGAATTAAATATAGCAGACGAGACCTAAAATGGGCCAGAAAATCAAACCTAGGTTATATCCGTGATTTCTTACCATGAAATTATTTTTCGAGGTGGAACGATGTAGTCACCAACAATTTTGGAGCCCGAAGTGCCGCTTCTCATTTTGGAAACTATGATCCTTCTTGTGAGATGCTCCGGTTTGGAAGGTGCAAACATCAAAACTTGTGCCAAACTTTACCAAAAATTTTCCATGGGATCGTGAGAGCACGTCACGGTGACACACCGATTTTCTTTATTTCGGAACTCTATATGTATGTTTCAAGCGCATCTTGGTGTGAGTCAGTATGGACATTCTCTATTTTAGAAACAAAAAAACATGAGTATAAGTTTTCGGGCATCCCATTCACAGCAAAGATGGTGGTACATAGACAGTAGTAAATGCTCATCAGAAGACTAGTTTAGGTATCCATGTTCAATATGTGAAAAGGCACCCCCTTAATAAGGATACAAGCATTAGTACTTGCAGTTGCATAGCTGACCATTACTTTATGTTTTCCAGATACAATTGCCCAATTGTTAGTTGGTTCAAAGTAGTATTTTGAAGTCCATGATAAGAATATTTAGATCATTAGTCCACATTTTAATAGAATCTGAACATGTAATCTTTTAAACTTGAACTTCTCCAAAAGAGATTTTCCAACCAAAGAGTAAACCTTTCACCTAGCTGGCATAGAACTGAACTAAAATAATAAAATGATTTGAACTAAGATAGAATTGAACTGAAGTAAATTTTAGAAATTGAACTGAATTCAAATTAGAATTTGAACTTGCAAACTTTCCAAACAAGTACTTATTATGGTTGGACTAGTAATTCAAGCATTGCTTCCAAGGTTTTATAGAGATCAGTGGCCATCCAACTACGAAATGCATGCAAACCCAATCTACATACACTAAAAACATTTAAACAAAGAACCCCTATTTCTCAACTTTGAACTTTTGTCTGGGTTTTCCCTCAACTTATTGTATCCGCGAGTCTGATCTAATGCAAGTATATAAGAATACCAAACATTTATTATCTGAACCTGAAAAGGATCTGAGATAGGTTGCCCTGGAACTACAACTTGTATCTTTTACTGCTCATCTTTAACATTAAGAAAGTACTAATCAGTACTAGTATAGGTGTAAGTCATACTGATCAGTACTGCTTCTTCCCATACTGATGAGCACTAGTACTTATCGCTAACACAGAGAATTTTTCATTTAGTGGACTTTTAACATTATATTAGAAAAAGTGAGATACAAAATAAACAACTAGATTAGAATAGAAGCATTGGCTTATATTAGATGGAGTGTGGCCGGGAGGTGGAGTGGGGCGACGGTGGAGGTGGAGGTGGTGGTAGGTTGGCCTGAGGGTGGTGGCGGGCATTGCGTCAGGGGTTGACCCACTTCGGATTTGGTGGAGATGGCCTGGAGTGAGCTTTTTCTTTTTCCTTCTTTTGGTTGGTGTAGTGGTTTTCTCTGAATCTAACAGTTCATTTTTCTTGTAGATTTCCATTTGTCCAAAACAAGAATGAAACACTCCAATACTAAACTAATCTATTAGTACATCCAAAACAATTTCAATTTTCAAAACAAACTTCCATTGATGTGTTATACTCGGAATCTGTATATAGGACATGATAGGTCTCATGCTACTTTCAAAATTGGTTGCATTAGGGGAGAAATTACCTCTACCTCCAACATGGATAGAGGATACGTACTTCCAATACACGACCAACAGAACTGAAGTGGTTCTCGTCACCAGTCTACAGTTGCTCCAGCCTCCCTCGTGCAGCATTCAGAGAGAAAATAAATTAGTGATAGGAGGGAGATTTATAGAGGAAGAGAAACAGAGGAGGAGGGAATTATAACGAAGTGCAAGATCATTCTTTACTTGCAGCTGAGAAATGGACCAATGGTTAACTATAATGAAGTGCAGACATAGTCAAATAGAAAACTCTGAATTATTACTTGCAGCTGAGAAAATGTTCAAAGAAAAATGAGCTGGCGTTCTCACTATGTGGGTGCTCAATGGGTGCAGCGCTGGGTGAAGTTGGTGGTCGCAGTTCCACTTGGACTGTGGTGAGAGCTCGACTTGGATGCATGGATGTTGTAGCCTAAGAAACACCATGGAGCTTTTCTAAAAACAAACTCTGAACTTTTCTGGAGCTTTTTGTCGAGCTGAAGTACTTAAGCAAATACCTGATGGCATAAATAAAACAAGTGTCTAAATCATTTATCAATAAAAGCAATGGTATGAAAAAATTGAACTTATTTTTTTTCTATCAATGTACTATTGCTCTAGGCTTTTTCAGATGAGGTGAAAGCCTCTGGTCTATTTGAAATTTTACTGAACATTCAATAATGCTTGAACTGATGTGAATCCTTTCACCGAACTACTACTACAAATTTTCGAGAACCTACCCATGTATACGCACAAGTTTTATTTTTGCTAGGCATTTGAGCAATTTTGTGCTAAGCAAAGAGAGAAAAAACAACCTACAATGAACTAAAAAAGCCTACTTTGTGAAGCTGATGACTGCTATTCTACTTGCACTATTTGTCTGCGCTCCACTTGGACAGCGGCCAGTAGCCATGGTAGATGAGCTCGTTGCCCAGGGCGGCCAAGGCCACCACTAGGAACTATAGGTGGGTATGTACTAATGAACTACTGCAGCTCTTGTTGTCCAATTGTAATCAGTTGGGACATGCAGCTGAGCCTCTTTTGGCACATGTTTTTAACATATGTAGTTGACAAGAGTTACCAAAATGTCTGAAACTAGAGAGAAAGTATAGTGCAGCTACATTTCTATTAGTTGTTTTGTCAATGAGTTTGAGAGCCCGCCCAAATTGAATCATCACTGTACCACCTTTTTGCTCCATGTAGCAAACTGTGAGAAGAAATGTAAACTAATGAATCATCACCTAGCCGTAGTTTGTTCCTTTTTGGAATCCATTGAGCTGAAAAAAGCTACAATATGAGCTGAAAAAACCTAACAAAGTGAACTAAAATGAGGATACAAGCATAGATGAAGGCATCGATCTGGTGTGACGTCCGCGGTTCGATATGAAAAAAATACAATAATTATGTTTTTTAACAGTTTTAATTTTTGCTGAATTTATCTTTCCTAATTCAAACTTAAAGTTTTTTGTAGGGGCATGCTGCAGCCCAAGAAATGCCATGGAGCTTTTCTGTACAAAAAACAAGCGAATAAAAAAGGATCAAACCTTTAGTGCGAACTACTCTGAACTTGTCTGGAGAGGTTTCTTGAACTGAAGTATGCTTGGATTGGGAGACCACACTAGAATAATTCAGGTAGACATGGCGTGGAGATTTTTTTTCTAATCCAGGTACAGGGCCAATGTGTGCCAAGAACAAACACACATGAACTGATGAAAATACATAGGGCGGCACTAGATATCTGTCGAGAGACAGACTAAGAGGCGAGTGACTAATGAGAACACACACACACACATGGACTGACTAGAACAAACACACACGAACTGACGCTCAATTGCGATTGAGAGGCGAGGCAAAGTACATGGATCCATTGACACAAGCATGCTTTCCCTTGAGAACGATTTGACAACTGTGATTAAGAATATATACATCAAACCCCTCATTTAACAATAAGAGCAAAAGCCGTTCAAGTAAACAAACTAGCCATCAGCACACGTAAATCAAGGACGTCAGTTCAAGCATTGTGTGGCTAGCAGGAAATGTGCTTGAATCTTAGCTGAACTTTGTACAGGGATCTAAACATACCTGAACTCATTTTGCAGGGAGTTGCATGCTGGCCGGTGATGAAGGCAAAGCGAGCAGAGGCAGAGGATGACCGTTGGATGTAATCACCATTGCCATCCTGCTCTAGTGGTGGATGGTGCTGGTTCAGGTGTGCAGGGGAGCGAGCGTCTAGGGGCCGGTGGCGTGGATCGGCCATTAACAGGGAGCAGCAACTCCCCTTTTCCCTCGGCGGATCCTGGATCCACCACCGTGGCTAGTACATAGTTGGCGCGGGAGGCAACGGTGGCCAGTTATGCGCGAAGACCAGCGACGCTCGGAGGTAGGTGGTGGCGCAAGGAGGCAGGGGTAGGCGGCGACGCACTAGGGGAGGGAGGTCGTGGAGGCAGCGCGCTGGGACAGTGGGGCGACGACGGTGTGCTGAGGCAGTGGCCAATCGAGGCGCGTTGGGGAGGGTGGCGGCACGATGCGGCGTGCTCGGGAAGGGGCACGATGGTAGCGCATTGGGGAAGGGACACGATGGCGGCGCTCGGGGTGGTGGGATCGGGTTGGGGGAATCGTCCGAGACAAGGGGTCCGGGACAGGAGGAGGCAAGCTCGTCGGCGGGGAGGTGTGCGGCCGGCCGGCCAGTAGCAGCGCATGGGTCGGAGGAGCGACCCGTCACTGCCCCACGGGCTCCCTCGCTCCGGCTGCCGCCGTCGCTCGCTCGCCCACTACGGCTGCTTCTAGCGGTAGGAGGCGGGTTAGGTTGGGGACGGGTCAGAGAGTTTCTAGTGTGGTGTGCACGTCACGCCCTTATAGGACTGATGCTAACAGAATAATATTCTGCTACTAGTAATAGAATAGTCCAGCCATATATATATACACCATATATATAGCTAACAAGATCTCAAATGCACCAACAAATCAAACCTTAGGGTACAATGGTGATTTCTTACCGTGGAAAAAAATTGAGGCGAAACGATGAACTCGTGTTTTCATTCAAACAAAAATATGGTGTTAGTTCATGTATATGTTTTCAAATAGCACACGGTTCACTCACGAAAGCCGTGTGCGTACCAAACCGTGGCTGATGCCCCCCTTCCACGTGCGCGATCTCAGTCGTGCGTTTAGATTGGCCAGAACGCAAACCTGACAAATCGTACATCTACATCATTGGATGCTCCTAGATCGAATGGCAATCCTCATCCCTTTCGACATCACATGCAGTTCCAGTTGTTATTTTATTTATATGCACAAAATGCATGTTAAATTCAAAAAAATTTCTTAAATATAGCAAATGATACTTGAAATGTGCCAAAAAATCAAACCGGTGGTATAATGGTGATTGCGTAGCATGGAAATTTTTATGAGGCCAAACGATGAAGTCACCAGCAACTGGAGTCTGAATTGATACGTCTCCTTTTGGAAACAATGATCCTTCTTGTGAGATGCTACGGTTTCCAAGGAACGATTATCAAAACATGTACCAAACTTTACCAAATTTTCTCCACGGGTCGTGAGAGCACACCACAGGAACACACCAATTTTGATGATGTTAGGACTCCATCTGAATTTCCTATAATTGAAATACCAACTAGGCCTACGCCGGTGGCCGCACCTCGCGGCCGAAATGTTTGAAACTTCTCCTCACTTCTCCTCACTTCTCGGACAATGGATTCCAAATCGCAAAGCGACACAAAAATGATTTGTACACCTTCTTTTCTGACTAACACCCGCATGTAGTTGTAGTACGGTTTTGACTATATGTGCACTAAATGCAAGGGAAATGCAAAAAATGACTTAAATATAGCAGACGAGACCTGAAAAGGGCCAAAAAATCAAACCTAGGGTATATCCGTGATTGTTTACCGTGAAATTATTTTTCGAGGCGAAATGATGTAGTCACTGACGATTTTCCAATCTGAAGTGTTGCGTCTCCATTTGGAAACTATGATCCTTCTTGTGAGATCATCCCGTTTGGAAGGTGCGAGCATCAAAACATGTACTAAACTTTCCCAAAAAATTTCCAAGGGATCGTGAGAGCACGCCACGGTGACATGCCGATTTTCGTTATTTCTGGACTTTAGATGCATTTCCTGTGATTAAAATACCAACAAGGCCTACGCCTCTGGCCGCACCATGAGACCGAACAGTTTGAAATTTTTCCCGTTTCTCGGAGAATGAATGAAAACTCGCAAACCTAGCACAAGTGATCTTGCTAACACCCACTTGTAGTTGCGACATGGTTATATATATGCATGGTAAATGCAAACAATGACTCAAATATAGAAAATGAGGTCTCAAATGCACCAGAAAATCAAACTTTAGGGTAAAACGGTGATTTCTTACCGTGGAAAAAATTCGAGGCAAAACAATGAACTTATATTTTTATTCAAAAGAAAATTTGTTGTTAGTTCATGTAAATCTTTTAAAATAGCACTCGGTTCACTTACGAAAGCCGTGTGCATACCAATCCATGGCCGATGCCCCCCTGCCGTGCACGAACTGAATCATGTGTTCTGATTGGCCAGAATCAAAACCCCATGGATCATATGTTTGCACCGTTGAAAGCTCCTAGATCGAACGTCAATCTTCATCCCTTTCGACAGCACATGCAGTTTTGGTTGTGATTTTATTTATATGCACAAAATGCACGTTAAATTCAAAAAATGACTTAAATATAGCAAACAATACCTGAAATGCGCCAGAAAATCAAACCGGTGGTATAATGGTAATTGCATACCTGGAAATTTTTTATGAGGCCAAACGATGAAGTCACCAACAACTGGAGTTTGAATTGACACGTCTCCTTTTGAAAACCATGATCCTCCTTGTGAGATGCTCCTGTTTCCAAGGAGCGATCATCAAAACTTGTGCCGAACTTTACCAAATTTTCTCCACGGGGTCGTGAGCGCACGCCATGGGCACACACTGATTTTGATGATGTCAGGACCCCATCTGAATTTCTAGTAATTAAAATACCATCTAAGCCTACGCCGATGGTCGCACCTCACGGCCAAAATGTTTGAAACTTCTCCCCGCTTCTCGGACAATGGATGCAAACTCGCAGAGCGACACACAAATGATTTGTACACCTTCTTTGCTAACTAACATCCACATGTAGTTGTAGTACGGTTTTGATTATATGTGCACTAAATGCAAGGGAAATGCAAAAAAATGACTTAAGTATAGCAAACAAGACCTAAAATGTGCCAGAAAATCAAACCTATGGTATATCCGTGATTGCTTATCGTGAAATTATTTTTCGAGGTGGAATGATGTAGTCACGGACAATTTTGGAGTCTGAAGTGTCGCGTCCCTTTTGTAAAGTATGATCCTTCTTGTGAGATGCTCTGGTTTGGAAGGTGTGGGCATCAAAACTTGTGCCAAACATTACCACTAATTTTCCATGGGATCGTGAGAGCACGCCATAGTGAAACACCAATTTTCGTTATTTCATGACTCTATATGCATTTACTATATAATTAAAATACCAACAAGGCCTACGCCTCTGGCCGCACCCTGCGGCCAAACACTTTAATTTTTTTCTCGTTTCTCGGACAATGAAGGAAAACTCGCGAAGCGACACACAAATGATCTTGCTAACACCCACGTGTAGTTGCGACATGGTTATATATACATACATACATACATACATACATACATACATACATATATATATATTTAAATATATATATATATGTGTGTGTGTGTGTGTGTGTGTGTGGGGTAAATGCAAATAAAATGACTCAAATATAGCAAACAAGATCTCAAATGCACCATAAAATCGAAGCTTAGGGTACAATGGTTATTTCTTACCATGGAAAAATATTCGAGGCAAAACGATGAACTCATGTTTTCATTCAAACCAAAATATGCTGTTAGTTCATGTAAATGTTTTCAAATAGAACACGGTTCACTCACGAAATCCATGTGGATACCAAACTGTGGTCGATGCCCCCCTGTCGCGCACACGATCTGAGTTGTGCGTTTTGATTGGCCAGAACCCAAACCCCACGGATCGTACATCTGCACCGTTGGATGCTCCCATATCCAACGGCAATCCTCATCCCTTTTGACAACACATGCAGTTCTGGTTGTGATTTTATTTATATGCACAAAATTCAAGTTAAATTCCAAAAAATGTCTTAAATATAGCAAACGATACCTGAAATGTGCTAGAAAATCAAACCGGTGGTATAATGGTGATTGCGTACCGTGGAAAAAATTAGAGGCAAAATGATGAACTCACGTCTTCATTTCAGAATTAGCATGTCTTCATTTCGAACGAAATTATGATGTTTGTGCACACGAGCGCTTAGAGGCAACCGTTTGCCTAGGCCTTAATACACATCGACCAGGGATATATTTTTTCACCCTTTTCACCTAGGACGCCAACACCCCCCACACCCCACCGCCCGTCCGCGTTTCACTCAATTAGTCCACCCAATCTCCATCGCCAGCTCCCCTCCCCCATATCCATAGCAGAACCCTCTCCGGCGCCGGGGTACTCAATCCGGCCATGTGCCCGCTCTTCGGAGTCAACCCTACCTCCACTGTCGTTCCCAACACGCGTTGCCCACGCCTCACCGTCTTTGATTGCTCGCCAGCCACCCTCGAGCATATCGACCTCCTATGATCCTGCTGGGTTTGCATTAAGAAACCTGTTAGTTACTGCTCTACATCGCGGTGAGTTATGTTTCCTTGCAATCCCTCTCCCTATTTCGTTCCGTATGTTCCCAAATTGGCTATAGAATAATGTAGAGCGCATATATGTTCATTATCTACCTTCCTAACTAGTACATATAAGTTGTATTTGTTCCAATAAGTTACTGTCGATTTACAGATCATGTGCGCCCGGGTCACAGAAACTTAACAAATTAACCATACATTTTTTGAATTATCGCATGACATGTTTAGACAGGTTGATACTAAGTTGTTAGGTTTATGCTTATCCTCCTTTCCCGAGTTCCGCATGTGTTCTCTGTAGATGCGGAGTAGCAGCGACAACACTGATGCTTCAGGTGATGTATCTTTGTCTGATTCTGACAACCCTAGGTCTTCAACAGATGGTGAGGGATCAAGTAATCTGGAACACGATAGAGCTGCAACAATTACCCTTTCGGTGAGAACACGGAGAAAAGCTCCAAGGAAGCCCACACACCAGCCTAAAGGTGTATATGAAGTAACCGACATTTATTTAAAGTCTCGGGCTCCAACTAAACCCGAAAAGCACGCACGAGGTTCAATAGTGTGTGTGGATTTGTTGGCAGGGCAAGGTCTAACATTAATCTGCTGGGGTTTCAGAAGGCTGACACAGAAACATGGCAAAGGATAGTCCAGGAGATCATGGATCAGTTCAACATTCCAAAGTAGTGGAGAATGCAGGTTGAACACGCTGCACTGAAGAAGGCTAGGGATACTTGGAGAAACTAGAAGCATGTGTTGCACAAGAAGTAATTGAGTGAAGAAAAGGACCCAATCCCCACATACACCCAAATTACAAAGGCGGCCTGGGCAGAATTCAAAAGGGATAGGGCAAGTATAGAGATTGTTGAGAAGAGTTCCAAGCAATCGGAACTTCAGAAAAGGAACACACACACCCACTGTGTGTGTGGCAGGATACTATGACATGAAACTGATATGGGACCTGGAGGACAAAGAAGTAGTACCTGCGGGTGGGAAACCGACCTTTAGTGAAATCAGGGGCGAACATGCTAGAGTCTACGTGCGGGCGCGTGCAAGAAGGCATGATGATGGAACTTCTTACTTTGAAAACTCACATGACTAAAAACTATATCGTGCGATGTTAAAGGCATTCGAGAGCCCTGGAAGGTTCTACAAGAACTCAGGGTCATGTGACATTCTATCCGATGCTCTGGAAACAAGAGAGCCCCTGGTCGTGCAAGGGGTATAGGTGTTAATGTGCCGCACAAGATGGCTTTCACACTCAGCAAAGAAGAGAGGCTCAACATGAAAAAAGCGAGGAGTGAAATGAAGTAGAATGAATTGTATGACAAGTTGAGGAAGGACATGTATCCGACTGTTCGAAAGGAAATTGAGGAGTCAATGATGATGCAAAAGACTCTAATACTGACAGATAGCCAGCAGATGGGTGGGGATGCGGGCATGGAGGATGCTGGTTATTGCGTGACAACACCGCACAAGAGTAGCGTGCATCAGCTGACCCCAGCGACACTGAGACTGCAACTGCTCATGAAAGACAGGCTGAAGGGCGTGCTTACACATTATGAACGTACATTAAAATGTGAAACATCCTGGGTTTGCCCACCCTTCTTGGAAGAGGGCCTCTGGATGGACAATGTGCCACTGAAGCCGGGTTGTGTGAAGTGCTACCTTTTTTAGAATATTTACTGTGAGGCAAAGCCCCACAGCCCTTTATTAGAAATAGAAACAACCCAACTCTATACAAGTACTACAAACATGCTAAGGTTTAAAAGTTAGAGAGCCTACCTTAACCCTACCTATATTTATAATTGGGCATTGACCCAAGCTAAGAGCTGGAGTCCGGAGGTGTCACTAATCCTATGAGCTAGGAGATGAATATCATGTACAAATTTACATTTCCAGGCAGCAAAAGTAGCACGCTCCCCTAAAGGTCCTTCCATTCCTTAAAATCCAAATGTTCCATGCTACTGTGAGTATAACCTCAAAGAAAAAAGGATGACCAAATCTGATTCTTGCTTGGTATATGCATTGTTGGATATCAGATCCATGTGTCCAGTCAATCTGTAGATAATTCCAAACCTTGCAACTAAAGTTACATTGGGAGAATAGATGGCTCCTTTCTTCATGTACATATGCATTGCAGATAACACAGAGATTATCATCACTTGGAGACCTCCAGTTCCTTCTCACCAGCATGTCTTTAGTGTTTAGTCTATCAATAAACAGTAACCACCCAGAAACCTTGATTTGGATTTTGCATATGCTCTTCCCTAACCATTTGCATGTGGGAGTGCAAGATAGTGTAAAGCCCCTTAGCTGAGAAGGTCCCTAATCTGGATGGCCTTATCCACTGGTCAGGAAGGAGTGGTTCTCTCTACAGATTCAGCAACCAGCCTTCCAAAATATGCAATTCATCAGCAGCCTCCTAGTAGATGGGCAAAAAGAACATGGAAAAGAGGTCTTGGGTTTGGAGTACTGCTACGTCTTGAGCTTGCGTTGGTTTTCCTTGAAGAGGAAAGGGTGATGCAGCAATAGTAGCATAAGTATTTCCCTCAGTTTTTCAGAACCAAGGTATCAATCCAGTAGGAGGCTCCTCAAAAGTCCCACGCACCTACACAAACAAGCAAGAACTCGCAACCAACGCAATAAAGTGGTTGTCAATCCCTTCATGGCCACTTGCGAAAGTGAGATCTGATAGAGATAGTATGATAAGATAAATATATTTTTGGTATTTTATAATATAGATTGCAAAAGTAAAGATGCAAATAAAAGTAGATTGAAAGCTTATATGATAAAAGATAGACCCGGGGGCCATAGGTTTCACTAGTGTCTTCTCTCAATATAGCATAAGTATCACGGTGGGTGAACAAATTGCTGTCCAGCAATTGATAGAAAAGAGAATAATTATGAGATTATCTAGGCATGATCACGTACATAGGCATCACGTCCGTTACAAGTAGACCGACTCTTGCCTTCATCTACTACTATTACTCCACACATCGACCGCTATCCAGCATGCATCTAGAGTATTAAGTTCATAAACAACAGAGTAACGCATTAAGAAAGATGACATGATGTAGAGGGATAAACTAATGCAATATGATATAAACCCCATCTTTTTATCCTCGATGGCAACAATACAATACGTGCCTTGCTTCCCCTGCTGTCACTGCGAAAGGACACCGCAAGATTGAACCCAAACCTAAGCACTTCTCCCATTGCAAGAAAGATCAATCTAGTAGGCCAAACCAAACTAATAATTCGAAGAGACTTGCAAAGATAACTTAATCACACATAAAAGAATTCAGAGGAGATTCAAATATTTCTCATAGATAAACTTGATAATAAACCCACAATTCATCAGATCTTGACAAACACACAACAAAAAGAGTTACATCGAATAGATCTCCAGGAAGATCAAGGAGAACATGGTATTGAGATTCAAAGAAAGAGAAGAAACCATCTAGCTAATAACCATGGACCCGAAGGTCTGTGGTAAACTACTCACAACTCATCGGAGAGGCCTTGGAGATGATGTAGAGGCCCTCCGTGTTCGATTCCCCCTCCGGCAGAGCACCGACGAAGGCTCCAAGATGGGATCTCATGGATACAGAAGGTTACGGCGGTGGAAATAGTTTTTCGTCGTCGCTTTTGATGTTTTCGGGGTACATGGGTATATATAGGAGGAAGAAGTAGGTCGGTGGACTCCCGAGGGGTCCACGAGATAGGGGGCGCGCCTAGTAGGGGGGGGGGGGGGCGCCCTCCACCCTCGTGGCCGCCTCGGTTGTTTCTTGATTTCCACTCCAAGTCCTCTGGATCACATTCGTTCCGAAGATCACGCTCCTGAAGGTTTCATTCTGTTTGGACTCCGTTTGATATTCCTTTTCTTCGAAACACTAAAATAAGCAAAAAGACAGCAATACGGGCTGGGCCTCCAGTTAGTAGGTTAGTCCCAAAAATGATATAAAAGTGTAAAGTAAAGCCCATAAACATCCAAAATGGGTAATATAATAGCATGGAACAATCAAAAATTATAGATACGTTGGAAACGTATCAAGCATCCCCAAGCTTAATTCCTGCTCGTCCTCGAGTAGGTAAATGATGAAAACATAACTTTTGATGTGGAATGCTACCTAGCATAATTCTCAATGTAATTTTATTTATTGTGGCATGAATGTTTAGATCCAAATGATTCAAAATAAAAGTTCATATTGACATAAGAAATAGTAATACTTCAAGCATACTAATCAAAGCAATCATGTCATCTCAAAATAACATGGCTAAAGAAAGTTCATCCCTACAAAATCATATAGTTAGGTCATGCTTCATTTTCGTCACACAAAAATTCTCCCATCTTGTACACCCCCGATGACAAGCCAAGAAATTGTTTTGTACTTAAATAATCTCAAACTTTTTCAACTTTCACGCAATACATGAGCGTGAACCATGGATATAGCACTATGGGTGATATAGAATATGATGATGGGGATAGTGTGGAGAAGACAAACAAGGAGAAAGTCTCACATTGACGAGGATAATCAATGGGCTATGGAGATGCCCATCAATTGATGTCAACATTAGGAGTAGGGATTGCCATGCAACGGATGCACTAGAGCTATAAATGTATGAAAGCTCAACAAAAGAAACTAGTGGGTGTGCATCCAACTTGCTTGCTCACGAAGACCTAGGGCATTTTGAGGAAGCCCATTGTAGGAATATACAAGCCAAGTTCTATAGTGAAAAATTCACACTAGTATGTGAAAGTGACAACATATGCGACTCGCTATGTGAAGAACATGGTGCTACTTTGAAGCACAAGTGTGGAAAAAGAGATAGTAACATTGCCCCCCTTTTTTATTTTCATTTTTTGGACCTTTCTTTTTTGGCCTTTTTTTATTAGGCCTTTCTTTTTTTTATTTGGCCTTTTCTTTTTTTTATTTGGGACAATTCTCTAATAATGATGATCATCACACTTCTATTTATTTACAACTCATGAATTACAACCCAAAACTAGAACAAGATATGACTCTATATGAATGCCTCCGGCGGTGTACCGGGATGGGAAATGAATCAAGATTGACATGTATGAAAAATTATGCATGGTGGCTTTGCCACAAATACGATGTCAACTACATGATCATGCAAGGCAATATGACAATGATGATGCGTGTCATGATGATGAACGGAACGGTGGAAAGTTGCATGGCAATATATCTCGGAATGGCTATGGAAATGCCATAATAGGTAGGTATGGTGGCTGTTTTGAGGAAGATACAAGGAGGTTTATGTGTGATAGAGCGTATCGTATCACGGGGTTTGGATGCACCGGCAAAGTTTGCACCAACTCTCAAGGTGATAAAGGGCAATGCACGATACCGAAGAGGCAATGCACGGTATGGAAGGGTGAGAGTGCGTATAATCCATGGACTCAACATTAGTCAAAAAAGAACTCATATACTTGTTGCAAAAATCTACAAGTCATCAAAAACCAAGCACTACGCCCATGCTGCTAGGGGGATAGATTGGTAGGAAAAGACCATCGCTCATCCCCGACCGCCACTCATAAGGATGCACAATCTAAGAACACCTCATATTTCATATTTGTTACATAACTTTCACCATACGTGCATGCTACGGGACTTGCTAACTTCAACACAAGCATTCTTTAAATTCATGATCACCCAACTAGCATGACTCTAATATCACTACCTCCATATCTCAAAACAATTATCAAGTATCAAATTGATCATAGCATCCAATTCACTTCCTATGATAGTTTTTATTATACCCAACTTGGATGCTCATCATTCTAGGACCAATTTTATAACCATAGAAAATACCATGTTGTTCTAAGAGACTCTCAAAATGATATAAGTGAAGCACTAGAGCAAAAACTATCTAGCTCAAAAGATATAAGTGAAGCACATAGAGTATTCTAATAAATTCCAATCAAGTGGGTTTCTGCCAAAAGGTGGTGTACAACAAGGATGATTGTGGTAAACCAAAAATCAAAGACTAATATCATACAAGACGCTCCAAGCAAAACACATATCATGTGGCGAATAAATATATAGCTCCAAGTAAATTTACCAATGAACGAAGACAAAAGAGGGGATGCCTTCCTGAGGCATCCCCAAGCTTAGGCTTTTGGCTATTATTGAATATCTTGGGGTGCCTTGGGCATCCCCAAGCTTATGCTCTTGCCACTCCATATTCCATAGTCCATCAAATCTTTACCCAAAACTTGAAAACTTCACAACACAAAACTCAACAGGAAATCTCATAAGCTCCGTTAGTGAAAGAAAGTAAAACCACCACATAAGGTACTGTAATGAACTCATTATTTATTTATTTTGGTGTTAAACCTACTATATTCCAAGTTTTCTATGGTTCATACCACTTAATACTAGCCATGGATGCATCAAAATAAGCAAACAACACACGAAAAACAGAATCTGTAACTCTTGAATACTTCTAGAACTCTAAAAAAATCCTAATAAAATAGGAAGTCCTGGGCAATTTTTTTATTGATCTACAGAATAAAGAATCAACGCAAAAGCACATTTCTGTGAATTACAAAAAATATTTTAATGCGTGCAAAGTTTCTGTTTTTCAGCAAAATCAAATTAACTATCACCATAGGTTATCCTATAGATTCTACTTTGCACAAACACTAATTAAAACATAAAAACACATCTAAACAGAAGGTAGATGCAAAATTTATTACTAAACAGAAGCAAAAACAAAAAACACAAATAAAATTGGGTTGCCTCCCAACTAGCGCTATCATTTTAACGCCCCTAGCTAGGCATAGAAGCGAGGATAGATCTAAGTAGTGCCATCTTTGGCACTGAATTCATAAGTAGCTCGCATGATAGATTCATAAGGTAATTTGACTTTCTTTCTTGGAAATTCTCCATGCCTTTCCTTAATGGAAATTGGAATCTAATATTCCCTTCCTTCATATCAATAATCGCACCAATCATTCAAAGAAAGGTCTACCAAGAATAATAGGACATGAAAGATTGCAATCTATATCAAGAACGATAAAATCTATGGGTACCAAATTCCTATTTGCAATGATGAGAACATCATTGATCCTTCCCATTGGCTTTTTAATGGTGTAATCCGCAAGGTGCAAATTTAAAGAGTAATCATCAAGATCATGGAAACCTAGAATATCACATAAAGTGTTCAGAATCGTGGAAACACTAGCACCCAAGTCAAACAAATCATAACACTCATGATCTTTAATTTTAATCTTTATAGTAGTACTCATCGTTAAGTTTTCTAGGTATAGAAACTTCTAAATTAAGTTTTTCATCATAAGATTGCATCAAGGCATCAACAATATGTTTGGTAAAAGCTTTATTTTGACTATAAGCATGAGGAGAATTCACAATGAATTGCAACAAGGAAATACAATCTTCTAAAGAACAATTATCATAATTAAATTCCTTGAAATCCAAGATAGTGGGTTCAATGCTATTTAAAGTCTTGACCTCTACAATCCCACTTTTACGAAATTTAGCATCAAGATCTTAAAACTCCGAATCATTGGGACGCCTTTTAACTAAAGTTGACTCATCTCCAGTCCCATCATTATTAATATTCGTATTGCAAAACAAAGATCTAATAGGGGACACATCAGTAACTTTAAGATCTTCATCATTATTTTCATGGAAACTAGAAGAACACGCCTTTACAAAGCAATCTTTGCTAGCACGCAATCTAGCGGTTCTTTCTTTGCACTCATCAATGGAAATTCTCATAGCTTTGAGAGACTCATTGATATCATGCTTAGGAGGAGTAGATCTAAGTTTCAAAGAATCAACATCAAGCGAAAGTCTATCAACGTTCCTAGCCAAATCATCAACTTTAAACAATTTTTCTTCAAGCATGGTATTAAAATTCTTTTGAGAGATCATAAATTCTTTCACACTATTCTCAAAATTAGAGGGCATCTTATTATAATTACCATAAGAATTATTGTAGGAATTTCCATAATTATTAGTGTAATAACTAGGGAACGGCCTAGGATTAAAGTTTCCTCTATAAGCATTGTTACCAAAATTATTCCTACCAAAAAAATTCACATTCATAGATTCATTATTATTCTCCATCAAAGTAGACAAAGGCATATCATTGGGATCAATAGAAGCACTCTTAGTAGCAAACAATTTCATAAGTTCATCCATCTTTCCACTCAAAACATTAATTTCTTCTATAGCATGCACTTTTTTTGCTAGTAGATCTTTCGGTGTGCCATTGAGAATAATTAGCCATAATGTTATCAACGAGTTTAGTAGCTTCTCCTAAGGTGATCTACATAAATGTGCCTCCCGCGGCCGAATCTAAAAGATTTCTAGAAGCAGAATTCAATCAGGCATAAAATTTTTGTATCATCATCCATAAGTTCAAACCATGAGTAGGGCAATTGCGAATCATCAATTTCATTTTTCCCAAGATTTGGCAACATGCTCATGATCAAGTTGTTTAAAATTCATAATATCATTCCTAAGAGAGATGATCTTAGCGGGAGGAAAATACTTAGAGATAAAAGCATCTTTGCACTTATTCCATGAAACAATACTATTCTTAGGCAAAGACGAAAACCAAACTTTAGCATGATCTCTAAGTGAAAATGAAAATAACTTCAATTTAACAATATCATTATCCATATCTTTCTTCTTTTGCATCTCACACAAATTAACAAAGTTGTTTAGATGGGTAGCGGCATCTTCACTAGGAAGGCCGGAGAATTGATCTTTCATAACAAGATTCAGCAAAGCAACATTGATTTCCCAAGGCTCAACATCATTAAGAGGAGCAATCGGAGTACTAAGGAAATCACTATTATTGGTATTGGAAAAGTCACACAATTTGGTATCATCTTGCACCATCGCAACAAGTAATCCAACACACAAGCAAACAAAAAGGCAAGCGAAAAAGATAGGAGATTGGGAAAGAGAGGGCGAATAAAACGGCAAGGGTGAAGTGGGGGAGAGGAAAACGAGAGGCAAATGGAAAATAATGTAAATGCGAGGGTGATAAGTTTGTGATGGGTACTTCGTATGTCTTGACTTGAGCGAAGACCTCCCCGGCAACGGCGCCAGAAATCCTTCTTGCTACGTCTTGAGCTTGCGTTGGTTTTCCTTGAAGAGGAAAGGGTGACGCAACAATAGTAGCGTAAGTATTTCCCTCAGTTTTTGAGAACCAAGGTATCAATCCAGTAGGAGGCTCCTCAAAAGTCTCATGCACCTACACAAACAAACAAGAACTCGCAACCAACGCAATAAAGGGGTTGTCAATCCCTTCACGGCCATTTGTTAAAGTGAGATCTGATAGAGATAGTATGATAAGATAAATATATTTTTGGTATTTTATAATATATATATTGGAACAGTAAAGATGCAAATAAAGGTAGATTGAAAGCTTATATGATAAAATATAGACCCGAGGGCCATAGGTTTCACTAGTGGATTCTCTCAAGATAGCATAAGTATTACGGTGGGTGAACAAATTACTGTCGAGCAATTGATAGAAAAGCGAATAATTATGAGATTATCTAGGCATGATCATGTATATACACTACTAGGGAAAAGGCTAGCAGCAGCGCGGGTTTTAGGTGTAAGAGTAGCGCGGGGAGAGGCGCTACTAATAAGGCGCTACAGCTAACACATAGTAGTAGCGCGTGCCCACCGGCACTACTGCTACACAAGTGTAGTAGCAGCGCGGTTAGTGGAAGCTCGCTACTGCTAGTAGCTCTAGCGCACTTTGCCTGGACGCACTGCTGCTAACTTTCATACACTCGCTACTGTTAATTTAAGTATTTTTTTTCTTTTTTTCGGCATATTTGTTTTGTATTTGAACAGGCTTTATAGAAGATTCTTTAGCACATAGAAATGTCATCATGATACACATACATATGCCTGCGAGACCACAAATGTAATGCATATACATACAAATAGTCTCATAATAATCATCATCCAACACAAAGTGGTATCTTGTCATCATCTTGAAAATAGCGATACATGCAAGTCTCGAATACTTGCACCTACAACAACGTCATCCATCTAAACAAAGGTATACGCAAGAAGAGCTATCACTATGAGTGAGAGCGGAACTATGCAGTACATGAGGTGGCGGTTACGAGTCCTCTCTCGTGCTAGCGTGAACCTCAAGTAACTAGCTTCTCCTTCTTGTCTGCTTTTGAAGCCTTTATGGCTGGTGCCCGTGAACCCATTCACTTGCGCCTGACACTCATGCCACTCGTTGTACACCCTCGGAACCTTCCCTTTGTACACGACATAGCAATTCCATCTCGCCATCAAGAAACTAGGTACCTGTTAGAGATGCATGTTCATGAAGAGGATGTACAATCATATATATGCAACAAAATATACTAGAGCAACACCGAAAAAGAAAGGGTTAGCAACTAGATGCAACATCCAGTATGCAAATTAATTAACTAGAGGTACGCACGTCATCGTACGCAAACTAACAAAGTAGCGTTACGCACGTTCAGCAGGGACCGTGGACATCACAAAGTTTCATCGCTACAAAAAGTATACAAGTTCAACCGACACATATCATCATCATCGGCATCATAAATCACTAGAAGTTCCATCCTTCCATATCATCGAGGATGAACCCTAGCTTCTTGAACGACGTGAGGTCTAGACGTTGCATGCCTATGCGAGTTCGGACGTCAGCTCGCGATATAGGGCCGTGGTGGAACATCCCCTTCTCATCGACGACTTATTTTCACCGCGGTGGAACATCCTCTATTCACGGGAAATTTTAGCATGACCTTTGCTAAAAAATGGACATATCGAGCGTCTGAAATTCACCAGAACGGAAATGAATCAACATTCTGGCATAACATAGGCCACTCGGATCATTTTCCAAACATGACATGTCCAAAACATGACATATCCACATATCACATGTCCAGTTCAAATTTGCATATAAATTCAGCTAATTTTGAAACCTAGCTAAATTCATAACTAAATAGATAACCTAATTAATAGACTGCCCTAACTAAAACCTAAGTAAATTAACCGAAGAACCCTAGCAGAGAGAGGGGGGTTTACAGAGGGTGCAGGGGCGAGGAGGCAGGCCCGACGGTGGCCGAGGTTGGGAGGGGAGGAAGCAGAGGAGGGAGGCGAGGGGCGACGGGTCGGGGGCGAGCGCCTGGGTCGGGGGCGAGGGCCGGGTTGGGGGTGAGCGCCGGGGTCGGGGTCGGGGGCGAGGGTCGGGTCGGGGCGAGCGCCGGGGTCGGGGGTGAGCGACGGGGGAAGAGAGAGTGGGGATTTGGGGGGAAAAGGCGGGATGAAGCAGGGACAATGAGAATTTTGGGTTAAGTGGACGTAGCAGCAGCGCGTATGGACAAAACGCGCTGCTACTACCTTCAGTAGCTATAGGGGTTTATATGAAATGCGCTACTACTACCTTCAGTAGCTGTAGCGGTTTATACGAAATGCGCTGCTACTACTACTGCCAGTTTTCCTTTTTCTTTTCCTTTATGTTCTCTCACTTTTATTTCCCGAGAGGAGTGAACGAAGGGAGGGCGATATATATTGCATCATTTGACGGTTAAATATGTATGCAAAATAGGAACATATATATTACATCATTGGACCCATGCATAATAATGGCTAAGTGTGTATACAAAATAGGAACATACATATATATATATATATTACATCATTTGACAGATAACAAACGGTTCCTCAGCGCTGACGTTTTTGTTTTTGAGTCAGCTTCTTTCCCTTTTTGTTCGTCGAAGAATAATTGAGCCCCTCATTGTGACTTTGCCTTTTCCATGGAGTACGATTTTTCTTAGGTAATGTAGTACTGATTCTTCTTTTGACGTATACTTCATCATCATCATCATCTTCCCTCATTGGGTTGTCATACTGATCAAAGTCTTCCTCGTTGGTGACTCCATCCATTCCAATGATGTTCCTTTTGCCTCTCCCATCGTGCTTGTTAACGGGCAAACCAACACTAACACCAGGCGGCTGGTCTGCGCCATATAGAAAATTCTCACAGAAAGAGATGCACTCTTTTGCCAAATAGCCCTGGACGATGCTTCCATCCGGACGGGACATGTTATGAACGAATCCTTTGATGATCCCATTCATCCTATCAAACGACATCATGTTGTGCAGGAATGACGGCCCCAGGTCTATTATGTCATCCACAATATGGACACACAGATGCACCATCACCTCAAAGAACACGGGCGGGAAGTACATCTCAAGCTCATTCAGTATCACAACGATCTCTTCCTGTAGCCTTCGGAGCTGCTTCACACTGATTGACTTTCGAGAGATGATGTCGAAAAAGTTGCAGAGACCAATAAGCGTGTCACGGACGTGCTTGTCCATTATCCCTCTAAGGGCAACAGGTAGTATCTGCGTCATCATCACATGACAGCCATGAGACTTCATCCCGCTGAACCTTTTCTTGTCCGTGTCTAGATATCTACTTATCTTGCCACAGTAACCGAAACTAACTTTGACTCCGGTAAGGCACTTAAAGAATTGATTGATCTCAGCCCGACTTAAGGTGAAGAAAGAAGGGGGGCAATAATCCTTTTTCTTTATTATCTTGCCCTTCTTCTCCCGTGCCTCTGTCTCCGTCTCTGTCTCGTCTGACATTTCACGGGGCGGCATGTGCAGATCTTCCCTGATTTTCAAATCTTGCAAGTCTTTTCTTGCCTTCGGCCCATCCTTGGTCTTATCTGGCATGTTCATCAGTGTCGTGAGCAAGCTCTCAAGGACATTCTTACAGATATGCATTTGATCAAGGCAATGAGGTGTATCGAGTTTGTGCCAGTACTCCAAGTCCCAGAACACAGACCTAGTCTTCCATACCTTCAGCAGCGGCCCCAGCGCCTTTCTCATCGTCTTTCCCGGCGCAGGGCACTCCTTCCAGTTTTTCAACAGCTCATCGATTTCGGCACCGCTCCGCTTACGTGGAGTTCCTCAATGCTCAGCGTGACCATTGAATAGATCTCCACGGTTTCTCCATGGGTCGTCCTGTTCAAGCCATCTTCGATGCCCCATGTACACGATTTTCCCAGACCCGCCATCTTTCCTTGACGTTAGCTGCTGAGATGTCGTATCATCCATGCACCGCATGCATCCGCAATATCCATGGCACACCTGGCTTGCCACATATTCGTAATCGAGATAGTCCTGCACTGTAGTGATCAGCGCAGCTCTCATGTTGAAATACTCGCCTTTGCTGGCGTCCCATGTCTTGGCCGGTGTTTTCCATAACGTGTCTAACTCCTCTTGAAGTAGCCCCAGATACAAATTAATATTATTTCCTGGTTGTTTCAGCCCTTGAATAAGCATGCTCATGTGAATGTACTTCGATTTCATGCACAACCAGGGGGGAGGTTGTACATCCATACAAACACGGGCCATGTGCTATGGTTGGTGTTCTGGTTGCCAAACGGATTCATGCCATCGGTACACACGCCGAGCACGATGTTCCTTGCATAACATTCAAAATATCGATAGAAGTTGTTCAACACTCTCCACTAGCTTCCATCCTTCATGTGTCTTAGCTTTGGATCATCTCCATCGTCGGGCTTCTTGCTCTCTGCATGCCAGCGCATTAGCTTTGCTTCCTTGGGATCTACAGAATACCTCTGGATACGGGGAGTGATTGGTAAGTACCATACAACTTTCTGGGGACATTTCTTCCCGGCCTTCTTGTATCAATAAGCATTGCACACCGGACAGCTTGTTTTTTCTGCGTGCTCCTTCCGATAAATTATGCAATCGTTGATGCATGCATGGTATCTAACGTGTGGCAGATCGATAGGGCACACGATCTTCTTGGCCTCATCAACACTAGTAGGACATAGATTACCCGCGGGAAGAACATCCTTTAGGTACTTGAGATGCTCATCGAGGCTAGTGTCAGTCCGTTTGTTTTTAGCCTTCGTCTTCAGGAGTTGGAGCATGAAACTCAAGCGGGTCACCTCATGATTGCAACCATCATACAATGGAGTGTTCGAGTCTACCACTAGTTGCTCCAGCTTAGCCTCCTCTCTAGAAGCTGCTCTCTCAGCACTCGTCACCTTGCAAAGCAATGCTTGAACATGAGGGTCCCGCACGATTGAACTTAGTACCCTCTGCTGCGTGGAGTCCATGTCGTTCTCTCCGCCGCCATGTCCGTCCCCTTCTCCTCCGCCATTTCTGGCCCCTTCTCCGCCGCCATGTCCGGCCTCTTCCCCGCCGCCATTATCGAGCATCTCTTCGTCTTGCCCCGTGTCATCATTGCCTGCCCCGTCGGCATCCTCAACATTGTCATCCTCATCTTCAATTATCCACCGAGTATAGCCATCCATGAAACCAGTCATGAGCAGGTGCGCTTCGACATGACCATCGTCATGGGGGTCGAGCCAAACTATTCCTTTGCATTTTCGACACGGTCATAAAACCTCTGTCCGGTTAATTTCTTTCATGTCCTGCACCACCGACCGCAACCACCTGTCCACCATCGTTCCACTGACCATCGTCAACTCTGCACAGTAATAATAAACAAATTGATTATAAAAATGCATGCATGCATCAAAGTCATACAAAAATTCGGCATGACCTTCCCTAAAAATAGGACATATATGGATCCAGATTTTGCCCGGAATTCGCCGAAATGGAAATAAATCGACATTTCAGCAAAACATAGGCAACTCAAAAGCACAATTTGGCGTCAACTCATGCCACACACACAATTTCCACAAACATATCACACACACATAAACATATTTCCATTTTGCAAAAGCATGAAATTTTCATCACCTCTATCTCGAGATCGAGCACACGGTGAAGATTATGTTGTAGGGAGATCAAAAGTGCACAAAGCTCTTCTTGACAAAGATAGATCTAGTTAGGGGGCAAATAGGTCACTTAACTAAATCCTACATCTACCTAGCTACCTAATTTGGGAGGAGACAACTTCAACTAGTGGAGGGGAAAGGAAAAAGAGAAAGGAGATGCATTAATGGAGGTGGTGTAGTTAGGTAGGAGTAATGAAGAGAGAGAAAGGTGGATAGAAGAGAGAGAGTAATGGGGGAGAAGTATTGAGGAAGAAGAGAGTGAGAGTGGGAGCATGTGGGGGAGGTAGGGGAAAGGGAAGAGAGGAGGGGGAGGGTGAGGGACGGGTGGGGAAAAGGTGGTGGGGTTGTGCGGATTAGCAGTAGCGCGGGAGCTAAAACGTGCTGCTGCTAAGGAATTAGTAGCAACGCCCTTTGGGCGACGGCGCTACTGCTAACAGGGACAAAAAAGTGTGCCAATTTGAAATTTAGCAGCAGCGATCTCAGAGAAAGCGCGCTACTACTACATCCATAGCAGTAGCGCGGTTCGCGCCACCGCGCTACTGCTAAATGGAGTTAGGTGGACACCGCCGGTCGATATTTGTAGCAGCGCGGTTTACACCGAGCGCGCTACTGCTAAAAACTTATCAGTAGCTAGTTTCTCGCACACGTGCTACTACTATTTAGCAGTAGCGCTCCTTTTTGAGCCGAGCTGCTGCTAAGATTCTGTGTATACACTTTTCCCTAGTAGTGATAGGCATCACGTCCGTGACAAGTAGACCGACTCCTCCCTCCATCTACTACTATTACTCCACACATCGATCGCTATCCAGCATGCATCTAGAGTATTAAGTTCATAAAGAATAGAGTAACGCATTAAGAAAGATGACATGATGTAGAGGGATGAACTCATGCAATATGATATAAACCCCATCATTTTATCCTCGATGGCAACAATACAATACGTGCCTTTCTGCTCCTGCTGTCACTGGGAAAGGACACCGCAAGATTGAACCCAAAGCTAAGCACTTCTCCATTGCAAGAAAGATCAATCTAGTAGGCCAAACCAAACTGATAATTCGAAGAGACTTGCAAAGATAACTTAATCACACATAAAAGAATTCAAAGGAGATTCAAATATTTCTCATAGATAAACTTGATCATAAACCCACAATTCATCGGATCTCGACAAACACACCGCAGAAAGAGTTACATCGAATAGATCTCCAAGAAGATCAAGGAGAACATGGTATTGAGATTCAAAGAGAGAGAAGAAGCCATCTAGCTAATAACTATGGACACGAAGGTCTGAGGTAAAATACTCACAACTCATCAGAGTGGCCTTGGAGATGATGTAGAGGACCTCTATGGTCGATTCCCCCTCCAGCTGAGCGCCGGCGAAGGCTCCAAGATGGGATCTCACGGATACAGAAGGTTACGGTGGTGGAAATTGTTTTTCGTGGTCGCTTTTGATGTTTTCGGGGTACATGGGTATATATAGGAGGAAGAAGTAGGCCGGTGGACTCCCGAGGGGCCACGAGATAGGGGGCGTGCCTATTAGGGGGGCACCCTCTACCCTCATGGCCGCCTCGGTTATTTCTTGACTTCCACTCCAAGTCCTCTGGATCACGTTCGTTCCAAAAATCACGCTCCCGAAGGTTTCATTCCATTTGGTCTCCGTTTGATATTCCTTTTCTTCGAAACACTAAAATAGGCAAAAAAACAGCAATACGGGCTGGGCTTCCGGTTAGTAGGTTAGTCCCAAAAATGATATAAAAGTGTAAAGTAAAGCCCATAAACATCCAAAACGGGTAATATAATAGCATGGAACAATAAAAAATTATAGATATGTTGGACTCGTATCAAGCACATCCCTGACTGAGACTTTATCATCTTGAACAAATGAAAACAACCTAGGTAGTCTCCTCATTAAAGGCATAGAACAGCCAGCCAAGTGCCAAGCATCATGCGAGAATAGAGGTATGTCACCCATGTTAATGTGTACAGAGGCAATGGCTCTATACATGTCATTTAGCTTCAAAACCTCCTTCCACTAGAATGAGCCAGTGAAGACAGTAGCATGTGGTGCAATGTTGTCATAATAAGAATCCCAAACCAAAGAGACCCAAGGTACATCATGCTCGTCATAGAACTTATGTAAATGTTTCATCAATAGCCCTTGGTTCTGAATATTTAGATTCAGAATGCCCAGTCCTTCCTTGTCCTTAGGTCGACACACCAACTCCGAAGCAACAAGGGATTGTTTTGGTGCATTAGTGTTACCTCTCCAAAGGCACTATCTGAAGATTCTATCCAATTGTTTGATTATTCCAGGGTGTGTGTAGGGTGCAGAGGAAGTAGATTGGCATCGATGTTAAAACCGAGGTCAACAGCTGCAACCTATATTATCAGCCAGAGGAAGCAGATCCACAATCTTGGGCTTGGTAGTTCCAAGGGGCAAACCAAGATAAGTGAATGGCAGTTGACCAATCTTACATCCAAGAACAGCAGCCAGCCTGTGAGCTTCATCATGTGATACATTGAAGGGGACCATGAGGATTTAGAGAAATTCACCTTGAGCCTAGTAGAATGTTGGAACATGGCCAACATGTTCTTAAGAGCCACTAACTGCTGCTCAACAGCCGGCAGAATGATGACTGTGTCATCAGCATACTAGATGATAGGATAGTTGGGATCATGGGAAGGAATTGGTAGGGTTAAAGTCCCTTTAGCTAGCATGTGATTAACCACAGATTGTAACAAATCAGGAGCGATAACAAAAAGGAGTGGTGATAAATGATCTCCTTGTCTGACCCCACATTTTCACTGACACTGCTTGCCCGGAATGCCATTCAAGAGAATAGAAGAGGTCCGTGATGACAGAATCTCTTTAATCCATGCAATCCATTTGGTGTCAAAACCCTTATGCTTGAGAACCCAAAGAATTACCTGATGCTCAACCATGTCAAAGGCCTTAGCAAAAGTGAAGTGCTACGTGACTGAAGTAAAGCCTGGATTTTCAATGAATTTTCCGAGAAGAATGTCCTAGGGGACTTTCATGAGCATAGGACCTTGGGAGAAACATTTTTCCATCACATCTAGTGCCCTCGAAAGGAAATAGACTTCATGGATGAGATCCCTAAAGCCCTGCCAAGAGGAACCAATGTCACCCCTCAACTATTGACCCTCTCCTTGCCACAATGGTCCTCGCGTGCTTCCCCCAAGGAACCTAATACTCGTAATTCGACAGCTAATGCATCAAATTGTGATCAGTCCGCCAGAGTTTGTGCTGGACATGCCATGTCATCATCTGCCCAAGAGCAGCCAATGGCAAGGCCTACAACTTCTGAAGGTGCACCAGCAATTCAGATGCCGGCCACTGAAGCAGCGGGGGGAGACCCAGCTGCACCACATGCTTAGGAAACCAACCTGGTGGAAAGGATGGCTAAGCAGCCTGATGCTTCGAAACCATCTGCTAAGTAGTTTGTAGGTCCAAAACTGACTGCTCATCAGTCCATCGCTCCGCAGCCACGTGATCAACATACCAATGCATCAACACTGCCTTCTCAGCAAACCAACATGTTGGCACGGCCTCCTCAGCACACCGACAAGTTGGCACCACCGGTGCAGAAACCCGACATAGCTTCAACACATGGTTAGTAGTCTAATGCCTCTACTCCTACAGTCGAGCAGACCATCATAGCAGCACTGCCAGCTTAGCAGTCCGACATAGCTAAACTGTTTGCTAAGTAGTCCGTCAAAGCTTTATCGTCTGCTCCACAATTTGCCTTTCAGCCATCCAGACCTTAGACTAGAAGCGCTTCAAGTACAAAGAAGGAAGTGGGCATAAAGCCTGCACCCATGAGGAAGCGCGCCCCGAGAGCGAAGAGGAAAGAGAACGATTGCCTCTTACTTAAAGCACCCATCACCCAAAACAAAATTAACAGCAAGTTGTTCAAATCGGAGAGTAATATTATTTCTGACGGCATGAATGATGGAGAAATAGATTTGGTGCTTGTTAAAAATAAAGCAGACACACTTGCAGCATGCAATTACGTCCATGGCCAGCCATTTATTGTTGGCGAATACTTTTACGAGTGCAACTCCAGTTGCCACGATTTACATAAATATTGCATGGATCAAATGTTAGAAGGTCATCATGTTCTCCTAGTTTGCTACAATAGAGATCATTTCCGACACGATCCTGGTTCCACCATTGTGAATTTCGAGGACCTACATCTCTTCTTCAACTTCAATGAGCTCGATGTCACTCTTGTTAGATGCCTAATTTTGTAAGTACTTAACAAACTCTGATCAACTTCTCCATACAAGGTTGTTAATGATAAACAACTAACTGTATTTTATTCCTCTGGGGATTGAATACGGAGAAAAAGAAAAAGGGAGAGTTTGTATTTCATAGATCCCACATTAGCAAATGGCACAACATTAAATGGTAAGGATGAACGTGATTGGGACATTAACACGGTCGACTGTATCTTCGAAAACACGTGCCATGCAAAATCATTTCTCTGGCCATATCATGAAAAGTAAGTCAAATAAAAACCACGCATAGACTGATTGTCTTTCAGATTTTGATATAATTCATAAGTTCATGGCTTTCTTAATATGTAGCAATCACTGGATCCTAGTATTCATTGTTCCAAACAAGAACATAGTTTCATGGATTCTCTCAGAGAGTCAGCAAACGCTCAGGATCTGACGCATCTTTAGGAATTCATGGATAGGTATTGAACTCTATGATGTTGAAATTAATTTTCATTCATCTCTGGTTCAATAATTGATGTTGTCAAAATTCATCTTCATTTGCAGGGTGCTTGCATTATGGAAAACTAAACTAGGGAATCTGTTCAAGAGGGAACTACCTCTGCAGCATGAGATCGTTTCTCAAGTAACACACCAAAATTTCTTATTTTAGGAAAATGTATCCAATAGTCTGCAAATACCTTTTCTTACGCTAGTCAAATGTTCAAGCTTTGAAATAAACCTCTTCATATTTCTGTCCAAAGAAAAAAAATACATCTAACACGGGTTAGGTTGTTCCTAACAGGAAAAATACATGACTAATTCTGTATAAAATATTTCAGTGTCCTCAACAACAAGCATGGACCAACCGTTGTGGATACTATGTTTGCACACACATGATCTCCATCTGCAAATCTGCTGATAGTTGTGAAGACGCTCACGAATTAGTACCAATAAGTCTATCTTAATTAATATCTTCTACTCCACTCATATGGCACATTCTGATCTTAAAAATACTGCAGATCATCTTAGAACCAAGGACCCCTGAACCGCTCCACGCTGGTGAAATGTTGATGGTTCGGAGATTTATCAGCGACTTCTTCCTGAATCACCACATCAATCCCACTAGTGATAATGAAGATTTCAGCATGCCTTCTCCTGAAACATTGAGTAAGAGTTAGCCACTAAACATATACGCATGGATCCATCATTTTCCATCTAATGAGGTCTTCGTATTTCGTACACTATGATTAACTATGTAATGCATATATATGTCGAAAAATCATTGAAATTTAGCTACCATTTGTTCAATTGCAATTGTTGCAAAATCTGATGAATGTTCTTCATGTGGACACTATTTTTTCAACTACATATTGTGGCAAATTTTCTTTTTTGCATGCCGATTTAAATGGGATATTTTTGCTTTAACTTGGAAATTGCTCCGCACACGGTTCAACTAAATGAGTGTGTGCGATACACATCAAAAAACATACGTCAATCGTAGTGGAACTGTCTATGATACAAAACAGATCATAGATGATTTGCAGCACTACTACATCTGTAGGGGCTCCGGAACCATTTATGATACCACCTTATCGCATGCGAGAGCTCAGAGTAAACCGTGCCCAATGTAAAATACAATCCCAGTCCTAAATTTTTCAGGAAACATGGGATCCCAAAGGAAAAGCACACATCACTCTTACCACAACCGTTGGTGATACACAACAAATCAAAAATGCTCTGCAACACTTGTGATAGAACATTATCGCATACGGTAATTGTTCGGAAACATGTGTGACGGAGTTATGCATGGCAGACGATTTTCGCAGAAAACTCGTGTGTGATGGGGCACATATCGCACACAGTTCATATGTTGGCCCGTGTGCCTTACATACTGTTTCCCAAACAATTCATTATGTCACACCGTTTGGTTTCACCGTGTCATTAGAAATGTTTAATCACCTATCCCACACGTCTGACGGAATTTGGTGTGTGCTCCATCGCATACAATTACATTTGGCTAGGCCTCTGCATCATGGCTCCCTATCCCCGACTATTTTTGGGTTGTGTGTAAAGGACCCCCCCTATGGCACTCACTCACTTGGTGATGGTTTAGAATACCCTTGTGGACAGGGGTTAAAAACCATTTGTATAGCACCTTGATGTACCAGTGGATGGGTAGCTTGGGGGCTACTCAGATGATGAATTGCTCCCGGCCGATCGTGATCTGCCCCGTTGGACTGCCGTCTACATGACAGGCACTGCGCCGGCTCTTAACTCCTCCGTTGCGGGCACCATGGATGGGACCGGCACTACGGTGAATGTCCAAATGCTTCTGGCCCTCTCAAGCCACTGGCTCAAGTCCTCTCTAAGCTGGTCGCCTCGTTAACCATGCTTATCGAGTCGCTGTTAAAGGTGGAGAACCAGGCGGAACACAATGCTGAAGTGACTAAACTCCATGAGCAGATGGCTAAGGCTCAAGAGGACGTCAATGCCGAGAATTCTCACATGGTACAACTAAAAACCCACATTCAACGAGAAACAGAGGGCTTGAGGACGGAGGACTGGCGTTTGGGTCTACGGCAGGGCGCTTTAGATATGGTTTGATATGTCTCCAACGTATCTATAATTTATGAAGCATTCATGCTATTATATTATCTATTTTGGATGTTTACGGGCTTTATTATACACTTTTATATTATTTTTGGGACTAGTCTAATAACCAGAGGCCCAGCCCATATTGCTGTTTTCTTGCCTATTTTAGTGTTTCGAAGAAAAGGAATATCAAACGGAGTGCAAACTGGATGAAACCTTCGGGATAGTTATTTTTGGAACTGAAGCAATCCAGGGGACTTGGAGTGCATGTAAGGGAAGCTTCGAGGTGGCCACGAGGCAGGGAGGCGCGCCCACCTCCCCTGGGTGCGCCCCCTATGGGAGTCCTGGATTAAGGGGTCCTCGGACAGTCGGGCTACATACTTTGGCCGGACTATTGGACTATGAATATACAAGATTGAAGACTTCGTCCCGTGTCCGGATGGGACTCTCCTTTGCGTGGAAGGCAAGCTTGGATACTCGGATATGTAGATTTCCTTCTCTGTATCCGACTCTGTGTAACCATAGCCCCCTCCAATGTTCATATAAACCAGAGGGTTTTGTCAGGACCCCGACTCAATGCCACATCGATCTAGCATGTAACACCTCATATCACTTTGCGGCCTCACGCACGGTATTCCCACGGGTGTCGCCTTACCTTTGCCCGGGACCGTTTGCACCTTTTGGCACACGTATATGATAGTGTCGCTAGCATCCATATGACAAGGAGCCCGGGCTGACATGGCTAGTCGTAAACCCAAAGTGGCACAAACTTACAGGGACAGGCATCCATGACCCAGCATCGAACGTGTCGGTCATCAGCGAGTGAATCCAGGCAGTAGCACTAGGCTAGTAGGACTCCGGTGAACCGGGCTATAGCGGGCTAACAGGAATCCGGTATTCATCGCTTGACATTTCCCCGTAGGGACAGACACAGGAACGAAGAAGGACACATGCCCGCCAGCCTAAGTGTTCCGGAGCAGTAGCAAGCTACCATGGCTCAGTGGAAGCACTAGGAGACATTTCCCGGTAAGAAAGGCTACTAAGGATAAACAACTAGATAGTCAGATCCCACACATACCAAGCATTTCAATAACATACACACAATATGCTCGATATGTGCAAATACAACATGGCATCATAACATGGCTCTACAACTCAAGTATTTTATTCAATAGGCTCCGAGGAGTGAGATATTACAAACATAGGTCTCATGATCCAACATTCAGGACATACAAGTCAAGGCACAAGCGGAAGCTCAAACATGTCTGAGTACAGACATCTACAAAAGAAAAAGGCTGAGAAGCCAGACTATCTACCAGATCCTGCCGAGGGCACAAGATCGTAGCTGAGGTAACAAGCTAAATGTCGAAGTCCACGTGGAACTACTAGTGAGACTGAAGTCTCTCTGCAAAAACATAAAATAGGCAAACGTGAGTACAAATGTACCCAGCAAGACTTACATCAGAACTATCTACATATGCATCATTATCAACAAGGGATGGTGGGGTTTAACTGCAGCAAGCCAGCTTTGACTCGGTGGCTATCCTGAACTACGACTGCAAGTAACTCTTTTGAGGTGGCGCACACGAGTTCACATGTTCACCATATCAATACACCACTATGGATCCGCTCCCGTCTCCCTACGAGAACGCCATCCATAGCACTCATGCTTATCTTGCGTATTTTAGAGTATCCACTTCACTTGTCTATGAACTGTTATAGGCAACCCAGAAGTCCTTTACCGCGGACACGGCTATTCGAATAGATGATGTTAACCCTGCCGGGGTGTACTTCTTCATACATGTTTCCACCACTTAGCGTCTGCACACGACATGTGCTCGGCAGACTTCAAGCGAAAGCGGACGTGGGTGTAGACCACGACCTACCTAAACACCTAAGTCTCTAGTCCAGGTGTATCGCCTATTCAGGTTCCATCCGCAGGGAGTCCGGCCGAGGTTTCCACATACGGCCCCGAACGATGTGAACAGGGTTTCGAGACACCTAACGGGTGCCCGGTGTACCCGGCCACATACCTACCGCATCACAGCCCACCCCACGGTCAGCGCTGTCCACGGCCTCCAGTAGGCTATAAACACCAGAAACTACTTGCAACTCCTGGACAGAGAACTAGGGTGATTAAGAAGTCGAGCGGGGTCATATTTCAGGGCCCAATGCATGGTAGTAGCTGAATCATGGATCACAAACACAGAACTCAGTTCCTAAGGACGGCTTCAATGAGACAACCCACCATGTACTCCTACATGGCCTCTCACCGCTACCTTTACCAAATCGTGTTCACACACTTAGCTCACACACAGTAGGACATGTTCACACACCTCTGATTCGTCCCCGATGAATCATACCTGACTCAACTCTAAGCAGTAGCAGGCATGACAAACAAGCATGAATGAGTAGGCACAACAGGGCTCAAACAACTCCTACTCATGCTAGTGGGTTTCATCTATTTATTGTGGCAATGACAGGTCATGCAGAGGACAAAGGGGTTCAGCTACCGCAGCAAGTAACAGATGAATCGTTGTTGTCCTAATGCAGCAAAAGAAAGCAGGAGCAAGAGAGTAGGATTGTATCGGAATGAACAAGGGGGTTTTGCTTGCCTGGCACTTCTGAAGATAGCATTGAGTCTTCATCAGTGTCAACGATCACAACGTCGGTACAACGTCTACCAAGGGGGAACAACACCGGCAAACAGAGAAGAAACATGATCAATGCAATGCACAATATGATGCATGCTATGACATGGCAATATGAATGTGTTTTGGGCTAGTGCAAGCTAGAACAGATTGAAATGAGTCCATTTGAACCAAAGATTCAAATGCAAACTCATTATATGAAGTCATAAAGGTGCATTAACTTGTTTCATCTAAACAGCAGGGTTAAGTTGCTCTAACATGCATGAAACCAGTGCAGATGGATAGATTGGATTTTTCTGACAATTTTTCATATATAAATTGTCTCATTTGGAGTTACGGTTGAATTTATATGAATTTTAGAAGTTTTGGTTATTTTCTAGAATTTCCTGTAAAAGAATAAATCCAGTAATTGAATTAATGCGTCAGCATGACGTACTAGTGATGTCAGCTGGTCAACGGGCGGCCCAGGTCAAACCTGACCAGTGGGGCCTACTGGTCAGTGACACAGAGTCAGCTACAGAGGCTGACATGTGGGACCCAGTCAAAGCTGACGTGGCCAAGTCAATGTTGACAGGCGGGGCCCATTGTGGTTAGTGCTAATCTAACAGAGAAATAAAACTAATTAGTTTAGGCACTGGGGCCCACATGGCAGTGGCTCTAGGGGTGGCTTAGCTGGGTCATTAGTTGCTAATGACGGCCACGTCAGCAGTCGTCGGAGTTCGGCCGGCGACGACCAAACCAACGGCGGAGGCTCGCCGGATTTGAGCTACAGGCAGCGGCTGGGTGCGCTGAGGGCATCTACGCGGAGCTGGCGGAGTGGCGCATCCAGTGGTGGGGGTGGATGGAGCTGGGGTGGCCTGCAGAGCCACCGGCGATGAGCTTCGCGGCGGCCGGCGCTCGGGTAGGCGCGGGTTCGGAGTTCTGGTGCACGGCAGGTCCAGCTGGTGGTCGGGGTCATCTCCTGGGAGCAAACCGAGCACTATGACGCGCCCAGGCACGAGCTACGGCGTCTTCAGCCACGACAGCGACATGGCCGGCGGCGGTGTGCTTTAGCCTCGGTCGAAACGGCGGCTACGGCGTGCAACAGAAAGAACGGAGAGAGGAAGGTGGAGCAGAAGCTTACGGCGGTTGCAGCAGGCATCAAAGAGGGCTCGGGGAAGCTCGGGAGGCGGCGAATCGACGGCGACAATCTCCGGTGGCCGATGAGGGAAATGACAGCGGTGGCGGTGTTGCAGCGCGTCCGGGACCTCGTGGCTCGGTGGAGAGGAAGAGGGGGTCGAGGCGGAGCCTCTGGGCGCAACGACGAGGCGAGGCAGTGGCTGTGGCCACGGCGGTGCTCGTCGGCGGCGACGGACGCGCTCGGTCCGGGCGAGAGAGAGAGAGAGAGAGCAGAGGAGAGAGCTGCGAGGAGGTTGAAGGTGCATAGGGTCTAGGGGGGTGCGTGGCGTCGTGGAGGCGTCCAGGCCCTCGGCGGTAAGCAGGAGGTGGCGCGGCGCGTGGCTTCGCGCGCCGGGCATGCGCCCGTCCTCCTGGAAGGGAGGAAGACGACATGGAGGCTGGTGGTGGGCTGGGCCGCAGGTGGGCCAACACAGGAGCTGGGCCGGTTGCTGGCGCCAGGTAAGTCCTTCTCTCCCTCTCTTCTAATTGTTTTTGTTTTTCTATTATTCTGTAACTTCAGTGCTTTATTAAAAATAATTCAACAGATCCAGAAATCATGAAACTGCTCAATGCCAATTTTTGGAATATAACCAATAGCAAGCATTTTAGTTTATGATTATTTGAGCATTTAAAATATTGTATAGCATTTAAATGCCCAAATGCAAATAGAGTATGATTTAATTCAGAGCCCAATATGTCCTGCAAAAATATAAACCATTTTTGGTAGATGCTTTCACCTCAACCCAGAATGTTGAACATTTTTAGAGGGCATTTTGAGTTCAATGAAAAAGATTTTATTTTGACCCTAGTTGAATTCACTTGGTGCTAGGGTTTAAGCATCCCCATTTCAAGTTTCCAATAAATTTAGACATGATGCATGGATGATTATGCAACTACTTGCAAACAAACTCTAGGGTTGTGACAGGTTTAGTCCGTAGGAGAAGAACAATCATAATCGTAGGCTAGCTTCTAGGGTTTAGCCTCTACAATCTCGTGGTAGATCAACTCTTGTAATACTCATATCATCAAGATCAATCAAGCTGGAAGTAGGGTATTACATCCATCGAGAGGGCCCGAACCTGGGTAAAATATTATGTCCCCTGCCTCCTGTTACCATTAGCCTTAGACGCATAGTTCGGGACCCCCTACCCGAGATCCGCCGGTTTTGACACCGACATTGGTGCTTTCATTGAGAGTTCCACTCTGTCATCGCTGTAAGGCTCGATGGCTTCTTCAATCATCTTCAACGACGCAGTACAGGAAGAGGCTTTTTTCCCGGACATATATTCATATCCAGTGGCTTCGCACTGCGGGCAAATTCGCTTGGCCATCTGTAGAAAATCGATAGCTATGCCCCTAGCCATCAGGTCGGGTTTGGAAGGTTAAACTATACTGCCGACATCCGCGGAGACTTGATCCTCGACGGAGTCGAGCCCATACCGGGTGCGCCGAACGGTCACGACGGGCATGACTTTGATCTGCTGTCGGACAGTATTCGGGAGATCGCGCCTGCGGTGGCGCTGGGAATCAATCCGGAGCAGATCGTGCCTTCCGAGGGCGGGTGGATGGACCCCGCCATGGAAGCCGCACACTCATCGGCGTCGGAGCCGAACACAGATTCCACCTCTTGTGAGAGTGGTATCATCGGACCATCGGACTCGTCTCCGGCCACAGGATCCGAACCGCGTGCGCCCGTGCCTATCGAATCCGATTGGGCACCTATCATGGAGTTCACCGCCACGGATATTTTTCAGCACTCGCCCTTGGGTGACGTGCTAAACTCGTTAAGGTCTCTTTCTTTGTCATGAGATTCTTGGCCGAACTATGTCCGGCTTGAGTTGGGAGCGGACGACGAAGAAATTCGTCCCCCACCCACCACCCACTTCATAGCCACTGTCGATGACTTAACCGACCTGCTTGAGTTCGACTCCGAAGACATCGACAGTATGGACGATGATGCTGGAGAAGAACAACAACCACCGCCTATAGGGCGCTGGACAGCTACCTCATCATATGACATTTATATGGTGGACACCCCTAAAGAAAACAATGGTGATGAGGCAACGAAAGATAACCCCTTGGAGAAGCAATCTAGATGCCGGCATCATCGGCGCCGCTCCAAGCCCCGCCATAGCAAAAATAGTGATACCGGCACACGAGATAACAATCCGGATAGTGCTGAAGGCAAAGACAATCCTGCCCAGCCAGACTTCGAGCAGGCCGAGCAAGAGGATGGGCAAGCTAGCCCTAAATAACAGGCAACGGATGGAGAATCAGAGGACAATAATTACATGCCTCTCTCCAAAGACGAAGAGAGCCTTGGCGACGAAGAATTCATCGTGCCTGAGGATCCCGTCAAGCAGGAGCGCTTCAAACGCCGGCTTATAGCCACCGCAAAAAGCTTGAAGAAAAAGCAGCAATAGCTTCAAGCTAATCAAGATCCGCTAACTGACAGATGGACCTAGGTCCTGGCTGCCGAGGAATACGGACTCGAGCGCCCTAGCAAAAGCTACCCAAAGCGCAGGCTGCAACCTCAAATCGAGGAGGAGGCTTAAAAGCCAACGCTACCTGCGCATGATGCGGCTGACCGGCCACCCCGCGGCCGCGACAAAGCGTCGTACCATCCCGAAGTCCAGACCGCATCCTGTCGCCAATCAAACGATAATACTAAGGCCCGGGGCTATACGAAGGACCTGGGAGATGTATTGGAAAACAAAGCAGGACTGTCAAGATCGATCTACGGATCACGGGGGCGTGCCACAAGACGTGACGATGACGGTCACGCCGGCCACACTAACAAATCCGGCCAGGAGAAATACAATGAAGCCCGTCATAGAGGCGCCGCACATCCCCTATGCTTCTCTGATGAAGTAATGGATCATGAATCCCCGAAAGGGTTTAAACCCGTGAACATTGAATCATACGATTGTACCACAGACCCCGCGGTATGGATAGAAGATTTTTTTCCTCCACATTCACATGGCCTGCGGAGATGATCTACACGCCATCAAGTACCACTAAAAAAAATACACTTCCGTGATGATACGTGTTTGTCACAGTAGGTCGCATTTTTTGTCATGCATGTACATCGATGACAAATTTATGACAGAATCAAGATAGGCATACCTGTGCTGTCATAGAAGTGTTCCATGACATTACCAAAATTATCATCACGGAAGTGTCCACTTCCTTGACGATAAATCGCGCGCCACAGAAGTGCTTTCATCAAGGGTGACCGACACATGGCATCCACCGTAACGGAACGCCGTTAAGCTATCGGGTCGGGTTTTGGATCCGATAACCCGTTAACAGCCCCGACCAATGGGGATTTTCCACGTGTAAAATCATCATTGGCTGGAGAAAACACGTGTCGGCTCACCGTTGGGACAGATGTCATCCGCTCATTGGACCGAAGGCGCCTATGATACGGCGACACGTGACACGACCCAATAGAGGCCCATTCCTGTGAAAAGGCCGGCCCGTTTGACTTGGTCAAAAGGTGGCGGGCCGGCCCACGGAAAGCCTGTTAACGGCCTGTTCGCATATAGCCCATTTACAGCCCGCTAACCCAGGGCCCGTTACGCCCTATCCAAATTAGGCCTAGTAGCGTCATTTGGGCCGTCCAATATGATTCAGCCCGTTTTAACTTCCGGCCCATGTGTCGACCATCACTTCTTTAGGCCCATATGAGGACCTTTGTAACTCTTGGCAAATTAACGGCCTGTGGTGAAACTAGCCCGTAATGAACAGTGTATCACTTTATACCCATTAACGGCCCGTTATACCATTGGGTCGTTTCTAGCCCAAGTTATCTTTCGGTCTTCTCAGGGCCCATTGATTCTTGGGCGCATTTGCAGCATTCGGTTACATACGGCCCGTTACTGTCATTTTCTACTTGTGGGCCAAATTCATCCCGTCGTTACAGTCGGCCCGTTTGCGGACCGTTAATACGTTGGGCCGTTTTCATGTCAAAAAAACCCGTTGGGCTGTTTTCATAGAGTTATCAAATACGGCCTATTAACGGCCCGTTATGGTCCACGAATAGTATGGCCCATGATTGGCAAAATGATGATACGCCCCGTAGAAGGCCCATGGATCCTAAGGCCCGTATGAGGCCCATGGATAGTACGGCCTGTAGAAGGCCCATGGACCCTACGGCCCGTAGATGGCCCATTGATCCCTAAGGCCCGTATAGAAGGCGATGGATCCTACGGCCCGTATAGAAGGCCAATGGTCCTACGGCCGAACGAAGGCCCATGGATCATACGGCCTGCAGGAGGCCCATGGTTACAATAGTCCATGTATTGCCATGATTATTTTGGCCTAGTTACCAAAAATAGGCTATTGTGGCCACTAGAAAAACACAGAAAAAGAACTGCAGTGACTACAAGCAAACAACTAAACAAGGCAATAAGGAAATAAATAAGCAACAATTAAGGCTAGCCTATTACCGCTATTACACATATTACATCCACTGGGCATCAAAGTTCGCCACCAGTGCAAATATAGGGAACAAAGCAGCATATTACATACACTTGGCCGTCAAAATTGGCCACCAGTGCAAATAAACGCGGCAGCAAAACAAGAGCATAACTGAAACAGCTTCAGAAGAGCTCAAGAAACGTTGTCCTGGGTATCCACCATGCTGGCAATAAGCTTAGCAAGCTGATTAGCTTTGTCTTGTTTGGCGCTAAAATCCTCCAACGCTTGCTGTTGCACCAGAAAGTATGCATCTGAATGCTCCAGGGACTTCTGCAGTCCTTTTGCTTCTTGTCGCAGCACAGCTGATCGATGTCTTTCATCTTGTAGTTGAGACTCAAGAAACCGAACTGATTCAGACAGTGAGTTTGAATAGCTTGTGCATGCGGTAGTGGCTAGTAACTCGAACACTAAACCAAGACAGGACTATGGGGTTGTCTCGCTATCTTCAAGATAGTCTTCCCTAGCTGTTTTATCAGCTTTGTTGGAGATCCACAAGGATGTGTCACTATCCTGAACCTTAATTGCATTACTTCCTTTACCATTGCTTAATAAGGCACTCTTCGCCAATATTCTGTCAGCATTCTAAAAGAAGAAACAAGAAGACACATAACAAGTTTAGCATGTACTAGTATATGAAACTCATTTCGGTGAACCAGTTCATTAGTAAGGTGGACAGGATTAAACTACCAAGTATTCTATTGCCAAGTACTAGTACATAATAAAAGCATCAAACAAACATATATCTATGTCCTATGGTCACTGCATTGTCTTGCCAAATCAAAATAGAGACACGGTTCAAATCATATCAGTTCAAGACAAAGCAGCAGTGAAAGAATACAAAGTGTGGGAAACTACACGGCACCACAAGATTTCAGATGGGTACCACGGGTCTACATGTACAACAACACTATTGGCTCTGTTGTGATGCTAGTAATGTGCATGATATGAAAGTCAACTGTATACACAATTGAAATTGAAATCAACAGAGCTATTGATAAGAGCAAACCTGTTAAAGAAACATGCTGAACATACCTGCTGTGCCATTGGAGTTTCGATTGGATCCTTCAATTTAAAAATAAGTTCGTATCAGTAAATATAGTGATACAAGAGCAAAGCAATCACAGTTAAAAAAGGTGCGCCTAAGCGAGCGCTTAAGCGCGCCTAGGCTCTAAGCGTTGGCAAAACGCATTGCGCATAACTACGCATAATCTGTGCATAACTGCGCATAAGCATGCGCTTTGGTCAGTAAAGCTCAAGGCGGTGGCAAAACGCACAATTAACGCCTAGCGCTTTTTTGAACTATGATAGCAATGGAATCTTAAATTAGAATAGTTGTTCTTCAGGTTTAGTCACTTGTTCTACATGAACAGAGTACAGTAAGACGCAAGAATAAAATATTTAAAAATAAAAAAGGAGCTCATAGACCTTACCACATTCTTGGTTCGGGACCAGTACAGAACAAGGCGTTCCCAGTCATCGTCCAGTAAATGTGTCTCAGGAGAACGTAAGGGAATTTGATGAGTTTCTTTGAAGGTGAAGTACATTTTCTTCAATTCTGATACTCCCACCAAGCATTCTTGAAGATAGCAGAGTTATTAGCACAGGTTACCTCATCCTGAGTTTCCAAATCGGTCCTTCTCTATGGAGAAAAATGGGAAAATTTGCTGTATTATAACCATCATGGAGGTAGGATGTATGGGACGAAGCAAAGTAATTGCCATGAATAACATTACTTACACATAACTCCTGGACAAACACCTGCAACTGGCATTTTCCTTCATCTTCAGTATAATATTTCCAAGATGGGAAGATACGCACATACGATTTAACATCATCAAATGCGATAGATGCTAAGCGACGACTGGCTGGTTGTGCTTCCTCCACAGGAATAGGCGTACTAACTGGTGGAGTTGGGGTTCGCCGTGATAGTACTGGCCCTTTGGGCACTGGAGCTACCTTACTACCTATTGTTGTTTGGGAGCTCTGTGGTGGAGATGGTGCTTTGTCAACAGGAACTGGGTTACTATCGGCTGGTGTTGGGGTTAGATTGGGTGAAGCTGGTTCTCTGTCCATCGCAGTAGGGGTACAATCTATGAGAGTTTGGATTATGTGTGGTAGGGCTGGTTCTTGTGCATGTACAACCGGGGTGCTATCTCCACCAAGAGGTAGCACTGTTTTATTTGAAGACCGTGTTTTTATTCCGCTAGATACTGGCATCACCCGCTCCAATTCAAATGGCTGATAAACAGGAAGCATAGTTGAATGTACAGACATTCTATGAGAGACAGAGGCAATAGATAGTGTGGAAAAAAGAGGGCATGAAATAGTTGACATGTATATTGTTTAATTAAAACTAATAGCATGACATAATTTCACATATATGATGTCTATCTAAACTGGATCACAATAATTCAAAGATATGATGAATAACTAAACAGGATCGCATGACATAATTCACCTACATGTTATCTATGTAATCAGGATCACATCATTTAATTCACATATGTGATTTATATGCTAAACAGAGGGCATTCGATATGATGTCTGAACTAAGAACATGGTGTTGAATATTGTGTATATGATGTCTAAATTATGCAATGCAATACACCGTATGCATGATATGAGCAGTATAACCGTGCCAAGTTAGAGCATACACCTCAGTGGGGGGATAGGACTGGTCATCTGTCTCTGAATCCATCTCTGAGGAGCTATCGAGACCCAACAAGAGATCTGCTTCGACAGGTAGCACTGTCTGCTCTGAAGGCCTTGTTTTCACTCCAGATTTTTCCATCTCCCACCCAAATGGCTGATTCACAGGAAGAGTAGTTTAATGTATAAACATTGTCGACAAATGGAAATGTAATGAAGAAAAGGATGGGCAAGATATCATTCAAATATATGATGCCTGGTTAAACAGGATGGCATTGCACATTTCACATATATTATGGCTGGCTAAAAGACATGAGACGGCATAATTCCCATATATGATATAGAAACTAAACAGGTGGCATTACAGAACATGTATAAACTAAGCAGATGACATATATAATGTCAAAAGTAGGCACTACAAGACAACATATGCATGATATGACTAACATCATCATGCCAAGGTAGAGCAAACACCTTGGGGGTAAATAGGAGTGGTCATCAGCGTCTGAATACGCCTCAGAAAAGATATCTCCCTCTGGATTACAATATGTAGAGGGGTGGGGAGGGTTTGCCATTGAACCCACCATGGAGCGATGTCTGCATGACATTGTATTGCCGTGCAAAACTCTTCTCTTTTTCTCTACATGTTCAGCATGACTGTGTACAGTATGTGACATGCATACGAAAAAAATATGGTGAGATTATGTAAGGAGAGCATGTAGAAATTTAGAGTGATGGTAACAACCAGTGGATCGACGTTTTTCCGTTGAACCAAAATAGCCCTAATGGATCGACGTGAATGTATAGTAATAAGTGACGCAACAAGTGCGCAACCTCTTTGCCGTAGCCGTGTCGACCTCAGCATCATTGGGTTGGTCGCTGAAGTAGTTGAGGCAGAGGTGGCTGTCGGAGGTGTGGAGGAAGATCTGAGGAATCTGTAGACGGCGTCCAGGGCACTGCTCTGTTGTGATGGATCGTTCTGTCATTTGAGCAGCTCCGGTGAGCCGTAAGACGTCAAGGCTGAAGCAGCACAAGACAGACATCGTCAATCTCAAGTGGGATTCTAATAGCATCTCCAATAGATGATGAAAAATGGATGTAATATTAACATCACCAAAAACCACCTGACTACAACAGATGAGGTAAAAACCGTTGACTCTGAACTTAACTGTCAAAACTGAAATTAACTATGGAATCTGAATGCTACTGTCGAAACTGAACGCAATGGTAGCACAGAGGCACTTGACATGTAGTTTAGGGAGGGCCTGCAGTTCATCTTCAACCTGCACACCCCTGAGCCGCCTGCCACCACCGGCCGAACCGCCGGCCCCAGCGCCGCCTCGCCGCCCCGAAACAACTCGCCACCGCCGCCCCGGCCAGCCCTCTAGGCCCCCCGCCCCCACCCTGAACCCTAAGATAGATAGTGGGGTACCTCTCCGGCGAGCCCCCGTCCCTGCTGCGGGTGGTTCTTCCTTAACTCCGGCGAGCCCCCCCAACCCCTGAAAATCGACTGACCCAAAAGTCGATTCAGTCGACTGAAGTGTAGCTTAATCGGAGAGCGAGGGGGAGAGCAGCAGTAGTAGCTGGGAAAACGAGCAATTGAGCGAGAGCCGGAGCAGCAGCAGCAGCAGCATGAGCGAGCGAGCGAGAGCCGGGGCAGCAGCAGCAGATCCGGCTGGTATGGACACCACCGCCGAAGGGGCCTCGCACTAGGGGAGAGCCGCCGTGGAGATGTCCCCCGCGGCGCCGGCTTCAAGGTAGCCGCTCCATGAGGGTGCGGGATGGAGCACCGACGGCACCGGGAGGTCGAATTAAGGAGAAGGTGCGATGCGATGAGTGTACAACCTCTTTGGTGGCGCCGAGTAGGCCTCGGCTTCGTCCAAGGAGTTGGTGAGGATGCTGCGGTTCCAGTGGAGCAGGTTAAGGCGGCGCTGTGGGGATGGAGCAGCCGCGATAGACGAGGCGATCATCAGAGCAGCTCCTTGGAGGTGGAGGATGGGGCTGCTGAACCGGTGAGATGGCGAGATGGACGACGGATCCTCATCTGGGGAGGTGGACGAGGGACGTCGAGCTGTTGCGGCGGACGACGTCATCGGGGAATAGGCTCCAGCTGGGCAGTGGTGACGTGGCAGACGGAGGAGGGTGGGGTTTCGCGGCTGGAGCGGAGAGGTTATGGCGGCCTGGGATTTCGAATGGCGAAAAGGGGGCGATGGGCGGGGGTGAAGCATGACTTAGGGACGCGCTTGTCCAAAATATAGGGTGTGTTACAAAAGTACCCCCCACCGATTTGAACTAGCGGCCATTTCGGCTCAGGATTAGAAGGGGGATTTCGAATGTCGGGATTTGGCAGCTTGAGGGAGTTTTCGCGCGCGTTGTAATTTCGGGATAGCAAGGCGCGGGTTGTGAAGGCGCCAGTTTTGGGAGCACGATATCTGAATTTTCGGGATATAACAAGACGCGGGTTGAATTTTAGGGACAAGCCTAACGTGTAGTAATATTGTACTTGTACGTACCAAATCAATTCGCACTTCCCTCAACCAAAAAGAAAACGAAAAAAGTAAAACTATTCACACCACACAAAGAAAGAGTCTTGCCCCGTTTTACTATACAAATGCTATTCAAAGCTACTCCCTCCTTCCATCTATATAGGGCCTAATGCGTTTTTCGATGCTAATTTTGACCAAATATTAGAGCAATGATATATGACATGCAACTTACACAAAGCACACCGTTAACTTTGTCTGTGAAAGGTTCTTTTAATGATATAATTTTCACATTGTGCATGTCATGTACTATTAATCTTGTCAATAGTCAAAGGAGGTCTTAAAAATCTCATTACGCCCTATATAGATGGAAGGAGGGAGTATGAATCCATGTTATGTCCGATTAATTTTTTTTCTTTGCTGTATAATGCATATAACCTACTCTTACCAACATTTTAGTGCATTCCAAATGTCTATACTACCGCTGCAATTCGAACTAAATTTGAATTCGTTTCTCTATTTCTATAAGAATCTAAAATCATGATTGTTGCCAACTTCAACCATCATAGTTTCCTTGCTATCCGCCAGATATAAATCAGACGGCCTATAATGCAGGATGGCAGGCACACCAACATCAACAACTCCGTTTTTTATAAGAGTAGAGATAAAATATATTAAATGTAGTATAACATGTTCATAAACACACCATGTGTATCACCGTTATATATATTCACACATACGTCGGTTTAAAACACTATGATAAATTCTTCAAATATCCGAATTCGCTTTTTATAATGAAGTATATATGATCTCTATTCGTCTTTTACACCCACACAACCCTCTTATCTTTGTAGCTAGCGCTAACTTTCTCTTGTGCATGCCCACGCCCGCATCCCTCTCACCCTCCCTCAGCATTCTCTAGCTCCATCGCGCAAATTCGTCTTTTCACTTTAGGTCGTTCACCCATGGTGTGTGTAGGCCCCACAGCTCCTTCTTTACGGCACACATCGATCGATATGCCTCTCTAGCCAGGTGTGCCTAGCACAAACACAAGCTTCCCCTCTTCACTTGTCACCGTCCATGCCTCACTCCCACCACTCTTTTCATCGTTCTCGTACTCGCACACTCCTCCCCTCTCGATATTGTATGCCTCTCGTACCACCTCCTACATGCATCCCTCTATCTCTATCCTTCTCCTCGTGCCTCGTTTGCTTCTAACACACACATGCATGTATACCGATCGATCTCCCAACATATACCTGGATCGACTTTAACTACCCCCCCCCCCCATCGATCGACGTACCTCACAAGTTATGTCTCTCCTTTCTCTAACAAAGGGCGATTGATCTTCCTATGTAGTTATGTCTGCTTACCACAGCCACATCGTCCCCCCTCATCATTCGTGCATGCCTCCTGACCCGTCTCTCACATGCACGTGCACAGACAACAAGCAACCATCTCCTCTCTTATTTATATTGCGGCCGTGCCCTCCGTTTGTCTAGCAAGCCTATCCCACCATTTGTTAGGAGCAACTCCACTACCACCCCCTCCAACACTCTAGCTCTGTCTCTCTCCCAACCTTATTCCTCTCATGCACATATGTATGGATGCCAATCGATCTCCCTTAATACATGAGGCAGATCGATCTCCTTAATACATGAGGTAGGCCTCTCTCCTCCTCCACACATATACCAGCCATTGTACCTCCATAGTTAATTGGGCCTCCCTCTTCCCCCACCACACACCGATAGTCGAGCGCTGCAGGCAGGTATCCATGCCACAGAGACAAACTGCACATGTCCCCTCTCACGTTCTAGTAGGCCAGCCACTCTATATCTTTGACGTGGGCACACACAAATTTGATGGCACTCTTTATCGATCACGCGCGCACACACGCACACACACACATCATCCCTCTTTTCGATTCTATGGACACCTCAAGCCGGTGATACCTCCACTCTCTTCTCGTGGATCGCCCCCTATATATATATGTTATATCTAGGACTCTATTTCACACACATTGCATATGTTACATTTTTTGATTGAACCCCCCCCCCCCCCCCAAAAAAAACTCTCAAGAACCCACACACTATATATCTCTAGGTTTGTATCTCTGTCACACAACCCCACGTAGGTGGTGTACGTATACAAGAAGAGAATAGGTGCACCATGCACTTACTCACGCTTCGTGCCCAGCCACACCCGCGCGGGTACACGGTGGAGCTCATTTCTTTACGAAATGGCAGCCTACGAGCTAATTTGAACGCCTGTAGCTATTGTTTACCTAGGGAGGTCGTGTACCACGCCTGCACGAAACAAAGTTTGACTTGATGCGTTGCCGCGTTATTTTTAAATAATGTTATAGCGCTCAATGGCACGTACATAGAATATAAAACGATTTTTATGGAGAAAAAGGTAGTCCGCTCACTATATAAAATGGAGCCTTGCGTGCCTGGTTTGTCGCTCTTCAGAGTATCTCACACAAGGCTGCGGTGGCCTCTCTCTCTCACCGTTGGTCACTGATCTGGCCGCATCCCGTCCGCTGGGGGAAAAGGACTGTGGTGGCCTCTCTCTCTCTCACCGTTGGTCACTGATCCGGCCGCATCTCGTCCGCCGGGGGAAAGGGAGGAAGTGCATCGTTTCTCCGTTCGACGGCGCCGAAGCAGCACGTCCCGATCTGCGGTACATGCCGTTCTCTCTGACCAAGCTCCGGCGCGGCAGGGCCTACACCACCTGCACGCAGATTCCGCCCGCCGCCGCTCACCTAGTTACATCCCGATGACCTCCAGGTATCCCCTCCGGCCTTGCTCCACTACCCGTCTTCCCACGTCGCTGCATGTGGATCTTCCATAGTTCTTTGCCCAAAATGTAGCTCGTCCAGCGTACTTTCCATGTTGCATTCTCGTCCTCACACCGTTTTAGACAAACACAACCGTGTTGTTATCTTCCCTTAGGGCAAGGAATATGCTTCTTTTTTGTCGTCGTATGTGTCATCAATTGTTATTGGCCAGTAATTGTTTCCTTTCTACCTGTTTTTTGCAAACAAGGCTATCCATTTCACCTCATTGCTATTGCGACCTTTTGGTGAACTGCACAAATCACTTTTTTCTTAAGAGTGTTTTGTGCAGTAGTACTAAAATGTCACATGGGCAACGTCTCTACATTTCAGTGCGACTGCACAAAGGGAGATTGGTTTTGCTCTATCCTCCTCATCCAACTCCGAGCCTAATCTTCATCAACTAGTTAGTCTTAAAAGAGACTGCAAAGGTGACCGGCTTCTATTTATGTGTTTATTGTTTCACCAGCAGTCCTTTATTATCGTAATCACACTTAATATCTTTGGAACAGGGCGTTCAGCTCTATTTTAGTGGAACTGCACAAAATGATTGGAATGTTGCATGCTCACAGCTACTTTTTTCCCAACATGCCTTGTTGATTTAGGCAGAGCTGGGGGGACGTTGCTGCCAATGAAAGCATGGATCAATTTTAATTTAACACCTTCTCACAACTCTGTCTTCGGTTGTGATGTTATTATTAGCTCTGATCTGCTAATAATTGAGATGCATCAGCAAGGAAGTTAGTTTTTTATTGTTTCCGAAAGAGCATCGATGGCAAGACATGTGAAACAGAAGCTGAAAGCCTACACCGTTGTACATTTTCATGTCTCGCTGGAAAATTATTTGTATAGTACGTCAATTATGTAAACAAATGATGGAAGATTGATAGCATTGCCAGAAGCCTCTTCATCATCCGGGTCCATGTGCCATGCACAAAATTATACTCCTTCGTTCCTAAATATTTGTCTTTTTACAAATTTCAAACGGGCATATTTTAGAGTGTAGATTCACTCATTTTGCTTCGTATGTGTACTCCCTCCATTCCTAAATATTCTATTCATCTTTCTAGGGATTTCAACAAGTGACTACATACGGAGCAAAATGAGGGAATCTACACTCTAAAATATGTATATATACATCCGTATGTGCCAGTCCATTTGAAATCTCTAAAAAGACAAATATTTGAGTAGTCACTCGTTGAAATATCTAGAAAGACAAATATACTCCGGAGTATATTTAAGAACCGAGGGGGTAGTGCACGAGGGGGTAGTGCACAACCGCATGGGAGACTCAGCCCGGTTGTTGCGCCGCATTAATAGTGAGTAATGAGCAATCAAATCATAAGCCCGACCTTTCCCACTGTAAGTTGCTCTGAAGAAGCAACCATCAATAAGCTCTTCTTTGAATCTGCTCATACTACTCCATCCATCATTGTATATATAACGCGCTTCAGAAAAAAGAAAAAAGATGTGGGACCAAGGCGACTAGCAATCGGCCTGAAAAATAGCATTGGTAGTTATAGCATGGCGTCTATTACTAGTAGAGGGAATAATGCGTACACACATGTATGCAGTGCTTCCACCCCGGGTACACACATGCATGCACTTACTCCACTCCATAGTTACATGGAGAGAAAATTGTGGACTTGATTGCAGTTACCACGCCCTAATTAATTGAGCATTAAACCAAACGCGTCTAAAGTCTCTCTGGTGGTGGAAATGCATTGAGAGAAATGCATCATAATGAAGCGCGCCCTGTAAACTGTGACGGAGGGAGGAGTAGTATGAAGGTTCAAAACCAAGTACGCGTATGGCCAGTTGGTCAACGCACCTCCTCTTGGCATATCACTGACATGTGGGACAGGAGTGTGAGCAAACCGATCTCAATTGACGGCAAAGAGCCAACCCGCCGTTCCTTGAGAGAGACGAGGAGCGAGAACACGCAGACGGGTTCGCATGGAGGCCAAGATATATTCGATCATGGTTGGTTGATCGATATCATTCATTACATGTTGGGCTGCCGTTTTCCGCCATTCTCCGGAATAAACGTGTACTTTATCAGAGATAAAAAGAAATAAGAGTACAAACACTCCACCATGCGGTTCTAGTAGTAGTACTACTTGTACTACTGCGCTTGGCTCTTCGCCTCTTTGTGAAGTCGAACAATGATGGTACTCCGCATGTTGGGTACTACAGTGTATGCCTCTGACAATCTGACACCGAATGGACTGATGCATGTCCACTGAGGGTAGGTGCATTAGTCAAAAGGCGTAAGCGAGCTTCACCTTGTCCTGAAAGCTTCTCCTCATTCTGCGAGTTGATGGGACACACCAAAAAGTAGTGCTAGTCCATACTCCCTCCTTTCCGGTTAATATGGCTCAATCCTTTTTGCGGGTAAATAAGAGAGCTTTATTCATATATAAGCATTCTTAGGACGATCAGCCAAGACACTGGTCACTAGGAAGCGAGGTACCCCGCAAAAAAAGAAGTAGGAAGCGAGGTGTTTCATCAAGCCAGCTCTCGGCCACATTCAAAGTGCAGCAAGCACGGTTCACACGAAGATGCGCCACAAGGTTTGCTGACCTGTTTACATGCTGAATAAAAAAAAGAGGAAATATTACAGAGCGCTACTATTTGTAACAGGATATGAGCCAGAATTAAGCGAGAATTGTGGCGAGTGTTCCATGCAATCAACTTCCATTATCACATGCGAGAACCCTCGAAGATAACCAAATGTGTTGAAGATTGCTTTATCACATTTTAAAATTATAATAAGAGCCCAGCCGCTCCTCCATCCGGTTCCTAGTACTAGTATAGTACTTACCTTTATAGACTATATTAGTAAACTTTGCGCTTGGCTATTCGCCTATTCGGGAAGTCGAAAAATAGTAGCACTAGTAGTATAGTGTATGCTTCTGGCAATCTGACACCGAATTAACTGTTGCACGTCCACCGCCTGAGCGAGGGAGAGCTTGCATTAGTCAAAAGTTTCTCCTTGTCCTGCGAGCCACCGCGCGCAAGTAATGCTAGTCCATACTGCCTCCTCACTGGTTAATATGGATTAATTTCAAACGAGATAAATACACTATCTGTCACTGTATATTTGTAAAAATACGGTCAGTGGACTTCATAATACGCCCATTACGCTCAATATATATATATATTTTCCAGTGTTTGTACGGTCACTAGCTCACCCTGACTGAGTATGTGTGTGCATGGATGTGTAGGTTGAGCACTTAGCGTGACCGTGTGTGTTTTGTCGTGTGCTGGGACATGCATGCATTAGGGCGTCGCGCACGTTTTTGCGTCCATGTGTACGTGTGACTGTTGCATACACGTAAGGGGAGTACGTGTAGGGGCCACTAAGGAGTAGTCAAATCACACAGTAAGTTAGTTGGAAGAAGCAACCATCATTTCACTCTTGAATGACACGTACGCAATATAAAATGGTTGATATGGAGAGAAAAAGAAAACCACTATATATACACTAGCAGGAGCCTAAGCTACAAGCCTGCTTGCTAAGGTTGCTCTCTTCACACGCATAGAACGACGGGCCTGATCCCGCAGCTGGGGGAAGGGAATAATGTTCTACGTAGACGCGGTCGACATCGGCGAGGGAGAAAACCCACAGTCGGTGCGTCCCAATCGGGGGTCACCGCAGTTTGGGCCGATGCAGCGTCCCAACTGCCCTTCTAGCTACTGCCTGACGTCCCAGGTAGTCCATCTTCCTTTTGGAGCCGGCTTGCTCCACTGCCGTAGCTCCATCTCCATGTCGATCTTGCTCTACTTCTATCGGCTTCTACTTGTGATGAGTTTAAGTCTCATGAACTAGTGCCAGTACTATTATTCTAATCACACTTCTTCAATATCTTCGCCATCAGGAATGCTCAGGTCGATTTTAGTGGAACTGCACAAAAGCATTGTATGATCCGAGGGTGCCAGCCGTCTTTCCTTCGACAGTTTCTACCTGGCCAGGGAATTAAATCATGTTTAGGGTTTAGGGTTTAAGTCGTAGTGACCCCATCAGCAGTTTTTCTTTCATACACGCTCTCACAACTTTTTTCTTTAGTTGTGAAGTAAATATTGGCTATGATCTGTGAATCATTGAGATGCATCAGCATGCGTGTTAGTTTTCCTTTGTATTTGATGGAATGTTGTAACAGGGCAACCTTGGAATAGGAATGAAAATGGAGTGGAAAGTTTCCGTTTTTCCGGAGAAAAAATGGAAATGGAGAGAAACCAACATGTCGTTTCGTTGGATCGCGCCATCAAGCAAAACCCACGTTTAAATCACGTCTGTCGTGTTCGTGTCTTACCCTCTTCCACGGCTCGACCCCACACGGTCTCTCGGCATGCCACTCACTGCAAACTGAGTATACGATAACTTTCCCGCCTGCTTGTCGATGGATCACGCCATGGAGTACTACTAGCACTATTGGAAGTGATTGACGAGTTGGGGGAGGACAACTAGCTGTAGCACGGACTCCCAAAAACTTTTTACATGCATGTTGTAGCCGGCTATTGCGACCATTGAATGTGGAGCAGCCGCGTGCACCCGGAAGCGGCGCGGGCGATGCTCTCTCGGCCGGCGCGCCGCTTCAATGCCGGCGCCAGTGAGAGGTCGCGTCTGCTCTGGCCGGGCATGAATGCGGCACTGACCGTTTCGGGCGGGAAGCACGCGCGGGTGATGAAGAGGGTTCGGGTTGGTCAGGACCGGCTGTGGCAGCGGTCCGGACGTGCACAAAGAAGAGATGATGTATGAGTGAGTCCTGGACTAGGGGGTGTCCGGATAGCCGAACTATCATCTTTGGCCGGACTCCTAGACTATGAAGATACAAGATTGAAGACTCCGTCCCGTTTCCAGATGGGACATTCCTTGGCGTGGAAGGCAAGCTTAGCAATACGGATATGTAGATCTCCTACCATTGTAACCGACTCTGTGTAACCCTAGCCCTCTCCGGTGTCTATATAAACCGGAGGGTTTTAGTCCGTAGGACGAACAACAATCATACCATAGGCTATCTTCTAGGGTTTAGCCTCTCTGATCTCGTGGTAGATCTACTCTTGTACTACTCATATCATCAATATTAATCAAGCAGGAGTAGGGTTTTACCTCCACCGAGAGGGCCCGAACCTGGGTAAAAACATCGTGTCCCTTGTCTCTTGTTACCATCCGCCTAGACGCACAGTTCGGGACCCCCTACCCGAGATCCGCCGGTTTTGACACCGACATTGGTGCTTTCATTGAGAGTTCCTCTGTGTCGTCACCTTAAGGCCCGATGGCTCCTTCGATCATCAACGACGACGCGGTCCAGGGTGAGATTTTTCTCCCAGACAGATCTTCGTATTCGACGGCTTTGCATTGTGGGCCAACTCGCTTGGCCATCTGGAGCAGATTGAAAGCTACGCCCCTGGCCAACGGGTCAGATTTGGAAGTTTGAACTATATGGCTGACGTCCGCGGAGACTTCATCTTCGAAGGGTTCGAGCCACAGCCGAGCGTGCCGCACTATCTCGATAGGCACGATCTAGCTCTACCACCAAACAGTGCCCTGGAGGCCGCACCAGAGCCCGCTCTGACCCTTAGCTCGGAGCCGACTTCGCCGATCGAGGATGAGTGGCTTGACACCCCCTCGGGGGCTACGATCTCTACGGCGATAGAGCCGAACACCATCCCTGTCCTTTGCGAAGCTCGTGACTCCAAGGTGCCGGACTCCTCTCCGGACTCCGAACCTTCCGCGCCCCTGCCAATCGAATCCGGTTGGGCGCCTGTTATGGAGTTCACTACCACGGACATCTTTCAGCACTCGCCCTTTGGCGATATCCTGAACTCGCTAAAGTCTCTCTCTTTATCAGGAGAGCCCTGGCCGGACTATGGTCAGGAGGGTTGGGACACGGACGACGAAGAAATTCAACGCCCACCCACCACCCACTTTGTAGCCACTGTTGATGATTTAACCGACATGCTCGACCTTGACTCCGAAGACATCGACGGTATGGATGACGATGCCGGGGACGACCGAGAACCAGCGCCTACAAGGCACTGGAGACCACCTCAACTCACGATGTATATATGGTGGATACACCAAAGGAAGCGATAACGAGGAACAACGGGACGCTGTGAAGGATAATTCCCTCAAAAAGCAGTCAAAACGGGGACGTAAGCGCCGCTCAAAGTCCCGCCTCGACAAAGACAGCACCCATACAGACCCAGCCATAGAGCAGGGCGAACCGGTGGACGACGAACATGCCCTCGAGAAACCATCCGAACAGGATAACTTGGATAAACAATCCGTCCCCGGCGAAGATAACAGTCCGGACGATCTCACGCCAGACACATCGTTGGAGCAGAACAACCTCCACAAAAGGCTCGTCGCCCCTGCACGTAGTCTGAAGAAGCAGAAGCGGAAGCTCAAAACAGCGGAAGATGCACTCAGAATGAGACGGAGCAAAGTACTCAACACCGCAGATAAATACGGTGATAGTCGCCAAACAAAGAGCTACCCGTAGTGGAAACTACTGCCCGAATTTGATGAGGAGGCCGTAGAGCCCCCACAAACAAAGAACAAAGAGGCCGCCCAGTCGGATAGATGACCACATGGAAAACACAGAGCGGCAAGCGGCGCCGCACATAAGCCGGCACGCGATCCGCATAAGGATCCACACAAAAAGGATGGCCCAGTCAGGTCTATCTATGGGCCAAGAAAGCAAGCTCTAGAAAGCAATGCAACACATCAAGTATTCGAACATCACGGCACACCCAAATACAGGGGCACCGCACACCCCCTATGTTTCACCGATGAGGTGCTGGATCATGAATTTCCAGTGGGATTCAAGCCCGTAAACATAGAGGCATACGACAGAACAACATACCCTAGAGTCTGGATTGAGGATTACATCCTGCACATACACATGGCTAGAGGAGATGACCTCCACGCCATAAAATACTTACCCCTCAAGCTCAAAGGGCCAGACCGACATTGGCTCAAAAGCCTCCCAGAAAATACCATTGGAAGTTGGGAAGAGCTCGAGGATGCGTTTCGGGCAAATTTTCAGGGGACTTATGTCCGCCCTCCGGATGCAGACAATTTAAGTCACATAACTCAACAGCCCGGAGAGTCAGTCTACAAATTCTAGAACAGGTTCCTCACCAAAAAGAACCAAATAGTCGACTGTTCGGATGCCGAAGCCTTAGCAGCTTTCAAACACAATGTCTGAGACGAATGGCTCACCAGACACCTTGGCCAAGAAAAGCCAAGAACAATGGCCGCACTAACAATCCTCATGACCCGCTTTTGCGCGGGAGAGGATAGCTGGCTGGCAAGATGCAGCACCAGCGACCCAAGTACATCCGAGGTCATGGATGGAAATGGGAAACCACGACGCAACAAAGACCAGCGCCGGATCAAGGGAAATAGTCCAAAGAGCACGACAGTCAACGCCGGATTCAAAAGCTCTCGGCAGAACAATAAAAAACTGCCCCTTAAGGACAACAGCGACGAGCTATCCAACCTAAACAATATCTTGGACAGGATATGCCAAATCCACAGTACCCCCCGGAAGCCTGCAAACCATACCCACAGAGATTGTTGGGTCTTCAAACAGTCCGGCCGACTTAATGCTGAACACAAGGGGCGCGACACACCAAGTGAGGACGATGATGAACCCCACAAGCATAGCACCGGAAAACAAACGAATTTCCCACAAGAGGTCAAAACAGTAAACTCACTTCAAGTGACAAAAGGGAAAAATAGAGCGGCGCCAATTGAAAAACACGCCGCACGGTCCACCCCAGCGGAGTCCCGACACTGGATGTCAAAACCAATCACCTTCGACCATCAGGATTACTCCGGAAGTATCCGGAACGCAGGATGGACTGCTTTGATATTAGATCCTATAATCGACGGACTACAATTTACAGGAGGCAGTGATCTAAACCTGCTATATCAGGACACAATCCACAGAATGGGGATAGACCCAACCAAAATTCGCCATAGCAACACTTCCTTTAAAGGAGTGATGCCAGGCCCATATGCCCATTGTACGGGCTCTGTAGCACCAGAAGTTGTGTTCGGCTCATCCGACAACTTCCGTCGCGAAAAGTTAGTCTTCCACATCGCCCCATTCAAAAGTAGCTATCAAGCACTATTGGGACGCGAAGCTTTCACCCGCTTTAACGCAATACCGCACTATGCATCTCTTACCTTTAAAATGCCCGGTCCACGCGACATCATCTCATTAAAGGGAAACTTCGAGTGTTCCTCAAATACGGAAGAACGTGAGGCTGCCTTAACAGCCACACACTAATCCGGCTTTGCTGACCAAAGCACCTAAACAGGTCATTCAGACCCCGGACATAGTTAGGCGAGTCTGGTATAATTAAGTAAGGGGCTTACTAGCCGCGTACCCCCTTACAAGGGGCTCCATGCATGTACAACAAGAGACAATAAAGCTCAATTTTATTCATTTTTTGAATCATACTCTGTTTATTCTAAAATACATTTTTCGCATGGTCCTTTTTTTTCCAATTAAGTTCTTCTCTTTTACAGATGAACACTGTGCTACACCCGTCCAGGATACGGCACAACGTAGACACAGGCGCAGACGTGCAGTGGGGACCCGTTGCAAGGATTCTTTTCAGATTAAGACCCTACGTAAACCTTTTTTACTGTCTCTTATTGATATACATCCCCCGGTTTCTTGCTATAACCGAGGAGGAGGCTGGTGTTTTGGCATCGGCCGCGTCAGAAATTTTTCCGCGTACCTGGACTCTACGGGCTTAGGGCATTGTTCTACCCGTTTTCATAAAGACCGAATACCTTAGGGAGTGTTCGGCTCTCGAGTTCGGCCTTATATGCTTCAGCTCCGAATCATCTCTTTGGTCAAATGTTGGGTTTGCCTGGCTCCTATGTTTTGCTGCCTTACATTCCGCTCTATCGGTTAACGTGGCACCAGGAGAACTACTGCAATTGTGCCCCGGTTCGGCCTGGTGAGCACCTGAGTAGAGAAAGCCCAAAACTGACTGTCATGATATAGCGTGAGACTGGTCAACCACTCGATGACCCACCGGAATGTTTAGAATTCCTCCGCATTAACGAAGGACCGTTTCCCGGTCAGGCACATACGCGCCCCGAATTCAGAGAGCGCGGTGCCCCTAGGGGCTATATAGTAGCCCCACCATCGAGCTCCTATGGCTAAGTGAAAGTGCTAAAGCATTATAGTCCGGTTCCCTAGTTTGCTACGCTATCACCTCCTTCACAGGACCAAGACGTTGGATTAAGTGTGAAAATGCGCCTTTTTTGCAAACACCCCCTCACTATGTGCGTGGGGGCTGAAGCCGAAGACTGCCATCTTTCAGGCTATATACACATATACATTAACGGCCGCATAGGAGGTATTTTACTACTTGAACGCACAAGTATAAAAAGCTCTTATATTATATTGAAACATCATTTCACGAATCATACATGTCATTAGAACATAATATCCTTCGAGCACTGCGTCTCTATTAAACGAGGGCCCTGCAGGACTTCCTCAAAATAGTGCTCGGCAGGTACTCGGCTTCTCTCCGAATCCTGGGATGCAACGTCGGTGGCCTTCATCTCCGCCCAGCATGTCTTGACACAGGTAAGAGCCATCCGCGCACCCTCTATGCATGCCGACCGCTTCAGTGCATCAATATGCGGCACCGCATCAAGGAACTGCAGCACCAAGCAAAAATAACTCTTTGGCTCGGGCCTTTTCGGCCACAAATGAGTCATGTCCGGACAACCTATTCAGCTCAGCCCATTCGGCTAACCGATCGGTTAATGGAAGTGGACGCTCTGGACTATGGAACTACGACCAAAAAAGCTCTTCCATTCCGTGATCCTTTTGGCCTCGGAAGTGTGCGACCGCGTCTGCGGCACTCGCCGCCAAATCCAGATAAGCATCCTCCGCACCCCACAGCTGGCCCAACTGAGCATACCTAGGATCCGTAAATTTCCTCCGGAGCGGAAAGGGCTTTCCAGCCGTGATATCCCTGGCTTGACGTAGCTCCTCCTTTATAGCTCTCATCGCGGAGCGGGCATCCTTGGCTTCGGCGGTAGCCTCCTTCTTCAGGTCCTCTTGATCTACTCGATGTTCTTTTTCAAGAAACTCGCAGCGATCGGTAGCATTCTTCAACTTCCCGGCTATCTCGGCCATTTCCTCCCTGCTTCGGCAGTGAGCAGCATGTTCGTCTTTTAGCTCTTCAAACACCCTTAAAGCAGCCGCATCACTTTTTCTGGCTTGCTCCTTGACTCGGGCTAGCTCCGCCCGAAGGTTCTCCATAGCAGCAGCACCATCTGCATAAAGCATACATGTTGTAAGGCATGGGCATCAAGCTCCCTTACCAGGTGTCCGTGGAGAAGTTGCATACCTTGTGACTCGTCAAGCCGCTTATTGACAAGCGCGATGTCCGCATCTGCCACGTCAAGTTGCCGCTTAAGTTCGGCAAATTGCTCAGTCCGGCTGGCCACCGGACGCTCCGCCACCTATATAGGACAGGCGACATCTTACAACTGAGATTATGATCCTCGGCGCGCTGTCACTTCCGACAACGTACCGAGTCTCAGGGGCTACTATCTATACAGGGTGCATTCTATATGCAAAACTGTCAGAAGGTATATCATTTTCGCGTACCTCACACCCCGTCAGTAAACTTCTGACGGCTTCATGCAATCCGCTCTCAGCGGATGAAATCCTTTCAATCACCGTACCCATCAACGCACGGTGATCTTCTGAGATAGACGCTCGCCCGAGCAGATCCTTCAGCTCCTCCGACCGTACACCAGTTGGTGCCGGACCTCCCGGCCCCGCCGGACTCGGGGAAACCCTCCACGACGACACCTCAGGGTCGTCCGCCCCGCATGACGGTGCGGCAGATGGAGGCGTTTCGCTCTCCATCATCTCCGGACGAAGATCCCCCGAAGATGAGCTCTGCTGAGAAGGGCTGAGATCCGAACTACAAGGTAAAACTTCGGTTATCTTCAGAAATAAAAACAGGGATGTCCCTTATTACAAAACTCCTCTTTCTACTTATGGCTCGCTGGAGGGCTGATTTCCTTGGGGAAATAGTATGGCCGGGGCTTCTCCTGGCGCAGGACCCTCTGGTGAAGATTTCTTCCCCCGCTTTGAGGCCTTGGCCTCCGGATCTTCAGAAGCGGTCCTCTTCTCCCCCTGGAGGGAGGGATTCTCGATCCCCCCTTCCTTGAAAGCCTTCTTCGCAGAGGCAGTAGCTTCCTTGTTCCCCCCTTTGCCCTCTTCCAAAGGCGCAGCCTCCAGCATCTTGGTTAACACAGGATCCGGCATGGTCTCGAGGAGAGGGGCCGGACACCTTATTAGTTTTGCTTTCGCTATCCACTCCTGTTCAAGGGACAGCTCTTTGAAGGGAAAGTTTATGATAAATGTACGGATAGCATGTCCGGGCACAGGACTACTCACTTGAGTATCCGGACGATTGCAGCTCAGACCTGCGTCCTTCATCAAGTCCGTACACATCTCTTGTGATCCGAAGAATAGTTTATACATCTCCACGGGCGTCGCGCCCATGAAGTGTTGGAGAGCTCATGGTCCCTCCGGATTAAGTTCCCACAGGTGGAGGGGGCGACGTTTGCAGGGTAGAAGGCGCCGAATCTGCATGACCTGCGCCACTATGACCAGATTGATCTCTCTCTCTCTTGGAGATCTCGAATACAGCCCTGCAGTAGAGGAACGTCCTTGGACGGCCCCGAGTCGAGCCCTGTGTTGACCCATGACGCTAGCCGCTGTGGAGGACCCGGGCGGAAGGCAGGTGGCACCACCCATTTGGTGCCCCTGGGAGCGGTGATGTAAAACCACTCCTGTTGCCATAAACCGAGCACCTCTTAAAAAGAGCCCTTGGGCCATGAAGCGTCAGCATTTTTGCTTATAACAGCCCGTCCGCACTCTGTCTGCTGCCCCTTGATCTTCTTCGGCTCCACTTTGAAGGTCTTGAGCCACAATCCGAAGTGAGGGGTAATGCGGAGGAAGGCTTCGCATACGACAATGAACAATGAGATGTGGAGGATGGACTCCGGATCCAGGTCGTGGAATTCCAGCCCATAATAAAACATGAGCCCCCTCATGAAGGGGTCCGTCGGGAAGCCTAAACCCCGAAGGAAGTGAGACACAAACACCACGCTCTCACAAGGCTCGAGAGTAGGAATAACCTACCCTTGGGCAGGCAGCCTATGCGAAATTTCGCCGGTTAGATGCCTGGCGTCTCTCAGCTTTAGCACGTCTTCTTCCGTGACGGAAGAAGGCATCCACTGGCCTTGCAGGTCGGAGCCGGACATCGTCAAAGTTCCGAAGCGCCTGAATCTGGAGCTTTGGGTGTTGGAACTCGAGGCGAGGGGCGGACTCGATTGAGATTGAAAGAAAGGAGCAGGCCTTGGTCTCGTTATAAAGAGGTTGAATACCAAGAGCCCTCCCCGTGGCCGTTTGGGACTCGCCTTCGATAGAGGGGGCGTGCCAACGGGCACGGTAGGGTTACCCATGCACGTATTGATGAGGATCCCGAAATAAGGGGGCACGATCTCCCCTTTGATAAGACGTGCCAAGGAAACCGCCTCGCTAAACGCGCTGAGATGGGACAGCAAAAACGATTCAAATAAATGCCTAGTCGTGGTGTGATGTCACGCCGCGGAATACGTCAGCAGATCTGTGTAAAAATTATTCTCTCTACGGTGGTATGTGGAACTTGTTTTGCAGAGCCGGACACTATCCTTGTGTTCAAAATCTTCTATGAAGAATTCGGAGGAGGAACCCGCCTTGCAATGCTGAAGACAATATGCGCGTCGGACTCGTCGTCATTGAAGCCTGGTTCAGGGGCTACTGAGGGAGTCCTGGAATAGGGGGTGTCTGGATAGCCGAACTATCATCTTTGGCCGGACTCCTAGACTATGAAGATACAATATTGGAGACTCCATCCTGTGTCCGGATGGGACTTTCCTTGGCGTGGAAGGCAAGCTTGGCAATACGGATATGTAGATCTCCTACCATTGTAACCGACTCTATGTAACCCTAGCCCTCTCCGGTGTCTATATAAACCGGAGGGTTTTAGTCCGTAGGACGAACAATAATCATACCATAGGCTAGCTTCTATGGTTTAGCCTCTCTGATCTCGTGGTAGATCTACTCTTGTACTGCCCATATCATCAATATTAATCAAGCAGGAGTAGGGTTTTACCTCCACCGAGAGGGCCCGAACCAGGGTAAAAACATCGTGTCCCTTGTCTCCAGTTACCATCCGCCTAGACGCACAGTTCGGGACCCCCTACCCGAGATCCGCCGGTTTTGACACTGACAATGTATGTTAATATTGCTCCGTATATAATTAACAACGTAAATAATGTGCCAGTTGGACAAATATGATTGGAGATGGAGATGGAAATGGAATTTTACATAAACACGGATATGCATGTCTATGTCTATGTGTGTGTGCGCGACGACTCTCGCGACCTGGAAGCGGGGGCGTGTTTTTGATCGAGTTTTCTTTCTTGGTAGGTTAGAAAATAAGTTTGTCCAATTCACATCTAGATGTTATTTAAGGATATAACATCTTAGCTCCCACAAGTATGTAATGTAGCAACAAGAAAAAAAAACTAGGACAAAAAAATAGACCACAAATAGAGTGGACATCAACTTAGATGTGACATAACTATGTCACATCTAGATGTGTCCTAGACAGACCCTTAAAAAATTGTCCGCCAGTTTTCATTTCTTTTTTCCGGGAACGCGCGTATTCTATTTAAAACCACTGCTATGGAGAGATTTTTTTACTCCATTATAGCCTCTTGTTTGATAGAGTTTCTCGCGTCTCGCTCTCTCACCCTCTCCATATCAAAACAAGATGACAGTGTCCAGTCTATCTCTCTCCTCACCTATGGTCACAGATCCGGCCGAATCCCGTCCGCTGTGGGAGGTGAGGAGGTGCAGCATTGACGTTGTCGCCATCGGCGACGGGGGGAGCCGATGCGCACCGTCCTCTCGGAGCCGGCGCTGGCGCGGACGAAGATCCTCCGCGCCCTTGTTCGCTGCCGTCGTGTGAGAAGATCCCGCCCGCCCGGCTAAACGACATCTCGCCCACCTGAGGTATAACTTCTTGTACTGGACCAGCTCCCCAGGTTGCTGCGTGCGGGTTTTCTTCTGTGTGACTACTCCCCAGCTCCCCATGCATAGTAGCTAGGGTTCGTCGGCTGGTCCAACATCACCTACTAGTACTAGAGGAAATGCCACTCGAAAAGTTGTCCTGATTTATGCCTCGGTGGAGGTATACATGTTGTTTCGACAAAAAGTACATGGTGGTTGTGCGGTCATTGTCCATATGGTGGTAGTACTATCACTGGTTAAATGAAGAAATGCTTTTTTTTCTCGGGTATCCTGGTTTAGTTCCCATCAAGATATAATTACGATGCTTCTGTTTGTTGGTGTACTTTTCATTAACCCTTTTTTATATTTTTGGAAACAGCGATGCGTGTCTCCATACCCGGGCATGTCTTCCTCAATTTTAGTGGAACTGCACAAAATTGGATGGCCATTGTTGTTCCGCCTCACTGTCCTCTGCCACGTGGTTCTTCCTTCCTCGAGCTTGATTACTGAGAAGAAATAGACCATGGTGAGGATTTGTCGAACTTCATAGGTGCCTCACCTAAACTTGATGCCAAATGGATGATGCATCACCACGATGACCTATCGATGCTCATGGTCGCGCCTCATGGTTGCGTCAGTTGGTGAAGCTGATCGATTTTCAATGATAAACAAGCTGTCTTCCATCAGTGCTCTTTGCTTGTTATGCACAAAGATGATATCCTTCGCCAGTTCACCTTGGTTGCGTTGGAGACACAGTCGTCTTTCATGTTGGTGCAATTTTATCACACAATTGGCTATGAACCAAATGTTTCCTCGAAGAAGGATCGACGTTGATACTAAGAGCATAAGTTTTGTATTGATTTCTAAGCCTTCTCACAACTTTGTCTCCAGCTCCCCTGTAATTTTATTTGTCCAGCTATTAACTTTGATTTAAAAAATGGTGTGGACTAAAAACCCGGATGGACGTAGTAGCCCTCCATTTTTATTTACTCTACATATTAGATTTGACTGAAGTCAAACTTTGTAATACTCTCAAACCTTTCCGATAATTGAAATTAAAATTCTTTATTTGTACACACCCTCACACGTTTCCGATAATTTGGTGCATGTGTGGTTGTTCACTTAAGGGAGGGTAGTATACCACACGTGAAGGACAGGAAGTGCGACCAGGACGCGTGGGCGTGGATCGTTAGTTCATCGGAAGTAGTACTCCCTCTGTACATTAAATAAAGAGTTTCATTTCGTACTTACACAATTTTAAAACGATTGTTATGGAGAGAATAAGAAAACCACTCCACTATATATTAGTCGTATACACACGAGAGTACTATATGGACGCAGCTTCATTGACTTAGTGCACCTGCCTTTGGGTTTATGACAGGTGGGCCCAAAATGTGGCTGGCTCACCTATCATACAGCCAAAAGCAGATGGAGTGAAGGCACCGGAGCTCAGTCCGTACTACATTACTAGAATATAAATATAAGTGGGAGCCTCAGCCCTTATTCGCTAGGGTTTGCACTCTCCACACGTTCGCCGCAATACATATATGTTACACGCTGGAGGCTCAGCGTTCATTTGCTAGGGTTTGCTATATTCACAGTCTCTTACCCTTTCTTCACCAGATCTAAACAAGATTGTGTTGGCCTCTTGTCTCTCTCCCCCTCACAGCTGGTGAAGGAGGCGTCCGTATCCCGTCGCACCGTGAAGGGGAGGAGGTGCAGCGTTAACTCTATCGCCTTCAGCGAGGGAGGCAATCCACTGCCGGCTGCGCTGTTCTCTTTCACCTAGCGCCTGTGCGGGAGGGCCACCGACCCCTTCTTCCTCGCTGCCGTACGTAGTGTGGGTAGATCCGGCCTCCCGCCGCACGCCTTGCCACATCCCGACGACCCTAAGGTATAAGTTTCTCTGAAACCATCGTTGCTCTAGCTGCATGTGGATATTTTTCGATCTGTAGTCGAATCTAGGTCTTGGTTCAAACAGGAAAAAAAGGTGCGGTGGGGTGGAGCATGAATCTAGGACGTGGTCCAATGAGGAAAGTGTCACGCCCAATATGCGACCCTATCCAAAAGGAACTCGAAGGTCCCACCAAGGATAGACCCGCATATTGGAACGCTTTTGCAAGGTGGATATCATTACATCAACATTACATAATAGATGGGGATACATACAAAAGGCATACAATGCCACATGAATACAACATCACAATACATGAGAGCATCATCTGACTACGGATGAAACACAAACAGAAGCTCAAATGACATCCACCCTGCTAGCCCAGGCTGCCGACCCGGAACCTATCCCCTGATCGAAGAAGAAGTAGAAGATGAACTCAAGCAAGCTAGCATCGCTCTCGCGTCAAGATCATCGCATAACCTGTACCTGCAACTGTTGTTGTAGTAATCTATGAGTCACGAGGACTCAGCAATCCCATTACCATGGGTATCAAGACTAGCAAAGTTTAATAGGAAAGGAAGGGGTAAAGTGGTGAGGTTGCAGTAGCAGCTAAGCAAGTATGGTGGCTAACATACGCAAATGAGAGCGAGAAGAGAAACAAAGGAACGGTCGTGAACTAGCAATGATCAAGAGGTGATCCTGAACACCTACTTATGTCAAACATAACCCAGAAACCGTGTTCACTTCCCGGACTCCGCCGAGAAGAGACCATCACGGCTACACACACGGTTGATGCGTTTTAATTCAGATCTGGTGTCAAGTTATCTACAACCGGACATTAACAAATTCCCATCTGCCACATAACCGTGGGCACGGCTCTCGAAAGTTTATACCCTGCTGGGGTGTCCCAACTTAGCCCATGACAAGCTCTCGCGATCAACGAAGGAATAGACCTTCTCCCAGGAAGACCCGATCAGTCTCGGAATCCCGGTTTACAAGACATTTCGACAATGGTAAAGCAAGACCAGCAAAGCCTCCCGATGCGCCGACAATCCCGATAGGAGCTGCACATATCTCGTTCTCAGGGCAACACCGGATGAGCACTCCGTACAACTAAAACCAGACCTCAAGTTTCCCCGAGGGGGCGCTGCAAAGGACTCTAGTTCGGACCAGCACTTAGACAAGCACTGGCCCGGGGGGGCTAAAATAAAGATGACCCTCGGGTTGGCCGACCCGAGGGAAGGGTATATGTGGTGGTGAGGCAAATGGTAAAACCAAGGTTGGGCCTTGCTGGACAAGTTTTATTCAAAGCGAACTGTCAGGGGGGTCCCATAAATCACCCGACCGCGTAAGGAATGCAAAATCTGGGAACATAACACCGGTATGACGGAAACTAGGGCGGCAAGAGTGGAACAAAACACCAGGCATAAGGCCGAGCCTTCCACCCTTTATCAAATATATAGATGCATTAATAATATAAGAGATATTGTGATATCCCAACATAACCCTGTCCACCATGGAGCAATCTTCAACTTCACCTGCAGCTAGCAACGCTATAAGAGGGGCCGAGCAAATGCGGTAACTTAGACAAATAGTGGTTTGCATAGGAAAGGTGTCAAAGGTTAGAGATTCATGGCAATTTGGGATGGCTTGATAAACAGGTGATAGGTAGCGCAGCATAGCGATAGAACGAGACCACTAGCATAGCAATGATAGAAGTGAGATCCAGGGTAGCGGTCATCTTGCTTGAAATCCCGCTAGGAAGAAGAACGAATCCATGAACAAGATGAAGCCACGAAGACGCACCAAGCGTAGACGAACGAATCCTCACGATTGCAACGAAACGGGAACTATCGAGAAGAAGCACACAACATAGTAAACACACCACACATAGGCAAGACATGATGCACAACAAGCATGATTCATGACAAGGCTACATGAAGCTACTCATGGCAAGAGATGATGCAAACAAGAACAACACATCAAGGCAAGTTTAAATGAGGCCGGGAACAACATATAACAATTCCGGTAAGTCCTCATATGCAAATTTCGAAATTGATCCAGATCTGAATAAACCGTATGTTCAAGTTGTTAAACAGCAAGTTAAGATGCACCAAGATGATCTACACGAGATTCTAGTCAAGTTACATATAAAGTTCATTAGATTTGGAGCTACGGCCTAGAAGATATGAGCAAAACAAGTTAAACATGGCATTGATGCAAAATGCATACAAACATCAAGCAAACACACCAAAACAAGTATGCAACATCATAATATGAAGCTACATGCAAAATCAAGCAAGTTTCATATAGAGCACACTCAAACGGAGCAACGGTGCAACACATGCACCCCATACAAGTTATAACAACAATCTGTCCATAACAGCAACTAGGCATCTTGCAAGCATCAAAACAATAAACTACAGCACCCCAACATAATAACAAAAGGCATGGGCATGAAGTACAGGTAAAGCATAACAAAACATGAACACTGAGCTATCTCCAGAAATCACTAGAACATGCTCCAAAACACATGGTAAGATTGCAAATAATAACAGTTTCAGACTTTGCAGAAATAATATCAGGTTGCAATGTTTAGAGCTATCAAACAACATGCTACAGGAACTTATAATGGCAAACAAAGGCATGGCATGACTCTACTAGTTGCATAGAACAAAAGACCCTTACTGACCATGAGCCAAAAAGGATCAGAAGATATGATGGCACCCATGTAAACATGGCAAGTTATATTACAGATTCATACATGGCAGGAACAACAATAAGTAGGCATGTTGGTGAGCTTGTACCACTCACCACAGAGCAAAACATGGCATGGCAAGGCAACCAACAGTAAGAAGGCATGTTTGTGAAGTTAAGCATGGCGAGAGCAAGGTCATAGGATGCATGGAACACTAGCAAAACACATGGGAACTAGTGAACTTAATGTTAACAGGCTGATAGCAACATTATCAAGCAACTTTGGAGCAAGATATGAACAATCTACAGCAAGCTATAAATGCAACCAGGGGCATGGAAGGATAGGTCATAACATGTAGATAAAAACATGTTTATAGAACATCCCCAGATTATGCATAGAATGATTAGTAGCAACATGTTTACATAGCAACAAAATATAACAGAATCTGTCAGGAAAACAGCAACAGCAACTACCCTACTTAGCAAGCTTGATACAATCAGCACACAACTCACAAATATACATGGTTTGCACCTCTGGAAAGATGACATGGCATAGATCAAAACACATGTAGACATCAACCTCATAGGATGCACACATCAATCATGGCAAAAATGACAAATGAGCATGTTATAACAGTTTCAGCAGATTAACATCATGAATCACTATTCCAATAGCATTTCGGGCACCAAGATGAGCTCAAATGAAAATGATGCAATGTATCGAAATGAAGTACTCGTTGAGGCGAACAATTTGACATATTACATGCACAAAACGGAGCTACGAATGCAGAGATACGATGCAACGAACATGGCATGATTATATGAAAAACTGGGGACTTGGCAAAATCGGGGACTACCTCAGGATCCAGATCTGGATCGGGGAGCGGATCAAGGCGGGTCCCGGCTCGGGCCACCGGAGTTGGAGAGGAGGGGGCCGGCCAGGGAGCTCGAAGGAGGCGGCCCTGGCCCGGATCTCGCCGGATCCGGCCGGCGGCGGGCTGGGATGGCGGCGGGGCGAGGAGGCGCGGCCGGCAAGGCGCGGCACGGCGGCGCGGGAGGCAACCGCGGGCGGGCGGCGGCGCGGCCGGACTCGGAGACCGGCCTAAGGGGCAGGACGGCGGAGGATGCCGGCGGCGGAGAGCTCCGGCAAGGCTGGGCCGGCACGGGGGCACTCGGGCGTGGGGCGGCGCGAGGCGCGTGGGCCAGCTGCGGGGCGGCGGCAGTGGAGGTTCGACGAGGCGCGGTCGGGCGGCGGCGGCCGCCGGCGCCGGGCGGCGAGGGCGCCGGCGGCGGGGTCGGCGGCGGTTGCACGGGTTGACCCGGGCCCCAGATGGGCTCGGGCGGGCCGCGGATGGGCCTGCAGGGCCGGCGGCGGTGCGCGGTGGGAGGCGGCGGCGACGGGCGACGTGTCGCGCTGAGATTGGCCGAGGGGTCGGCGGCGGACGTGTCCGGTGGCGGCGGGAGGAAGAGGACTAGGGTTTGGACCGCGAATTTGGACGGGGAGGGCATATTTATAGGTAGAGGGAGCTAGGAGAGTCCAAATGAGGTGCGGTTTTCGGCCACGCGATCGTGATCGAACGACCGAGAGCATGGAGGGGAGTTAGATGGGTTTTGGGCCACTTTGGAATGGGTGTTGGGCTACAAACAAAAGAGGCCTTTACGGTTACCCGGTTAACCATTGGGATATCAAACGACCTCCAATTGGCACGAAACTTGACAGGCGGTCTACAGGTGCTATACCAAGGCCGCTTGGCAAACCTCGGGCCATTCCGAGAAAGTTTAACACCCACTCACAACAGGAGACAAAAGGAGAACGCCGGATGACATAGGAGCGCCGGATTGCAAAACGGACAACGGGGAAAATGCTCGGATGCATGAGACGAACACGTATGTAAATGCGATGCACATGATGACATGATATGAAATGCAGATGATGACATGGAAAAGTGCAACACGCAAGCAAATGACATGGCAATGACGGCGAATAACTGGCGGACACCTGGCGCATCGAATCCGGGGCGTTACAACACTCCTCCACTAATAAGAGATCTCGTCCCGAGATCTTAGGACTGAGACGAAAGGGAAAAGGGATGAGTGAAACAAAAACTCCAGAGAAGAAGTAAAGAATCGAGAGCACTCGAGAAGGAGGGAGGAACGACGATAATGACGAGAATCGAAAGCTCATGGAATCAAATAGACTATGAAAGCACTCGTTCTAACTGGAGTGGTTAGAATGAGAAAAGAAACGAATAAGACTGAAAGGATTTAGGCAGGACCCCGGCTGAAAATGGGAGGATTAGAACGAACATGAGAGGATGGAATGATACTTGATGAAGACATGACACAAGACCTCCGGAAAGAATTGAAAGAGTTGAATGAAAAGAACGGAGAAGAAAATGACAACTTGTGCCACGAATGGAATTGAAAGCATCTTACAAGAAAGGATTGAACGGAGTTGTTGGAAATTGAACAACAAAAGAATAAGCTTGTTGTGGACTTATAGATAACATCTCAATATCATAAGGTGATAACCGGCCACAAACGGAAAAGATTGGATAGCTGAGAAGAACGAAGAGATGCAAAACCCCACTTCAAAAGAACACAGAGAAATAATTGCACTTCGAGATGCAAGAAGAAGGATACTTGAACTCCACCGACAAGAATCTTGATGAACACTTGAAGAATGAAATAAATCATGAAGAACCACCATGAAGAACTCCGGTGACAAAAGGATGATGAGATAGAAATGAAGGATGAAAGAATAAGATGAGCCTTGCGATGATTTAGATGGAGGTTCCGACGAAATGACCGAGGAAAATTGAACTCCGGAAAAGAAAATTGAAAACACTTGGACCTAGAATTTATTCATCAAGAACAAACTCCGAAGAAAGGGATTAATCGCTTGAAGGAAATAAGAATAAGATTTATTGTATGCTTATCCTTCATCAAATTAAATTGATAACAAGCAAAGGATTTTGCATACTACTTATTCTTCTTGCAAAAGAATTGAGAAGTGGCATAACGCAAACTTGAGAAGGTCTTCATGAACCACCGGTAGGATTGAAAAGAACGATTGAATTAATATGATAATCAAAGAAAAGAATCTTGAACGAACCACCGTAAGAATTCGAAAAAGACCGTTGAAAAGAGAATGAATCACCGGGAAGAATTAGAAGACAAATATGCTTGAGGGGGATTTAGATGCAAAAGAACAAAGAGATCATGAGCTAATTAAAGAACACTTGAACGAAGCACTGGAATAATTAGAGAATGATAACTGGAATGATGGCCTCTGGTGAAAAGAAACGGGAAAACAACTCCTGACATACTCCGGATGGTTGAAAAGAATTAGCACGACTGGAAAACAATTTGATAGAATAACATCGAGCTAGCACCGCGAATCTCCGGGAGAACGGGCAAGATTTAGAGGAAAAACTCTTCTTCAATCTTCAAATGATGACGAGAAACACCACAAAATTACTGAGATACTCCGGGAGAATGGCAAGCAGGAAGCGAAGAGGTTGAACCCAAGATGAAAAGAATTTGAAAACGATCTTGGAGAAGGCAAGTGACTGATGGGATCCATATTTACATCACACTTGAAAAGAATTGAGAATAACTCCGGGGAAAAGAAAAGAGTCAGGTAAGATCCTGGGAAAAGACCTGTGGGTTAGGGCCCACTAAAAGAAAACACCATTGGAAAAGATTGTTGAAGAGATAGATGATGCACCAGAACAATCGAAATATTTGAATGAGGTGACAACCTCGAATTCATTTGAACACAGATGAATCTCCTGAGATGTCTTCTAAACTCCGGAATGATAACCTGGCGAGAGGCGAACGAGCAGGGAAAAACACTTGAGCCGAGAGAAAGAATATGGTCAACCCAAAAACTTGAATTGGGTCCACCGGAAAAGAAAAAGAGATGAAGAATGACAAACGAGATGAGAATTCACCGGTTGAATTAATTGAGGGAAGACTGAAAAGACTCCACACGAATGGAATTGATGGTCGAAAGAGGCTCAAACTCCGAGAAGAAAAGGGGTGGGAGGGCGGGAAAAACACAAGAAACTTTTGAAGGGGGGAACCGACGAATATCTTGAAGAGAAAACACCGGTTGAAATCATTGAGGAAAAAAAAACAAAGACTTCGCACGAGTAGGATGGATACTCGATTACAGACTCCGGTTCCGAGAAGAAAAAGGGTGGGTGGGTGGGAAAAACAAGGGCAACTTCGGACAGGGAAACAACATCGATCGAAAAGAGCTAAGGATTGATCTCCCAAAGAGAGAGAGGTTCGAATCAGCTTGACGAGGAATGCGCCAGACAAAAGAGGATGGACAACGAACGAAAACTAACCGCGTGATCCTAAAGAAAAATTTGAAAGGGAAGAGGAGTAGTTCAAAACACCTACGTCAAGATTCCGCACCAGAGCGACGAAGAGGCTGAGGAGTAAAAAGAATTCCTACTCTTCGATATAACTAGACTCAGAAATCAGTTTTCTTCTAGACTCGACATCGGCCAAACTACACGATCAAACAATGGGGCTCCTAAGGTCGGTCGAGGCTCTGATACCAACTTGTCACGCCCAATATGCGACCCTATCCAAAAGGAACTCGAAGGTCCCACCAAGGATAGACCCGCATATTGGAACGCTTTTGCAAGGTGGATATCATTACATCAACATTACATAATAGATGGGGATACATACAAAAGGCATACAATGCCACATGAATACGACATCAAAATACATGAGAGCATCATCCGACTATGGATGAAACACAAACAGAAGCTCAAACGACATCCACCCTGCTAGCCCAGCCTGCCGACCCGGAACCTATCCCCTGATCGAAGAAGAAGTAGAAGATGAACTCAAGCAAGCTAGCATCGCTCTCGCGTCAAGATCATCGCATAGCCTGTACCTGCAACTGTTGTTGTAGTAATCTGTGAGTCACGAGGACTCAGCAATCCCATTACCATGGATATCAAGACTAGCAAAGCTTAATGGGAAAGGAAGGGGTAATGTGGTGAGGTTGCAGCAGCAGCTAAGCAAGTATGGTGGCTAACATACGCAAATGAGAGCGAGAAGAGAAACAAAGGAACGGTCGTGAACTAGCAATGATCAAGAGGTGATCCTGAACACCTACTTACGTCAAACATAACCCAGAAACCGTGTTCACTTCCCGGACTCCGCCGAGAAGAGACCATCACGGCTACACACACGGTTGATGCGTTTTAATTCAGATCTGGTGTCAAGTTATCTACAACCGGACATTAACAAATTCCCATCTGCCACATAACCACGGGCACGGCTCTCGAAAGTTTATACCCTGCAGGGGTGTCCCAACTTAGCCCATGACAAGCTCTCGCGATCAACGAAGGAATAGACCTTCTCCCAGGAAGACCCGATCAGTCTCGGAATCCCGGTTTACAAGACATTTCGACAATGATAAAGCAAGACCAGCAAAGCCTCCCTATGCGCCGACAATCCCGATAGGAGCTGCACATATCTCGTTCTCAGGGCAACACCGGATGAGCACTCCGTACAACTAAAACCAGACCTCAAGTTTCCCTGAGGGGGCGCTGCAAAGGACTCTAGTTCAGACCAGCACTTAGACAAGCACTGGCCTGGGGGGGCTAAAATAAAGATGACCCTCGGGTTGGATGACCCGAGGGAAGGGTATAGGTGGTGGTGAGGCAAATGGTAAAATCAAGGTTGGGCCTTGCTGGACAAGTTTTATTCAAAGCGAACTGTCAGGGGGGTCCCATAAATCACCCGACCGCGTAAGGAACGCAAAATCCGGGAACATAACAACGGTATGACGGAAACTAGGGCGGCAAGAGTGGAACAAAACACCAGGCATAAGGCCGAGCCTTCCACCCTTTACCAAATATATAGATGCATTAATAATATAAGAGATATTGTGATATCCCAACATAACCCTGTCCACGATGGAGCAATCTTCAACTTCACCTGCAGCTAGCAATGCTATAAGAGGGGCTGAGCAAATGCGGTAACATAGACAAATAGTGGTTTGCATAGGAATGGTGTCAAAGGTTAGAGGTTCATGGCAATTTGGGATGGCTTGATAAACAGGTGATAGGTAGCGCAACATAGCGATAGAACGAAACAACTAGCATAGCAATGATAGTAGTGAGATCCAGGGTAGCGGTCATCTTGCCTGAAATCTCTCTAGGAAGAAGAACGAATCCATGAAGAAGATGAAGCCACGAAGACGCACCAAGTGTAGACGAACGAATCCTCACGATCGCAACGAAACGGGAACTATCGAGAAGAAGCACACAACATAGTAAACACACCACACATAGGCAAGACATGATGCACAACAAGCATGATGCATGACAAGGCTACACGAAGCTACTCATGGCAAGAGATGATGCAAACAAGAACAACACATCAAGGCAAGTTTAAATGAGGCCGGGAACAACATATAACAATTTCGGTAAGTCCTCATATGCAAATTTTGAAATTGGTCCAGATCTGAATAAACCTTATGTTCAAGTTGTTAAACAGAAAGTTAAGATGCACCAAGATGATCTACACGAGATTCTAGTCAAGTTACATATAAAGTTCATTAGATTCGGAGCTACGGCCTAGAAGATATGAGCAAAACAAGTTAAACATGGCATTGATGCAAAATGCATACAAACATCAAGCAAACACACCAAAACAAGGATGCAACATCATAATATGAAGCTACATGCAAAATCAATCAAGTTTCATATAGAGCACACTCAAACGGAGCAACGGTGCAACACATACACCCCATACAAGTTATAACAACAATCTGTCCAGAACAGCAACTAGGCATCTTGCAAGCATCAAAACAATAAACTACAGCACCCCAACATAATAACAAAAGGCATGGGCATGAAGTACAGGTAAAGCATAACAAAACATGAACATTGAGATATCTCCAGAAATCACTAGAACATGCTCCAAAACACATGGTAAGATTGCAAATAATAACAGTTTCAGACATTGCAGAAATAACATCAGGTTGCAATGTTTAGAGCTATCAAACAACATGCTACAGGAACTTATAATGGCAAACAAAGGCATGGCATGACTCTACTAGTTGCATAGAACAAAAGACCCTTACTGACCATGAGCCAAAAAGGATCAAAAGATAAGGTGGCACCCATGTAAACATGGCAAGTTATATTACAGATTCATACATGGCAGGAACAACAATAAGTAGGCATGTTGGTGAGCTTGTACCACTCACCACAGAGCAAAACATGGCATGTGAAGGCAACCAACAGTAAGAAGGCATGTTTGTGAAGTTAAGCATGGCAAGAGCAAGGTCATAGGATGCATGGAACACTAGCAAAACACATGGGAACTAGTGAACTTAATGTTAACAGGCTGATAGCAACATTATCAAGCAAATTTGGAGCAAGATATGAACAATCTACAGCAAGCTATAAATGCAACCATGGGCATGGATGGATAGGGCATAACATGTAGATCAAAACATGTTCATAGAACATCCCCAGATTATGCCTAGAATGATTAGTAGCAACATGTTTACATAGAAACAAAATATAACAGAATCTGTCAGGAAAACAGCAACAGCAACTACCCTACTTAGCAAACTTGATACACACAACACACAACTCACAAAAATACATGGTTTGCACCTCTAGAAAGATGACATGGCATAGATCAAAACACATGTAGACATCAACCTCATAGGATGCACACATCAATCATGGCAAAAATGACAAATGAGCATGTTATAACAGTTTCAGCAGATTAACATCATGAAGCACTCTTCCAACAGCATTTTGGGAATTAAGATGAGCTCAAATGAAAATGGTGCAATATAACGGAATGAAGTACTCGTTGAGACGAACAATTTGACATATTACACGCACAAAACGGAGCTACGGATGCAGAGATACGATGCAACGAACATGGCATGATTATATGAAAAAACTGGGACTTGGCAAAATCGGGGACTACCTCAGGATCCAGATCTGGATCGGGGAGTGGATCGAGGTGGGTCCGGGCTCGGGCCACCGGAGATGGAGAGGAGGGGGCCGGCCAGGGAGCTCGAAGGAGGCGGCCCCGGCCCGGATCTCGCCGGATTCGGCCGGCGGCGGGCTGGGATGGCGGCGGGGCGAGGAGGCGCGGCCGGCAAGGCGCGGCACGACGGCGCGGGAGGCAACCGCGGGCGGGCGGCGGCGCGGCCGGACTCGGATACCGGCCAGATGGGCACGGCGGCGGAGGATGCCGACGACGGAGAGCTCCGGCAAGGCAGGGCCGGCACGGGGGCACTCGGGCGCGGGGCGGCGCGAGGCGCGCGGGCCAGCTGCGGGGCGGCGGCGGTGGAGGTCCGACGAGGTGCGGTCGGGCGGCAGCGGTCGCCGGCGCCGGGTGGCGAGGGCGCCGGCGGCGGGGTCGGCGGCGGTGGCGCGGGTTGACCCGGGCCCCAGATGGGCTCGGGCGGGCCGCGGATGGGCCTCCAGGGCCGGCGGCAGCGCGCGGTGGGAGGCGGCGGCGGCGGGCGACGTGTCGCGCTGAGATTGGCCGAGGGGGCGGCGGCGGACGTGTCCGGTGGCGGCGGGAGGAAGAGGACTAGCGTTTGGACCGCGAATTTGGACGGGGAGGGCATATTTATATGTAGAGGGAGCTAGGAGAGTCCAAATGAGGTGCCGTTTTCGGCCACGCGATCGTGATCGAACAACCGAGAGCATGGAGGGGAGTTAGATGGGATTTGGGCCACTTTGGAAGGGGTGTTGGGCTGCAAACAAAAGAGGCCTTTACGGTTACCCGGTTAACCGTTGGAGTATCAAACGACCTCCAAATGGAACGAAACTTGACAGGCGGTTTACCGGTGCTATACCAAGGCTGCTTGGCAAACCTCGGGCCATTCCGAGAAAGTTTAACACCCACTCACAACAGGAGACAAAAGGAGAATGCCGGATGACATAGGAGCGCCGAATTGCAAAACGGACAACGGGGAAAATGCTCGGATGCATGAGACGAACACGTATGCAAATGCGATGCACATGATGACATGATATGAAATGCAGATGGTGACATGGCAAAATGCAACACGCAAGCAAATGACATGGCAATGACGGCGAATAACTGGCGGACACCTGGCGCATGGAATCCGGGGCGTTACAAAAAGGAGGGAGGAAAAGTAGTATAGACTGGCTATCCAGCCGCTTTGTTGGTCGAAAAGGGAAAAAGGGGGTAACCCAGTACACACATCTGTAAGGAACCGATCTCTTTGTTGAAAAGGGAAAGAAACTGGGGGGGAGTCGGGTAGTTTGTGCAGGACTAGATTTGCTACCCTCACATAGGAAAAAAGTTCGAAGAGAACAAATATGGGACCAACACAGATATGCTACTTGGCTACATACTCTCCATCATCCATTTATAAGTGTGGATGCACATGGTGCTAGCATGTCCCATACAGCAATTTTGCTGTTGTTAATCTACGAATGCCGCCGGAAAATTGAAGCAATGCCACTGTTAAAAGTAAATTACATTTTTTAACGAATGTTGTTTCAAGAGAGTGTCTCTGTTAATATGAATCAATGCTACCGTTTTAGGAATGCTACTATCCTACTTTGTTTTCCATCCAAGATAAGTTAGATGCTTCTTTCTGTCGCCGTTTGTTTCATCCTCCTTTATCGGCAAGTAATTGTTTGCTTTTTTGCCTCTGTTAAAACAGGGATATCGATTCAACTTGTTGCTATTGCGACATTTTGCTCCGCTACTCAAAACACTTATGTTTTAAGAGTGTTTTGTGCAGTTCAACTTGAATGTCATACCGGTGACTTTGCTTAATTTTGGTGGAACTGCACAAAAGGAGATCGAGATTTTTTTCCAGTGTTCCTGTCGAGTTGTTTCAAATCTTGGTCTCTACCACATGATATCTATTCAACTTGTTGCTATTGCGACATTTTGCTTCGCTACGTGAAACACTTTGCTTGATTTCAGTGCAACTCACAAAATGAGATTGGATTTCCTATTCGTGTTAGCAGATTCGTATTTTATCCTGGTGTTCTCATGAAAGGTCAGTACAGGCCTTCATCCACATGATTTTGCAGTGTTCTTTGAGATGTTGTGCTACTTGTATTGGTACTGTTTTAAATAAATGTTGAGTTGAAGCTATTGTATTGTTGTCTTTTCCCATTAAGTAGTGAACAAAAATGGGACCAACCCAGATATGATGCTTGTTGCTTTGTTATAACAAACTCGGCATCACCCCCTTTATAAGTAGATGGAAGCACATATTGTTGTTGCGCCCACTCTCCCCTGGAACTTTTTATGCTTTTCGTTAATCTAATGCCGCTGTTAAAATTAAGCAATGCCACTGTCAGAATTAATTAACTACTGAATCTTAGTTCAAAACTACAACACTTGTTAGGAATGGTACTATCCTGCTTTGTAGTTCTTTCTACATGTTTAACCAAGGTATTGTTAAGATAATGTCTCTTTAAAAATGAATCAGTTGCATTGTTTTAGGAATGGTACTTTTCTGCTTTGTCATTCTGTATACATGTTGAACCAAGGCATTGTTAAGATAATGTCTCATTCAATATGAATGAATCACACTGTTGGAGAATTGCTCTTCTCCTGCCTTGTTTCCCATTAAGGCAAGTCAACAACCGTTATTTCTCAGTAATTGTTCCCCTTATACCTATTGTTGCTTACAGGGATATAAAAATTAAAGCTCAATTTTATTCCGACTTTGATTTTAATTGAACTGCACAAAAGCAGCCAATGTGTCCAAGGCAAACTGCTGCGTTACTGGGTCCAGTTGGTCGTTCCACTTTGCAGAAGAAGCAGTCACTGGATGCGGTACATTACAGAAGGAATGACCGAGAAGCTTACAGAGTATTATTAGACACCGATGACATGACTAGTATTCAGAGACCATTGGCAATTTAACAACACGTGGAGTGCCCTGGGCAAAAAGTGCCCAAACAAGTACAAGAAGCTAAGATAGGAAACGATCATAGGCATGCATTACATATTTTGAATGGGAAAAGCTTGTCAAAGTTTAATCATTGATGTTAGCAAGAAGACGTTAGTTTAATATATTGGAATTGGAAAACCTTTTCAAAATTTGCTCATTGATGTTAGCAAGAAGACATTAGTTTAATATATTGGAATTGTAAAACCTTGTCAAAATTAGCTCATTGATGTTAACCAGAAGACATGCATTTGACATTTTTGAGTGGGACGCCCTTGTTGTGAGCAGTGTCGAGTGTTTTTTCCTATTCATGTGTTTAGTTTAGAAGTATATAGTTACTCTGCTGAGATATTCCTGTGTGAAGAGTTTGTTCTGAATATTATCTATGTAATGCCAGGCCTTGTGTTTGATTGCAAAGTTGAGCTTGGAATGTTGGGGCATGCGGCATCACGAGCAGTTCACCGTGTCTCCTGAGAATAATGCTTCGTATTGTTTTGCATGTCGATCTAATGCTAGTGATTTGCTTGTTAAGAAGATCATTCTCTTCTGTTGTTTCCGTGCGTAAGTAGTTCATCGTCTGATGTTTCATTCATAGCCTATACGACATGTCGGGTAGGTTAGATGTGAAACCATATGATCTTCCAACCAACTCATGATATTAGGCCGTGATTGGATCGTCGCTTTCCAACCAAAACCGCTTGTAAAACTGACGCTTGTAAATTAAAGCAGATGGTCTCGGGCGAAGACACTTGGTTGGTCGATTTTGACTAGTAAAATATCGGAAGTACTTCACACATGATAAAAACATTGAATAACACTGGGATGATTGCTAATCCAGCCGTTAGCTACTGTTTCAGCCTTGCCCATGGATGGCATGATACGCACGTCGTGCATGTATCGTCTGGTAATGTCGTCCATATAGCAATGCTCGTAAAATATACATTGGTATCTCAAATTACACTCGTAACCCGCCGGTTTTACTTACAGACCTCGGGCCTTCCGATGATGAGTAAATTACACTTGTATGTTAATACAGGTTTGAAATAAACCAAAGCTCCCAAGCGCGGCCTTACCGTTTCATACCGTCTCAGTTTCTCGAAGGTGCTCATAGGTGTCCGATGATCCTGGCTTCCTGAATGAGCAGCGGGCGCTGTATCAGACCTCCGTAGGGCCCGCGAGGCCCTCTCCATTGTCCTTCGAGTTGTTGCGCTCGCCGTGGCGCTGAGCATTGTTAACATGGTCAACGAACATGAGGATTCAGGAGATGACTTTATTTTGAATGGATGACACTAGGGACCCACTAGGGACATAGCCGTACGTATGCAAGTGCCTCCTTATTATGTACAACTATAATTTTTTTTGCTTTCTCCAGGTTTCCTGACATCACGGTCCCACACCATTGTCAACCTATGTACTCAATATAAACGAGATAATTGCACAAGGTGCAGCCGACAGCTGGGACCAAGCATCTCGAGCAGTATTTGTGTTTTTGAGGCGTGAGCACTATAGAGTTTTTCTTGGCGATGGTTTCGTTGTTGTTCAGAGGAAAGTAGGGTATTAACTGGGCGGGCTGTTGCCCGTCTAGCCCAGGCCAGATATCCAGCCTAGATACTACTTTTTTCAAGATGAAAATGGCTAGCCCAGCTATACGTCTTTTTGAGGAATACCCAGGCAAGGTCAACTTGTTATTCTCCGCCCCGTTGTGCTGCAAATCTTTCCTAGGAGGGATGCATTAGGCTTAACAGGAAAATGGGCTTTAAAAATAATAAATGGGATGTAATTATAAAAACTGGGCAGTAACTATAAAAAAATGCACCAAACACGAAATTAGTTTATAAAACATTATTTATAGATTTTGAACATCTTAAATTTTCATTGTTGCGCGCACAATGTTTCATTGGATTTTTACGTAATACAAATTTATATTTAATCTGAATAGAAATTTCGGGATAAAAATATTTCGGATCCCATCAAAATGTGGGAAATTTTATTGAATTATGTCTTCAACGGTTGGTAGAGATTATTAATCGTTGTCCTAGCTAGAAAATGGGCTGTACTTTCAACAAACTGTAAATGGGCTATTGTAAATTCCATTAGAATTCAAAAATGGGCTGTACATTCCTACAAAACGCAAATGGGCTATAAGTTCTCTGCCACACACTTGTGGGCCTACTAAGTGACACGTCCCCTAAAAAAATAAGTTGACGCGTATGTAAGGCTTTGTCAACTTATTATAGTCAACACACGGTTCTAGCAGCAGTGGCCGTTGGATGTCTATCCAATGGATGTCATGCTTCTTCTTCAATCTCAGATATTCTTAGCTTCGGCCGCCCAAAAAATGATTCCTCCCCCTGACTTCTGGGACGCACCGTTTCGGAGGCTGACCTGTGGGCCTACTAAGTTGGATCGTACCAAGGGCTTTGTCAACTTAGTCAATATAAACGATTCTAGCTTCAGTGACCGTACGATATCCATCCAACGGCCGTAGTGCTTCTTCAACCTCTGGTCTTCTTGGTCCAGCCGCCCAAAGCAGCACCGGTCGTGCCACCTGCTCCTGCCTCCCATGGCCGATTGTGCTACCGCAGAGGCCTCACCGCCCCCATACTACTCCCACTGCTCGACAGGCCATCCCTCCACTCACCCACACCCCCTGTTATTCTTCGGTGACGGCCGCCTCACACCGCAGCCGAACCAGTGAACCCTCGTGCTCCTCTCCGCGCGGGCTTCCACTGCTGCGTCTTCCCCGGCTCCGCGTCGTCCCCTTTCTAGGAGTCGCCGTCGTCCACCGCCCTGGTGCTCTCGGCACGGCGTGGTCAACGTGGTCAACGATCGACTTCCATCGGAACAGTACTGTACGTGGAGAAGCTGACAGCTGGGTCCACGGCGGCTGCAAGGAAGTGCCTCCTTATTACGTGCAAAATAATTATTCCTCCACCTGACAGCAGGGACCCGCCGGACGGGCCACCTTATTTCGCGAGAAAAACGTTTCCCCCTGACTGCTGGTACCCACCGGACGGGCCACCGTATTTCGCGAAAAAACATTCCCCCGTTGTCAGCTCGGACCCACCGGAAGTGCCTCTTTATTACGCACAAAAAAATGAATACCCCCTGCTAGCTGGGACTCACCTTGGTGGGAAGCTGACTTGTGGGCCTACTAAGTTGATGGGGACGGAGGGCTTTGTCAACTTAGTCAATATGAATGATTCTAGCTCTAGTGACCGTACGATGTCCATCCAATGGTCGTAGTGCTTCTTCAACCTCTGGTCTTGTTGCTCCAGCCGCCCAAAGCAGCGCCGGTCGTGCCACCTGCTCCTGCCTCCCGTGGCCGGCTGTGCTGCCGTGGAGGCCTCACCGCCTCCACGCTACTCCCACCGCTGGCCAGGCCATCCCTCCACTCCACTCACCCACACCCCCTGTTATTCTGCGACGACGGCGGCGCAGCCGAACCAGTGAACCCTCGTACTCCTCTCCGCGTGGGCATCCACTGCCGCATCTTCCCCGGCTCCGTGTCGTCCTCTTTCTAGGCCTCGCCATAGTCCACCACCGTGGTGCTCTCGGTGCGGCGTGGTCAATGTGGTCAACGACCGAATTCCATCGGAAGAATACTGTACGTGAAGAGGCTGACAGCTGGGTCCACGGCAGCCACAAGGAAGTGCCTCCTTATTATGCGGAAAATAATTATTCCTCCACCTGACAGCGGGGACCCACCGGACGGGCCACCAGTATTTTGCGAAAAAAATGTTTGCCCCTGACTGCTGGGACCCACCCGACGGGCCACCGTATTTCGTGAAAAAAACGTTCCCCCTGCTGTCAGCTCGGACCCACCGGAAGTGCCTCCTTATTACGCACAAAAAAATGAATACCCCCTGCTAGCTGGGGCCCACGTTGGTGGGAGGCTGACTTGTGGGTCTACTAAGTTGACGGGGACGAATGGCTTTGTCAACTTAGTCAATATAAACGATTCTAGCTCCAGTGACCGTACGATGTCCATCCAACGGCCGTAGTGCTTCTTCAACCTCTGGTCTTCTTGCTCCAGCTACCCAAAGCAGCGCCGGTCATGACGCAAGCTCCTGCTTCCCATGGTTGGATGTGCTGCCGCGGAGGCCTCACCGCCCCCTACTATTCACACCGCTGGCCAGCCCTGCGGTGACGGCAGCCTCACACCGCAGCCGAACCAGTGAACCCTCGCACTCCTCTCCGCGCGGGCTTCCACTTCCGCGTCTTCCCCGGCTCCTCGTCGTCCCCTTCCTAGGCATCGCCGTCGTCCACCGCCCTGGTGCTCTCGGCGCGGCGTGGTCAACATGGTCAAGGAATGACTTCCATCAGACGTGGACTGTATGTGGAGAGGCTGACAGCTGGGTCCACGGCCGCAGCAAGGAAGTGCCTCCTTATTACGCGGAAAATAATTATTCCTCTACCTAACAGTAGGGACCCACCAGACAGGCCACAGTATTTCGTGAAAAAAATGTTTCCCCCTAACTGTTGGGACCCACCAGCTGCACCTTCGCACGCAAGGAAGTGCGTCCAGAAAAAAAAACGATTCTCCCACTGACCGCTGGGACCCACCAGCTACATCTTCGCACGCAAGGAAGTGCGTCCGGGCAAAAAAAACAAAAACAAAACGATTCGCCCCCCTGACTGCTGGGACCCACCAGCTACATCTTCGCAGGCAAGGAAGTGCCTGACATTCGGGACCCACCTAGTCGAAGCGTACGTACCGTTGTCATTATGGTCGCGAACATGTACGTACATATATACTGGTGGATGTAGAGGCGTGCACGTGTCGTAGTAGAGGCGCGCACGTAGCATGTACATGTACATACAACGGCGAGGGTGGAAGAAGGAAAATATGGCCACGTACGTACATACAGGCAGGGTCTCTAAAGCCTATCACGCATACGTACATGGCTGGGTCGGAACGGAGAAACAGCGTCGTCGTCGTGTTCATGGGGAGCCAACCGGCTGGGTCGAAATGGAATGCGGGGTCGTGTTCATCGGGAGGGCTTGGACGGAACAGGCGATGGAAACGAGGCCTAGCGTACCGCACAACGGAGGAAACGACCTTGTGTTCGACCGGCCACGTCCGAAACGGGGTCCTGTTGATTGGGAGGGGCCTGGCTTACCGCAAAACGGAGGAAACGGACCTCCTACGGTCGAAACGGGGGTCCTGTTGATCAGGAGGGGTGTGGCGTACCGCAAAACGGACGAATCGGTCCTCCTACGGTCGAAACGGGGGTCCTATTCATCGGGAGGTGTGTGGCGTGCTGCAAAATGGACGAAACGGACTTGTGTTGGAGCGAAAGCGCTCGAAACGGGGGGGAGGGGTGTGGCGTACCGCAAAACGGGACTCCACGAGATACTGTTCATCTCCACCGTCGACCTCCTCCAGCCTCCACGGGCTACCGTCGACCTCCTCCAGCCTCCACGGGCTCCTGTTCATCCAGCCTCCACCGCGCGCTACTCCACCGGCTACTGTTCAACCACCCCTCCACGGTCACCCCTCCACCGTCTACTGTTCATCCAGCCCTCCACACCACGGGGGCCTGTTCAACCACCCCACCACGGCCACCCCTCCACCGTCTACTTCTCATCCAGCCCTCCACACCACGGGTTCCTGTTCATCCACAACGCCACCGCTCACTGTTCATCCCCCCCGGCAACGCTCACTGTTCATCCCAGAGGCAGCATCGATCGGCTTCAGTTAGCAGCAGTAGCGAAGGAATCACTCCATCGGGTTCAGTTAACAGCCATCGATCGATCGCTGGGGTTCAGTAACGCGTAGCCTGCAGTGCAATCGCTCAGGTTCAGTTAGAGCCCAACGCCTCACTCGGCTTCAGTTAGAGCCAACGCCTCGCACACACGCGCGTACGTACAAGAGAAACATGCATCGCTCCGCCCCCGACCTCCCACCGTAACCGGCAACTGCCTGAAATTTTCCTCCCCCTCGCTTCTACCACAGTTTTTTCCGTCATGGACGGCCCAAAGAATGTCATGCAGCTGCGTCTCCGGCCTGCCCAGGATGAAAAGCCCATTTTCTGTCATGATTTTTTGTCATAGAAGTAGCGGCCCACCACATCTGTGATGATACCGGGTTTTATCACAATTATCGTCATAGAAGTGTCATATGTATGACAGAAAAAAATTTCGTTCGGCCCGGAATGTCACGGATGTGTCTTTTTATTGTAGTGTACCTCCCACTAAAACTAAAGGGACCGGCTCAGGATTGGCTGAATAGTTGGCCGGCAAACTCCATCGGGAGTTGGGAGAACCTGACAGACGCATTCCTTGACAACTTCCAGGGCACTTACGTGCGACCACCGGATGCTGATGATTTATCTCACATAACCCAGCAGCCTGGGGAGTCAGCCAGGAAATTTTGGACCCGGTTCCTAACCAAAAAGAACCAATTTGTCGACTATCCAGATGCCGAAGCCCTAGCGGCCTTTAAGCATAACATCCGTGACGAATGGCTTGCCCAACATCTCTGCCAGGAAAAGCCAAAGTCCATGGAAGCCCTCACAACACTCATGACCCGCTTTTGCGCAGGCGAGGATAGCTGGTTGGCTCATAGCAACAATACAGCAAGCAATCCCGGCACATCGAAAGCCAAGGATAGCAACGACAAATCATGGCACAGTAAACACAGGTGCCACAAAACAGTGATAATGTCGAAGACACATAGTCAATGCCTGATTCAAAGGCTCCAAGTCCGGTCAGCGGAAGAAACCATTCAACAAAAACAATTCAGGCCCGTCCAGTTTTGACCGCATACTCGACCGTCCATGCCATATTCATGGCACCCCTCGAACACCAGCCAACCACACCAATAGAGAATGCTGGGTCTTCAGACAAGCCGGCAGGTCAGATGCTGAAAGCAAAGGGAAGGGGTCTCAAGGGGATGACGACGATGAAGAGCCCCGATCACCGAATACAGGAGGACAGATGAAAAATCCTATTGGGGATCGTTGCAGAAATTCAAAATTTTCTACGCATCACCAATATCAATCTATGGAGAGACTAGCAACGAGAGAGAGGGGAGTGCATCTTCATACCCTTGAAGATCATGATGCGGAAGCGTTACAAGAACGCGGATGAGGGAGTTGTACTCGTAGCGATTCAAATCGCGGAAGATCCGATCTAATGCCGAACGGATGGCGCCTCCACGTTCAACACACGTACAGCCCGGGGACGTCTCCTCCTGTCAGGACCCCGACTCAATGCCACATCGATCTAGCATGTAAGACCCCATATCACTTTGCGTCCTCACGCTCGGTATCCCCACGGGTATCGCCTTACCTTTGCCTGGGACCGTTTGCGCCTTTTGGCACACGTATATGATAGTGTCGCTAGCATCCATATGATAAGGAGCCCGGGCTGACATGGCTAGTCGTAAACCCAAAGTGGCACAAACTTATAGGGACAGGCATCCATGACCCAGCATCGAACGTGTCGGTCATCAGCGAGTGAATCCAGGCTGTAGCACTGGGCTAGTAGGACTCCGGTGAACCGGGCTGTAGCGGGCTAATAGGACTCCGGTATTCATCGCGTGACATTTCCCCGAAGGGACAGACATAGGAACTAAGGACACATGCCGGCCAGCCTAAGTGTTCCGGAGCAGTAGCAAGCTACCATGGCTCAGTGGAAGCACTAGGAGACATTTCCCGATAAGAGAGGCTACTAAGGATAAACAACTAGATAGTCAGGTCCCGCATATACCAAGCATTTCAATAACATACACACAATATTCTCGATATGTGCAAATACAACATGGCATCACAACATGACTCTACAACTCAAGTATTTTATTCAATAGGCTCCGAGGAGCGAGATATTACAAACATGGTCTCTCGACCCAACATTCAGAGCATACAAGTCAAAGCACAAGCGGAAGCTTAACATGTCTGAGTACAGACATCTACAAATGAAAAAGGCTGAGAAGCCTGACTATCTACCAGATCCTGCCGAGGGCACAAGATCGTAGCTGAGGTAACAAGCTAAACGTCAAAGTCCACGCGAAACTACTAGCGAGACCGAAGTCTCTCTGCAAAAAACATAAAATAGGCAAACATGAGTACAAATGTACCCAGCAAGACATACATCAGAACTAACTACATATGCATCATTATCAACAAAGGGGATGGTGGGGTTTAACTGCAGCAAGCCAGCTTTGACTCGGTGGCTATCCTAAACTACGACTGCAAGTAACATTTTGAGGTGGCGCACATGAGTCCACATATTCACCATATCAATACACCACTATGGATCCGCTTCCGTCTCCCTACGAGAAGGCCATCCATAGCACTCACGCTTATCTTCCGTATTTTAGAGTATCCACTTTCACTTGTCTATGGACTGTACAGGCAACCCAAAAGTCCTTTACCGCGGACACGGCTATTCGAATAGATCATATTAACCCTGCAGGGGTGTACTTCTTCACACACGCTCCCGCCACTTACCGCCATGTACACGTCATGTATCTCGGCAACCTTCAAGCAGAAGCCTGGCGAGGGTGTCGGCCACGACCTGACTGACCACACAAGTCTCTCGTCCAGGTTTATCGCCTATTCGGGACCGCAATGAGATCCGGCCGGGGTGTCGCTCACGGCCCCAAACGATGTGTGCAGGGTTCCCAAGCCCACCATCCGGGTGCCACTTGGTACACCGAGCCACTGTGCCTAGTCTGTCCCAAGCCCACCTGTACCGGGTACCACTTGGTAGACTACTAACACTACCTACAAAGACCAGAAACTAGTTGCTACTCCTGGACAGAGATCAAGTTGGTTATTAGGTCGATAGACTCAATTAAGGATCCCAATGTGTGGTAGTAGCTGTTCATGGATCACAAACACAGAACTCAGTTCCTGAGGACGGTTTCAATGAGACAACCCACCATGTACTCCTACATGGCCTCTCACCGCTACCTTTACCAAATCGTGTTCACACACTTATCTCACACATAGTAGGACATGTTCACACACCTCTGATTCATCCCCGATGAATCAGACCTGACTCAACTCTAAGCAGTAGCAGGCATGACAAACAAGCATGAATGAGTAGGCACAACAGGGCTCAAACAACTCCTACTCATGCTAGTGGGTTTCATCTATTTACTGTGGCAATGACAGGTCATGCAGAGGATAAAGGGGTTCAGCTACCGCAGCAAGTAACAGATGAATCGTTGTTGTCCTAATGCAGTAAAAGAGAGCAGGAGCGAGAGAGTAGGATTGTATCAGAATGAACAAGGGGTTTTTGCTTGCTTGGCACTTCTAAAGATAATATAGCTCTTCATCGGTGTCATCGGTCACATCGTCGGTACACGTCTACTGAGAGGGGACAGGCACCGACAAACAAAGAGGAAACACAGTCAATGCAATGCACAATATGATGCATGCTCATGACATGGCAATATGACTGTGTTGGACTAATTCAACTACAACCAGATGGATTTGGGTCATTTTGAACCAAAGGTTCAATCCCAAACTCAAATTATGAATTTAAATAGTGCCCTATCATGTTTTGATAAAAACAGCAGGTTTAAGTTATTTTATCATGCATGAAACCTGTACAGATGGATAGAATGGATTTTTCTGATCATTTTTCATATATAACTTATTTCATTTGGAGTTATGGTTGAATTTCTATGATTTTTAGAAGTTTAGGACATTTTCTGGATTAAACAAATCATTTAAGATTTATTTAAATTCTAGAAAAGGATTACTGCATCAGCCTGACATCATCATGACGTCAGCAGGTCAACGGGGCATGGTCCAGGTCAAACCTGATGCGTGGGACCCACTGGTCAGTGTCACGGTGCTAGTTAGGGTCACTAACATGTGGACCTTGTCAACGACCACGTCAGCTTGGTCAACGCCGACGCGTGGGGCCACTGTGTTTAGATTAAACTTAAACTAATTTTGTTAGCTGGTTAGTTAGGCAGTGGGGCCCCATGTCAGTGAGCCAGGGGGTTAGTTAGCGGGTCAATTAGCCACTAATGACGTGTCCACGTCAGCACTGCCGGCGATTAGTCGTCGGCGACCTCAAGTCGCGGCGGAGTCCGCACGGCAGGCCACGGGGATGGCGGGTGAGGGCACCAGGAGGAAGACCAGGCCGTGCGCATTTAGGGAAGGCTGTGGGGCCGTTGGGGATGGCCTGTTGCGATGGCGGCGGCGTGGATAGCGGCGGCCGGAGCTTTGGCGTCCGTGCAACTACGGCCTAGAGGACGCGGAGAGGTCGGGGAGGAGGGGGGTCGAAGCGGGTGCTCACAGGGAGGCGCCAGGGGAGCTCAGGGGCTCGGTGATGCACCAACGGCGATCCAACGGCGATGGTGATCCGGCGGCCATGCGCAGAGAAGACGGTCGATGGCGTCGCTGCGGTTCGTCTGAGCTCGTGTGCTTCGACTTGGAGGAGAATCGGGTTGTCTCGGAGCTCGTGGGCATGGAGGAGGGGGGAGGAAGGGCCAGTGGCCACGATGGACGACGACGGTTGCAACGGCCGCATTTGGGTCTACTCGGGAGAGGGACTAGAGGGCGTGGCAGAGAGCAGAGAGTGAGCGGAAAGCGAGAGGGGGGGCCTCAGGTGTCTCCAGACGTGGATTAGGACAAAGGAGCGGCCTCCAGCGTGAAGTCGGAGGTGGCCGGCGTCGACGCGCGTGCGTCCAACACGCAGCTGCTTCGGGGCGAGGGGGGAGGAAGACGACAGAGGAGGCTGGTGGTGGGCTGGGCCGCGGGTGGGCCAGCATAGGAGCTGGGCCAGTTCTACTGCAGGTAAGCGCCAGGTAACTTCTCTCTCTCTTCTCTTTAGTTTTTTGTTTTCTATTTTTCTGCAACTGTTTTGGCTTTAGTAAAAATACTAAAGCATTTTATAAAATCCTGAAATAATTTGTGGACACTACGTGGATTAATCCAGTGGCCCACATTTAGTTTCAGAATTATTTGAGCATTTTAAATATTTATAGTAATTAAATGCTCAAATTCAAATACATAATGATTTAGATCAAAAATCCAGAGATGACCTAGAAATATATTCATCATTTCTGACAGAGGTTTTAACCTTTATCAGAAGTCATGAACATTTTCAAAGGCACTTTGGGTTCATTGAAAATTATTTTAGGTTGAACCTATTTGAATTTCATTTGGTGCTAGGGCTTGGATCAATCCCCATTGCAAGTTTCATGTAATTAAACATGATGCAAGCATTATGCAGCACCAGGCAATACCAGAAGCTAGGGATGTGACAACTCACCCCCACTAAACAAGAATCTCGTCCCGAGATTCAAGCATAGGGTAAGATGAAAGGGGAAGCGCAAACTAACACAATCTTCACGATCCAGGTTGCACTTCAAATGAACGTTGATTCGTTCAACATCATTGTCTCGATATCTTGCTCTGAGAACTTTGACTAACATGACAACGAGAGGAAAAGGAAGACTTTAGAAGGATCGATCTTATCGAAGGTCGAACAACTCAGGATCAACTCACAGAATGAGACATAGCAACATCTCTCGAGTTGAGACACGAAGCACACATCTAGAGGGATGGAGTGGAGCAGATGACGAGGGTTCACTAGGTAGACAACAATTCCACACTTAAAAGGGTGGTGAACGGTTGTCAACGTAGCGAGGATTTGAGTTGCCATGATACCAAAATGAGACAGTTTAGAGAAGGGTGAATCATAGAATTATCCTTTAAGTGGCAAAGAGAATTGCTTTTGATACATGGATCATCGTAACTCTCTAAACCAGCCTAAGGCAGTTCACCAACAATCGTTTGGTGGAGTGCGAAGGAATGGCATACTCAGATCGGAAAGGAAACTATGGTTATAGAACAACTAGGCAAACGGGAGGCACATTCCAATTGATACCGAGGATATAACCTAGTGACTGAGTGTGCCCTCAAGAACTTGAGCATTTCCATACCCATCAAGGTTTTACGAACATCTGTGTCAAGGATCCCGGCAACACAACATACTACCATGATGAACGGTGATGGAGGATGCAGATGCAAAGGAGGACATCACTTTCTCAGATTTTACCTTGACGACGCCAAGGAAACAAAATCTGGACTATCGACCGAGAGACATTTAGCACTCCGCTTCTAATGTTCTCCTTGATGTACTAGGTACCACAGTCAATGCTTAAAAGCATCAACATGGCCATCAAGTAAAGGTCGGACTTCGGGAGCACAAGAATCCATAATGATCAACTACTGGATTAAATCCTAGGAAATCCTTATGGGGAGGTGGCAAACTTCCACAATCAAGATACTACAATAATGGGTCTTCCGGCTGGGTGTGTTGGCCACGACATCCACTTTACCGGGTTACGGAGAGACCAATATAGCGGTTCTTGGGAAACGTTCCAACTATCAAGTCTGCCTGAGATTCAGATCTGGTTGGTGTCAGAATATTCCAGACTCATCAAGTCTAGAAGGAAAAACAAAAGTTTGCAACACAAATCGACGAGATGACGTTGCGAGATTCTCGAGGGACGAACTGCGATAGCAAGCTCCAAAACATGAGCTGGTTCTGCTACAAACATATGAACACGTTGTCCCAGACAAGCATGCCCACATGGTAGTCTTACAATAAAACACTACCGAGTTCTGGTTGGGAACCATCAACGAGGCTATCGAAGTTCTTTCATAAGTCCGGATTAGCTCTTATGAAGGAACTCCTTCTCCTTGAACAAATCAGTCAGTGGCTTGGTATGCTAGAGAATTCATATGGAATGAAGATGATCAGTCTAACAGACCACAGAATACTTCGCACGTGCATAACTGACTTGGGATGATTCCAGAGGAGGTAAAAAAACATGCTTTCTCGAATTCACGGCGGCAACTTGCATCAGATGCACATGAATTAGAGGAAGTCACTTCTTTCATCCAAGCATATGCTTCATGAACGGGACATGAAGATAGTGCTTATAAAGTTTCCAATACTAGCTGGATGTTCAACACAAATCCTGGAGAAGATAACAATGTTGCTGATGGGCTCAACAAAATTCCTCCAGGTTTCCACATAAGTGAAATTCCAGAATTATGTGAACAAGGTGATAGCATTGGTCAGACCCAAAGAGTATAACAGTGTATGCTCGAGGAATCAACCACGAGTAAGACAACATTACGAATATCGTTGGTTCTGATTTGACTTGACAATAGCCCATGCTCAAATCAAAGATTTTTTAAGATAATAGATCCAACAACTGATCACAGGGACCAATCGATGAAGATATCATCTTTCTTCAACATACACACACAAAGATGTCCCTTTAAATGAACTAAGTTGGCAAGCTTCTATCTTCCAACTCTCCAAGTTGTTGTTTAGCTTAACCAACAAGCTCAGGGGTATCCAACACAGATTCTTGGAGAAGGGGTGGTTTATAGAGAAACCAACCTGATCACGAGCTTAACATAACGGTCAGGGGACAACCTGGTGATACTTCCGGGAAGATAATTAGAAAATCACGAACCACTGATATGCTATTAAGCTCGAGAACAATCTTGCTTTTCAGGGCAAGACGAAATGATCAAATAAGCAAGGGATTTGCATAGCCCTAAATCATTGATCGAAAGGTGCACCGAAATAGGGACTAGGTAGCACAATCTATCTTAGAATGATGATTCAAAAACCAACATGCTAAGAATGAAATTATTGTCCTTTAACTACCAAGCAACAAAGTTGCTAGGAGTATTGATTTCACACATCACGGTTCACTTGTCGGCATTCCGGTTGCAACAACACGGGAACCGAGGAATGAACAACGATGGCGAGAGGTATCATTGCATCAAGAGTTCATAGGATGGTGTGCAATTCCGATGATATTCCTGATATAAAGATGGTAATACTTCAAGGTAGCACATACCAGAAGCTGGATTAGCAATTTGATCTGCGGAATACAACTGCTTTGACCCAATCCCAGAGATGGACGAGGTACTGGAGTTTGTTTCTCCTAGTCATTCCGGAGTAGAATGGCTTGGCGAACCACAAAATAATAGGCATCGATAACACGAATGCACGCCATAAACTTGGCTATCAACTGATAGACAACGATTGGAATACAACTACAGAGGGACAACTCAAAGGAACATCTATCTTTCTGAGTTGTGGATGCATAGGTTAGTATGTCGAACAAGTTCAACATATTTCTTCCGGATAACCCATGCTGAAGAGGAAGGACTGGTAGAATCACAACATAGAACCGAGAACCCATCAAGAGCACTCTGGTTGTGATCGTTCAGTTCAACAAGGAACTTCTGCCATAAATAGTTCATGGTATTTGGAAGAAGGAGATACCACGGACCTCGAGGACTATCGCAAAGGTTACTAATATCCTAAAGGTACGAGCAACACTATCAACACGAGATAAGTAGAGTGAATCTTGGGTCAAGAACCCAGGGATAGAATGCCTACTAACTAAGTGGCATCATGGAATGCTTTCGAGAATGATGGCCAGAATCATCACACTAGGAATACAAGCATTGCCAGATTACTAGATGACTCCCTAAGACACCTAGGGTCATGATAATGGCTTCAACATATACGCCGAGGCAACATAGTACCTCAACTCATCGATTAGTGTGATTAACCTGGCTCAAATGGACATCAGGAACATGGAGGAATGATTGCAAGTGCATCAGACTATCTAGAAACCTGGGATGACTTGGACAGCATAACTGTTGTCAATGCTCGAAAAAATATTTGAGACATCATATAAAATAGTGTCATAACCACTTAGTATCACAATATCAAGGTTCCGAGATCAATTGTCAACACACTGAGATAGTAGGAATTGAACTGAGACTTAAAACCGTCAATCCTATAAGTCTACGGATTAGTAACACGTCATCCTGATAGAAAGAAGAGAAAGCCTAGTTCCTTAACCCCGTAGGAAAGATAGGATGACTCAGATCAGAAGGGCATGAGGTATAAGGAGTAAAAAGAGCCTTACGTTCCATCCCACAATCAATTCCCCTACGTATAACTAAAGAATTTCTGGACTCAACTTCGACCAGTTTGGCTTGGTAATCCTATAGGCAGTCAAGCTCTGATACCAAAGCTGTCAGGACCCCGACTCAATGCCACATCGATCTAGCATGTAACACCCCATATCACTTTGCGGCCTCATGCACGGTATCCCCACGGGTGTCGCCTTACCTTTGCCTGGGACCGTTTGCGCCTTTTGGCACACGTATATGATAGTGTCGCTAGCATCCATATGATAAGGAGCCCGGGCTGACATGGCTAGTCGTAAACCCAAAGTGTCACAAACTTACAGGGACAGGCATCCATGACCCAGCATCGAGCGTGTCGGTTATCAGCGAGTGAATCCAGGCTATAGCACTGGGCTAGCAGGACTCTGGTGAACCGGGCTGTAGCGGGCTAACAGGACTCCGGTATTCATCGCGTGACATTTCCCCGAAGGGACAGACACCGGAACGAAGAAGGACACATGCCGGCCAGCCTAAGTGTTCCGGAGTAGTAGCAAGCTACCATGGCTCAGTGGAAGCACTAGGAGACATTTCCCGGTAAGAGAGGCTACTAAGGATAAACAACTAGATAGTCAGATCCCACACATACCAAGCATTTCAATAACATACACACGATATGCTCGATATGTGCAAATACAACATGGCATCACAACTTGACTCTACAACTCAAGTATTTTATTTGATAGTCTCCGAGGTGAGAGATATTACAAACATGGTCTCTCGATCTAGCATTCAGAGCATACAAGTCAAAGCACAAGCGGAAGCTTAACATGTCTGAGTACAGACATCTACAAATGAAAAAGGCTGAGAAGCCTGACTATCTACCATATCCTGCCGAGGGCACAAGATCGTAGCTGGGGTAACAAGCTAAACGTCGAAGACCACGCGGAACTACTAGCGAGACTGACGTCTCTCTGCAAAAACATAAAATAGGCAAACGTGAGTACAAATGTACCCAGCAAGACTTACATCAGAACTAACTACATATGCATCATTATCATCAAAGGGGATGGTGGGGTTTAACTGCAGCAAGCCAGCTTTGACTCAGTGGCTATCCTAAACTACGACTGCAAGTAACTCTTTTGAGGTGGCGCACACGAGTCCACATATTCACCATATCAATACACCACTATGGATCCGCTCCCGTCTCCCTACGAGGACGCCATCCATAGCACTCACGCTTATCTTGCATATTTTAGGGTATCCACTTTCACTTGTCTATGAACTATTATAGGCAACCCAGAAGTCCTTTTTCACGGACACGGCTATTCGAATAGATGATGTTAACCCTGCAGGGGTGTACTTCTTCACACACGCTCCCGCCACTTACCGCCATGTACACGTCATGTATCTCGGCAACCTTCAAGCGAAAGCCTGGCGAGGGTGTCGGCCACGACCTGACTAACCAGACAAGTCTCTCGTCCAGGTTTATCGCCTATTCGGGTTCCATCTGCAAGGAGATCCTGCCGGGGTGTCGCTCACGGCCCCAAACGATGTGTGCAGGGTTCCCAAGCCCACCATCCGGGTGCCACTTGGTACACCGGGCCACTGTGCCTAGTCTGTCCCAAGCCCACCTGTACCGGGTACCACTTGGTAGACTACTAACACTACCTACAAACACCAGAAACTAGTTGTGACTCCTGGACAGAGATCAAGTCGGTTAATAAGTCGAGAGAGTCAATTAAGGATCCCAATGTGTGGTAGTAGTTGTTCATGGATCACAAACACAGAACTCAGTTCCTGAGGATGGTTTCAATGAGACAACCCACCATGTACTCCTACATGGCTTCTCACCGCTACCTTTACCAAATTGTGTTCACACACTTAGCTCACACACAGTAGGACATGTTCACACACCTCTGATTCATCCCCGATGAATCAGACCTGACTCAACTCTAAGCAGTAGCAGGCATGACAAACAAGCATGAATGAGTAGGCACAATAGGGCTCAAACAACTCCTACTCATGCTAGTGGGTTTCATCTATTTACTGTGGCAATGACAGGTCATGCAGAGGATAAAGGGGTTCAGCTACCACAACAAGTAACAGATGAATCATTGTTGTCCTAATGCAGTAAAAGAGAGCAGGAGCGAGAGAGTAGGATTGTATCGGAATGAACAAGGGGGTTTTGCTTGCCTGGCACTTCTGAAGATAATATAGCTCTTCATCGGTGTCATCGATCACATTGTCGGTACACGTCTACTGAGAGGGGACGGGCACCGACAAACAAATTGGAAACACAGTCAATGCAATGCACAATATGATGCATGCTCATGACATGGAAATATGAGTGTGTTGGCCTAATGCAACTACAACCAGATGGATTTGGGTCATTTTGAACCAAAGGTTCAATCCCGAACTCAAATTATGAATTTAAATAGTGCCCTATCATGTTTTGATATAAACAGCAGGTTTAAGTTATTTTATCATGCATGAAACCTGTACAGATGGATAGAATGGATTTTTCTGATCATTTTTCATATATAACTTATTTCATTTGGAGTTACGGTTGAATTTTTATGATTTTTAGAAGTTCAGGACATTTTCTAGATTAAACAAATCATTTAAGATATATTTAAATTCCAGAAAAGGATTACTACATCAGCCTGACATCATCATGATGTCAGCAGGTAAACGGGGCATGGTCCAGGTCAAACCTGATGCTTGGGACCCACTGGTCAGTGTCACGGTGCTAGTTAGCATCACTGACATGTGGACCTAGTCAACGGCCACGTCCGCTTGGTCAACGCCGACGCGTGGAGCCACTGTGTTTAGATTAAACTTAAATTAATTTTGTTAGCTGGTTAGTTAGGCAGTGGGGCCCCATGTCAGCGAGCCAGGGGGTTAGTTAGTGGGTCAATTAGCCGCTAATGACGTGTCCACATCAGCACTGCCGGCGATTAGTCGCCGGCGACCTCAAGTCGCGGCGGAGTCTGCACGGCAGGCCACGGGGATGGCGGGCGAGGGCACCAGGAGGAAGCCCAGGCCCGTGCGTGTCTAGGGAAGGCCATGGGGCCGTCGGGGATGGCCTGTTGCAACGGCGGCAGCGTGGATAGCGGCGGTCGGCGCTTTGGCGTCCGTGCAACTACGGCCTAGAGGACGCGAAGAGGTCGGGGAGGAGGGGGCTTGAAGCGGGCGCTCACGGGGAGGTGGCAGGGGAGCTCAGGGGCTCGGGGACGCACGGACGGCGACACAACGGTGATGGCGATCCGGCGGCCGTGCGCAGAGAAGACGGTCGTTGGCGTCGCTGCGGTTCGTCTGAGCTCGTGTGCTTCGACTTGGAGGAGAATCGGGTCGTCTCGAAGCTCGTGGGCATGGAGGAGGGGAGAGGAAGGGCTGGTGGCCACGGTGAACGACGACGGTGGCGACGGCCGCGTTCGGGCCTACTCGGGAGAGGGGCTAGAGGGCGTGGGAGAGAGCAGAGAGTGAGGGGAAAGCGAGAGGGGGGCCTCGGGCGTCTCCAGACGCGGATTAGGACGAAGGAGCGGCCTCCAGCGCGAAGCAAGAGGTGGCCGGCGTTGACGCGCGTGTGTCCAACACGTAGCTGCTTCGGGGCGAGGGGGGAGGAAGACGACAGAGGAGGCTGGTGGTGGGCTGGGCCGCAGGTGGGCCAACACAGGAGCTGGGCCACTTCTGCTGTAGGTAAGCGCCAGGTAACTTCTCTCTCTTTTCTCTTTAGTTTTCTATTTTCTATTTTTCTGCAACTGTTTTGGCATTAGTAAAAATGCTAAAGCATTTTATAAAATCCTGAAATAATTTGTGGACAGTTCGTGGATTAATCCAGTGGCCCACATTTAGTTTCAGAATTATTTGAGCATTTTAAATATTTATAGTAATTAAATGCTCAAATCCAAATACATAATGATTTAGATCAAAAATCCAGAGATGGCCTAGAAATATATTCATCATTTTTGACAGAGGTTTTAACCTTTATCAGAAGTCATGAACATTTTCAAAGGCACTTTGGGTTCATTGAAAATTATTTTAGGTTGAACCTATTTGAATTTCATTTGGTGCTAGGGCTTGGATCAATCCCCATTTCAAGTTTCATGAAATTAAACATGATGCAAGCATTATGCAGCACCAGGCAGTACCAGAAGCTAGGGATGTGACACCTCCTTCTTGATCAAGCAAGGGGAGAGGAGAAGTTGAGGGAGAGCTCTGGCAGCATGACGGCGTGGTGGTGGAGCTTGCAGTTCTCCGGCAGGGCTTCGCCAAGCACTACTGAGGAGGAGGTGGAGTTGGAGAGGGGGAGGGTTGCGCCAGGGGCAAGGGGTGAAGCTCCCATGCGCCTCCCCACTATATATAGGGGTCGAGGGGGCTGTTTTCTTGCCCTCCAAGTCCATTGGGGCGTTGGCAAAGGTGGGAGGAAAGAAATCCCATCATTTCCTTCCCCACCGATTGTTATCCCCCCTTTTTAGGGATCTTGATCTTATCCCTTCGGGATATGATCTTATTCCTTCTAAGGGGGCATCTTGGTGCGCCTTGGCCAGGGGTGTGGGGCCTTTCCCCCACTACCCACGTTCATGTGGGCCCCACTCCGGAACCTTCTAGAACCTTCGCGGTATAATACCGAAAAATCCTGAACATTTTCCGGCGGCCAAAATAGGACTTCCCATATATAAATCTTTACCTCCAGACCATTCCGGAACTCCTCGTGACATCCAGGATCTCATCCGGGACTCCGAACAATATTCGGTAACTGCACACTAATTCCCATAACAACTCTAGCATCACCGAACCTTAAGTGTGTAGACCCTACAGGTTCATGAATCATGCAAACATGACCGTGACAGCTCTCTGGCCAATAACCAACAGCGGGATCTGGATACCCATGTTGTCTCCCACATGTTCCACGATGATTTCATCGGATGAACCACGATGTCAAGCATTCAAGCAATCCCGTATACATTTCCCTTTGTCAACCTGTAAGTTACTTGCCTGAGACTCGATCATCGGTATCCCAATACCTTGTTCAATCTTGTTACCGGCAAGTCACTTTACTCATTCCGTAATGCATGATCCCGTGACTAACTACTTAGTCACATTGAGCTCATTATGATGATGCATTATCGAGTGGGCCCAGAGATACCTCTCCATCACATGGAGTTACAAATCCCAGTCTCGATTCGTGCCAACCCAACAGACACTTTCGGAGATACCCGTAGTGCACCTTTATAGCCACCCAGTTACGTTGTGATGTTTGGCACACTCAAATCATTCCTACGGTATCCGGGAGTTGCACAATCTCATGGTCTAAGGAAATGATACTTGACATTAGAAAAGCTTTTAGCAAACGAACTACACGATCTTGTGCTATGCTTTGGATTGGGTCTTGTCCATCACATCATTCTCCTAATGATGTGATCCCATTATCAATGACATCCAATGTCCATGGTCAGGAAACCAGAACCATCTATTTATCAATGAGGTAGTCAACTAGAGGCTCACTAGGGACATGTTGTGGTCTATGTATTCACACATGTATTACGGTTTCCAGTTAATACAATTATAGCATGAACAATAGACAATTATCACGAACAAGGAAATATAATAATAACCATTTTATTATTGCCTCTAGGGCATATTTCCAACAGTCTCCCACTTGCACTAGAGTCAATAATCTAGTTCACATCACTATGTGATTGTAATGAATCCAACACCCATTGGGTTTGATCATATCTTGCTTGTGAGAAAGGTTATCAGTCAACGGGTCTGAATCTTTCAGATCCGTGTGTGGTTTACAAATTTCTATGTCATCTCCTAGATGCAGCTACCATGCGCTATTTGGAACTATTCCAAATAACTGCTGTACTATATGAATCCGGTCTACTACTCAGAGTCATCCAGATTAGTGTCAAAGTTTGCATCGGCATAACCCTTTATGACGAACTCTTTTACCACCTCCATAATCGAGAAAATTCCTTATCCCACTAGTTACTAAGGATAACCTTGACCGCTGTCCTGTGATCCATTCCTGGATCACACTTGTACCCCTTGACTGACTCATGGCAATGCACACTTTAGGTGCGGTACACAGCATAGCATACTGTGGAGCCTACGTCTAAAGCATAGGGGACGACCTTCGTCCTTTCTCTCTCTTCTGCCATGGTCAAGTCTTGAGTCTTACTCAATACTCACACCTTATAACACAGCCAAGAACTCCTTCTTTGCCGATCTATTTTGAACTCCTTCAAAATCTTGTCACGGTGCATATTCATTTGAAAGTACTATCAAGCGATTTTGATCTATCCTTATAGATCTTGATGCTCAATGTTCAAGTAGCTTAATCCAGGTTTTCCATTGAAAAACACTTTTCAAATAACCCTATATGCTTTCTAGAAATTGTACATCATTTCCGATCAACAATATGTCAACAACATATACTCATCAGAAATGCTATAGTGCTCCCACTCACTTATTTGGAAATACAAGTTTCTCATAAACTTTGTATAAACCCAAAATCTTTGATCATCTCATCAAACTGTATATTCCAACTCCGAGATGCTTACTCCAGTCCTTAGAAGGATTGCTAGAGCTTTGCATACTTGTTAGCATCTTTTAGGATTGACAAAACCTTCTGGTGTATCACATACAACCATTCCTCAAGAAAATCATTGAGGAAACAACGTTTTGACATCCTATCTGCAAAATTTCATAAATAATGCAGGAACTGCTAATATAATTTCAACAGACTCTTAGCATCACTATGAGTGAGAAAGTCTCATCATAGTCAACTCCTTGAACTTGTCGTAAAACATCTTAGCAACAAGTCGAGCTTCCTTAATGGTGACACTTACCATCATTGTCCATCTTCCCTCTTAAAATCCATCTGTACCCAACAGCCTTACGACCATCAAGTAGTTCTTCCAAAGTCTACACTTTGTTTTATACATGGATCCTCTCTCGAATTTTATGGCCTCGAGCCATTTGTTGGAATCCGGGCCCACCATCGCTTCTCCACAGCTCGTAGGTTCATTGTTGTCTAGCAACAGGACTGTCGGTGTCAAAACCAGTGGATCTCGGGTAGAGGGTCCCGAACTGTGCGTCTAGGCAGATGGTAACAGGAGACGAGGGACACGATGTTTTACCCAGGTTCGGGCCCTCTCGATGGAGGTAAAACCCTACGTCCTGCTTGATTAATATTGATGATATGGGTAGTACAAGAGTGGATCTACCACGAGATCAAGGAGGCTAAACCCTAAAGCTAGCCTATGGTCTGATAGTTGTAATGTATGTTGTCCTGAGGACTAAAGCCCTCCGGTTTATATAGACACCGGAGGAGGCTAGGGTTACACAGAGTCGGTTACAATGGTAGGAGATCTACATATCCGTATCGCCAAGCTTGCCTTCCACGCCAAGGAAAGTCCCATCCGGACACGGGACGGAGTCTTCAATCTTGTATCTTCGTAGTCTTGGAGTCCGGCGGATAATGATAGTCCGGCTGTCCGGACACCCCCTAGTCCAGGACTCCCTCAATGACCTCCAAGACAGGATTACCGTACCACTCCGAAGCAGTACGCGTCCTTGTCGACCTACGAGGTTTGGTAGTGACTTGATCTGAAGTTTCGTGATCACTATCATCAGCTTCCACTTCAACTGGTGTAGGCGCCACAGGAACAACTTCATGTGCCCTGCTACAGATTGGTTGAAGTGATGGTTCAATAACCTCATCAAGTCTCCACCATCCTCCCACTCAATTCTTTCAGGAGAAACTTTTCCTCGAGAAATGCATCGTTTCTAGAAACAATCACTTTTGCTTCCGGATCTAAAATAGGAGGTATACCCAACTGTTTTGAGTGTCCTATGAAGATGCATTTATCCGCTTTGGGTTTGAGCTTATCAGGCGAAAACTTTTCCACATAAGCTTCACAGCCGCAAACTTTTAAGAAATGACAACTTAGGTGTCTCTAAACCATAGTTCATACGCTGTCATCTCAACGGAATTACGTGGTGCCCAATTTGAAGTGAATGCGGTTGTCTCTAATGCCTAACCCATAAACGATAGTGGTAATTTGATAAGAGACATCATGGTATGCACCATATCCAACAGAGTTCAGCTATGATGTTCGGACACCATCACACTATGGTGTTCCAGGCGGTATTAGTTGTGAAACAATTTGCACAATGTCTTAATTGTATACCAAACTCATAACTCAGATACTCATCTCTATGATCATATCATAGACATTTTATCCTCTTGTCACGACGATCTTCAACTTCACTCTGAAATTACTTGAACCTTTCAATAATTCAGACTTGTGTTTCATCAAGTAAATATACTCAGCATCTACTCAAATCATCTGTGAAGTAAGAACATAACGATATCCACTGCGTGCCTTAGCACTCATTGGACTGCACACATCAAAATGTATTACTTCCAACAAGTTGCTTTCTTGTTCCATCTTACTGAAAACGAGGCTTTTCAGTCATCTTGCCCATGCGGTATGATTTGCATGTCTCAAGTGATTCAAAATCAAGTGAGTCCAAATGATCCATCTGCATGGAGTTTCTTCATGCGTACATACTAATAGACATGGTTCGCATGTCTCAAACTTTAAAAAAAATGAGTGAGTCCAAAAGATCCATCAACAAGGAGCTTCTTCATGCGTTTTATACCAATATGACTCAAATGGCAGTGCCACAATTAGGTGGTACTATCATTACTACCTTATATCTTTTGGCATGAACATGTGTATCACTACGATCAAGATTCAATAAACCATTCATTTTAGGTGCAAGACCATTGACGGTTTTATTCAAATAAACAGAGTAACCATTATTCTCCTTAAATGAACAACCGTATTGCGATAAACATAATAAAATCATGTCTATGCTCAATGCAAACACCAAATAACAATTATTTAGGTTTAACACCAATCCTGATGGTAGAGGGAGCGTGCGATGTTTGATAACATCAACCTTGGAAATACTTCCAACACATATCGTCACCTCGCCTTCAGCTAGTCTCCGTTTATTCCTTAGCCTTTTATTTTTGAGTTACTAACACTTCGCAACCGAACCAGTATCTATTACCCTGGTGCTACTAGGAGCACTAGTAAAGTACACATTAATATAATGTATATCCAATATACTTCTGTCGACCTTGCCAGCCTTCTCATCTACCAAGTATCTAGGGTAGTTTTTCTTCAGTGACTGTTCCCCTCATTACAGAAGCACTTATTCTCGGGTTTGGGTTCAAACTTTGGGTTTTGTCACTAGAGCAGCAACTGATTTGCCGTTTCATGAAGTATCCCTTCTTGCCCTTGCCCTTCTTGAAACTAGTGGTTTCACTAACCATCAATAATTGATGCTCCTTCTTGATTTCTACTTTCGCGGTGTCAAACATCGCGAATATCTCAAGGATCATCATATCTATCCATGATATGTTATAGTTCATCACGAAGCTCTAGTAGTTTGGTGGCAATGACTTTGGAGAACCATCACTATCTCTTAAGGAAGATTAACTCCCACTCGATTCAAGTGACTGTAGTACTCAGCCAATCTGAGCACATGCTCAACGATTGAGCTTCTCTCCCTTAGTTTGCAGGCTTAAGAAACTCGTCAGAGGTCTCATACCTCTTGACATGGGCACAAGCCCAAAATCCCAATTTTAGCCCTTTGAACATCTCATATGTTCCGCGATGTTTCAAAATCGTCTTCGGCGCCTGAATTCTAAACCGTTTAACATTACTGAACTATCATGTAGTCATCAAAACGTGTATGTCAGATGTTCGCAACATCCACAGGCGATGTTCGAGGTTCAGCACACCGAGCGGTGCATTAAGGACATAATCCTTCTGCGTAGCAATGAGGATAGTCCTCAGTTTACGAACCTAGTCAGCATAATTGCTACTATCAACTTTCAACTAAAATTTCTCTAGGAACATATCTAAAACAATAGAACTAAAGCGCAAGTTACGAAATAATTTGCGAAGACCTTTTGACTATGTTCATGATAATTAAGTTCATCTAATTTAATGAACTCCAACTCAGATGGACACCCCTCTAGTCAACTAGGTCATGTCCGATCATCACGTGAGACGGACTAGTCATCATCGGTGTACATCTTCATGTTGATCGTATCTGCTATACGACTCATGTTCGACCTTTCGGTCTCTTGTGTTCCGAGGCCATGTCTGTACATGCTAGGCTCGTCAAGTCAACCTAAGTGTTTTGCTTGTGTAAATCTGGCTTACACCCGTTGTATTCGAACATTAGAATCTATCACACCCGATCATCACGTGGTGCTTCGAAACAACGATCCTTCGCAACGGTGCACAGTTAGGGGGAACACTTTCTTGAAATTTTAGCGAGGGATCGTCTTATTTATGCTACCATCGTTCTAACCAAATAAGATGTAAAAACATGATCAATGTAACATGCAATCAAATAGTGACATGATATGGCCAATATCATTTTGCTCCTTTTGATCTCCATATTCGGGGCGCCATGATCATCATCGTCACCGGCATGACACCATGATCTCCATCATCGTGTCTTCATGAAGTTGTCTCGCCAACTATTACTTCGACTACTATGGCTAACGGTTTATCAATAAAGTAAAGTAATTACATGGCGTTATTCAATGACACGCAGGTCATACAATAAATTAAGACAACTACTATGGCTCCTGCCGGTTGTCATACTCACCGACATGCAAGTCGTGATTCCTACTACAAGAACATGATCAATCTCATACATCACATATATATCATTCATCACATCCTTTTGGCCATATCACATCACACCGCATATGCTGCAAGAACAAGTTAGACGTCCTCTAATTGTTGTTGCAAGTTTTTTTACGTGGCTGCTATAGGTTTCTAGCAAGAACATTTCTTACCTACGCCAAAACCAGAACGTGATATGCCAATTGCTATTTACCCTTCATAAAGACCCTTTTCATCGAATCCGATCCGATGAAAGTGGGAGAGACAGACACCCGCTAGCCAGCTTATGCAACTACTGCATGTCAGTCGGTGGAACCTGTCTCACATAAGCGTACATGTAAGGTCAGTCCGGGCCGCTTCATCCCACGATGTCGCCGAATCAAGATAAGACTAGTAACGGCAAGTAAATTGACAAAATCAACGCCCACAATAACTTGTGTTCTACTCATGCATAGAAACTACACATAGACCTAGCTCATGATGACACTGTTGGGGATCGTTGCAGAAATTAAATATTTTCTACGCATCACCAAGATCAATCTATGGAGAGACTAGCAATGAGAGAGAGGGGAGTGCATCTTCATACCCTTGAAGATCGCAATGCGGAAGCGTTACAACAACGCGGATGAGGGAGTTGTACTCGTCGTGATCCAAATCACCGATGATCCTAGCGTCGAACGGACGACACCTCCGTGTTCAACACACGTACGGTTAGGAGAGACGTCTCCTCCTTCTTGATCCAGCAAGGGGTAAGGAGAGGTTGATGGAGATCCAGCAGCACGACAGCATGGTGGTGCAAGCAGCGGGGATCTCGGCAGGGCTTCGCCAAGCCAAGCTCTAAATCATGTCTTGGGTCAATAGTTGGGTTTGCCCGGCTCCTATGTTATGGTACCTTACGTTCCGCTATATCGGCTAAGGTAACACTGGGAGAACTGTTGCGATTGTGTCCCGGTTCTTCCGGACAAGCACCTCAGTAGAGAAAGCCAAAAACTGACTGTCATGATGTAGCGAGAGCTGGTCAGCTGTTCGAGAGGATCTAAAAACTTTAAGGATTTCTTCCGCATAATGCTACAACCAATGCAGCGTGCGATGGATCGGCCCTTTCCAATTAGGCACTTATGGAGCCCCTCGTGCGGACTTCTGAACACCAGGGGTTGCGCCTACCTTCCTCGAAAAACTCCTATGGCTAAGTGAGAGCGATAAAGCCCTATAGTCCGATTGCATGGTTCGCTGTGCTGAACACCTCCTTTAGGGACCCAAAACTGGGATAAAGAGTGCTAAGGTTTATCCCGAACACCCCCGTACTCACTACATTGGGGCGGAAGCCGACGACTGGTCGACTCTCAGGATTATTATATACAACGGCCAGACAGGATGAAAAACTTTCATACGACAAGCAATAAATAATGACCTTGTTCAAATATTACAAAGGACGAACATGACCATATTCATAGAAATATAATGTCCCTGGTGCATTGCTCCGCCGCAAGGCAGGCTCCTTTTAAGACACCCTCATAATACAGTTCGGGCTTGCGGTGCTCCTTCCCCTCCGGCAGTCCCTCGGTCATCAGCTTCTCTGCATCCATCTTCCCCCAATGCACTTTGGCACGGGTGAAGGCCATTCGCGCCCCTTCTATGCAGACAGACCACTTGATGACTTCCCGTCGAGGGCAGGCACTTACAAGCCTCTTCACGAGCCCGAAGTAGCTGCTCGGAATCGGCTCAGCAGGCCATAGCTGGATAATTACATCCTTCATGGCTAATTCGGCCGCCTTATGCAGCTCGACCAGCCGTTTCAGCTGATCGGAGAAAGGCATCGGATAATTCGGCGCCAGATACTGCATCCAGAAGAGCTTATTTGCAGTATTCCCCCCTTCGGCTCGGTAGAATTGGGCAGCATCAAATATGCTGAGCGACAACTCCGCACATACCCCTGTATATATCAAAACTCAAGTTATCAAATTTGATTTTCCCATCTCAAATACCGGCTTTGTATAGAAAAAGCCTTACCAGCCGCAATATTCCTAGCCTCCTGAATTTCCTTCAGGCCACCCCGGGTTTCCCCCTGGGCATCACTGACGGCTTGGCGAGCCTGGGAGAGTTCGGATTCTTTCCCTGATAAACTCTGCTCCAAGGACTCACATTTTTCCACGGCCTCCAGAAGCTTCCGCTCAGCTTCAATAACTCTGGCCCTGTGTTTCTCACGGAGAACCTGCTCTGCGGCTGCTTTCTTCTCGGCTTTGGCCACAGCCTTCTTCAGGGCCTCAATTTCGGCCGCCGCCCCTAGAGCACATTATCAAAATATTTTTATCATGCACACTCATCATTTCGTGCTACATAAACAAGGTTTATGAATACTTTGGTTATCCTCTAGCTGTTTCTTCACTTGGCCAAGTTCTCCTTCGGCCCGCTCCAGACTATGCCTCAGACCGGATACTTCCGCAGCATGAGAGGCGGCAACCGATACAGACGCCTGCTTATAAAAAAGTGATAGATGTCATTAAGCAAGTCTCCTGCGAACATATATTTCATCCTCTGTCCGGTGCATTCTTTCACCAAATAGTGTATCAGGGGCTGCTATCTATACCATGACACTCTTCCAAACTTCATAAAACATACCTCAAAGCCTCTTATGAGACTGATGCACGATTCATTCAGTCCACTCTCAGCGGACTGAATCTTCTCAATCACCGCACCCATAAGGGCACGGTGTTCATCAACAATGGAGGCACCCTTCAGCGCCGCCAATAAAGTATCCAGCACCCCTGGTTGGACAGAGGTGCCGGTGGAGCAGGCATACCTTCTCCAGCTGACGGAGGCCGCCTCCCGTGACCAGGGCCCTTCTGGGACGAAGCCTCGGTTTCATCCCTATGTTTGGGGGAGGGGGCTTTCGGGGGTGTCCCGATCTCCATTGCATCAAAACCTAGCAAATCCTCTGATGATGATTGTTCGGCGCGGGCCCTCGTTGGACTGAAAAAGTAAGGCTCAAATTAAAATATCACGATGTGGCAATTCTTGGCACATGAGTGTGTTCGGATTTTATACTCACGAGTTCGCCAGGGGCTCGGCCCTGGGATCCCACTCCGGGCTGCTATCGGCGGCAGCGGTGGACTCTTGAAGAGGAGTTTTCCCCTCTTAGGAGAATCAACCTCCAAGGAGATGGAGGCTGTTATTTTCTTCTTTCCCCCCGCGGGGATTCGTCGTCCTCCTCCTCCTCCCCGTCCTCTTCGGAGGAAGAATGGGCATGGGAGTCTTCGGATTTTGTGTCCGGGGCAGCACGGCGACGGAGGCCACCCCAGGTCTTCTTGGTCTCCTTTTCGGTCTTCTTCTTCGGCGCCTTATATGGCGCCGGGACTAGCATCTTCGTTAGAAGTGGGCCGGCAGGTTCTTCCGGCAAAGGGGCTGGACAATAGATCCATCCCGCCTTCTTCGCCCAGCCCTAGGAAAATGATATGAAATACGTTAAGAATTTTCCTGAGATTGTACGGATGGAACACATGAATTATCAAACATTCAGTTGCTTACCAAACTTGCGGGGCGGGACAGTTGGTACCCACGGTCCTCGGTGGAGTCCAGCCACGGTTAGCCGGACTTAAAAAGAACCTTCCAGATGTCCTTGTGCGTAGAGCCAAAGAGCTCTAGTAGGGTCTGGTGCTTGGCCGGGTCGAACTCCCATAGATTGCAAGCTCGGTGTTGACATGGTAGAATCCGGCGAACCAACATCACCTGGACTACATTGATGAGCTTGACGCTCTTGTCTTCCATGTCTTGGACGCGCGTCTGGAGCTCTGATAGCTCGTCAGACGAAGCCCAGCTCAGGCCCTTCTCGTGCTAGGACGTAAGTCGCAGGGCAGCACCGGATCTGAACTCCGGAATGGCGGTCCACTCCTTGCCACGCGGCTCGGTGATGTAGTACCACTGCTGCTGCCACTCCTTGACAGAATCATTGAAAGTCCCTGTCGGCCATGTAACATTGGGCATCTTGCTCACCATGGTGCCTCCGCACTCGGCATGCTCGCCGCTCAACCTTGGGCTTCACATTAAAGACCTTCAGCCATAAGCCAAAGTGCGGCGGGACGCGGAGAAAGGCCTCGCACACGACGATGAATGTCGAGATGTTGAGGAAGGAATTGGGAGATAAATCATGGAAATCAATCCCATAATAGTACATGATGTCGCGAACAAATGGGTGGAGGGGAAACCCTAGCCAGCAGACAAAATGAGGGAGGAATACCACCCTCTCATGGGGTTCTGGAGTGGGGATGATCTGTCCCGCCGTCGGGAGACGGTGGCTAATTCTCTTGGCAAGATACCCGGTCCCCCGAAGCTTTTTGATATACTTCTCCCGTACGGTAGAAGGCATCCACTTGACTCCTGCTCCAGATCCGGACATCTTCGGGAAGCCTTCTTGGGTGGAGAAGAGTAGCGCTTGGGCACTAGGGCTCGAGCGGAAAGGAATGGATGGGTAGAGAAGGGCGTGGGTGAAAAGGGAAGTTCTTATCCCCTTATAAAGGCAACAAAAATTCTGCGCCTCCCCACTTGCCCGTTAAATTCGCTTATTCCCCAAACGCCATGTTTGGTGGCACGGTTAGGTTACCCACATCTGTATTGATGAGGATCCCGTGATAAGGGGACACGATCTCTGCTTCGACAAGACGTGCCGATAAAACCGCTTCACGATATGTGCGGAGGCTGGTTGTGAAAAATGGTTCGAATAAAGAGAGGGCCATGGCGGGATGTCACGCTATGAAAAGCTGTCAGCGGATTAGATTTGTGGAAAATTATACACTCCACAGTGGTATGTGGAATTTGTTTTGCAGAGCCAGACACGATCCTTGTGTTCTAAATCTTCTACGGAGTATTCAGAGAAGGAAACCGCCTTGCAATGCCGAAGACAATCTGCGTGCCGGACTCATTGTCATTGAAGCCTGGTTCAGGGGCTACTGAGGGAGTCCTTGATTAAGGGGTCCTCGGACAGCCGGACTATATACTTTGGCTGGACTGTTGGACTATGAAGATACAAGATTGAAGACTTGGTCCCGTGTCCGGATGGGACTCTCCTTTGTGTGGAAGGCAAGCTTGGATATTCGTAAATGTAGATTTCCTTCTCTGTAACCAACGCTGTGTAACCCTAGCCCCCTCCGGTGTCTACATAAACCGGAGGGTTTAGTCCGTAGGACAAGAACAATCATAATCATAGGCTAGCTTCTAGGGTTTAGCCTCTACAATCTCGTGGTAGATCAACTCTTGCAATACTCATATCATCAAGATCAATCAAGCAGGAAGTAGGGTATTACCTCCATCGAGAGGGCCCAAACCTGGGTAAAACATCGTGTCCCCTGCTTCCTGTTACCATTAGCCTTAGACGCACAGTTCGGGACCCCCTACCGGAGATCCGCCGGTTTTGACACCGATACCCCCCATCCTCGTGTGCCCCTCGTGGATCCCCTGACCGACTTCTTTCGCCTATGTAAGTCCATATGCCATAAAACCTTCGGGGAACAAGATAGATCGGGATTTCTGCCGCCGCAAGCCTCTGTAGCCATCAAAAACCTCTCGGGAGCCCGTTCCGTCACCCTGGCGGAGGGGGAATCCATCACCGGTGGCCATCTTCATCATCCCGGCGCTCTCCATGACGAGGAGGGAGTAGTTCACCCTCGGGGGTGAGGGTATGTACCAGTAGCTATGTGTTTGATCTCTCTCTCTCTCGTGTTCTTGAATTGGCACGATCTTGATGTATCGCGAGCTTTGCTATTATAGTTGGATCTTATGATGTTTCTCCCCCTCTACTCAATGGATTGAGTTTTCCCTTTGAAGTTATCTTATAGGATTGAGTCTTTAAGGATTTGAGAACACTTGATGTATGTCTTGCCGTGCTTATCTGTGGTGACAATGGGATATTCACGTGATCTACTTGATGTATGTTTTGGTGATCAACTTGCGGGTTCAATGAACTTATGCATAGGGGTTGGCACACGTTTTTATCTTGACTCTCCGGTAGAAACTTTGGGGCACTCTTTGAAGTACTTTGTGTTGGTTGAATAGATGAATCTGAGATCATGTGATGCATATCGTATAATCATGCCCACGGATACTTGAGGTGACAATGGAGTATCTAGGTGACATTAGGGTTTTTGTTGATTTGTGTCTTAAGGTGTTATTATAGTATGAACTCTATGATAGATTGAACGGAAAGAACAGCTTCATGTTATTTTACTATGGACTCTTGAATAGATAGAACAGAAAGGATAACTTTGAGGTGCTTTCGTACCCTACCATAATCTCTTCGTTTGTTCTCTGCTATTAGTGGCTTTGGAGTGACTCTTTCTTGCATGTTGAGGGATAGTTATGTGATCCAGTTATGTTATTATTGTTGACAGAACTTGCACTAGTGAAAGTATGAACCCTAGGCCTTGTTTTCTACCATTGCAATACCGTTTACGCTCACTTTTAGCATTAGTTACCTTGCTGTTTTTATATTTTCAGATTACAAAAACCTATATCTACCATCCATATTGCACTTGTCTCACCATCTCTTCGCCGAACTAGTGCACCTATACAATTTACCATTGTATTGGGTGTGTTGGGGACAGAAGAGACTCTTTGTTATTTGGTTGCAGCATTGTTTGAGAGAGACCATCTTCATCCTACACCTCCCACGGATTGTTAAACATTAGGTCATCCACTTGAGGGAAATTTGCTACTGTCCTACAAACCTCTGCACTTGGAGGCCCAACAACGTCTACAAGAAGAAGGTTGTGTAGTAGACATCAAGCTCTTTTCTGGCGCTGTTGCCGGGGAGGTGAGTGCTTGAAGATATATCTTTAGATCTTGCAATCGAATCTTTTTGTTTCTTGTTTTATCACTAGTTTAGTATATAAAAGAAAATTAGAAAAAAATGGAGTTAAGTTTGTCTCATACGCTTCATCTTTTCAATATCTTTTGTGAGAATGATGGGAAGGAAAAATGTGCTCAAGTGCTAGAAGAAGAAGTCTCTAAAATGTTTGGCACCAAATCTTTGAATGATGAGCATGATTGCAATGTTGTTAGTATGAACTCCTTGAATATCCATAGTATTAATGATGATTGCACTAGTCATGATGAAAATATCTCTTATAAGCACGTCGATTTTTGTGGAGAACATTGGGTTTGTGTCGGTGTACGAAAGTAGGGGCTCTCCTTTTGACCCCTTTACTTGTGCACGGGCAGTCAGAGCCACGCGCCATGGCCGCACATAGCAGGGCAAAGGAGGGAAGCCGGAAGGAAACCGAAGGCTCGAGACAAACAAGGCAACATCAAGGACCAAGGCCAAAAAGTGCAGATGGGCGAATCAGGTTTCCCCCAGCAAGACCCTTGCCATGGGCAGCCTCTGCATCCCCGGCAAGCCCCTTGCCTGGGCAGCTCGCCCACACCAATGGAGTGGGCCACCCACAAGCCACGATCTCCAACACTAACAACCACATTGGACCAAGGCTCGGAAGGCACCCCCATGGTGGCACGCAGATCTTTGTGAAGACATAGAATGCTCAAGATCAGATGAGGATTGGAAGGCAACACTCCCCGTCAAGATCCTTACCAAAGAAACCCATAAGACCCTCGGCAAGATCCTTGTCGGGGATGCTAGCGCGCCACAGCAAGACCCTTGCCGGGCCCCCTGACAACACCCTTGACAGAGGCGACAGTAGGGCCACTGCTAGGCCCGCACCAACCAACTCCCTGCCGCCATTCGCATGCAGTTACCAGCCTAACCAGCTGGCCAGACACCTGCGTGGCAACAAGCAGCTTCCAGGCCAGCTCGGCACGCACCTCTGTGGTGGCATGCAGTTCTTCGTGGAGGCTCCACCACCGCGCCACCTCAGTTGCTTGCTTGCCTACATGGCACCGCATGCATCACTGGCCAGGGCGCGTGTCAAAGCGCGAAGGAGCGGTGAAGGATGGGACGGGCCTCACTCATGTCCCTGATAAAGTGAGGGACACATAAGCCATGCATTAATCGCATCTTGTCCGGTAATACGGGCGATAAGCTCGCAATACTGTAGGCCTTTCCACCTCCTATGTGCCACTGTGGCAGCCCCTTTTGCCTATAAAAGGAGGCCCATGGCATACAGGAAAAGGATTCAGCTCTTTCGAACCATGCATCACCCATAGCTAGTTCGTGAGCTCAAGAACACTCAATACATCCACCAAGCAGGACTACGGTTTTACACATCCTCGCGGCCCGAACCTGGGTAAACTATCCCTATGTCAATTACTAATTCTGCTCTTCTCACAACCCCGCGCCCCACAACCGTACTAGGCATTCTTGTGATCCCATAGATGTCGTTTCCCATAGGTGTCGTTTCCCACCGACATCTCTGGCGCGCCAGGTAGGGGACGCAATTGTGAGAATCTGGTCTAGCAGTTGACCTAGCTGTTCTTCATCGCCATGGCTCCTAGGAAGAAGATGACCACGGCGATCGGTTCGTCCGGGACCGGATTGCCAGTACCGGTGCGGATAAGTAGCGGGCCAGTCGCGGAGAGAACCCGTGGCGCGCCCCGCGAACATCCGCATCACCCTGGCGGTCTAGGCCTGGTGACCGGCGTCGTTCGCGCGCCAGGCGACGAGCCACCAATCGCGGGCTCCAGAGATGATGTCGGGGCCCCCGCAGGCGGAGCGGGGCCCTCCAGGGGCGCTGTCATCACGCCAGACGGCAGCACGGTGGCCTCCAAGACGCCAACACCGGCGCCCACAGCACGCTCTTCCCAGGTTGTGCGTGACGAGCAGCGCCCCCCTGCTGTTGACCCTGGGCACCGTCCTGGGAAGAGTCACATGCGCCCTTCACATGATGAGGAAGGACAGCATGCGCGCTGAGGTGCTGACGGGGTTGGCGAACGGCTGCGGGTCCGTGACGCGGCTTCTTCTAACGCAGTTAGAAGTCGAGGCGCATCGCAGTCCACCCAGCTTTCGCCGCCACCCACGCCAGCAGAAGCCCTAGCACGCACGCAACTGCTCCTTAATTTTCCTCCCACTACAGAGAAGCTCGACGAATGGAGGGCCACCGCCCGGAGCCTCATCGGCATCGCCAACAACGATGAGGTGCGGCCGGCGGGACCCGTAGGCCGTCGCTCCATCGGGCCACCGCATGCGAGCGAAAGCCGGGTCGGAGGCGATGCGGCCACAGTGCACTCCCCTCCTCCATCCCGACCATCATGGGTGTCGGTCCGTCGTGTTGACGCTCATGAAAAAATCTCCATAGCGTCGTCCGACCCGCGAACCTACCGCAACCAACGCCAGGTTCTTCCGGAGCGAGTTCATGAAGACGCTCGAACCACCATCGAGCGCCGGCGTGACGCACGCCACCAGTCGGATAGGCGGGCAGGGCCCACTACGGATCACCCAGCACTGGTAGGCTACGGTGGCCTCCCTTATGAGGTAGGTTGTCCGGCCTTCACCCGTGATCTGCATATCATCCCCCAGAAGGAAGGACAAAACTTGCGCATGTACATCCAAAGGTTCAGCCGAGTGCAATATAACATCCCCGATGTTCATCCTGCCACTGTGATCAGTGCATTCCATCAGAATGTGCACAATCGTAAGATGCGTGAAGAGCTGGCGATGAACAAGGTCAGGGATGTGTCCAAACTTTATGTTCTGGCCGATCGGTGCGCTCGCGTTGAAGATGGAAGGAAGTACCCTGGCAAAGACGCCGGCGCGGAAACCGACTCCACGGATGGTACCGCCACCCCAGGGATGAAGGGTTGGCGCCGTAACAGGAAGCACAGCGGCAAGACTGTGCTTGCCGTCGAGGGGTCCGACGACACCGGCGCCACCAAGAAACCCAAGGCAAGTGACCTCGGCAAGGAGGTTGCTGGGTGTGCCGCTTGCCGGGCCTTGGCTGCTGCCAATAAGCTAGGGGACTCCGACAAGCAGTACTGCAAGATCCACCGCACCAAAGGCCATGATCTCTAGAACTACCGGCAGGTGGAGCTTCTCGCTAAGAAGCAGAAAGCCGAGTATGAGTGGCGGGACAAGGAGAAAGGCCAAGAGGGTGCCGAGGGATCCGGCACGAAGCATGGCGGCCAAGAGGCCGCCGCGAAAAAAGATTATCAGTAGGAGAGGCCCGCCCGGGGCCGCGACAAGAAGCAGGAAGGTGATGATCATGACGAGGACAATGAGTCCCGCGACCATGAGTTCCAGAAAGCCACAGAATCTATGTGCATCGATGGTGGCGCCTCGCTGCATACATCCCACCGCCAGCTCAAGCAGTGGGCATGTGAGATCACAGCGGTGGAGCCGTCGCTCGATGCACGGAAGCCGCTGAGGTGGTCCAGCATGCCTATCATCTTCAACACCGAGGACCATCCTAATCGCACGACTGCGGTCGGGTGCTTGCTGTTGTTGGTCTCACCAACAATCCGCAACCTCAAGGTGACAAAGATGCTGGTTGACGGCGGGGCCGGCCTGAACTTGATCTCGTCTGTTGTGATCAAGAGGCTGCAAATCCCTAATGGAGACCTCGAGGAGACGGGCACGTTCCAAGGGGTCAACCCGGGAAGAAGCCAGCCGAAGGGAAAGGTCACACTGCCCGTGACATTCGGAGGCGAGCTGAACCACAGGACGGAGCGGATTATCTTTGATGTAGCCGAGATCCCCTTGCCCTACAACGGGATCCTCGGCCGCCCGGCACTGGCGAAGTTCATGGCAGCTTCACATTATGCCTACAACATGCTGAAGATGACCGGGCCGATGAACATCATCACCGTCCCCTCCGACAAGAAAGATGCGTTGATTTGCGCCGACCAACTCTACCGGAAAGCAGTTGTAGCAGCTGCCGCCAAGGCACCTGCTCCTGTCGACGGAGCCCTGGGAGGGAAGAAGACTGGCGAGACCCCTCGCACCTACTCTGGCAAGCGCACCTCTTCGGGGTGTTGCGCTCCCATTGAGGACGTGCCAGAGAGCTCCGCCGGCAAGAGTAAGAGGTCCAAAGCTGCACCACCAGAGACCAAGAAGGTGCCCGTCAAGGAGGACGGCACGGGCGGGAGCTTTTACCATAAGCTCCACCCTCGACAGCAAATAGGAAAGCGACCCCGTCACTTTCCTGCGAGCAAATAGGGAAGTGATTGAGCACCATCTTGTTGTCTGTCCTCATGCGCGGCCCGTCAAGCAGAAGGTTAGGAAGCAAGCCCTGGAAAGGCAGGAGTTCATCACGGAGGAGATCAGAAAACTAGAGGCGGCAGGCTTGGTAAGAGGAGTACTCCATCCGACGTGGTTGGCCAATCAGGTAGTGGTGCACAAGGCAAACGGGAAGTGGAGACTGTGTATTGATTACACATACGTCAATAAGGCTTGTCCAAAGGATCCCTTCCTGTTACCGTGCGTTGACCAGATTGTTGACTCCACGGCTGGATGTGGCCTGTTATCATTCCTCGATGCCTACTCGGGATACCACCAGATCTTCATGACAAAAGAGGACGAGGAGAAGTCGGCATTCATCACCCCATGTGGTACGTATTGCTTTTTACGAATGCCTTTCGGGTTGAAGAGTGCTGGCTCAATCTTTGCAAGAGCGGTCCAAATTGGTGTTCAGCCCCAGCTACATAGAAATATGGAAGCTTATATGGATGACATAGTGGTCAAAACCAAGGATAACAACACTTGTGCAAGATCTGGAGGAAACATTTGCAAACTTGCGCAAGATCAACCCCAAATTGAACCCTGAGAAGTGTGTCTTCGGCGTCCCGTCTGGCAAGCTTCTTGGATTCTTTGTGTCCCAGCGCGGGATTGAAGCAAACCCAGATAAGATCAAGGCCATTGAGAAGATTGAGGCACCCAAACGGATCAAGGACGTGCGTCGGCTCACTGACTGCGTTGCCGCCATGAGCCGATTCATCTCCAAGTCCGCGGAGCATGCCCTTCGTTTTTTCCAAGATCTTGAAGAAAACGGGGCCAGTGGAGTGGACCCCAGAGGCCGAGGTAGTGCTGCAAGATTTGAAGAAGTACCTCTCCTCTACCCCGGTGCTGGTTGCACCCAAACCACAAGAACCATTGCTGTTGTATCTAGCGGCAACGAAACAGGTGGTTAGTGCTGCACTAGTGGCACAGAGAGAGGTCGACAAATAGACTGCGGTAGCAACAAAGTCAAAGGATGGTGAGCCGGAACCCTCCTTGGCAGAGCTCGGTCCCGGCAAGACTGAGTCCCCGGAGGGGGCTGACGCAAGTGCAACAGGGTCCATGCAACTGGGTGAAGTGGTGCAAAAGAAGAAAATGATGCAGCACCCTGTTTACTTCGTCAATTCCCTCTTGCAGGGGGCTAGGTCAAGGTACTCAGGTGTGCAAAAGCTGCTCTTCGGCCTTCTTATGGCCTCGGGGAAGCTGTGCCATTACTTCCAAGCGCACAAGATCACGGTGGTCACCCACCTCCCATTGCAGTGGATACTGCATAACCCAGATGCAACGAGAAGGATCGTGGAACGGGCCCTGGAGTTGTCAAGTTTCGGTTTAAAGTTCGAAAGTACCTCGACGATTCAGAGCAGAGTCTTGGCAGAGTTTGTTGCAGAATGGACCTCGACGCCCAACGAAGAGGTACAGGAGACCACTCTCCCCGGCAAGGAAACAAGTCGCAATTGGATCATGTACTTTGATGGGGCCTTTTCGCTGCAAGGCGCCAGTGCTGGTGTGCTGCTTGTCACACCCACCAGGGAGCACCTCAAGTATGTCATCCAGATGCACTTCCCCCGAGAGATGTCAACTAACAACACCGCCGAGTACGAGGGTTTGCTTGCCGGTCTCAGGATCGCGGCGGACCTCGGAGTCAAAAAGCTCATCGTCAGGGGCGACTCACAGCTCGTCGTCAGGCAGATCAACAAAGATTATCAATGCCCCTTGATGGAAGCTTACGTAAATGAGGTTAGGAAGCTGGAGGAGCGCTTTCACAGTATACAAGCAGAGCATGTCCCTCGGACGGAGAACGACATCGCCGACTACCTGTCAAAGTGCACTGCCCTCAAGCTACCTGTGGAACCAGGTACTTTTGTGCTTCAGTTAACTCAACCATCGGTCGAGCCGTCAACTGGGCAGAACAAGCGGAGGAACCTAGGCTCCGGCAAGTACTTCCCCACCGAGCTCCCCAGAGCCGCCAGCGAAGATGTTGTCGTGGATGCCAATCCTGCCGCGGGGTAACCGACTCCGGCAGGGCCTCGGGTCATGGCCGTAGAGAAGACCGCTCCCGTGGCAGAAGAGATGCCTTTGGTCCTTATCGTCGAGCCACAGGCTCCGGCATGGGCGCAGCACACCGTCCGATTCCTCCAAAAAGGAGAGCTTCCTGAGGAACAGGAAGAGGCAGAAAGAGTAGCCTGCCGGTCTGCTCTGTACCAATTCGTTGATAACGTGTTGTATAGAAAAAGACCGAATGGGGTGAAATTGAAGTGCATCTCCTGGGAGGAAGGTCTAAAGCTGTTGGCAGAGATACATGGAGGCATATGTGGCTCCCACATAGGGTCGAGGGCCCTTGTCGGCAAGGCTTTCCGGCAAGGTTTCTTCTGGCCCACCGCCCTCCAGGATGCGATGGCACTAGTAACCAGGTGTGAATCATGCCAGTTCCATTCGAAGAAGCTTCGTCAACCAGCTCAAGCCCTTCAAACTATCCCTCTCTCCTGGCCCTTCTCGGTCTGCGGGCTTGACATATTGGGCCCCTTCCCCCGTGCTGTCGGGGGCTTTGAGTACTTGTACATCGCAATCGACCAGTTCACAAAGTGGCTAGAGGTGGAAGCAGTGAGGAAGGTGACCGCGCAGTCAACCATCAAGTTCTTCAAGGGACTAGTGTGCCATTTTGGGGTGCCCAATTGGATCATCACCGACAACGGCACATAGTTCACAAGCCATGCCTTCATGCAATACATTGAGGATCTCGGTAGTAGGGTCTGTTTTGCCTCCGTGGCACATCCATGGAGCAACGGCCAAGCAGAGCAAGCAAATGCCGAAGTCCTGCGAGGCTTAAGAACGAAGTCTTTTGACATGCTGCGCAAGAGTGGAAGACGCTGGATTGATGAGTTGCCGACGGTTCTTTGGTTGATCAGAACAACGTCAAATCGAGCCACCGGCCAGACACCCTTTGCCCTGGTCTAAGGGGCAGAAGCAGTTCTCCCCATGGAACTCATATACGGGTCACCTCGAGTGCTCGCTTATGATGAGCTTGAGTAAGAGCGATTGTGGCAAGATGAAACAACGCTCCTTGAGGAAGATCGTCTTCGGGCGGCTGTGAGAGCAGCATGCTACCAGCAAGCCTTGCACCGCTACCATAGCCGCAAGGTTCATGCCCGGAGCTTTGAGGAAGGCGACCTTGTTCTTCGGCACGTTCAGTCGGCCAAGAATTCCAACAAGTTGACGCCGAAGTGGGATGGCCCTTATCGGGTAAGATGAGACACCAGGCCCGGCGCAGTCCGGCTGGAGACCGAAGATGCCATTCCAGTGAGCAACTCCTAGAACATCGAGCATCTCCGAAAGTTTTACCCATAAGGCGCGGCTGCCGGGCCTCCCGGCAAGCCACCCTTCTGTACAAGCCTTGCCGGCAAGGCATGTAACCGTTTGTACAAAGCCAGGCGCAGACCTTGAGCATAAATAAACGAAGCGCTGGCGCCCTAAGTCATAGCATGCATGCTAGGTCGAGTCTCTTCCTTCGTATGGGTTGATAGTGCTTGGCGGTGGCTAACCCCTAGCTTAGAGGTCGAGTGCGCGTCTCTCTGTTCTTCTGTGTCTTCTTTGGTTCGCAGGGCACATAAGTTTTCAGCAAATTTCTTGCCGAGCTATTCTGGAAGAAAGTGGACGGACCGGCGTCTGGGCCCTGGCAAGCCAGAGTTGCCGGGGGCTGCAAGAACAAGGATCCATCCGCGGCAGGCTAAGGTTGCCGGGGGCTGCAGATCCAGATAAGTTATCTATCCTCTATCATGCATTTCGTTATGGACTGGATATGTGAAACCTCATTTTATTTCTAGGCTACCGTGCTCCCTTTTCTCCGAACCCAAGGATTATCTCCTAGGTCCGGATCTGGTCGTAGTCGCGGTAGCAAACAAATGAAATGAGGAGCCTAATCCCACCTCGTCCCTGCCTCCACCAAGGGCGTGAGAAAGGTCGAGCGAAGTGGGGGACGGCAAGGCCTGTTGCCGGGCGAAAAAAACGTTTATCTTGAAAAATAACAAGGATTCACTCCTTGCCGTGGGTTCCACCCGCGAACGAAAAACCCGGCAAACATCCCTTTTTCATTAAAAAAACATCCCGTATGGGTACAATTCATACGAAATGAAAAACATGGGCAAGGGGATTACAAGTTCTAAAGTTAATAAAGGCCCAAAGGCTTACAAGACTAAAAAGAGATAAGATGCCCTAATCCCTTTCTTGTCCCTCTCCTCAGGAGGCAGGTCAAGGAAGCGAAAAATGGCGGAAGGGGCGCCTAGGTGAAGTACGAGCAGCAGAAGATACCAAGAGAACATGCCGGCGATCGCCTAGGAGAGGGTCAGCGGTGGTGGCACTGGGGAAAGAGCTGGAAGATGAGGCAGCGGTCCGTCGATGAAGGCGTCGTTGCCTGCCGACTCCGACTTGACATCCCGCCACCCGCCTTATTCGCCTTCCCCGGCTTCCCTTCACCAGCTGCCCAAGTAGGCGGCCCCGATAGTCCAAGGAGCTGGCCCGTCCCCCGGTGGGTCCCGCCAGAGGAGCGGCCAGGTGCAGATGTTGCTGCTGCCGCACCCGCCCAGGCACAGGGCATCCGACGCCTAGTCAGACTCGTTCCCGTCATCTGCCCCGCTGTCCTCCTCATCACTCCCGCTCGAGGAAGTGTTCCCATCGTCGGAGGAGCTCTCCATGCAGCACTTCAAGTGAGTTCCAAGATCTCCAAAGACCTTGACGGAGAGCTGGCCGTTCTCCATTAATTTGAAAAAGAGAACGAGCCCCACCGTCAAGTTGTGGACGCGGGAAAAGTTCTTCCACCCTCGGCGGGGATACATAACGTGAGGGGCGGGGAACTCGACATTGGCCCATGTGTCGCTGTTCCCACAACCCCTCATATGCAGCCGCAACGCCTGCGGCGGATCCAGCTCCATCTCCCGCGCAAATGGAGTCGGGAGGCAAAGACGATGGCACGGCGGCTGGCGCAGCCTGACGAAGCACTCGCAAGGGTTGTTCCCGACGTGGCCCACCATCGGAGGAGAGTTCGCTGGCGGAGGCGAGGCCGGTCTGCCACCCCGTCCTCCTCTCCTTCGAGCACCACGACGGCCTCGACCACAACGGCCATGACGATGCATTGCCTAGCCGAGACCCTCGCCGCCACCGATGAAGCGTCGCCACGCCCCCTCGCCATGGCAGATGGAAGGAAGAAGCAAGAATAAGGAGAAGCAGATGATGAGGGATTGAGGGGGCGAGGCTCGGCTGCCCCCTCTTGGCCAATCCGGCCCATTGAAGTGACAGCAAGCGGGGCCGTCAACCGCCCTCCCCGCTCCATTGAAGGCGCGTGGGAGTCGACCCACGCACACGCGCGACTTCCCACATCCCGCACGCCTATCATTCATTTTGCATCGTGCATGCAGCGAACGCAGCGCTGGTACACACCAGTGACACTGTGTCGTACCAGTTCTTTGTTGACTAAGGTGTATGCTGCTGCCCCCCGTTGCACTTGTCGGGCTAGGATCTCATCAGTCGGTAGCTCTTTGTTCACCAGGAAGTTGAGGATGGATTGGGCCCATGAAGGTGCTGCTATTTCTTCGACTGCCACGACTGCAACCTATACAAGGGCGGTTGGACCGGGAGGCGGCGGGTTGGAGTTGGCTGCCGCCTGTTGAGTTGAAGAAGTCCGCGGGCCGACTTCTGCAGTCCCCGGGCCGGGCTCTGAAGTCCCTGGGCCGGGTGCGACGGCTACAGTCCCCGGGCCGCCTGCCGAAGTCCCCGCGCTTGCCTCTGGGGCCCTCAAGTCGGATCCGACTGCTTTAGGAGGGGCAGGCACAAAGATGGAGTCGGACTCTAGTGATGGCTTGACAGACGGCTTGAGGAGGCGCTATAGGGCGACGCCGGCTGCTATTGCTTGCCGGGTGGAGCCGATCCGTGCCAGGGCATCTGCTTGCTTGTTGTCATTTCTTGGCACATGGAGGAACTCGCACCCGTCAAAATATCACTGAGTTGCTGTACGAGGATGCGGTAGCTTGCCATATTTGCATCCTTGGCGTCCCAATCGCCTGACGACTGCTGGACCACCAAATCGGAGTCACCATTGCACAGGATCCGGCGAATGCCGAGTTCCTTGGCAAGCTGGAGCCTGTGTGTGAGTGCCTCATATTCAGCTACGTTGTTGGAGGCAGCAAAGTGGATTTGCAGCACATATCTGAGCTTGTCACCTTTGAGAGAGGTGAGGACGATGCCGGCTCCCAGACCGGTGTGCATTTTTTAACCATCAAAGTGCATCTGCCAATGGGTGGAGTGTGGCGCTGGCGGCAGGTACTGGGTCTCGGCCCAGTCGACGAGGAAGTCGGCCAGTGCTTGTGACTTGATGGTGGTGCGAGGCTGGTAGTAGATGGTGTAGGGGGCTAGATCTATGACCCATTTGGCCACTCGCCCCGAAGTGTCTCGGCTTCCAATGATCTCAGCAAGCGGAGCAGTGCAGACAACAGTGATTGGGTGCTCTTGGAAGTAGGGCTTCAGCTTCTTGGCGGCAAAGTACATGCCATAGCACATCTTCCAATAGTGGGGGTAGTTTTTCTTGGAGGCGGATAGCACTTCACTCGAGTAATACACTGGCCTCTGGACCGGCAATGCTTTGCCCTCCTCCTTGCGTTCCACCACTATGACTGTGCTGACCACCCAACTGGTGGTGGCGATGTAGAGGAGCATGGGCTCTTTATCAGTCGGAGCCTCCAGAACAGACGGGGTGGTGAACATCTTATTGAGCTGGAGAAAAGCTTCATCCTCCTTGTCGTTCCACTCCAAAAAGTGGTGTTCTTCATGATCTGGTACCGGGGAAGAGCCTTCTCGCCCAGCCGGTTGATGAAATGGCTGATTCATGCCAGGCAGCCGGTGAACTTCTGCATGTCCAGCAGTCGGGTGGGCACCTCCATCTTATCAATGGCCTTGATCTTCACAGGGTTGCACTCTATGCCACGCTCTGAGACCAGGAAGCTGAGAAGGTAGCCGGCTGGTACTCCGAAGACGCATTTCTCCGGGTTGAGCTTGATCTGAAATCGGCGCAGGTTCTCAAATGTCTCCTTGAGGTCTTCCAGCAGCATGCCATGCTTCTCCGTCTTCACCACCACATCGTCCACATAAACATGGGCGTTTCTACCGAGTTGCTTGAGGAGACACTTCTGCATGCAACGCTCAAACATGGCGCCGGCATTTCGCAAGCCGAACGTCATGGCCAGGTAGTAGAAGGCTCCAAATGGCGTGATGAAGGTGGTCTTCAGCCTGTCGGTCGGGTTCATCTTAATCTGATGGTACCCTGAGTACGCATCAAAAAAACTCAGCAGCTCGCATCCGGCTGTGGAGCTTATCACTTGGTCAATTCTTGGTAAAGCAAAGGGACCTTTGGGGCAAGCTTTGTTGAGACTGGTATAATCAATACACATGGGCCACTGCTTATTCTTTTTCAGCACAAGAACTGGGTTGGACAACCATTCTGGAAAGAATACTTCCATAATGAAGCCGGCTGCTAGAAGCCGGGCTATCTCCTCTCCAACAACTCTTCTCTTTTCTTCCGACAGGCGGCGCAAGGGCTGCTTGACCGGCTTGGCGTCAGGTCGGACATGTAACTTGCGCTCGGCAAAATCCGTCGGAACACCCGGCATGTCTTCGGGAGACCATGCAAAGATGTCTTGATTCTCGCGGAGGAAATCGATGAGCTCGCTTTCCTATTTGCTATCAAGGTTTGCACCTATGACGGCGTGCCTCTCCGGGTGCTCCGGATCGAAGGGTGTCTTCTTTGTTTCCTGCACCGGCTTGAACGAGCCCTCAACTTCCGACTCCTTGGGGATGGGTGACATTTCCGGCTTCTTGCCTGCCATCGCCACAACCCGGTCAAGGAGCCGTTTTTCATCTGTGATTACAAGGGACTCGGCCAGCCGGCTGCTGTCTACCGCGCAGGCGGACGACTTCTTGTATTCTCCGACTATGGTCAGGATTCCCTTGGCAGTCAGCATCTTCATCTTGAGAAAGCATAGTGGGGGACCGCCATGAACTTGGCCAGTGCAGGCCAGCCAAGTAGTGCATGGTAGGGGCCCTCGAGGTCCAGAACTTCAAACCAAACTGGCTCTCGGCGGAAATGAGTCTTGTCTTCGAAGAGAACATCGATCTGGGTCTTGCCGATTGGTGAGCAGGAAAGGCCAGGGACTATGCCATGGAATACAGTCCGACAGGGGTGAAGCTGCTTCTGCTTGATTCCCAACTTATCCATTGTGTCACGGTACAGGATGTTGATGCTGCTGCCGCCATCTATCAGGGCTCTGGAGAAATGAGTTGCCCGCCTCTCTGTGGCGAAGGTGGCATCTAAGACCAGGGGATAAGAGCCAGGGGAGGGCATCACCTCCGGGTGGTCGGCTCTGCTCCAACTGATGGGCTTTTCAGACCAATACATGAATTCTGGATTTTCTGATGCCACTGCTTGTACTTCTTGCTGCTGCTGTCGTCTGCTGCGTCTGTCGTCGGCCACACTGGTGAACACAACATAGGCTCCATGCTCCTCAGGATATTCATCTTGTATGGCACTGACTGGCCGAGCCGCCGGCTGCTGGGGCGGAGGAGGTAGGAGTCCATCTCCCTTGGCGATTCTGGTGAGCCAATGGCACTTCCAATTGGTGTGGTTGGACGGCTTTGCACCACTATGGAACTTGCAGGGTGCATCAAGAGTCTGTTTGTACGAGAAGGCAGGCAACCAATTGGGCTTGCAGCCCTGCTGACGATTGGGCGCTGGCTGCCCTTCCGGCTGCTAGTCTTCGACTGTCGCCACCTGCCGGTTGGTGGAAGCCGGCTGGGTGGCCTTGCGCTTGTTGTCGCCTGGTTGCTGTCGCCGACTGGTGTCACCAGCCGGAGTCCGAGGAGCCTGAGGAGCTACCTTGCCGAATGCATCAACTATGATCTCCGCCTTCATGGAGAAATCGGCCGTGGCGTGCTTGTCAGCAATGATCAGTAGTTCGTCAAGAGTCGCAGGCTCGTCGCAGAGAAGCCGGTGCTTGAGGAGGGTGCCTTCTTGGCACCCGGCAGTGAAGTACTCGATTGCCTGCACCTCGTGCACGCCTTCGCAGGAGTTGCGCAGCTTGGCCCAGCGCGTGAGATAGTCGCGAGTTGATTCACCGGGCCCTTGGACGCACAAAGAGAGCTAGCGGGGCTTGGGAGGCCGCTTGTACATGCTGGTGAAGTTGCGTATGAAGGCTTCAGTGAAGTCAACCCAGCTGTTGATGTTGCGGGGCTTCAGGCTGTTGAGCCACGTCCGGGATGTGTCTTGAAGCATGAGCGGGACGTACTTCATAGCAACGCGCTTGTTGCCGTTTGCTATGCTGACGGCCGTGGAGTAGTCGACTAGCCAGTCCTCCAGCTTCACGGAGCCGGTGTACTTGGGCGTATCTCTTGGGAGCATGAACCCTTTAGGGAAGGGCTCATCTCGGATTCATGGGCCGAAACAAGGAGGACCCAACGCGTCTCCTTCTTCTAGCGCCAGGGATCGGTTGAGGTGGTCGATCCGATGGCGGGCGTCATTCTCTCCGACTCCTTCTCGACTACCAAGGCGGTTGCCGAGTGTCGGCTGCGTGATAGGCGGTGGAGTGGGATGCCTTTCTCCTCGAGGCGGAGGAGGAGGCAGGTCTCCTCGCCGCTCCTCAGCTCGGGGACGGCCGTCCGCGTCACGCTCGATGGAGAGGTGAGTCCGACTGCCGCTGGCAGCCGGCTCATTGCCTCTTCTTCCGCGGGCACCGCCAGTCGGTGTCCGAGATGTCGCGCCGTGATCCTGGTGAAGGGGAGGCTCGTCGTTCCGCCGAACAGGCACTTCGGCGCGGCAGCCGACTTTGTGCTACTCGGCAACCGCATCAAGGAGCTGCGGGACTCGCTCCGTCATGTGGCGACGCTCGTCACCCTCGTACTTGTCTAGCTCATCTGTCACCGCCTGGGCAGCCCGGATGTTCTCTGCAGGCGTGGCGTAGACGGGACGGTCCGTCCTGAACATGCTGGCGATGGTCGCGCCACGCTGCCGGATCATGCCGATGCGACTAGGCCCCTCAGGAACCGGCGTGCCGCCAACAGCTTGGTCCATCTCGCGCCGGTAGACTTCTGAGAGACGTCGCATGTTGGCCAGTCGGTTGGCGCTCTCGATAAGCTGGATGCGGCGTGCCTCCAGCATCTCGGCGTCTGCGCCTTCTGGGATGGGCGCTGACAAGTCTCGCAGCGCCGCATCGAGTGGGTCTCGGATGCCTCCGTTCGAGTGCTCACCACTATTGATGACAAGCACCTCCGTGACGGTGCTTCCACCGCTGTGCTCGTGAGGAGGCGGCTCGTTCTAGACCACCATGTTGGTGGGGAATGTATCAAGCGATGCTGTGTCGGAGTCGACGATCATCAGGTCGGTGGAGCCAATAGACTCCAGGTCCACAGCAGGCTCGCTGGTGACGTGAAGCTGATTGAGGAGGCTGATGAGGCGGCTCTCGGGGCAGCTGGTGCCTGCGTCGGAGGCTGGCTCGTCGGAGAGGTGGATCTCGCCAACAAGGTCGGCGAGGCAGCTTGCCGCGTAGGCGATCTCCGCGCCGTGCAGCGCGTCGAGGCTGACGCCGTCGGGCGTGCTGGGCTGGCTTCGCTTGCCAGGAAGGAACAAGGTTCCCATCCAGAGCAGGTCTCCGGAAGACGGTGCACCTTGCCCCACGGTGGGCGCCAAATGTCGGGGGTTGGGTGCGACTTATGGCAAAGGATGGCTTATCATGGTGGGAGCGAGTAGAACGTCGCCGGTGCCTGGAAGCGGGATGAGGTGTAGACATGAACGCCGGCGCACTTTACCAAGGTTCGGGGCTCTCCTAGGAGATAACACCCCTAGTCCTGCTCTGCTGGGTCTCCTGTAGCGACCCGACCTCAGATGGTCAAGTCTCTGTGCTCCGGTGTCATCCCTGGATCAGTAATGCTGACACCACACAGTACTTCGAAGGATTTATAACAGAGTAGCAATCACACACTTATTACATCGTTTGTCCAAAAGGACTTATTACAATAATCATGGCTTAAGGCCATCTAATAACGATAACAGCGGAAGACTTGGAAGATAAGTGAGTCCATCAACTCCAACGGCATCACTGAGTATAGAACCACGACCTAAAAGCACCTTACTCGTCGTCTGAAAAGTCTGCAACATGAAAGTTGCAGCCCGAAAACGGGTCAGCACATGGAATATGCTGGCAATGTAACACATAGAGAATGATGAATGGTAAGCCTATACTACATGCATATATGGCTGGTGGAAAAGCTATATGGTTATAGTTTTTGCATAAATCCAGTTTTTCCCAACTGCAAAGGAATAAATTTGTTTAACTATCATGGTGGTTGTTAAACATTGAGAATGGTTGACAGCATCCTCAATCCCAATTAAAAAGTACTCATTAACAAACCCATCAATATTAAATTAGAGTAACATGTTGAGATTCACAGAATATTCAAGTACTAGATACTCAAGATGTCCATAACCGGGGACACGGCTAATCATGATTAGTCTGTACACTCTGCAGAGGTTTGCGCACTTTTCCCCACAAGACTCGATTGCCTCCGTTTGGTTTCTCGCACTACATGGTGTTTGAGAAACGGATGACCGAGACACAGTCTTTCAGAAGCGCTAGCACCTTACGATGGGTAGACCGGTACACCTACATCCCCTACATCTGCTAGTCCACCACTATAAGAGTTCGCACGACTTAGTCAACTATGCCAGAGCCCATAATGGCTTGTGGCTGCACACGCAAGTTACTATTATGAATTATCTTATGATCCCTTTGAGCCTGGGTGGCGGTCCATAGGAAAATCACACGGTCACTCCGGGATTTCCAAAAAAACAGGAAAGTCCTGGTAACTCCAGGTGCCTCAATCCACCCAGATGTGTATTTAAGTTGCCACCTTAGATAAACCATTAATTAACAAACTCACATCTGTCATGGATATTCACTCACCCAATCCACGTCTACTAGCATAGCATGGCATAATAAGCAAACATAGAAGTAACTCCCAAAGGTTTCATAAGTAAAACAGGTAATAGGTACTACCTCATCTACTTCCCATCCCACAATTTAATTAGATCCTAATCATGCAATGTGTGAGGATTGATCTAATGCACAAAAACTGGGTAGTAGAAAAGTATGATCAAGTGTTACTTGCCTTGCTGATGATCCGCGAAACCTAGAGATTCGAAGTAACAAGCGGCGCACTCCGGGTGATCTATCGCAGACAAACAACAAGCATACAATAAGTACTCATCTAATGCACAGGTAAATCTCGAATAAAAGATCTAACCAGAGAGTTCAACTTAAGAACCTTGGTTGCAAAAGAATCAAATCGAATAAAGCAACGAAAGTCAAACGGCGAGAGAAAACAACTCGGCTCTAGCAATTTGTAACTAGGTCAAATTTTACAGTAGCAAAACTTAGTTTAAGTTGGTTAGTCGGAACGGCGGTTTCGAAATGAAACTCCAGGCGCTTGAATCACCTGATTCCGATAAACGAGCGAGAAGATAAACTAGAAAGAAAATCGGATCTGAAATCGCTATCAGAAAAATAGCGGAATAAATCTGACTAAAACGCAAACGACGAACGGTTGAACGAATGGAGGTTCGTTGAACGAACGGAGGTTCGTTAACCAAGGCTAACAGGTGATCACGTTCGTTGAGACGAACGGTCCGGTGAACGCTCGCTAAACAAAACCGGAAAGAAAAACCGGCGAGAAAAACCGATCTAGGGTTTCAGAAAGAAAACCGAAACGAAAAACCGATCTAGAAAACCGGAACGGTTTACGAGAAAAACCGAACCACTGGCAAAAAGTGATGCGGCGCGGGGCTAGTACCTCGAGGAGGCGAGGGGCTCCGGCGGCGGCGGCATTGGGCGGCGGCGGCGGCACTTGGCGGCGGCGGTGGCAAGCGGTGGCGGTGGCGCTGGTGAGGGGCGGCGGTGGTGGTGGCGCTGCGCTGCTGCTGCTGCAGAGAGGAGAGGTTTTGGTTTGATGTTTAGAGGCGGGGTGCTTGGGTATTTATATTGGGGAGGGGGAGGGTTTTGCTTGGAGTAGGGGACAAGAATTAGACTAGGATTAGGAATCCTAAAAACAAAAACGGAATAAACGAAACGGGTCCAAATCCTACTAGGATTTGCTAAAAGAAAAGGAAACGAGGGCGGCTCCCTGGCTCCCTGGCTCCCTGGCGCGGCGGCTGGCTCGGCCGGCTGGGCCTTTGGCCCAGTCGCGCTGCGATTTTTTTAATCGGTTTCGCGCACAGAAAAATACAGAAAAGAAAATCTAAACGAACTCCAAAATTAACAAAGTAAATTTTCCCCGACTCCTAAAAATGAGCCGAACAAAATGAACTTTTACTCGGGCCTAAAATGCAATTTTTGAAAATACGCGTTTTTCCCTAAGGCAATTAAACTCCGAGAAAAATCCAAATTTTGATTTATTTATTAAATCTTCATTTTCCTAAATTTTGGGAAAGTCATATTATTCCCTCTCATATTATTTTTGTTATTGGGAAAATATTTGAAGATAAAATAAATAATCCAAATGATCCTCTTTTCAAATTTTGATAGAATTCAAATGAAAATTTCGAAATCTCCAACTCTCTCCGTGGGTCCTTGAGTTGCGTGAAATTTCTAGGATCAACAAAATGAGAGAAAATATGATATGCATGATGATATAATGTATAACATTCCAAATTGAAAATTTGGGATGTTACATCTCCGCATGATCACTAAGGCACAAGTGGATACAATGGTGCTCCTCGAGCTGTATGCTAGAGGTAGAAGGAGGCTGGGCTAGCTCTGTTCTTCCTCTAGGGTGGTGGCTAGTTCTATCAGGGTGGGAACCCTTTGCATGGGTGCCCTGGGGGTTTATATAGGCCTACCCCTAGGGGTACGATGGTAATCTGGCTAGGTGCTGGACCCGACTGTTAGTGTCTCTGGTAGCTGGCTTCTCCACCAGTAGCTGGGGCCCGCCGCCTGGTGGGCCCTGCCGACTGGTCTGGTACGGAGCCGATAGGCCGTCCTCGCCGTTGGCGGGTCTGGTTGGTGGCTGATCACTGTAGCCGTGCTGCTAATGACGCAGGCTTTGTCAGTGGAGCGTGGCTACAGTCCCGCCGCCTGGCGGGAGATCACTGTAGCCACACCATGTCTTATCAGGTTAATGGTGAAGGGGCCTCGAGGGAGGAACTAGCCGCCTGCTGCAGGCCAGCCTCCCTCAAGTACGGCTGGTTCGGCCTGCGCCGTCTTCCGGGCTCTCACTACCTGGTAGGGCCCACCACCTGCGGGCCATACTGACAGGCCGTCGTGGGAACAGGGCTCCGCCTGTCAGGAGAGACGTCAAGGGGGGAGTGGCAACAGTGCCATGCCATGCGGAGATCTCCGCCTGTACGGGGCACTGTGGCCATGCCATCTCTAGGATTCGGCGGTGAGGGACTACACTGTAGCCTCATCCTGTCTTGTCCTCTTGATGAAGGGTGCAAACTCTGAGGGCACTTGGTGGCCGCCTGCTAGAAGCCGGCCTCTCTAGAGGTCGTCTGCTAGGAGCTGGCCAGTCTTGGTGCCGTCTGCTAGTGCTTGGCCGTCTTCGGGCAGCCGGGCGTTGAGCCAGCCGGCTACCGGAAGGCGGCGCTTCATTCTGGGGCCTCGTAGGGCGAAGCCAGCCCAAAGTCATGAATGGCTCAGGGACATGGGTGAGGCTACCCGTGGCCCATTACTCCGACACATAGGCCGCCGAGCCAAAATATCTTCTTCAATGAAACTAGTATTAACCACTGGAAGGTATGCGCTTTCCGTGAGCCGGCACTCACACTACCACTTCGACATTTTAACCCGGATAAGTTCAGTTCCTATTTAAAGATAGACTTACCAGGAGTACGCGGGGTCAGAGTACATCAAGCATCACATGCCGAATTATCCAATTTTCAAGGAAGGCGGCTATAACAGCCTGAGCTTCTCCTTGCTTTCCATAAACCGTGCCCTCTCATGACAAAACAACATTTTAACCTTAACAAGTTCAGGATCTTTGCTGGAAAAAGATTGACTGTAAAGAGTTCGCCAGGTCAATGAGGATTACCTGATGGAGAAGCTTCCAGAATATCGGCAGGATAACCTGGGGTTTTAGGTGAATACACCTGGCTTCCAAGCCTGGCTTTTATAGCCTATCACAAGGGTTATAGCAACTCTTGTTCTTTAGAACAGAAAGAGCCCCGAAGCAATATTTTGAGTTGTTCTCAAGGGGCACCTATGTTTGAGTTGTGCTTTTGCAACAGACTCTCTTTGGTCCCTTTAACTTCTTCTGAGAAATCGAACTTTGCGAGAGATAATATTCTTCTTGAACCGGAATTTTAAACCGGATATTGAGAGCTTTAGAGCTTTGTGGGAGACAGATTTCCCTTGAACCGGATTGTAGACCGGATATTTGAGAGCTTCAGTGAGAGTGACCTCCCTTGAGCCGGATTTTACACCGGATATTTGACAGCTTCAACATTTTATGGAAGAGAGATGTCTCTTGAACTGCATTTTGAACCGGAATCCTTTCTGATGAGCTGGAACTTCTTTATTGAGAAAGGAGTTTGTAATTGTCATATACTTTTTAAGCTGGCAATTTTCTGACGGCCTATAAATCAACATAGCAATAGCCCCCGGGACCGGGTTATCTTTCCCTCCATCGTCCTGGGGTTCTTGAATTTGCTGAAACTGGCAAGATTTGCTGAGTCATGTCATTGTAGCCCCTGAGTCTTAAGACGTCTCGAGGAGTTGTCTTGAGATTCTCCGTATTTAACCATAGCAGAAGGTGTATATCATTGGCATTGATAGCGCGATGTGAATCCATAGAATGTTGAGGTGACTGCGGCGGGTTGTAAATGATCCCGTATGAGCCGTGTCGGCAACTCGGCCAATGGCTCCTTCCAACTGGCTATTTGAAGTTAACCGAACTGTAGTGGCGGTGACTTGTGCGCATGTCCATTGAGCCATCCAGCGCAGACGGCGGCTGATGATAATTTGCCTCTAATTGGTTGGAAGAAAACCAAGCTACCCAAGCAGTGACTTGCTCATACTCAATAAATAACTCATACAGACAGGTGCGGCCCGGTGTGTTGAAGTAGACCAGACCGCAAGGGCAGCAGCGTAAGCACTTCCGCTGAGCACGGCAATACAGATAAATGTTACTGCAAAATGACGATGCTATGCACTCCATATCCGCGATATAACTCCACTTCAGCTGTGAATAATTGTCCTGATGTATTTTGATGACAGCTGATCTTGTCGTCTCTGCCATGATCATGGAACAAAAAATATTAAAGGGAAAATAATTGTTCCCAGAGGAATTTTAAGGTACGTTGAAAAAATAAATAAAGTGGATAGCACCTGATAGTTTCCTGGGATGTCGAGCTAGCCGTGTACGTCGTTGGTTTTCCAACTGGTCCGAATTTTTACTGCTTCCACGATTTTTTTAACCGGAATCTTGACTTTTCCTTCATTTCCTTCTTTCCAAGCAGAGCAAGCACAGGGGAAGCAAGGTTCCTGCTCTGGCGACCATGCTCGCAGACTGAGCAATTAGTCTTTTGTTCCCTGCTGGTGTCCATGCCCATATATCACCTGCGGGTCACGGGTCATTTCAGTCAGCCGGTTCAAAGCTGTCGGGGAAGGAGCAGAGCAAAAAACCGGCGCACACAGGCGGGTCGCGGCTGAAGTGAACCCAATTCGGTACTTTATGGCGGCGAACCGAAGTGAGCGCAGCAGCGGAGTCAACCTGGGCGGCGCAACAAAACGTTCGAAGCGGGGATGCCGCAGACACGAAGAACGGGGCCGGCCACGGAAACAGTACGGGGCTGGGACGGCGGAGGCGAGGGTGCCCGCGCGGAGCAGCGAGGGTGAGGTTGCCCGCGTCCAGGTAGCGGGTTGAGGCGGAAGAAGCTCCAACAGGTGCGGCTCGGCGACATCGGCGAGTCAACGGATGCCAGCGGAGGCGGGACCATGGTGGCCTCGGCGATTCACAGCAGCGGCCAAAGCTGCCCGCGAGGTGGCGCGGGCGGTTTAGAAGCGGGACCAGCACAGCTATTTGACCGGCGGCGGGTTGGAGAGGCACCAGCGGGTTTGGGGCTGAAGCGCGGTGACTCAGCGGGCATGGGCGCTGGCAGGCACGACAGATTAGAGCAGCGGCGGTTCAAGGCCGCTCCAGCAAGGGCGGCACAAGGCGGAAGCAGCTTACTACCGAGGCGAGCAAGGGAAGCTTGAGGCCACAGCAATGGGCAATTTCAAGGCGATGGAGCCTGGCAGTTTAGCACGTGATGGGCGATCCAAAGCTCCGGCAGATGTGCAAACCGGCGGGTGGCAGAGGCGAGTCGAATCCCATGGTAAGGCGGGTCACCGCATCAGCGGCGTTTTGGGCGGTTTGCATCTTGCGACAGATGGCGGGTTGCCCCAGTACATCGACGGTGGCGATTTGAGGCTGTCAGAGGTCACGCGGCCTTCCTTCTTAGAGATGGCGACTCGGTGGATCTTAATGATGATGGGGCCGGCTCAAGAACGATGCATAACCGCTGCGGCTGGTGGCTCGATATGGAAACGACATATCGTCAGTTGACTCCTCGGCGGGCAGAGGCAACTAGTGGAGACAAGGCAGCCCGATGCCTTAGAGGCGGATTAGCCAGATGGCTTCTTAACCACAGCGCATGGTCAGGGCGGCTTGCCGGTTCGCTGCCGGTGGAAGTAGAGAACGTCAACTAGAAGGGGCTGGTCAAGCTAGCAAGAAGCAGAAGCATGACCGACTCCTCCTCCGGGTCGTGGTGTTTGGATAACCCTCTTCCGGGTCACTGGTACCCCCCTTTTTTTAAACCGGACCAAAATCCAGATATAACTAGCTATCTCAGATTTGACAAAGAACCAGTCGGGCGCATGATGGATGCAGACGAAGCGCAAGGCGGGTCACTTGGCGATGACGACTCGGACAGGAGACGAGGCGCAGTAGTGACTCGGACGGAAGACGGAGTCTAGTCCATCCACAGGTCATGGGTGTCTTTTCCGGGTCATGGACGTGGAAACCGTCAGGGCGGCCCAAAGCAGAGGGATGCGGCGGGTCAACCCAGCCAGTTTTGACTCCACGTCCGGGTCATAGTTGGTTTCGATGAGACGCAGCAACTGACGTACAATTCTGATGTAGCTTGTCCTCGGCTTGATTGAAACATGAAAAAAGTGTAACGCCTGATGAAACGCTTCAGAGCTCGATCCATCATGAGCAATAGTCATCTTATGTTTAGCTGCAACCAAAACTGTTGATCATGGCGGCTTGTGGCAGTGCCGCAACGCACAGGTGTAATCCTAAAATAGTCTTAATCTCCTGCCCGCCATTGCAGAACCCTTCGTAAATCTTGACTGATGAACTCACAGCTGATGTGAATATTCCACGCTGGTTTGAACCGGAAAAATTGTGAACTTCTCGAACCCTAGAAAAAATCCCTCTAAGAACTCAACACCACTGTGCGCGAGCACCACAGTGGGCGCCAACTGTCGTGGAATTGTCACGTCAAATATCCTGGTGTGAGGACTTAGTCGTGAGGCCAACACATCTATGTGGTAGCTTGAGAGGGGTTGAGCGGAATCGAGATACGCAACACAACACAAGGGTTTAGACAGCTTCGGGCCCCAGGAAACATCATTCGGTAACAACCCTACATGCTGTTTGTGGCTAGGTCTTATTATCATCATGAGGGAGTCACCATAAACCGGCTCTCCTAGTTGTGTCTAATCTTAACCCTTATTCCTCTCCCCTCTTGGGGGCCCTGCCCCTCCTTATATAAGTTGAAGGGGCGGGTTACATGTAGAGTCCATCTCGGACTAAGACTTAAACTATTTTGACTTCCCCTCATGGGCTTCTTATTCTCTTGGGCTTGTTAACCCCAGGCGACTCTGTCCGTCGGGTTATGACTGTCTGTTGGGTTATGATTGTCTGTCGGTTTATGATTGTCTGCTGGTTTATGATTGTCTGCCGGGTTATCATCTGACTTAATACCTGCCGGGTTATCATCTGACTTAGCACCTATCTTGAATGTCATCCGGTTTATCACCTGTCGGTTTACCAAGTCCCAGCTGGATTATAACTCCGGCCGGGTCATACAGCGGGGTATATCCCCGACACTCACTGTTCATCAAGAGGCAGCAGGTTCAATCGGCTTCAGTTAGCAGCAGTAGCCAAGGAACCGCTCGACCGGGTTCAGTTAATAGCCAGGGATCCATCGATCGCTCAGGTTCAGTAACGCGTAGCCAGTGCAATCCTTGGGTTCAGTTAGAGCCCAACGCCACGCACAAATGCACGTAGTGTACGAGAGAAATGCGCAAACCTCCGTGCATCGCTCGGCCCCGACCGCCCAGCGTAACCGGGGACTCCACGAAATTTTCCTCGCCCTCGCTTCTACCACGGTTTTTTCTGTCATGGACTACCCAAAGAATGTCATGCAGCTACATCTCTAGCCCGCCCAGGACGAAATGCCCATTATCTGTCATGATTTTGTGTCATAGAAGTAGGAGCCCACAACATTTATGATGATACCGGGTTTTGTCACAATTATCGTCATACAAGTGTCATAAGCATGACAGAAAAAAAAATCTTCGGCCCAAAATGTCACGGATGTGTCCTTTTTTTGTAGTGTGTACCGAGAGAATTCATTGAGCACCACCTTAATGTTGATCCTAAGATGAAACCAGCACGGCAATACCTTCATCGTTTTAATGAGGAGAAATGCAAGGCTATTGGGGAAGAAGTAGCCCGACTCCTAGCTGCCAGTTTCATCATGGAATTATTCCATCCTGAGTGGCTGGCCAATCCAGTGCTTGTTCTAAAGAAGAACGACATTGGCGTATTTGTGTTGATTTCGCATATCTCAACAAGGCTTGTCCCAAAGACCCGTTTGCCCTCCCCCCGCATTGATCAGATCATTGATTCCACCGCTGGGTGTGAGAGTTTATTTATCATGGATGCTTACTCCTGCTATCATCAGATTAAGATGGCTGTTGTGGACCAAGAGAAGACGACCTTCATCACACCTTTTGGGCTTTCTGCTATGTCTCGATGCCTTTCAGCCTTAAGAGCGCAGGGGCAACATGTCAGCACTGCGTGAAGAGTTTTTGTCACGATCAGATATGGCGCAATGTTCATGCTCATGTCGACGTTATTGTCATAAAGTCTCAAAAGAAGGAAACTTTGCTTGATGATCTCAAGTAGACCTTTACAAACCTTCCGCGGTACAAGAAGATGCTTAACCCGACCAAGTGTGTCTTTGGAGTTCGGGCAGGAAAATTGCTGGGTTTTCTGGTGTCTGAATGAGGCATTGAAGCTAATGCAGAGAAAATCAAGGCATTAACCTCCCATGCCAAGCCGACCAACATCAACGTTGTTCAGCGTATGGTGGGTTATATAGCCACTTTGAGCCGGTTCATAAGCCACCTCGGCGAGAAGGCAATCCCTATGTATCAGATGCTACAAAAACTGACAACTTCATCTAGAGTGATGCTGTGGATAAAGCTTTTGAAGCCCTCAAGAAGTAGTTGCCTGAGCCACCTTTCTTTGCCGCCCCTATCGACAAAGAGCCGATTCTCTTGTACATTGCTCCCAATAACAAAATGGTAAATGTTGCAGTTGTCTTGGAGCACAAGGATTCTGGGAAAGAATATCCTGTTCGAGACTGGTCTACTATGTCAAGGAAGTTTTGACAGAATCCAAACAGAGATATCCACATTGGCAGAAGCTAGTTTTTGGTGTCTTCATGGCGAGTCGCAAGCTAAAGAATTATTTTCTAGAGCACCCTATAACTGTTCTTATGTATGCCCCATTTGGCGACATCATCCAAAACAGGGAAGCCACAAGAACGATTGCTAAGTGGGCAATTGAGTTCGGACCCCATCATTTGAAATATGTTCTTCAGGCAGCTATTAAGTCTCAAGCTTTGGTATACTTCATCAACAATTGGACTGCACTTCAGGTCCTCGAAGAGAAGCCGGATAACACTTATTGGACTATTCACTTTGATGGTTCCAAGAAGTTGGAGGGCTCGGGGGTCGGAATTATCTTATCTTCCCCGCGAGGTGATAAATTTTTTTATCTTCTGAGGATCATGTTTCCCAGTACTAACAATGCAAATGAGTACGAAGCCCTCCTCCATGGTCTCCGTATGGCTAAGGAGATGAACCTTAGCCGGGTTAGATGCCTTGGTGACTCCAATTTGGTTGCGCTGCAAGTTTCTAGAAAGTAGGACTCCAAGGATCCCCTCTTGACGGCTTATCGATGGGAAGTAACTAACATCACATGTCACTTCAAGGGTTATCAACATTGATAGGCGGCTCAATGAGGCGAGTAATGCATTGTCGAGGCTTGGTTGTCAGTGTAAGCCGGTTCCGCCCAATGTTTTCCTTAACGTACTCCATAATCCTTCTGTCAAGTTACCATCTGTAGAAGATCTAGCTATTGAGGGAGTCCTGGACTAGGGCTTCCTCGGGATGCCGGCCTATCCCACATGGGCCGGACAGTTGGGTCGCACTATGGCCGTTGGTGGGCCGAACTATGGAGCGGCATTGTATCCGGATGGGAGATCTTTTGTGCCTTGGTGTGTACCGGAAGTCAAGATGGAAGATTCGGCATGCTTGTTCCCTTGTTGTAACCGACTATGTGTAACCCTAATACCCATGGTGTCTATATAAACCAGGGGACCTAGTCCATAGAGGCAGCAGAACAATCATCATACTACTACTTTAGGGTTTAGTTCATCTGATCCTGTGGTAGATCAACTCTGTAATCCCCATATATAGAAGCAATATCATCAAGCAGGACGTAGGGTATTACCTCTTAGGGAGGGCCCGAACCTGGGTAAATATCGTGTCCCACGTCCCTTGTTCCGCAGCGATCCAAGATCCACAGTTTGGGCCCCCCTACCCAAGAACTACCGGTTTTGACAACGACATTGGTTATTTCATTAAGAGTTTCGATGTTGGATCGCCGAGGGATCGACGGCTCACCTGACCATCAGAGACGGCATCAACACCAGAGACATCTTCATCCCCGGGCAAATTTTCGCGTTCGGCAACATTGTCTTGCAAGCCGGCTTGACCGATTATCTCAACCAGGTCGACAGTTCCCCCCTGAGCATCAGATCAGGCTTGGTAACTTCGAGTACGTCACTAACGCCTGGGCAATCTGATCTTCCCTGGCTTGTTTGCCTTACCTGGAACAACCACAGTGTTGGTTCTATATTCGGCATATCTCATAGTAGGGTCCTAAGCTAGCCGTCTTGGAGCGATGGTAACACGGACACAGGATTTTACCCATGTTCGGGCTCTCTCGAAGATATAAAACCCTACATCCTGCTTTTGTTTGTATTGATATGGGTGTAGTATAGGGTACACGTATCTTCCATGAGAATGTTCTAATGAATATGAGATGATCTATTTACTAGCCTGGCCTCGGTTTATATAACACACCGGAGGCCTAGGGTTTTTAGGAGAGTCCTTCGCTTGGACGCCAAGTCTTGTGGAGTCATCCCTGTATGCAGCATGGGCTGCCTAAAGTGGCCCATTAGTGAACTGCAATGGAGGTCCTCTCCCAACCCACCTGGTCGGGAGATAACATGAGGAGTACCCCCTTGTCCAGGACACCATCAGTAGCCCCCTTGAACAGGTCTTCAAGTTGGGGACGCTCCTCTGTTCTTCCGAACTGTTCTTCATCTTTGGCCATTGGTCTTGAAAACTGGTTCAACAAATCTTCTCATCTTCGATCTTGTGGATCGCCAAAGTGAATTGGAAGAGTTTATATGTCAGGTATCTAAGGAGCCCCTTTAAGTTTTCGGCCTTTAGGGATGCCTTGTTATTTTTTTTGCCACACCTTGGGTTTGAAGTGTTTCCCGTGCAGCAATGTCCTCTTGCATCTGAGCTCCAATGCCGAACTGTATCCAAGCTCCAACGCCAGACTGTATCCGAGGTGTCCTTTTGCAGCCAAGCTCCAATGCCGAACTGCGTCCAAGCTCCAACGCCAGACTGTATCCAAAGTGTCATAGATCACCATGTTTCGAAAATGTTCAAGGAGTTCAGCCCAACTTAATGCCAGAAATGCCCTATACGGAGCCAACCATTTGTATCTGAGCTTTATGCTGGACAGCATTCGAGGTGGTGCACCTCCTCGGTCTTGGGCTGATTGTTTGTGGATTTTATTTTCGATTGGTGCAATTTATTTGCTGAGGAGATGTACAGTCAGTAGCCCTCAAGGTGTGTGTGTCAGCCTAAAATCCGAGATGCACATTTAGAGGAGATAGTGATCGCGGATGGGTCCTTGAGAGAGGGTTTTGAGAACTCGATGTAATGTATTAGCTTGATGCCAGATAAGTCCCAGATTGTCACGCCCAATATGCGACCCTATCCTAAAGGAACTCGAAGGTCCCACCAAGGATAGAAGCGCATATTGGACACGCTTTTGCAAGGTGGATATCATTACATCGTACCATTACATGATAGTTGGGGATACATACAGGAGGCATACTATGCCACATGAATACAACCTCATCATACATGAGAGAAACATCCGAATACGGATGAAACACAAACAGAAGCTCGAACGACATCCACCCTGCTAGCCCAGGCTGCCGACCAGGAACCTATCCCCTGAACAACGAAGCAGAAGAAGAACTCAAGACAAGCAAGCATCGCTCTCACGGCATGATCATCGCATTACTTGTACCTACAATTGTTGTTGTAGTAATCTGTGAGCCACGAGGACTCAGCAATCCCATTACCATGGGTATCAAGACTAGCAAAGCTTAATGGGAATGGAATGGATAAGTGGTGAGGTTGCAGCAAGCGAATAAGCATGTATGGTGGCTAACTTACGAATACAAGAATAAGATGAGAAGCTACACAAATGGTTTCAAAGTAGTAATGATCAAGAAGTGATCCTGAACTACATATGTTCAAACATAACACCACCGTGTTCTCTTCTCGACCCACTCGAAAAGAGACCGTTACGGTTACAGACGCCGTTGGGTATTTTAATTCGAATCTAGTGTCAAGTTTTCTACAACTGGATATTAAAAACTCCCATCTGCCACACAACCGCGGGCACGGCTTTCGAAAGTTTAAACCCTGCAGGGGTGTCCCAACTTAGCCCATTATAAGACCATGGTCCGCAGAGACAATCCTCCATCGTGGGACATCCGATCAGATTAGAGGTCCCGGTGCACAAGACATTCCGACAATGGTAAAACAAAACCAGCAAGACCTTCCGGTGTGTCGACAAATCCTGATAGGAGCCGCACATATCTCGTTCTCAAGGTACCACGGATGAGGGACGCGTACAAGTGCCAAAATAACACAGGTATCCCCGGGGCGGCCCCGCACTATGCTCTAGTTTGGACCAACACTTAGTGGAGCACTGGCCTGGGGGTTGACTAAAAATACTAGGGGTCCGGAGAAAATCCCATATTTAAGTTTTAGTTGTTATTAGGCAAATGGTAAAACCAAAGGTGGGCCTTGCTGGAAGAGTTTTACTCAAAGCCAATTGTCTAGAGGGTCCCATACCCCTCACCGTGTTAGGGACGCAAAATCAAGGAACATAACACCGGTATGATGGAAACTAGGGTGGAAAGAGTGGAACAAAACACCAGGCATAATGCTGAGCCTTCCACCCTTTACCAAGTATATAGATTCATGAATTAAAATAAGAGATATTGTGATATCCCAACATAATCATGTTCCAACATGGAGCAATCTTCAACTTCAGCTGCAACTAATAATGCTATAAGAGGGGATGAGCAAAAGCGGTAACTTAGCCAAACAACGGTTTGCTAGGAAGGGTGAAAAAGGTTAGAGGCTGTCATGGCAATTTGGGAGGCTTGAATAACAAGTGGTAGGAAGCGCGACATAGCGATAGCATCGAGACAACTAGCATAGCAAAGATAGTAGTGAGATCCAGGCTAACGATCATCTTGCCTGAAATCCCGCTAGGAAGAAGAACGAGTCCATGAAGAAGACGAACGGGCGAAGACGAACAAAGCGTAGACGGATGAATCCTCACGATCGCAACGAAACAGAAACTATCATGGAGAAACACAACCGAAAAGAAGCAAACAACATGGTAAACACACAACAAATAAACATGACATGATGCTCAACCAAGTATGATGCATGACAAGGCAACATGATGCTACTCATGGAAAGAGATGATGCATACCAGAACAACACATGCAAGCAAGTTTAAATGAGGCCGGAAACAACCTATAACAATTCCGGAAAGTCCTCAAATGCAAATTTCGAAATTGGTCCAGATCTTAATAAACCTTATGTTCAAGTAGTTAAACATCAAGTTAAGATGCACCATCATGATCTACATGAAATTCTAGTCAAGTTACATATAAGTTCATTTAATTCGGTGCTACGGCCTAGAAGATATGTGCAACACAAGTAAAACAAGGAATTGATGCAAAATGCATACAAACATCAAGCAAACACACTCAAAACAAGGATTCAACATGACATGATGAAAATAAATACAATTCTAAGCAAGTTTCATATAAAGCATGCTCAAAATGGAGCAACGGTGCAACACATACACTCCAAACAAGATATAACAACAATCTGCCCAGAACAGCAAGTAGGCACTTTGCAACCATCAAAACAACATGCTACAAGAATCCTAAGAGCGCAAACTTGATATGCACTTCAAATACAGATAACAAACTTCAAATATCATTAATGTTCATGTTCATAGGCATCAATATTAAACCAATATGATCCATGCAATAAGCAAACTTTATAATAAAGGAGCACATACCTGAGCAGAGTTAATATGATGGCATGTTGGAGGCATGAAACAACGATACTACAGAAACTATATGTGGCAACCAAGGGCATGGCATCCAATTACACATAAAAAAGAGAAAATAACATCAAGGCATCATATACATGTGGGTCATGGATTAGTGGGAACCAACAAAACAAGATTGAATGTTGAAACAGTTTCAGCAAGTGTAAAACAGCAACATTATGATAGCATGTTTGCAAGCATTGAACAGAGGCATACGGTATCCAAAATTAACAATCATGGTATGTGAATAAATTAATCATAGCATACTTCGAATCATATAATTGGAGAATCTCCAAAAGAGGCATGGAATAATCAATAACAAGCTCACCACAAGGCATCATGAAGTTAACAACAAACTAGAACAGTATATAAGCATGTTCATGGCAATGAAAACATATGCTACAGGACTTATATGAGGCATCAAAAGGCATGGCATGATAGAGCATAACACGTCCAAAAAACATGTCAACTAAGAATCTCCACATTATGCATGGATTAATTGGTAGTATCAAGCAAAGATAGCATCATGAGATGACAGAAACAGACTTGACAGAAAGTTAACAGCAAGTAGCCCACTTCACAAGCTTGATGCACTCCGTACATGGTATATAAAAATACAGGTATTGCACCCCTGTAAAGATAGCATGATTATGCTCCTAAAACATGTAGACATGATGCTCAAAAGAAGATCACAAAAAAAGATATAAAAAAGACAAATAGGCAATTTACAACAGTTAACAGCAACAAGCACTTTTGCAATAGGGATTAAGATGTCAATATGCACCCTAACATGCATGCAAAGCACACCAACGTGTAGAACATGAAGAGCAGAACATGTGCATATCAAGATCATCATCATAGGGTCAACAAAGACAAAGTTATGGCACTCACAAGATGCATACATGATGTTAACAAACAACAGATTCCAGCAGTTTATAACACTTAGCAGTTTTGCAACGAAGCTTAAGGCATCAATATTAAGAGTAACATGCATGAAAATGCACCCATCATGAAGAGCATTCTGAGATGAACAAGTTAACATATCATACACGCAAAACGAAGCAATATGCACAGAGTTATGACATGGCAAACTTGCATGCATGAGATAAGTTTTCCAGGGACTTGGCCATATTTCAGAAAAACAAAGCAAGCGATGTTTAACTAAACGATGCTCGGGCACGAGACAGGTCAGGCAGGCGCCCACCATAGCGGGCTGAGGCCCAAGTTGCAAGAGAAGGCAGCGGGCCGGCCTGGTGCTGTTGGACCTTGGGCGCAAGGTGGCCCACGTGGCCGGGCGCTGGTCATCTTCCTCGTGTGCTCACATGCATAGGAAGGGAGGTCGGCGGCGTGGAGTCCGGCGAGGCGCGTCAGGGCGGAGAGGCGAAGTGAGGCCGGAGTTGGATGAAAATGGGTGCGGGGTGGCGGATCCGCTTGATCCCAACGTCGAGCGGCAGAGAACGGGACTCGAGGCGACGAGAGCTCCGTGGCGGTTGTGTTCACTTGGGAGAGAGAGAGATAGAGCTTGGGTGAGAGAGAGTGGGGAAAACGAGAGGAGGAGAGGCCCTGGGACAGACCTGGGAGGCCGCCGGAGTTGGTTGCTGGAATGGGCTCGCCGGCCGGTGCGGAGGGTAGGAGGCGCTCGGGCATAGGGGCGGAAGGGGCTCGAGCTCCTCCCCAGATCGGATCACGCGGGGGGCTGCAGGCTCGGGCGCCTGCGGGGGCGCGGTCGGGCCCGGGCGGGCCGGCCTCAGGCCTCGATGGGCCTGGCGGCGCGGGGAGGGAGAGGAGGGCAACGTGGCGCCTTCCGGTTGGCCGGGGGCGCTGGCTGCGGCGGCGGAGGCCAGTGGGGGCGCGCCACTTGGCGGCGGTGGGCTTGGTTGGCACGGAAAACGAGGCCAAGGTGGGAGGTGGCTGCGGCTGCAGGTTAGGGGAGGGGTTAGGCTAGGTTAGACTAGGGTTTAGTCTGAAAATGGACTAGTGGGGTCTATTTATAGGAAGAGGGGCTAGGAGAGGGGGTTTCGGAGCGTTTGGAGCCTCTGATCGCGATCTGATGGTTGTGGTCGGAGAGAGGTTCAGTGGGCTGGATTAGAGTGGGTGTGGGCTATGAAGAGAGGTCTTAGGATGAGAAGAGAGAAGAGAAGGGCAGCCCAGCGGCAGTTTCGGGGACCAAAACACCTGACGATTAAACTGGCAACGGTGCCGCTATATGTTTAACGGTTGGGCTAACAAACGGACTCTGAACGCAACGAAACTTGGCAGACGGTCTACCTACACTATAATAATACCGCACGCTAACTTGCACCCCATTCCAAGAACATCTTTATGCCACTTATAAAATATATTTCAGAGGTGTCGCAGGCGCGTGCGAGTGTGTCTGGGCTTAGAACAGACAACGGAGAGAACTGGGAGGACCCGAACGGATGCAAGTTTTAAAAACATGCAGATGAAATGCAAATGTTGACATGGAAAAATGCAATGCGTAAGAAGATGACATGGAAACGACGGCGAATAACTGGAAGACATCTGGCACATCGGTCTCGGGGCGTTACAACTCTCCTCCACTAACAAGAGATCTTGTCCCGAGATCTTAGGAATGAGACGAAAGAGAAAGAGGAAGAGGTGAAGTAAGAACACAAGAGAAAATATGAACAAGATCAAGAGCACTCGGGTTGAAAGAGGAACGGCAGATATGACGAGAATCAAAAGCTCAAGAAACAAGATAGACTCTGAAACCACTCTGGTTAGAATAAGATAGGAAAGGAATAAGAACATAAGAATTTGGGCAGTACTCCGACTGAAAATGGAAAGAATGGAGACATGAACTTCACAAGATCGACGGAATGACACTTGACGAGTTGAACAACACAATGCCTCCGGAAGAATTGAAAGAATGTAATGAAAAGAACGGATGAGAGAACAACAACTTTCACCACGAATGAATTGCTATGACGACAAAGGAAGAGGAATGTTGAAGGAACCACCGTAAGAATTTCAAAATGACTGATGAAAGAGAACGAATCACTGGGAAGAATTAGAAGAACAAATAAGCTTGACGTGATTTAGATGCCAAAGAACGAAGAGATTACGATCTGACTAAAGACTCCTTGATCGAAGCACTGGAAGAATAAGGGGACAAATGAAGAGGCATCAATACCAAATTTTTAGAGAACGAAGCTGAAACTCAGAACGAAGAAATCTTTAAGAATGATTGCCTCCGGTGAAAAGAAACGAAAAACAACACCTGACATACTCCGGATGGGTGAGAAAAGAATATTTCACAAACGGAACACTTCGAGAGGATAATATGAAACTAGAACCTCAAATCTTTGGGAGAACTGACAAGATTTAGAGGGAACTCTTCTTCAGTCTTCAAATGATGACGGGAAACACCACCAAAAATTGTTGAGACACTCCGGAAGAATGAAAAGAGTAAAGGTTGAGCCAGCAATGAAAAGAATTTGAAACTGATCTTGGAGAAGGCATGTGACTGATGGGATCCATTCTTATGTCACACTTGAAAAGAATTATGAATGGCTCCGGAATAATTAGAAGAGTCAGGTAAGATCCTGGGAAAAGACTTGTGGGTTAGGGCCCACTGAAGAGAAAACACCATTGGGAAAGATTGTTGAAGAGATAGATGATGCACTGGAACAATTGAAATATTTGAATGAGGTGATAACCTTGAATTAATTCGAACATAGACGAATCTCCTGAGATGTCTTGAGCACTCCAGAAGGATAAACTGGCGAGAGGTGAACGATCAGGGAAAACACTTGATCCAAGGAAAAGAATATGATCAACCCAAAAAACTTGAATTAAATCCACCGGAAAGAAAACAAGACGAATCAATGATGAGTTTGACGAGAATTCACCGGTTGAAATGATTGAGGGAAGACTGAAGAGGCTCCACACGAATGAAATTGATGCTCGAATAGAGACTCGGACTCCGGGAAGAAAAAGGATGGGAGGGCGGGAAAAACAAAGGCAAATTGGAAGGGTGAGCCGATGAATAACTTGAATAGAAAAGCAGCGGTTGAAATAATTGAGGAAAGAATGCAAAAGTGTAGGACCTTGAAGTATGTCTAGAGGGGGGGGATTAGACTACTTGACCAATTAAAAACTTAACCTTTTCCCAATTTTAGAGTTTGGCAGATTTTAGTTGTCTTAGGACAAGTCAAGCAATCATCACACAATTCAAGCAAGCATGCAAAGAGTATATAGGCAGCGGAAATTAAAGCACGCAACTTGCAAGAAAGTAAAGGGAAGGGTTTGGAGGATTCAAACGCAATTGGAGACACGGATATTTTTGGCGTGGTTCCGATAGGTGGTGCTATCATACATCCACGTTGATGGAGACTTCAACCCACGAAGGGTAACGGTTGCGCGATTCCACGGAGGGCTCCACCCATGAAGGGTCCACAAAGAAGCAACCTTGTCTATCCCACCATGGCCGTCGCCCACGAAGGACTTGCCTCACTAGCGGTAGATCTTCATGAAGTAGGCGATCTCCTTGCCCTTACAAACTCCTTGGTTCAACTCCACAATCTTGTCGAAGGCTCCCAAGTGACACCTAGCCAATCTAGGAGACACCACCCTCCAAGAAGTAACAAATGCTGCGTTGATGATGAACTCCTTGCTCTTGTGCTTCAGATGATAGTCTCCCCAACACTCAACTCTCTCTCATAGGATTTGGATCTGGTGGAAAGAAGATTTGAGTGGAAAGCAACTTGGGGAAGGCTAGAGATCAAGATTCATATGGTAGGAATGGAATATCTTGGCCTCAACACATGAGTAGGTGGTTCTTTCTCAAAACTGGTAAGTTGGAAGTGTAGGTTCTTTCTGATGGCTCTCTCCACGAGTGAAGAGGAGGTGGAGGGGTATATATAGCCTCCACACAAAATCTAACTGTTACAAACAATTTACCAAACTTGGTGGGACCGAATCAACAAACTCGGTCGGACCGATTTAGCAAACCTAGTGACCGTTAGGATTTTTGGTGGGACTGACATGCAACTCGGTGAGACCAATTCGGTTAGGGTTAGGGCATAACGTAATCTCGGTAAGACCGGTTACAAAAACTCGGTGGGACCGATTTTGGTAATAAGCTTTCCAGAGAGTTAGTCAGGTAAACTTGGTGGGACCGATTTGCTCTTTTCGGGGAGACCGAAATGTTACAAAAGGGAAACAGAGAGTTTACATTGCAATCTCGGTGGGACCGATCGCTCACTTTGGTTAGACCGAAACGTTACGAAAGGAAACAGAGAGATTACAATCCCATCTCAGTGAGACCGAGATCCCTATCAGTAGGACCGATTTGCCTAGGGTTTGTGGCAGTGGCTATGACATTCAAACTTGGTGGCGCCGGATAGAAAGAATCGGTGTGACCGATTTTGGCTTTAGGTTTAGGTCATTTGTGGATGTGAGAAAGTAGCTGAGGGTTTTTGGAGCATATCACTAAGCACATGAAGCAAGAGGCTCATTAAGCAACACCTCATCCCTCCTTGATAGTATTGGCTTTTCCTATAGACTCAATGTGAGCTTGGATCGCTAAAATGTAAAATGAAGAGTCTTGAGCTTTTGAGCTTGAGCCAATCCTTTGTCATTGGTATTTTTGAGGGATCCACTTTCATCATCCATGCCATGCCATTCATTGAGCTTTCCTGAAATAATAGTCTAGGAATAGCATTAGCTCAATGAGCTATATGTTGTTATGAATTACCAAAACCACCTAGGGATAGTTGCACTTTCAATCTCCCCCTTTTTGGTAATTGATGATAACGTATAGATCAAAGCTTCGACAAATGATAATAATATTAAAACATCGTCGCTTTCAGAAGTATGTGATAAGAAAGAGCTCCCCCTAAATTTGTGCATAGTTTAAGATTTGGTTTGGACTGCAAATGCACAAGGAATTAGGATCAGGGGTTACTCTTCCATGTCACATACATCTTGGTGGAGCGCTCAAAATGATAAAGATTGAAGACATGCACTCATCACCAAGCAAAGTGAATGATCACATATGGATATGATAAGATAATATCATCAAACATGCATAAGTGTAGCTTATGATCAAACACATGACCATCAATGTCTCACAAGAATAGCATAGTATCTCAAGCACTCAAAAGAAAACAAGTTTAACCACCAAAGCAAAGCAAGAGAGAACAAAAGCAACACTCTCTCTCTCTCGAAGCCTATGATCTATACATTTTTCTCCCCCTTTGACAACAAGTTACCAAAAAGCTCATAGAAAATGCATAGTGCTAGATCGACTCTCAGGCTTGATCTTCAGGTGGTGGTTTCCGGATAACTCCAAGAACAAAGGCTTCAGTTGAAGTAGATGGAGCTGGAGGAGTTGATGCTGGAGCTGGTTGCACTGGAGCTGTAGGACCTGTGGCTAGTGCAGATGATGTGGCTCTGGTGTCTGTCACAGGCACTGCAACTGACCTTTGGGCTCTAGGCACTCTAGCAAATACATTAGTGGTAGTCTTGCCCTGCCTCTCCTGCATGTCATCCTGTAGCTGCTCCACAACTGACTGAATCTCGGTTACTTTGACATCTAGATCATAGAATTTTAGTTCCATGATTCTTTCCAAGCTCTCCTGATTTCGAGTGAGGGTGGCCAATCCCTTCTCAATCCTCAGAGTTGATGCTATCAAGTAACCAAGTTGCTCCTGTTTGTTCTTCAAGAAATACACAGATGCCTCCTCTTGAGTTGGCATCTTGGCAGCCTTCTCTTTCCTTGCCTTCTCCTTCTTCTCTTGAGCTTGTACTGATGATGGATCATTATCATTCATGACAACCTGATTATCCTCAAAGTCTGGATAGAGAGAAAAATGTTCCTTATCCAATAGATATTTGCATGTGCCCATCTTTGAGTTAATCAACTCCTGAATCTGAGGGGCATATCCACAACTCCTCTTCTAGTCTGCTGCAGTCCTCTTAATGGTCTCTACCATAAGGCTCATGACCTTGAATTTCTGTGGCACATCAAACAAATGCAACATGTTGATTGCATGCCCTCTAATCATGTTGTGGTCACCAGACTTAGGCAACAGAGTGTGCCTTAGAATCCAGTTGATAGTTGGCAGCCCTGACAGAAGAAAGTGGACTGATCCAAACTTATGTGTCTCTACAGCTTCATCTGGGATCTCCTTGTACATGTGTGCCATGGAATTGTGGTCCATATTCTTCTAGGCATAGACATCCAAGTCATCTTCATTTTCCTTTGGGGCATTGATCAGTTTTGCCCATTCCTCAACTGTTGACTGGTACCTTGTACCTTCAGACATCGAAACTATCCTCCCATCTGGATAGAAGTGTGCTGTGGAGTAGAATTGCATAATGAGTTGGTGAGCTTTTGCCCAACAAAATCTGCAACTCCACAAGCAACAAAACTGTCTTGCACTCTAGGATAGTGTTCTTCATTGTCTTTCATGTAGGTCCAGTCGACCCACCTCATATCACACACTATGGGCTTCTTGTCCAACAAGATTGTCTCATAGAAGTCCTGCTGTTCCTTTGTATGGAACCTATAATCAACAACAGTTCTTCTTGTGGCATATGGATCTGTCATCCTCCATAGCCTCAACCCTGAGTCTCTTCTGATGTTCATGTCCTGAGCCACTGGATGGGCATCATTGTGGTCTGCTATCTTGGGTTTGAGCTTCCTCAGAACTTGTCCTTCTTCATCTTCCTCATCAGCAACTTCAGGCACTGGGGCCTTGTTCTTCTCAGCAGATGGAATACTCCTGGTATTCCTCTTTGGTGCAAGCTTGGCCTTGGGGGCAGCTTTGGGTGCTTCCTTGGGCTTTGATGTTGCAGGCCCTGATCTAATAGAATCACCCATAAGCTTTGGTGCCTTGGGTGCTAGTGCAGCAACCTCTTCTTCCTCTTCAAATACTCTCCTCATTGAGGGTTCTCCAAGAACCTGGGCATTAGTGGTTCTGGCTCTCTTCTTCTTCTTATCCTGAGCAGCTTCATCTTTTGATTCAATTGTAAACTTCATAGTTTCCCCAGTGGGAACTTTCCTGGGTTTGGAAGTTGTGACTCTCTTTGCAGGTGCCTCTTTGGGCTCAGTCTTTTCAGGCACTTGGGTAGATCTTCTGACCTTCGGCATAGGTGTCCTCTTGGCAGGAACCTTCCTATTGAGTCCAGGCTTTGTATTCTGTGCTGAGGCATACCTCTTTTTTAGCACTACCTTCTTGGAGGTAGCATCATCCTCTTCTACTCTATAATCCTCATCCTCAGAATCTGAGGTTCTTTTCTTCCTTTGCCTGGTAGCAGCTTTAGGCAAATTGCTAGGAGTGCTTCTGCTGCCATCATCAGAAGAACTTGAGGGACTAGTGCCCTCACTCATGTGAATCTGCTCTTCTTCCCTGTTCTGGCTGTCACTCTGGTCAGACATGCTGTAAACACTGACTGCTGACCCTGTGAAGAGTTATAGATGAGATAGAGTGGATGAGCATCACAAAATGCAGACATTTTTGCAAAAGAATGATTCAAAAATTCAGTTTTAGTTTTCCACAAAAGCATTTCGGATCAACCGATTTTCAAACTCGGTGATACCGAAGCAGTTTTTGGAACCTAAACTGATGAACTCGGTTGGACCGAGTCATAGTTCGGTGGCACTAAGACTGCTAGGGTTTCACAAAGTCCTAAAATCGGTCTCACCGATTAGCAATTCTCGGTCAGATCGAGAGTTACTAGTGCAATGGCATAAGCCAAATCGGTGGGACCGAGTTTTTCAACTCGGTGGGTTCGAGATGGTTTCGGCGGAAACCTAAACCTAAATTTTTGAATCTCATCTAATCCAGGGATTGCATTGAATGGATAGGAGTGTTTCAATCGTGGCAAGAATCAATAAGAACACAATGTGGTAGGAATCGGACGAGGATAGCACAGTGATCGAGTCCATACCCTAGCTCGGCGATGAACTCGCTACGACGGCAACGGCGGGGGTGAAATCCATTGACAGTGGCGGAGACCAGCGATAGGAGGCGGCTGGCGACGAGGAGACGATCCGGAGACCCTGATGGCAGAGTGAGCTATTGCGCGGGCGAAAAGGTTCGGAGAAATTTCCAAATTTTTGCCCGTGACTATATATAGCCTGACCCTGTCGGTGTGACCGAGTGGAACAACTCGGTGGCACCGAGATGCATAACTGTGTACAGTTATAGCAACTCGGTGTGACCGAAAAATTCAAATCGGTTGCACCGAGATTGAAAACCTAGATCGACTTGGTGATCTCGGTAGGACCGAAATGGAGGAATCGGTCAGACCGAGAATCACAAAGAAGTTTTGGAAGTTTAAGTCTATGATGAATCGGGGACTCTGAGTGCTCCTCACACAGAGTGGTTCGAATCTGACTTGATCAAATTTTGTGATGTAGCATGAATAGAGTTTGAGACGAGAAAAGCATACATAGCAAGAGAAGGTTCTTAGGCATTCTTGTCCATCCACTTGGCAAAAAGAAAAGAAGCCAATTAATCAAAACAACAAGTGGATGTCCTTGAATGATAAAAATATGCACCAACATGCTCACACAATAAGACGGCAAATGAAATATGTGGCAAAACATGCACAACCAATTCTAGCATCTATCAAACAATTGACGATGACTAGGTCATCTATATATGAGTATATTGACTTAGGAGTCAAATGAAAACATTTGATCATAGGTCATACTCATCGTTTAAGCTCAAGTGGGGTTACCACTTTTACATAATGCATTGATGTGTTCACACCATGAGAGTTGCTTTGACTCAATTCTTAGAGTTAAGCTCCCCCTAGATGTGAGATCCCCTTTTAGAGGGATGAACTAACCTTGGGTTTTGTCGATGATGACTTCATGTAGGAGTTGAAGATGTGGATGCTCAATGTTGATGTAGATCATTTGAAGCAATCCTTTGGAGTGAGTTGCACTTTCAACTTATCTACATGGGTTAGTCCCACAAGGAACAAACAATAATATCCATAGACATAGAGTGATGCACACACAAGATGATGTCCATGAAATCATTAGGTTACCTTGTTCATTGCCTTACCAACATGAGGGTTTGTGTCTCCTTGAACTAGTGCATGATGTGGAAGTTGATTGCACTTATTCTTGCCATAATGATATGACTGAAGAATGTTGGCGGAGTCACCCTCAAGAACTCTCTAGTTCTTCTTCTTCGGGATCCACATAATCTTGATGGGAATCCTTTGAGTTGTAGTTGTACTTGATGAAGTAGAACTTGACGTAGTCTTGGGAACCCACTTGAATGAGGCCTTAGGTGCTTCTTCAAATGCATCAATCTCTTCATGAAGCTTGTCCTTGCCTTTGTTCATGTGGTCTTGTGGTGGAATATCATCTTGTGCTTGTGTTCCTTTGAAGGAAGTAGGATCATACTTCTCTTGTTGAGGCACAAACTTCATCTTGGGGTATTGATCTTCTTCCCACTCAACTCCATTGGCATTGAACTTTCGTTCAAAACCAACACATTGATTCTTCCGATGCCTTCCTTGCTTGCGTACAATTTCCTCGAATTGCTTACTCTCGGCAAGGCTCTTGTAAACACCTTTCTCTATAATTCCCTTCAATAAGCTATTTTCTTGGTCATGTGTAACTTGGCTAAGAGAATCATTAGTGGAATCAAGAGAACTACTAGGAGCAACAATATTGGATTTGACATTATTTTTGTTACTACTAGAGGAAGGATCTTTCTTGTACTTGTTACTAGACTTGACTTGAGGCATGTAAGTAGATAAGAGTAAACGCTTGGCAATATAAGAAGAACTTTTCTTACGGAGATCATCATTGATTGCTTTTAAGGACTCATGCTCTTGCTCAAGATTGAGCTTTTCAAAGCGTAACTTCTCATGAGCCCTTAAAAGTTCTCGATGATCTTCGAAGATAGTTTCATGAGCTAACTTAAGAGTGTTTAGTTCTTTAGTTAGAAGCTCAATCTTCTCCTTATCATTGTCATTCGTTTTATCTTGATTAGCATGATTAATTGACTTTTCATCATAGTATTCATCACTAGAGTTGTCAACAAGTAATTCATCATCCACAGGCAAGTCATCTTCATCACTATCGAAATCAACATACTCAGGATGTGTTACCTTTGGACCTTTGGCCATGAAGCATCTTCCAATTCCTTCACTTGGTGAATCAAATATGTCAAAGGAGTTGGTTGACACAAGTGCTAGACCGGCAGCACCTTCATCTTGAGTATATTCGAAGTCGGAGTGATAGCTTCTCTCGGAGTGATTGTCGGAGTCAGAGCCGGATACCCATTCACCAACATGAGCTTGATGTCTTCGTTTTGTGTAGCTCCTTGATGACTTGTCCTTCCTTTCCGAATCCTTGCTTCTCCGTGAGGGTCTTCGTTCATAACGATCATCTCTACTCCTCCTCTCTCTCGATGGTGATTCTTCTCTTTTGCTTCTTCTTTTTGGAGAATCTTCTCTTCTTTTGTAGGGTGTCGTACACTCATTGGAATAGTGTCCGGGTCTCCCACAATTGTAGCAATTTCGCTCTCGGCTAGAAGATCTCTTGTCATTGTAAGACCTTGACTTGGAGCTTCTTTCTTTGCTTCTACTCTTGTAGAATTTGTTGAAGTTCTTCATCATTAAGCTCAATTCTTCATTGAAGGTTTGTTTCTCACTTGATGATGCGAGGGCTTCACTTGAGGCTTTGTAAGCACCACTTGACTTGTTGTGAAGTTCCTCCTTATCCTTAAGTGACATCTCATGAGCAACAATTCTTCCAATGACTTCCATTGGCTTGAGATCTTTGTAGTTTGGCATCATTTGGATCAATGTGCACACGGTCATACTTTCCATCCAATGCTCTTAGGATCTTCTTGATGATGAATCTGTCAGTCATCTCTTCACTCCCTAAGCCGGCAATCTCATTTGTGATAAGTGCAAGCCTAGAGTACATTTCAGCGACACCTTCACCATCCTTCATTTTGAACTTGTGAAGCTGACGTTGGAGCACATCCAACTTGGATTCCTTGATGGATTCGGTACCTTCATGCATATCAATCAAAGTATCCCAAATTTCCTTTGCATTCTCAAGACGGCTGATTTTGTTGAATTCTTCAGGGCACAATCCGTTGAAGATGATATCACAAGCTTGAGCGTTGTATTGCAGCATCTTCAATTCTTCTGCATTTGCTTCACGGTTTGGTTCTCTGCCATCAAAGAATTCGCCTTGCAAGCCAATACAAATAATTGCCCAAACGGCGGGGTTATGTCCGAGAATATGCATTTTCATCTTATGCTTCCAACAAGCAAAATTAGTACCATCAAAGTAAGGACCTCTACGGTGATAATTTCCCTCGCTAGACGCCATACTCTCCTAGGTTGTGAAACCAAGGCTATGACCACCAAAAGCTATGGAAATCGAAGCAAATGGAGACCAAAGCTCTGATACCACTTGTAGGACCTTGAAGTATGTCTAGAGAGGGGGATTAGACTACTTGACCAATTAAAAACTTAACCTTTTGCCAATTTTAGAGTTTGGCAGATTTTAGCTATCTTAGGACAAGTCAAGCAATCATCACACAATTCAAGAAAGCATGCAAAGAGTATATAGGCAGCGGAAATTAAAGCATGCAACTTGCAAGAAAGTAAAGGGAAGGGTTTGGAGGATTCAAACGCAATTGGAGACATGGATGTTTTTGGTGTTGTTCTGATAGGTGGTGCTATCGTACATCCATGTTGATGGAGACTTTAACCCACGAAGGGTAACGGTTGCGCGAGTCCACGGAGGGCTCCACCCACGAAGGGTCCACGAAGAAGCAACCTTGTCTATCCCACCATGGCCGTCGCCCACGAAGGACTTGCCTCACTAGCGGTAGATCTTCACGAAGTAGGGGATCTCCTTGCCCTTACAAACTCCTTGGTTCAACTCCATAATCTTGTTGGAGGCTCCCAAGTGACACCTAGCCAATCTAGGAGACACCACTCTCCAAGAAGTAACAAATGGTGCGTTGATGATGACCTCCTTGCTCTTGTGCTTCAAATGATAGTCTCCCCAACACTCAACTCTCTCTCATAGGATTTGGATCTGGTGGAAAGAAGATTTGAGTGGAAAGCAACTTGGGGAAGGCTAGAGATCAAGATTCATATGGTAGGAATGGAATATCTTGGCCTCAACACATGAGTAGGTGGTTCTGTCTCAGAAATGGTAAGTTGGAAGTGTAGGTTCTTTCTGATGGATCTCTCCACGAGTGAATAGGAGGTGGAGGGGTATATATAGCCTCCACACAAAATCTAACCGTTACACACAATTTATCAAACTCGGTGGGACCGAATCAACAAACTCGGTCGGACCGATTTAGCAAACCGAGTGACCGTTAGGATTTTCGGTGGGACTGACATGCAACTCGGTGAGGCCGATTCGGTTAGGGTTAGGGCATAACGTAATCTCGATAAGACCGATTACACAAACTCGGTGAGACCGATTTTGGTAATAAGCTTTCCAGAGAGTTAGTCAGGTAAACTCGGTGGGACCGATTTGCTCTTTTCGGTGAGACCGAAATGTTACAAAGGGAAACAGAGAGTTTACATTGCAATCTCGGTGGGACCGATCGCTCACTTCGGTTAGACCGAAACGTTATGAAAGGAAACAGAGATCCCTATCGGTAGGACCGATTTGCCTATGGTTTGTGGAAGTGGCTATGACATTCAAACTCGGTGGCGCCGGATAGAAAGAATCAGTGTGACCGATTTTGGCTTTAGGTTTAGGTCATTTGTGGATGTGAGAAAGTAGCTGAGGGTTTTTGGAGCATATCACTAAACACATGAAGCAAGAGGCTCATTAAGCAACACCTCATCCCTCCTTGATAGTATTGGCTTTTCCTATAGACTCAATGTGATCTTGGATCACTAAAATGTAAAATGAAGAGTCTTGAGCTTTTGAGCTTGAGCCAATCCTTTGTCATTAGTATTTTTGAGGGATCCACTTTCATCATCCATGCCATGCCATTCATTGAGATTTCCTGAAATAATAGTCTTGGAATAGCATTAGCTCAATGAGCTATATGTTGTTATGAATTACCAAAACCACCTAGGGATAGTGGCACTTTCAAAAAGGATTTGCACGTGTAGGATGGATACTCGATTATGGACTCCGGCTCCAAGAAGAAAAAAGGTGGGCGGGTGGGAAAAAGAAAGACAACTAAGGACGGGGAAAACTTGTCGCTGAGAAAGAACTGAGGATTGATCTTGCAAAAGCAAAGAGGGTCGAATTGTCTTGACGAGAAATGCACCGGATGAACAAAGGATAGCCAACGAACGAAAACACAACTGCTTGATCCTATGGAAAATTTGAAGGGGAAGAGGAGTAAGTCAAAACACCTACGTCAAGATTCCTCACCAGAGCAACGAAGGGGCAAAGGAGTAAAAAGAATTGCTACTATCCGATATAACTAGACTCAGAAATAGTTTTATTCTAGACTCGACAACGGCTAACTACGATCAATCAAGGGGGGCTCCTATGGTCGGTCGAGGCTCTCATACCAACTTGTCACGCCCAATATGCGACCCTATCCTGAAGGAACTGGAAGGTCCCACCAAGGATAGTAGCGCATATTGGAGACGCTTTTGCAAGGTGGATATCATTGCATTGTACCATTACATAATAGTTGGGGATACATACAAGAGGCATACTATGCCACATGAATACAACCTCATCATACATAAGAGCAACATCCGACTACGGATAAAACACAAACAGAAGCTCGAATGACATCCACCCTGCTAGCCCAGGCTACCGACCAGGAACCTATCCCCTGAACAACGAAGCAGAAGAAGAACTCAAGGCAAGAAAGCATCGCTCTCACGGCATGATCATCGCATTACCTGTACCTGCAACTGTTGTTGTAGTAATCTGTGATCCACGAGGACTCAGCAATCCCATTACCATGGGTATCAAGATTAGCAAAGCCTAATGGGAATGGAATGGATAAGTGGTGAGGTTGCAGCAAGCGACTAAACATGTATGGTGGCTAACTTACGAATACAAGAATAAGACGAGAAGCTATGCAAATGGTCGCAAACTAGTAATGATCAAGAAGTGATCCTGAACTACTTTCGTTCAAACATAACACCACCATGTTCTCTTCTCGACCCATTCAAAAAGAGACCGCCACGGTTACACACCCGGTTGGGTATTTTATTCGAATCTGGTGTCAAGTTCTCTACAACCGGATATTAAAAACTCTCATCTGCCACATAACCACTGGCATGACTTTCGAAAGTTTAAACCCTGCAGGGGTGTCCCAACTTAGCCCATTATAAGCTCACGATCTGCGGAGATAATCCTCCATCGCGGGACATCCGACCAGACTCGGGGTCCCGGTGCACAAGACATTCAGACAATGGTAAAACAAAACCAGCAAGACCTCCCGGTGTGCCGACAAATCCCGATAGGAGCCGCACATATCTCGTTCTCAGGGCACCACGGATGAGCAACGTGTACATGTGCCAAAATAACCCAGGTTGCCCCGGGGCGGCCCCGCACAGTGCTCTAGTTTGGACCAACACTCAAAGGAGCACTGGCCCGGGGGTTGATTAAAAATACTAGGGGTCCGGAGAAAATCCCCTATTTAAATTTTAGTTGTTATTAGGCAAATGGTAAAACAAAGTTGGGCCTTGCTGGAAGAGTTTTATTCAAAGCGAGCTGTCAAGATGGTCCCATACCCCTCACCGTATTAGGGACGCAAAATCAAGGAACATAACACCGGTATGATGGAAACTAGGGTGGCAAGAGTGGAAGAAAACACCAGGCATAAGGCTGAGCCTTCCACCCTTTACCACGTATATAGATGCATTAATTAAAATAAGAGATGTTGTGATATCCCAACATAATCATGTTCCAACATGGAGCGATCTTCAACTTCACATGCAACTAACAACGCTATAAGAGGGGCTGAACAAAAGCGGTAACTTAGCCAAACAACGGTTTGCTAGGAAGGGTGAAAAAGGTTAGAGGCTGTCATGGCAATTTGGGAGGCTTGAATAACAAGTGGTAGGAAGCGCGACATGGCGATAGCATCGAGACAACTAGCATAGCAAAGATAGTAGTGAGATCTAGGGTAACAGTCATCTTGCCTGAAATCCCGCTAGGAAGTAGAACGAGTCCATTCAGAATACGAATGGGCAAAGAGGAACCACGCATAGACGAACGAATCCTCATGATCGCAACGAAACATGAACTATCGTGGAGAAACACAACTGGAAAGAAGCAAACAACATGGTAAACACACAACATATAAACATGACATGATGCTCAACCAAGTATAATGCATGACAAGGCTACATGATGCTACTCATGGCAGAGATGATGCATACCACAACAACACATGCAAGCAAGTTTAAATGAGGCCGAAAACAACCTATAACAATTCCGGAAAGTCCTCAGATGCAAATTTCGAAATTGGTCCAGATCTGAATAAACCTTATGTTCAAGCAATTAAACAGCAAGTTAAGATGCACCATCATTATCTACTTCTAGTCAAGTTACTTGTAAAGTTCATTTAATTTGGAGCTACGGCCTAGAAGATATGAGCAACACAAGTTAAACATGGCATTGATGCAAAATGCATACAAACATTAAGCAAACGCACTAGAAACAAGGATTCAACATGACATGATGAATCTACATACAATTCTAAGCAAGTTTCATATAGATCATGCTCAAAACGGAGCAACGGTGCAACACATACACTCCAAACAAGATATAACAACAATCTGCCCAAAACAGCAAGTACGCACTTTGCAACCATCGAAACAACATGCTACTGCAATCATAAGAGCACAAACTTGGCATGCACTTCAAATAAAGATAACAAAATTCAAATATCATTAAGGTTCAGGTTAATAGGCATCAATATTAAACCAATATGACCAATGCAAAAAGCAACATTATAACACAGGAGCATATACATGAGCAGAGTTAATATGATGGCATGTTGGAGGCATGAAACAATGATACTACAGCAACTATACATGGCAACCAAGGGCATGGCATCCAAGTACACATAACAAAGAGAAAATATCATCAAGGCATCATATACATATGGGTCATGGATTATTGGGAACCAACAGAACAAGATTCAATGTTGAAAAAGTTTCAGCAAGTGTAAAACAGCAACATTATGATAGCATATTTGCAAGCATTGAACAGAGGCATATGGTATCCAAAATTAACAATCATGGTATGTGAACGAATTAATCATAGCATACTTCAAAACATATAATTGGAGAATCTCCAAAAGAGGCATGGAACAATCAATAACAAGCTCACCACAAGGCATCATGAAGTTAACAGCAAACTAGAACAGTATATAAGCATGTTCATGGCAATGAAAACATATGCTACAGGACTTATATGAGGCATCAAAAGGCATGACATGATAGAGCATAACACGTCCAAAAAAGCATGTCAACTAAGAATCTCCAGATTATGCATTGATTAATTGGTAGCATCAAGCAACGATAGCATCATGATATGACAGAAACAGACTTGACAGAAAGTTAACAGCAAGTAGCCCACTTCACAAGCTTGATGCACTCCGTACATGGTATATAAAAATACATGTATTGCACCCCTGTAAAAAAGCATGATTATGCTCCTAAAACATGTAGACATGATGCTCAAAAGAAGATCACACAAAAAGATATAAAAAAGACAAATAGGCAAGTTACAGCAGTTTTCAGCAGTTAACAGCAACAAGCACTTTTGCAACAGGGATTAAGATGTCAATATGCGCCCTAAGATGCATGCAAAGCACCCCAACGTGTAGAGCATGAAGAGAAGAACATGTGCATATCAAGATCATCATCATAGGGTCAATAACGACAATGTTATGGCACTCACAAGATGCATACATGATGTTAACAAACAGCAGATTCCAGCAATTTATAACACTTCACAATTTTGCAATGAAGCTTAAGGCATGAATATTAAGAGTAACATGCATGCAAATGCACCCATCATGAAGAGCATTCTGAGATGAACAAGTTAACATATCATACACGCAAAACGAAGCAATATGCACAGAGTTATGACATGGCAAACTTGCATGCATGAGATAAGTTTTCCAGGGACTTGGCCATATTTCAGAAAAACAGAGCGAGTGATGCTTAACTAAACGATGCTCAGGCGCGAGATAGGTCAGACCGGCGCTCACCATAGCGGGCTGAGGCCCAAGTTGGCAGAGGAGGCAGCGAGCCAGCCTGGTGCTGTTGGGCCTTGGGCGCAAGGTGGCCCACCTGGTCGGGCACTGGTTGTCTTCCTCGCGTGTTCATGAGCGGAGGCAGGGAGGTCAGTGCGGCGGAGTCCGGCGAGGCGCGGCAGGGCAGAGAGGCGAAGGGAGGCCGGAGTTGGACGGAAATGGGTGCGTGGCGGTGGATCTGCCGAATCCCGACGTCGGGCGGCAGAGAACGGGACTCGAGGTGACGGGAGCTCCGTGGCGGCGGCGGTTACCTAGGAGAGAGAGAGAGAGAGAGAGAGAGAGAGAGAGAGAGCTCAGGGTGAGAGAGAGTAGGGAAAAACGAGAGGAGGAGAGGCCCTTGGACCGACCTAGGAGGTCGCAGGAGTTGGTTGGCGGCATGGGCTCGCCGGCCGGTGCGGAGGGTCGGAGGCGCTCGGACGCAGGGGCGGCAGGGGCTCGAGCTCCTCCCCAGATCGGATCGAGTGGGGGAGTTGCAGGCTCGGGCGCCTGCGGGGGCACGGTCGCGCCCGGGCGGGCCGGCCTCGGGCCCCGATGGGCCTGGCGGCGCGGGGAGAGAGAGGTGGGCGACATGGCACCTTTCGGTTGGCCGGGGGCGCTGGCTGCGGCGGCGGAGGCCAGTGGGGGTGCGCCACTTGGCGGCGATGGCTTGGCCGGCGTGGAAAACGAGGCCGAGGTGGGAGTTGGTGGCGGTTGCAGGTTAGGGGAGGTGTTAGGCTAGGTTAGACTAGGGTTTAGTCCGAAAATGGACTAGGGGGTTCTATTTATAGGAAGAGGGGCTAGGAGAGGGTGTTTAGGAGCGTTCTGAGCCTCCGATCGCGATCCGATGGTTCCGGTCGGAGGGAGATTTAGTGGGCTGGAATAGAGTGGGTGTGGGCTGTGAAAAGAGGTCTTGGGCTGAGAACAGAGAAGAGAAGGGCAGCCCGGCGGCAGTTTTGGAGGCCGAAACGTCCGATGATTAAACCGGCAACGGTGCGGCCATATGTTTAACAGTTGGGCTAACAAACGGACTCCGAATGCGACAAAACTTGGCAGGCGGTCTACCTACATTATAATAAGACCACACTCCAACTTGCACCCCGTTCCGAGAACATCCTTATGCCACTTATAAAATAATATTTCGGAGGTGCCGCAGGTGCATGCGAGTGTGTTTGGGCTCAAAACGGACAATGGAGAGAACTGGGAGGACCCGAACGGATGCAAGTTTGAAAAACATGGAGATGAAATGCAGATGTTGACATGGCAAAATGCAACATGCAAGAAGATGACATGGCAACAACGGCGAATAACTGGAAGACATTTGGCGCATCAATCTCGGGGTGTTACACAGATGGTATCTATTGTTGTCCGAAGATGTGTTTTCCTATAGCTCGGTCAAGTCGAACACTGAGCACTTTTGAATTTTCAGCATTGAATAGGCAATGTAGTAGCCCCCGAGCCACTGGTCGGGTGGCAACACCACATCAGGGGATTGATGTGCCCCTTTAATATTTGTAAATGATAAGCGCGAAGCCAGTAGCCCCCGAGACCTAACGTGGGCACGGGTGGCCAAATTAAGGATCGATATCCGGAGTAAAATCACAAACATGTAATGACTCTATGTATCCAAGTACTCTACATCCTTAATGCTCGGATCCACATTGTATAAAACTTTGTTGACCGACCATCGGCTTCAACCTCCTCGTCCTGTAGCCAGGGAGTGTTTGTCCTACTTTATAAAGCCTTTATAAGGGCAAGGATTTATGCAAACAATGCAATCCAGCCATATGGTTTTATAAATAAAGGTACGTGCAGAGATGTGTTATATTACTTTTTATCATAAGAAACATATGCTGGGAAAAATAGTTCCTTTATAGGTTCCTTTTCCCAGGCTATCATGTTGACCATGATCGAGAAACCTGGGCTCCGATCAATGAGGAAAATATTGAGGATTTAGTTTGGGGAAAGTTCCCAAACTATGTAGTCTTTAGCGAACCTAAATTTTCAATTCTGTCGTTGCAGACCAATTATATCCTTTATGTTGGCTAGCTTTCGGCTTCACCTAGTCTGAGGTACTATCTCAGATGACCCGGTAGTAACAATCACAGAGGTGCTCCCTCTACCGCCTAGCCGAATGATCGGGAACATAGGGGTAAGCACAGGAGCCAGGTAACCCAGCTTGGCCAAAATCTTAAGTCAAATTGATGCATATTTATGGCTTTATAACGATAATTACAGAAGGCAACGCTTGTATAATGAACACAAACGCTAATGATATATGTTTATTTTGACTCTGTTGCGACCGTTTATCATTTGAAAGTGGCCCATCATCGGCTTCTACCCCTTTGTAGATGCTATTCAAGGTGTTTCCGAAGTAACAAGACAACCCTTAGCCGATGTCTTGGTGCCCGGAGGCGGTTGTATTAGCAGAAACAAGGCAATCAGATATGCGTGCTTTATAACTTTCACTCAGTCATAGGAGCTTAAAGTTGGGAGGTCAGTTACTAGCCCCAGGTTAGTGTTCAGTGTCAGCCGAGGTCAAGCCGTTAACACTTGGTCCATTGTTATGAATGACCCGTCGTTTAACATGGGGACCTCCATCGATCTTATAGTTTAACACAGTCATCGGATCGCTGACCAGTTTACGCTTATTGTGACAGTTAGTATTCGGCTTTCTCCACTGAGGCACTTAACCATGCAAGCTAGAAGCACCATCGCTGTGGTTCTCCCTTTGCACACCTATCTGAACAAAGCGGAATGTAGGAGGCAGGCACAGGAACCGAGCAACCCAACTATTGTCCGAAGACACAATTCAAAACCGGTGCATATAAAGCAATATCTGAGAACGTTTTGCCGAGGAGTCCATGGAGTACCTTGTCTTTTGGTGGGTTCAGCTCTAGCCGCAACCCCTCGTTGATATTGCCGAAGCTTTAAAGGTGTCTGGCATTGTACCACTAGACTAATGCTGGAGACACACAAATAGGTTAAAAGTGCAAAAACCTCACAAAACCAAAAAACTGACACAAAAATTTTACTTCTAATTTAAATCAATGTGTCATTTCGAAATTGGTCTTAAAAAATTTTGTGCTTTTGTCGTGCTTTAACATGACATATCCGATCTCAAAACTTCAAGTAGGTCAGCCTTCGGCTTTAACCTCCTTATCCCGAAGGTGGAGTGCTTCTTAAAGGCCAATTTAGCTACCTAAACCCGAGCGGCTTTAGAGAGAAACCAAGCTCTCTGGTTGTTGACCATACATTCGAGTCGAGAAAGGAGTGGCAGACAAAGACTTTACAACAACTAAGAAGAAAACTTTTATTAGAAAAGGGCTCATAGAAATTTAAGAGCCCCCATTTAATACGGGAAAGGAAGTGTTTTTAACAAACAATGCCTTTTTACAAACTAATTTTTTAACGCAAATATAATGTTTGGTCGAACCGAACAAGAATTATATATTAAAAAAATTGAGCATGAAAGCAACTTAGCTGGTTAACGTGCTCGGTGTTGATGACGTGGCCCGAGCTTACGGTGGGACGAGGTCCCAGGCCCCAAGCTGGCTCCGAGGTGGCCGAGCGAAGAGCTCGGCTCTCCGAAATGGTCAAACGGCTCAGCCGATGTGGCGAGGCGAAGCTCGCCGGTCTAGCCTCGATGACAAAGCAGGTCAGCAAGGTGACGTCGTAGTCCCTGGAGTAGGTTGGAGAAATGATGGTGCGGTGATGCCAACAAAAAGGTGTGTTATCCTGCGCCAAAGTGGTAGAGCTTTCATTTCCACTTTATACTTGAGTTAAGCAAGGCACCAGCATGGGAGAGATGATAGCCCCTCGGGATCGCTTACTAGCCGGCCTGCCTTAACTGATCTTGAGTTGTACCGAAACAACAGAAATATGGTCTCTCATAAATCGCCGAGGTGACCGCGTGATGTAGTCGAATTCGAATACCTACACATGCAAAATAGTGCAAATAAAAGTAATAACGAATAATAATAATAATAATAATAATGATGATGATGATGATGATGATGATGATGATGATGATGATGATAAATCTACTCTACTTAATTAATTTAAGGAGGTATATAATTAAAGAAATATAGCATGGATGCCCAGGTCAGCTCGGCGAAGTAACAACATGTAGATGCCAACGGATGTCCAAATATGCGAGGAAATTATGCTGGCACAACATAGTCCAAACTTGTCCTGGGAACGTGTCGACGTGGCTTGATGGCGGCCTAAAAAAACTGCGGGTCCCTGAGGCAAAGATGTTGGTCTGCGCACACAAACAGTGAAAATCTAAAGGATTTCTTGATGTATGAAATTGTGCAAAACAAATAAATCGAAAAACTGCACCTGAACCCGGGTAATTGTAGGAGCAAAAAATGGCACCAAAGTGCTCTGGAGCATTCACGTGATAGGTAGCTATATTAGACTAATTGCTCCACGGTTAGACTTAAACAGAAAATATTAGAAAACAAGAGTCGTCTAGTTGCTGGACTTTAAAAAGAATAGGACAAGGAATCTTCCTTGACTCATGCCGCGAAGCTAAATTCATGTCAGCCCTGGTTCACTGCTTTGTAGTACTAGCCCTGCGCGCCGCCTCAACTAGATCGCTGTTGTTCGGATGGCTAACTTATTCCTTTTGTTTATTTGTTGTGGTGACCACACGACACAGTCTGAATGCATCTGCCAGGCCGGGCTATGGACGTGGTGTCTGCCGGAGTATGGACGAAGTCGGCTGGCCAGAAATTGTATGGACCACCACGTTGATGTGCTCAATGGACCGAATTGTAACTGGTAGAGAAATCTACACATAAATATTCATGCAAACCAGCAGAAAATTCCTAGTGCGTATTTAACATATATAATACAGGAAACTAGAAAAATAAAACCTGATGTTGTTTGCTCAGACGACTAGGTGTTAAAATCTGAGGTAAAAAGCTAGAACCAGTGTTGCCTTGTACGAAGACCAATCAATCTTCGAAAGATGTGGTAACGATTTTGTATTTTTGGATGGAGTTCTCAGCTTGGTATTCCTAATGGACCTGTACTAGTAGTCTCCATGTATCTTGATTCCCCAAGGTGTTCTCCTTCTGCTGGTCAGCCAGGTCAATTAAAGTTTGCTGCAAATTAGCATTCATGTGCTATTAGTATATTGCGTAAAGCGAAAGTAGCAACCCACAGAGCAGCATCACTATATGAATAAAAAGGGAAAACAAGATCAGCGAGTCATCCCTGTCTATGCACTGCCTGACAAGGGCTGCATCTGGCTTCTGCGCTCAGCCAATCTGTTCGGATTTTTCCTTTTCCTTTTGATCGTGCAGATCTCCTACGCACTGCCTGAGAAGGGCTGCATTTGGCTTCTGCGCTCAGCCGATTTGTTCGTAATTTTCCTTTTCCTTTTGATCGTGCAAATCTCCTATGCCTAGCGGCCGCCGACTAACAAATTCTGCTGATCCGGTCTGATTTCAAAATTGATCTCGGATGAGCCTGTGAAATATAATTGCAATCCGACAACAATAATTTTCAAAGAAATAAATTCATGTAAAACAAATCTAATTGAAAAAATAGCACCTGATCATCCCATCAATCCGCGACGAACACCGAGCAGGCTCTCAATGAAAGCACCAATATCGGTTCTATATTCGGCATATCTCGTAGTAGGGGTCCTAAGCTAGGCCTCTTGGAGCGATGGTAGCACGGACCCAGGATTTTACCTGGGTTCGGCTCTCTCGAAGAGATAATACCCTACGTCCTTGTTTTGATTGTATTGATATGGGTGTAGTACAGGGTACACGTATCTGCCACGAGATTATTCTAACGAATATGAGATGATCTATTGACTATCCTGGCGTCGGTTTATATAACACACCATAGGCCTAGGGTTTTTCAGATAGTCCTTGGCTTGGGCACCAGGTGTTGTGGAGTCTTCCTTGTATGCGGCATGGGCTGCCTAAAGTGGCCCATTAGTGAACCACCCTGGGAGTCCTCTCCCGACCCACTTGGTCGAGAGACGACGCGATGAGGACCCCTAGTCCAAGACACCATCACACGCCTCCGAAGCTTTAACTTCAGGGACTCTCCCTGGTCTGATCTCCGGATCGGCCCTTACCGCACTATCGGCTTCGAGCTCGGAAACAACTCCTATGTCCAAAGACCAAGAATCAAGTCGGGCCGGACCACTCCTCCTTACCTTGGACCCGGCCTTGAGCCTGAACGGAAGTTCAGCATCCGAAGATGGGGAGTCAACCCTAGCCGGACTCACCCTCCTTACTATAGATTTGGCTTTGAGCCTTGATGCTAGTACGGCGTCCGAAGACTAGGGTTTTGCCTTGGCCGAACTCGTGCCTCGCCCCTGCGTGAGGACGGAGGTCAGCTCCGAAGAAACCTCATATGTCGATCCAATCAGTCTCGCCCAGTTAAACGATCCACTTGACCAGATCAAGATGATGACTATTGTCGATGGCCCACCCTTGGCTCACGCTCAACGGAACCTTGAGGCTGGCCACAGAGAATTTTACGTCCCACCCGCCACCCACTTAGTATCCATTGTCAAAGACCTAACCGATATGCTGGACTATGCCTCCGAGGAGGCCAACAGCAAGGATGACGATAGCGAGGCCACGACCCACACAGATGCCGGCCCTCCTGTCACCGGCCGATGGACGGACACATCCACCTACAACATCTACATGGTGAACATCCCCAAGGATGATGGCAACGACGCTAATGGGGACGGCACCCCCAGAAGGGATAGTAACAAGCCTGGAGAAGAGCCCCCCAAATGCTAGATGTCGGGGTACACAAATAGGGGTGTATGTTTCCCCCTGACTTGTGCCCAGAAAGGCAAGTATCCGGCATGACAACAACAAAGAAAACTACATCAAGCAGGCCAAATAGAAGAGATAGCTCGTTGAGAAATCAAAGGGCGGGTCAGAAAGACAAAGACCAACCAGAACGACAAGATTTAACCAAGCAAAAAACCTCCCGTTCTGGGCAGGCGAGCCTGGCGAGGTCGAGGTTATCCTAAAGACAAGTCTCAAGACTCCCCCGGCAGGCTTGCCGGGGACGCCATGGGCAGATTACCTCGCCAAGGCACCACCGCTCACTTCACAGCAATGCAAGTCACTTATCGGTGCGGTGTCGAGCCCCCAAGTGATGAAGTGGATTTTATTTGGCACGTGTCAGCCATTTCTAAGGAAGAACACACCTAAATAACACCCGCCCAGGAGACGTGTCACGCAGACAGGCAAGGAGGTGGCTGCATGGCACGGCAAGGCTTGCCGGGCTACACTGTAATGCCCCGGATCTGGTGCGCCAGGTGTCTTCTAGTTATTCGCCATCATTGCCATGTCATTTTCTTGCGTGTTGCATTTTGTAGTGTCGTCATATGCATTGCATCATCATGTTTTTCAAAACATAAATCCGTCCCGGTCTTCCCGCTCCTTCCGTTGTCCGTTCCAAGCCCTTTCTCACTCTCACACGCGTCTGTTGCCCCTCTCCGACCTCGTTTCGTGAGTGGCATAAAAATGTTCTCGGAATGGGATGAAACTTGGCATGCGGTGTTGTTTTAGAGTAGGTAGACCGCCTGTCAATTTTCATTGTATTTGGAGTCCGTTTGATGCCCCCACGGTTAACCGCGTAGCCTGAAACCCCTCTCTCTTTGCAGCCAAACCCCTCTTCACCACAGCCAATGAGCCCATCCAAACCCCCTCCATGCCCTCGGTCGTTCGATCGTGATCGTGTGGGCGAAAACCTCACCTCATTTGGACTCTCCTAGCTCCCCCTATCTATAAATATGTCCCTCTCCCCCGAAATCCCGGCTGAACCCTACCTTCCACCTCCCTGCGCCGCCGGACATGTCCGCCCGCCGCCGGACACACCCACAGCCGCCGCCCTACGCACTCTCCCGCTCTACCACGCGCCATCCCCGCCGTCCAGCCACCGCAGGCCCGCCACGGCCCAGGGCAGGCCCGCCCGGGCCCGAGCTGCGTCGCCGCCCCGATCCCGCCGGATCTTCGCCGCCGCCGCGCCCCTTCACCGGAGCGCGCATCCTCCGCCGCCCGACGCCCATCGCCGCCTCGCGCCTTCGGCACTCACCCTCAACTCCGGCGAGCTCGCCTCCGCGCCGAAGCCCGCACCCGACCGCAGCCACCGCACCACCGGCGGCCGCGCCTTGCCCCCGCCCACATCCAGCCGGGACTGACCCCCCCCCCCCATCCCCGACCCCGCCGGCGCCTTCCTCTTCTTCTCCGGTCCCCAGGCAGCCCCAACTCCGGCTAACTCCCACCGCACATATCTGGATCTGGAAGACAAGGTCGACCTCGTTTTTTTCTGCTAAGTCCCTTAATTCTTGCATTCTGGTTCCCTGTTCAGCATGCCATAACTCTCTGTCCGTAGATCCGTTTTGCATGCATAATATATCAAAGTGTTCGCTGTGAGATGCTCGTCATTTCATTACATTGTCGCATGTTTGTTTGAGTCCATATTAATGCCCTAATCATCATTTCAAGAGTGCTATATGATGTCTACATGTTATAACTTGTTGTTTTGTCATTTTCGTTGCATCTTGTGTGTGCATCTTTTGAGCATGATGTCTACATGTTTTAGGAGCATATTCATGCCATTTTTACAGTGGTGCAATCCATTTATTCTTGTGAGTCTTGTAGTGAGTGCATCAAGCTCTTGAAGTAGGGTACTTGCTGTTACTGTTTTGCTAGGCTGAATCTGTTATATCATGATGCTATGTAAACCTGCTGCTACAAGTCATTATATGCATAATCTGGAGATGTTCACTAAGGATGTTTTATTCTACATGTTATGATCTATCCATCCATGCCCTTGTTTGCATTTGTATCCTGCTGTATCTTGTTGATATCATGCTCCAAATTTGCTAAATAATGTTGTTGTCATCCTGTTAACATTAAGTTCAGTATTGCCATGAGTTTTGCTAGTGACCCATGCACCCTATGACTATGATATTGCCATGTTTAGCTCCATAAATGTGTCTTATTACTGTTGGTCACCTTGTCATGCCCTGTTTTGTTCTGTGGTGAGTTGTACAAGCTCACCAACATGCCTACTTATCGTTGTTCCTGCCATGTCCTATTGTTTTCACCGTCTGAAACTTGTCATATCATTTGCCATGTTTGCATGGATGCTACCATGTTTTCTGTTGATCTTTGGAATAAGTTCATTAAGGGAGTTTTGTTAACTGCTTTTTGTAATAGCATGCCATGCCTTTGTTTGCCATGATAAGTTCCTGTAGCTTGTTATTTGATAGCTCTAAACATTACAACCTGATATTATTTCTGCCATGTCCAGTGCTAAGTCTGTGAAACTGTTATTATTTGCAATCTTGCCATGTCCTTTTGAGCATGTTCTAGTGGTTTCTGGAGATAGCTCAGTGTTCATGTTTTGTTAAGCTTCACACGTACATCACTTTCATGCCATTTTTTTCCATGTTAACGTGTTGTAGCATATTTCCATGATGCTTGCAAGTTGACTAGCTGCTGTTTTGGACAAATTGTTGTTATATCTTATTTGGAGTTTATGTGTTGCACCCTTGCTCCGTTTGGACTGTGCTCTATATGAAACTTGCTTACATTTGCATGTAGTTTCATCTTATCATGTTGCATCCATGTTTTGATAGTGTTTGCTTGATGTTCGAATGCATTTTTGCATCAATGCCATGTTTAACTTGTTTTGCTCATAACTTCTAGGTCGTAGCTCCGAACCAAATGAACTTTATATGTAACTTGACTAGAATTTCGTGTAGATCATATTGGTGCATTTTAACTTGCTGTTTAATAACATGAAAATAAGGTTTTTCAGACATGGACCTATTTCGAAATTTGCATATCAGGACTTACCGGATTTATTATATGTTGTTTCCGGCCTCATTTAAACTTGCCTTGATGTGTTATTCGTGTATGCTTCATCTATTGCGATGAGTAGCATCATATAGCCTTTGTCATGCATCATGTCATGTTTATGTGTTGTGTGTTTACCGTGGTGCTTGCATCTTTCCGGTTGTGCTTCTTCTCAATAGTTCCTGTTTCGTTGCGATCTTGAGGATTCGTTCGACTACGCTTGGTTCGTCTTCGCCCGTTCATCTTCTTCATGGACTCGTTCTTCTTCCTAACGGGATTTCAGGCAAGATGACCGTTACTCTTGATCTCACTACTATCATTGCTATGCTAGTTGCTTCGTTCTATCACTATGCTGCGCTACCTATCACTTGCTCTTCAAGCCTCCAAATTGCCATGTCAGCCTCTAACCTTTTCACCCTTCCTAGCAAACCATTGCTTGGCTATGTTACAGCTTTGCTCAGCCCCTCTTATAGCGTTGTTAGTTGCAGGTGAAGTTGAAGATTGCTCCACGAGGGACAGGATTATGTTGGGATGTCACAATATCTCTTATTTAATTAATGCACCTATATACTTGGTAACGGGTGGAAGGCTCGGCCTTATGCCTAGTGTTTTGTTCCACTCTTGCCGCCCTAGTTTCCGTCATACCTTATGTTCCTTGATTTTGCATTCCTTACGCGGTTGGGTGATTTATGGGACCCCCTTGACAGTTCGCTTTGAATAAAACTCCTCCAGCAAGGCCCAACCTTGGTTTTAACATTTGCCACTTAAGCCTTTTTCCCTTGGGTTTCCGGAGCCCGAGGTTCATCTTTATTTTAACCCCCCCTGGGCTAGTGCTCCTCTGAGTGTTGGTCCGAACTAGAGCCACTTGCAGCGCCACCTCAGGGAAACTTGAGGGTTGGTTTTAGCTGTACGTATTGTTCATCCGGTGTGCCCTGAGAACGAGATATGTGCAGCTCCTATCGGGATTTGTCGGCACATCCGGGCGGTCTTGCTAGTCCTGTTTTACCATTGTCGAAAAGTCTTGTAACCGGGATCCCGAGACTGATCGGGTCTTCTCGGGAGAAGGAATATCCTTCGTTGACCGTGAGAGCTTGTGATGGGCTAAGTCGGGACACCCCTGCAGGGTATAAACTTTCGAGAGCCGTGCCCGCGGTTATGCAGCAGATGGGAATTTGTTAATATCCGGTTGTAGAGAACTTGACACCTGATTCGAATTAAAACACATCAACCGCGTGTGTAGCCGTGATGTTCTCATTTCGGCAGAGTCCGGGAAGTGAACACGGTTTGGGTTATGTTTGAACGTAAGTAGTTTCAGGATCACTTCTTGATCATTGCTAGCTTCACGACTATTCCATTGCTTCTCTTCTCGCTCTCATTTGCGTATGTTAGCCACCATATATGCTTAGACGTTGCTGCAACCTCACCACTTATCCATTCCTTTACCCATTAAGCTTTTCTAGTCTTGATAACCATGGTAATGGGATTGCTGAGTCCTCGTGGCTCACAGATTACTATAACAACAGTTGTAGGTGCAGGTTATGCGATGATCATGATGCGAGAGTGATGCTTGCTTGCTTTGAGTTCTTCTTCTGTTTCGTCATTCAGGGGATGGGTTCCTGGTCAGCAGCATGAGCTAGCAGGGTGGATGTCATTTGAGTTTCTATTTGTGTTTCATCCGTAGTCGGGTGTTGCTCTTATGTATGATATTGTTGTATTCATGTGGCATTGTATGCCTCTTGTATGTATCCCCACCTATTATGTAATGGTACGATGTAATGATATCCACCTTGCAAAAGCGTCTCCAATATGCGCTTCTATCCTTGGTGGGACCTTCGAGTTCCTTTGGGATAGGGTCGCATATTGGGCGTGACAAGTTGGTATCAGAGCCTCGACCGACCTTAGGAGCCCCCCCCCCCTTGTTTGATCGTGTAGCTTGGCCACTGTCGAGTCTAGAAGAAAACTTTTCGGAGTCTAGTTATATCGGAGAGCAGGAATTCTTTTTACTCCTTAGCCCCTTCGTCGCTCTGGTCAGGAATCTTGACGTAGGTGTTTTGAATTACTCCTCTTCCCTTTCAAACTTTCTTTAGGATCACGCAGTTGGTTTTTTTTTCGATCGTTGTCCCTCAGCTTTTTGCATCCGGTGCATCTCTCGTCAAGGTGATTCGACCCTCTCCATTTTTGCAAGTTCAATCCTTAGTTGTTTTCTTTTCCCACCCGCCCACCCTTTTTCTTCTCGGAGCCGGAGTCCGTAATCGAGTATCCATCCTACTCGTGTGAAGCATTTGCATTCTTTCAACCGGTGTTTCCTCTTGAAGTTATTCATCGGGTTTTTTCCCCTTCCAAGTTGCCTTTGTTTTTCCTGTCCTCCCACCCTTTTTCTTCTCGGACTCTGAGTCTCTTTTGACCATCAATTTCATTCATGCGGAGCCTCTTCAGTCTTTCGTTAACTGTTTCCACCGGTGAATTCTCGTTTTGTTCGACAGTCTTCATCTCTTTTTCTTCTCCGGTGGACTCAATTCAAGCTTTTCGGGTTGATCATATTCTTTTCCTTGGATCAAGTGTTTTCCCTTCTCATTCGCCTCTCGCCAGTTTATCCTTTCAGAGTGCTCAAGACTTCTCAGGAGATGCGTCTGTGTTTGAATTAATTCGAGGCTCTCACCTCATTCAAATATTTCAATTTTTCTGATGCATCATCTATCTCGTCAACAATCCTTTGCAACGGTGTTTTCTTTTAGTGGGCCCTAACCCACAGGTATTTTCCCAGGATCTTACCTGACTCTTCTAATTATTCCAGAGTTATTCTCAAATTCTTTTCAAGTGTGACGTAAGAATGGATTCCATCAGTCACATGCCTTGTCAAGATAGATTTCAATTCTTTTCATTGCTGATTCAACCTTTGCTCTTCTCATTCTCCTAGAGTCTCTCAGTAATTTGGGTGGTGTTTCTCGTTGTCATTTGAAGACCGAAGAAGAGTTTTCGTCTCAATCTTGCCTCTTCTCCCGAAGATTCGTGGTTCGAGCTTCATATTATCCTCTCGAATTATCCCATTTGTCAGATATTCCTTTTTCTCACCTACACGGAGTATTTCAGGAGCTGATTTCTGTTTCACTTCGCCGGAGGCCATCATTCCAGAAGAATTCTTTGTCCTCACATTTCAGCTACCATTATCCAATTATCCCGGCGCTTCATTCAAGTGCTCTTTAATCAGTTCGACTTCTTCCCGTTCTTTTGCATATAAATTCCCTCTAGCATATTTTTTCTTCTAATTCTTCCAGGTGATTCATTCTCTTTCATCAGTCATTTTCTAATTCTTACGGTGGTTCCTTCAGATACTTTTTACTTTGTTATCATATTAGTTCATTCGTTCTTTTCAATCCTACCGGTGGTTCATGAAGACCTTCTCAAGTTTGCGATATGTCACTTCTCAATCCTTTTCAAGAAGAATAAGTAGTATGCAAAATCCATTGCTTGTCATCAATTTAATTTGATGAAGGATAAGCATACAATAAATCTTATTCTTATTTCCTCAAAGTGATTAATCCCTTTCTTCGGAGTTTGTTCGTGATGAATAAATTCTAGTTCCAAGTATTTTTATCTTTTCTTTTCCAGAGTTCAAATTTCCTCGGCCATTTCGTCGGAACCTCCATCTAAATCACCGCAAGCTTTAATCTTATTCTTTAATCCTTCATTTCTATCTCATCATCCTTTTGTCACCGGAGTTCTTCATGGTGATTCTTCATGATTTAATTCATTCTTCAAGAGTTCATCAAGATTTTGTTGGAGGAGTTCAAGCATCTTTTCTTCTCGCGTCTCGAAGTGAAAATAATTCTTATTTTTCTTATGAAGTGGAGTTTTGCATTTCTTCGTTCTTCTCAGCTTTTCAGACATTTGGTTGTGGTATAATTTCACCTCCAGTTTTGTGATGTTTTTTATAATTCCACAACAAGCTTATTCTTTCATTGTTGATTTTCTCAACAACTCCGTTCAATCCTTCCTTCTAAGTTCTTTTCATTCCTCTATTTCAATTCTTCCGGAGGCATTGCGTTGCTTATGTCGTCAAGTGTCATCCCATCTTGTGAAGTTCATGTTCTATTCCTTCCATTTTCAGTCGGAGTGTTGCCCAAATTCTTTTATTCATTCCTTTTCTATCTTGTTCTAACCGGAGTGGTTTCAGAGTCTGCCTTATTCCATGAGCGTTTGATTCTCGTCATATTCGTCGTTTCTCTTTCCACCCGAGTGCTCTCGACCTTGTTAAACTTCTCTCTTGCGTTCTTATTTCACCTCTTCCTCTTTCTCTTCCGTCTCGTTCCTAAGATCTCGGGACGAGATCTCTTGTTAGTGGAGGAGAGTTGTAACACCCCGGATCTGGTGCGCCAGGTGTCTTCTAGTTATTCGCCATCGTTGCCATGTCATTTGCTTGCGTGTTGCATTTTGCCATGTCATCATATGCATTGCATCATCATGTTTTTCAAAACTTGCATCCGTCCCGGTCTTCCCGCTCCTTCCGTTGTCCGTTTCAAGCCCTTTCTCACTCTCACATGCGCTCGTTGCCCCTCTCCGATCTTGTTTCGTGAGTGGCATAAAAATGTTCCCAGAATGGGATGAAACTTGGCGTGCGGTGTTGTTTTAGAGTAGGTAGACCGCCTATCAATTTTTGTCGCATTTGGAGTCAGTTTGACACCCCAACGGTTAACCGCGTAGCCCGAAACCCCTCTCTCTTTGCAGCCCAGCCCCTCTTCACCATAACCCATGAGCCCATCCAAACCCCATCCATGCTCTCGGTCGTTCGATCGTGATCGTGTGGGTGAAAATCTCACCTCATTTGGACTCTCCTAGCTCCCCCTATCTATAAATATGTCCCTCTCCCCCGAAATCCCGGATAAACCCTAGCTTGCACCTCCCCGCGCCGCCGGACATGTTCACCCGCCGCCGGACACACCCGCAGCCGCCGCCCCATGCCCTCTTCCACGCTGCCATGTCGCCGTCCCCGCCATCCAGCCACCACGGGCCCGCCACGGCCCAGGGCAGGCCCGCCCGGGCCCGAGCCGCATCGCCGCCCCGATCCCGCCGGATCTTCGCCGCCGCTGCACCCTTCCACCGAAGCGTGCCTCCTCCGCCGCCCGACGCCCATCGCCGCCCAGCGCCTTTGCCACTCGCCCTCAACTCCAACGAGCTCGCCTCCGCACCGGAGCCAGCGCCTGACCGTAGCCACCGCGCCATCGGCGGCCGCGCCTCGCCCTCGCCCGGATCCGGCCGGGACCGACCCCCCCCCCCATCCCCGACCCCGCTGGCGCCTTCCTCTTCTTCTCCGGTCCCCACGCAGCCCCAACTCTGGCGAGCTCCCACTGCCCAAATCTGGATCTGGAAGACAAGGTCGACATTATTTTTTTCTGCTAAGTCCCTTAATTCTTGCATTCTGGTGCCCTGTTCAGCATGCCATAACTCTCTGACCGTAGATCCGTTTTGCATGTATAATATATCAAAATGTTTGCTGTGAGATTATCTCCATTTCCTTCCAGTGTCGCATGTTTGTTTGAGTCCATATTGATGCCCTAATCATCGTTTCAAGAGTGCTATATGATGTTAACTTGATGAGGCTGTTATAACTTGCTGTTTTGTCATTTTCGTTGCATTTTGTGTGTGCATATTTTAAGCATGATGTCTACATGTTTTAGGAGCATATTCATGCCATCTTTACAGTGGTGCAATAGATTTACTTTTGTGAGTCTTGTAGTGGGTGCATCAAGCTCGTGAAGCAGGGTACTTTCTGTTACTGTTTTGCTAGGCTGAATTAGTTATATCATGATGCTATGTAATCCTGCTGCTACAAGTCATTATATGCATAATCTGGAGATGTTCACTAAGGATGTTTTATTTGAAATGTTATGCTCAATCCATCTGTGCCCTTGTTTGAACTTCTGGCCTACTGTATCTTGTTGATATCATGCTCCAAAGTTGCTAAATAATGTTGCTGTCAGCCTGTTAACATTAAGTTCAGTTATGCCATGCATTTTGCTAGTGATCCATGCACCCTATGACTATGCTATTGCCATGTTTAGCTCCATAAATGTGTCTTATTACTGTTGGTCTCCTTGTCATGCCATGTATTGTTCTGTGGTGAGTTGTACAAGCTCACCAACATGCATACTTATCGTTGTTCCTACCATGTCCTATTATTCTCACCGTTTGAAACCTGTCATATCATTTGCCATGTTTGCATGGATGCTACCATGTTTTCTATTGATCTTTGGAATAAGTTCGTTAAGGGGGTTTTGTTAATTTCTATTAGTAATAGCATGCCATGACTTTTTTTGCCATGATAAGTTCCTGTAGCTTGTTATTTGATAGCTCTAAACATTGCAACCTGATGTTATTTCTGCCAGGTCCAGTGATTTCTGCCAAGTCTGTGAAACTGTTATTATTTGCAATCTTGCCATGTCCTTTTGAGCATGTTCTAGTGGTTTCTGGAGATAGCTCAGTATTAATATTTTGTTAAGCTTCACCTGTACATCACTTACATGCCATTTGTTTCCATGTTGAGGTGTTGTAGCATATTTCCATGATGCTTGCAAGATGCCTAGCTGCTGTTTTGGACAGATTGTTGTTATATCTTGTTTGGAGTGTATGTGTTGCACCGTTGCTCCGTTTGGACTGTGCTCTATATGAAACTTGCTTAAATTTTCATGTAGTTTCATCTTATCATGTTGCATCCATGTTTTGAGAGTGTTTGCTTGATGTTCGAATGCATTTTTGCATCAATGCCATGTTTAACTTGTTTTGCTCATATCTTCTATGCCGTAGCTCCGAACTAAATGAACTTTATATGTAACTTGACTAGAATTTTGTGTAGATCATCTTGGTGCATTTTAACTTGTTGTTTAACAACTTGAACGTAAGGTTTATTCAGATTTGGACCTATTTCGAAATTTGCATATGAGGACTTACCAGATTTATTATATGTTGTTTCCGGCCTCATTTAAACTTGCCTTGATGTGTTATTCGTGTATGCTTCATCTCTTGCCATCAGTAGCATCATATAGCCTTTGTCATGCATCATGTCATGTTTATGTGTTGTGTGTTTACCATGGTGCTTGCTTCTTTCCAGTTGTGATTCTTCTTGATAGTTCCCGTTTCATTGTGATCGTGAGGATTCGTTCGACTACGCTTGGTTCGTCTTCGCCCGTTCATCTTGTTCATGGACTCGTTCTTCTTCCTAGCGGGATTTTAGGCAAGATGACCGTTACTCTTGATCTCACTAATATCATTGCTATGCTAGTTGCTTTGTTCTATCGCTATGCTGCGCTACCTATCACTTGCTCTTCAAGCCTCCCAAATTGCCATGTCAGCCTCTAACCTTTTCACCCTTCCTAGCAAACCATTGCTTAGCTATGTTACCTCTTTGCTCAGCCCCTCTTATAGCATTGTTAGTTGCAGGTGAAGTTGAAGATTGCTCCATGAGGGACATAATTATGTTGGGATGTCACAATATCTCTTATTTAATTAATGCACCTATATACTTGGTAAAGGGTGGATGGCTCGGCCTTATGCTTGGTGTTTTGTTCCACTCTTTCCACCCTAGTTTCCGTCATACCGGTGTTATGTTCCTTGATTTTGCATTCCTTACGTGGTTGGGTGATTTATGGGACCCCCTTGACAGTTCGCTTTGAATAAAACTCCTCCAGCAAGGCCCGACCTTGGTTTTAACATTTGCCACTTAAGCCTTTTTCCCTTGGGTTTCTGGAGCCCGAGGGTCATCTTTATTTTAACCCCCCCACCCGGGCCAGTGCTCCTTTGAGTGTTGGTCCAAACTATTGCCACTTGCAGTGCCACCTCGGGGAAACTTGAGGGTTGGTTTTAGCTGTACGTAGTGTTCATCCGGTGTGCCTTGAGAACTAGATATGTGCAGCTCCTATCGGCATTTGTCGGCACATTCGGGCGGTCTTGCTGGTCTTGTTTTACCATTGTCGAAATGTCTTGTAACCGGGATTCCGAGACTGATCGGGTCTTCCAGGGAGAAGGAATATCCTTCGTCGACCGTGAGAGCTTGTGATGGGCTAAGTTGGGACACCCCTGCAGGGTATAAATTTTCGAGACCCGTGCCCGCGGTTATGTGGCAGATGGGAATTTGTTAATATCCGGTTGTAGAGAACTTGACACCAGATTCGAATTAAAACACATCAACCACGTGTGTTGCCGTGATGGTCTCTTTTCGGCGGTGTCCGGGAAGTGAACACGGTTTGGGTTATGTTTGAACGTAAGTAGTTTCAGGATCACTTCTTGATCATTGCTAGCTTCATGACCGTTCCGCTGCTTCTCTTCTCGCTCTCATTTGCATATGTTAGCCACCATATATGCTTAGATGATGTTGCAACCTCACCACTTATCCATTCCTTTACCCAATAAGCTTTGCAAGTCTTGATACCCATGGTAATGGTATTGCTGATCCTCGTGGCTCATAGATTACTACAACAACAGTTGCAGGTGCAGGTTATGCGATGATCATGACGCGAGAGTGATGCTTGCTTGCTTTGAGTTCTTCTTCTGCTTCGTCGTTCAGGGGATGGGTTCCTGGTCAGTAGCATGGGCTAGCAGGGTGGATGTCGTTTGAGTTTCTATTTGTGTTTCATCCATTGTTGGGTGTTGCTCTTATGTATGATGTTGTTGTATTCATGTAGCATTGTATGCCTCTTGTATGTATCCCCAACTATTATGTAATGGTACGATGTAATGATATCCACCTTGCAAAAGCGTCTCCAATATGCGCTTCTATCCTTGGTGGGACCTTCGAGTTCCTTTAGGATAGGGTCGCATATTGGCCGTGACATACACCCACGATGTGACACTAAGTGGTGCATTTTATGCACCTTGTTCTATCTGTAGAGTTAGGTATGATAGCAGTAATAACTGGATAATGACTCTTTTGCCATTTTGGTAGCCCCTTGACCAAGAAAAGGAGGGTTGTGGCAACCTTAGAAAGGATTCAGACCCTCGTATACTCATACGCGCATAGTTGCTCTCGTCCGAAGGCAACCTTGCTGAGCTAGAGCGCTACGCCTCCACTACAGTCCTTTCATCAATCCACTAAAGCAAGAGTAGGGTTTTACGCCTCAGGGTGGCCCGAACCTGGGAAAAGCTGCTCGCGTCATTGCTGTCGTGCTGCTCTCCGCTCTTTGTTCAAATTGCTCTTCCCCCTTGCCGAACCACAAGGGCCGATGGTCCAATAGGTGGCCGCGTTATACCACGACATCTTTGGCGTGCCAGGTAGGGGGAATCGCTTGCGTGAACCCGAGGGTGTAAGCAGCTCATCATCTTCATCATGGTTTTGTTCATCGACGGCTTCATCATCCATGATGCCAAGAGAGAGCGCGACGCAATAGGTTGAGAAGGAAGCGACCTCGTTCCTTCGACTACCCTGTCTATTTCCCATTATCTTTCTTCGCCGCGGATGTAGCGGCGGCGGAAACAAGAAATGACAGCGGCACGACATCCCCAAACGGTTCAGGCAGCACAATCACCATATGAACCCAGTTTGGAAAAAGGGGGGAGGTGATAAGGTACATGGTTGCTCTTTCCGCCACTTACATTTATCAACGATCAAGCTACACTGGGTTTTGCGACATCAACGTCGATGAGCCCGCGCGAAACTCGGTCCAGCATTTGCCATGCTAAGGGAAATCCTGAGTAGAGCGTCGGTGCGACTTTGGTGATTGACGCCCCGGCAAGCATGCTCCAGCGAGGTCGTCTGCACAAGTGTGACTTCTGTGCCAGTTGCCGTAAGATTGTTAAAAGTGTAACAGGAGGAGAGAGAAGCGGGAAGGAGCGCTACTGATAAGGCGCTACAGCTAAAGCTTAGCAATAGCGCGCCTAGATCCACGCTACTGCTAAATTGACTTAGTACTAGCGCTTCTTCAGAACAACGCTACTGGTAATTAATTAGGAGTAGCGCTTCTCCTTTCCCGCGCTACCACTATTATTTAGTATTTTATTTCTTTTTTATTTCATGCTGTATTCATACACCTTTACACAAGTTTTCATACAACAGGAATTTGGAGATAGTTTTTACATCATAATGAGTTATTACATCACGGGGTGAAAGAACCGTGGACTAGTTTCAAGTGGATGTCCATCCACTTGAAACTAATCCGCGGTTCTTTCACCCAATGATATAATAATATCATCATCATCATCATCATATCATTAACAACTTATCATCATAATACATCATTGTCATATAACACCTCCTCAAGATCATCGTTTTCATCAATGACATCACATAGCAACTTGGTCACTAGTCGTAATCACAAGTACTCCTCATTATCAACTCTAACACATTACCACATAATAAACATATTGTACCTCATAGGACCTACTACATTCGATTAAGACCTACTACATTTTCTAAGGTAAAATAGCAAAAAAACAAGATAGCTCCTGACTCTCCATTATGGAGAATGGAGATTAGCCTGTCTCCAATTATTGCCTTTCATTGAATGTTACTTCCAAGAACCTCCTTGCGAATGTCCAAACATTTCTTCCATTCTTTGATGAACATGTGTTCACCGGTTTTAGAAATCCAATATGCATAGGTGAGCTCCCTAGATTTACCTGGCCGTATGTTCCGAACTGAGAGGCGACCATTCAGAGACATCAGATGAGGCACACAATCCATCGGGAGTTTCTGTTGAAAAACATAATAATAACTTCGTAGTTAGCAATGATGTACTAGTTTTAGAATGCAAAAGATGCACGGATGTCGTAATAGTAAAAAATCTTACCAGGGCATCTCCAGAGAAGTTAACGTGTTTCAACACATGCACTAATGGCACGTATTCACCATAATTTGGAGGAGTTCGATAATAGTTATTGTAATTCTCAAAAATAGTACAAAATGCGATCAGATGATTTTTCTCCTTATACGTTAATTCGGTGCCATCGGTGTAGTGGGTTTTATCTACCATCTTCCGCACAGTCTTTGAAGAATCAAAATAAGCTGTCAATGGAAATAAGCTATCAACTATTTTGAAATAAACAATATAAATTAGTTAATAACTATGTTTGAGAAACTCACATAGCGGTACAATCGGAAGTGTATCAACAAGGACCCAAATGTCCATATTGTCTTGCTCGATGTCAGGATCACCAAGATCCAAGTTGACAATCATACCCTCATAAAAACCATACATTTTGCAAAGTGCTTCCCAATTTTGGCAACCAAAATGGGTTACGCTCTGAGCATTGTACAGATTTACTTCAAAATCCATATCATGATGGGTCCTTAGGTGTATTTTCATTGTTTCGAAATTTTCATGGTCTTCAAAACCCATCCTCTCCAAGACATAGCGTCTTGCATGGCATGGGACAAGCTAGTCGAATTGTAAAATATGAAAATTAGACATTGAAATAGTTGAAGTCATGCTTAATTACGAAAAAAACACTTGTCGTTGTTGCGTACCGTTTCACAATCGAATGTCTCCTCGAGCTTAATGCTAAAGCATCGATCTTCGTCCAGCTCAATGAACCTGTCGCACATACCTCGATCGTCGTGGCACCAGCTACACTCCCCCGGGAGACTGTCGTCGTCCGAGTACGACATTTCCTACGTTCATAATTCAAAGATTAAACTTGTACATATTCTAGCACAAGTCATGCCAGAATTCACGAAAAAATCCGGCATGACCTTTGCTAAAAAAGGACATATCGAGCGCCTGAAATTTGCCGGAACAGAAATTATTCAACACTCCGGCAAAACATAGGCCACTTGGAGATGTAAACTGAACATGAACGACCACTTGGGCAACCACATATCCTATTTGAGCAACAACACAAGATATACAAGGATATTTGGCTGGTCTCACCTCGATGTCAGAGGGAGTCGGTGACTGGGACGACGGTGGGGATGTCGGAGGGGGTCGGTGACGGGGACGACGATGGTCACCTGAAACCGTATAAGTTATCACTAATACATCCCGAATAATTGCTTAAACTAAAAAATTACAACAAATATGACATGTTCAACTAGTTTTATTAATTCAACTAGTTCTTACTAAATATAAACTTACTATAAATAGAAAAAAACTAGTTCTTTCTAAAAATAAAGTAGTTCAACTAGTTATATTAATTATATTACTAAAAATACATTAGTTCTATTAATTCGACTAGTTCAACTTGTTTATTAATTTACTTACTAAACTAGTTCAACTACAACTAAAGTAGTTCAACTACAACTACTATTAATCATACTGCCCTAGTTAACTAGTACCATCACTACTAGTAATTAACATCTACTACTACTAAAAATCTAGTACTAACTAAGCAAAAATCTAGTACTAGCTATGAACCCTAAATTAACATCTAATACTACTAAATCTAGTACTAACTAGTGGTAGGGGGTGGGGGGCGACGGAGAGGTAGCTAGGGGCGGCGAGGTCGAGGGCGGTGGGAGGAGGGCTGCCGGCGGAGGAGGGAGGAGGGGCGGCCGCAAGCGGAGGGAGGAGGGCGGCGGCGGAGGAGGGAGGGGCGGCCGCAGGTGGAGGGAGGATGTGCGAGGAGGAGGGAGGAGGGACGGAAGGAGGGGAGTACCTCAGCGGCGGACGGACGAAGGCGGCGGCGGCAGCGACGCACGACAACGGTTATCGGCACACGGGCAAGAGTGAGAGTGTGAGTGAGGGCCGGTCGTGCGCGTGGGGATAAGGTAGGGATAGTTGTAGCACGTTTGCCAAAAAGCTCTATAGCTAATCTGAATAGCAGTAGCGCTTTGCATATAAACCGCTACTGCTAAGTTTAACTATACAAAAAATACGTCAATGCAAGAATACATTGGCCATCAATGATCTTTTTGTGTATAATCTGAATTGTCAATATGAGTCCTCTCCGGTAGGAACCGGAGAGGACTCATATTGCGGCCACAAATTTTACACATAGAGTTCAGTGAAGACCAACTGGTTGTGGTAGTTTCAGAAATAACATAGTTAAGGTGGTAAACACCCTGTTCACGGAGCGAGGTGGGACTAAACTTGTGGGCTGATCTTAGCAGTAGCGGTTTTCTTCGAAGCGCGCTGCTGCTAACTTCTATAGCAGTAGCGTGGTTCAGTATAGGCCGCTACTGCTATAACTAGCGGGGGAGCAAGGTCATGGCAATTATAGCAGTAGCGCGGTTTGTGGTGGACGCGCTACTGCTATTTTCCTTTCAGCAGCGCGTTTTGAACACACGCGCTGCTGCTAAATAGCAGTAGCCTGGTGTTTTGAGGAGCTTTGCTGCTAAGATTCTGTGTATAGGCTTTTCCCTAGTAGTGAGCCTTGCCTTCATGTCTTCAATGGCACCATTGGAAGTCACAAGGCTCTGGCTCTTGGAGGAGACCTGTGATCGCACCTCCTTTAGAAGGATCTATGCTTTCTGTGCCTCCTCCTTGAGGGTCATGACTTCCATTGAACTCCCGGCAAGCTCTTCTGTCAGTTTGGCCATCGGCTGATAAAGGTCAGCCTTGGCAATGGATGTCGCAGCTAAGTCATCAGCGACCTTCTTCAGCTGAGTTGCAGAGTCAGTGGAGAGCGCGTCAAGGGTCGCCTTGTGCTTGTCCTCCAGCTCCTTGGTGTGTTGTTGGACAAGGGCCTCCAGTTCCATGTCTTTGCGGCGAAGGGTGGCCTCGAGTTTTTCTACCCAGGAAGAGATATCTCTCTATGGTGCTCAAGCGTGCTGCACGCTCCGCCATACGGGCCTCCCAGGCAATGACTTCCTCCTTCACCATGGAGATCGTCTCCTGCTGCCGCATAAGGGCCTGGAACTGCTTGCCGTGCCACTCACGCAGCTCGCTGCCCTTGTCCTTCAACTTCTTGCCTATGCTGTTGGCGATATTACATTGCTCCTTGAGTGCCTGACACTTTTGGCTATAACGGTTCTACATTTCATTGACGCCCGCCGCCATGGACTCCAGTGATGTAGCGCCCAAGATGCGGTTCTATCCCAATCACGTGATGAACTCAGGATTGGGGCACAACCGAATTTCGAGTGCATAGCAAGATGGATATCATTACAACATACCATGTACTGAATAAATGAGAATACAAGACAAAGGGTTACACTCTCCACAACCTACAACATTCATACAACAATACATCAATACATAGCATTCATCATGCAGAAGAGCAGGATCCGACTAAGGATGAACTCAAATGAATAAGAAGAACAACATCCACCCAGCTAATCCTAGGCTCCCGGCCCGGGAACCTATAACCCTTGATCGAAGAAGAAGCATAAGAAGAACTCCAAACAAGCAATCATCGCACTCGCGTCATCGCATTACCTGTACCTGCAAGTGTTCTTGTAGTAATGTATGAGCCACGAGGACTCAACAATCCCATTACCATGGGTATCAAGACTAGCAAAGCTTAATGGGTATGGAATGGATAAGTGGTGAGGTTGCAACAACACTAAGCATTGTATGGTGGCTAACTTACGAGTACAAGAGTAAGATGAGAACTACGCAAACGGTCACAAACTAGTAATCATCAATAAGTGATCCTGAACTACTTACGAATCAAACATAATCCCATCGTGTTCTCTTCCCGAACTTCCTCGAAAACAGACAGTCATGGTTACATAAGCGGTTGGTGTATTTTAGTTCGAATCTGGTGTCAAGTTCTCTACAATCGGATATTAAAAATTCCCATCTCCCACATAACCGCAGGCAGGGCTTTTGGAAGATTAAACCCTGAGGGGTGTCCCAACTTAGCCCATGAGAAGCTCACGATCCACGGAGACAATCCTCCATCGCAGGACAACCGGATCAAACTCGGGATCCCGGTGCACAAGACATTTCGATAATGGTAAAATAAAACCAGCAAGACCTCCCGATGTGCCGACACCCAGATAGGAGACACGCGTATCTCGTCTCAGACCATGATCGGATGGGTCAAGCTACGAGTAAAACCAGTCCTCGAGTTTTCCCGGTTTGGACCAACACTCATGAGGAGCACTGGCCCGGGTTGTTGATTAGTTATCCTCGGGTGCTAGCCGGTCCCTATGCAAGTTTTAGTTGTTATTAGGAAAATGGTAAAACCAATGTTGGGCCTTGCTGAAAGAGTTTTATTCAAAGCGAACTGTCAAGGGGGGCGCATAAACCCCGACTATGTTAGGAACGCAAAATCAAGGAATATAACACCGATATGACAGAAACTAAGTCGGCAAGAGTGGAACAAAACAAGAGGCAAAAGGCCGAGCCTTCCACCCTTTACCAAGTATATATGTGCATTAATTAAATAAGAGATATTATGGTATCCCATGATATCCATGATATCCATGTCCCAACATGGAACAACCTGCAATAGCACCGGCAACTAGCAGTGCTATAAGAGGGGCTGAGCAAAGCGGTAACATAGCCAGAGAACAGTTTGCTGCGATGGTGAAAAAGGCTAGATACTTTTCATGGCAATTTGGGAGGCTTGATAAATAAGTGGTAGGTAACGCGACATAGCGATAGCATCGAGACAAGTAGCAAAGCAAAGATAGTAGTGGTATCCATGGTAACGGTCATCTTCCCTGAAATCCCGCTAGGAAGAAGACCAAATCCATGAAGAAGATAAATGGCCGTAGTCGAACGAATCCTCATAATCACAACGATATCGGAACTCTCAAGAAGAACAACCGGAAAGAAGCAAACGACACGGTAAACAAACACCACATAAACATGGCATGATGCACATTCAGGTATGATGCATGTCTATTTTAATGAGTCATGCCATTCAAGAGTGCAACAATCAATACTACAAATTAAATGGAGCTCAATATGCAACGAGTTGCTTATTGACGAAACACCAAATTCGAATTATTTAGTTCGCTCGCGTTTATGAAAAACACAAGATTAAATGTTGGTTAACTTGGCAAGAGGTGAAGCATAAGTATACAAACTATTTAGGCATGTTTAAATGGGGCCGGAAACAACAAACAACAACTCCTGAAAATCCCCATGTGCAATTTTCAAAATTGGAACTGTTCTGCCTAAAGCAATATTTTAATGTTGTTAAATAGGAAAATAAAGTGCACCATGTTAATCTATGCATTTCTCTACACCATTTACATATAAAGTTTATTTAATTCGGAGCTATGGTTAATTAGTTATGAAATAAATCATTTTAACATGCTATTTAAAAAAATTAGTGCAAACAGAAAGGCTAACATTTTAAACATGCATGAAAGATGAATATTGTGAAACTAGATGAAATTCTAATCATTTTACATATAATGTTTGCTTTAATCCAATGTACGGTTATTAAGTTATTATATGCATGAACATTAAGAGGTTTTTCTAAAAAAACTGTAATTCCCTAGATAAAGAGAAAAATGCCAGATAGGAAAAAAACTACTCGGGCTGAAACTTAAGGAACTGGGCTGAAAGGCAGCTCACATTGGGGGCATTTCCTATTCGGCGCTGCAGGCGCCCGTTACAGTGCAATTTCCAAACGGGCGCCTGCAGCAGTCTAAGATGGGCCGGCCCATTCCCATTCTATCATTCTCCTTTCTGTTTTGGAAACGTCAAAAAAGTGTGCTTGGATGGAGGTTCGAACTCGCAACGAATTCGTTGGAAGCGCTCGGCTCTAGCCACCACGCCATACACCTGCGGGTATAACACTAGTTCGTTTTACTCTTGTTATTCATTTTCCAGTTCGGTTTATTCCTTTTTGTTTCTCATCTTATTTTTTATTGTGCACTTTTTAAAATTCGTAAACCTTTTCTTTAAATTCGTGAACTCTTTAAAAAATCAATATACTTTTTCCTAAATTGATTAACTTTTTTTAAAATTCGATGAACTTTTGTCTAATCCATGAACTTTTTTCAAATTCGTTGAACTTTTTTCAAATCCGATGAACTTTTTTAAAATTTTCATGAACTATTTGCAAGATTGGTGATTTTTTCCTTCAAATTTGTGAACTTTCAAAATCGATGAACTGTTTTCAAAACGGATGAACTTCTTTTGAAAATGATCAACTTTCTAAACTTTTTCATAAAGTTGTTTTCCAAAATCGATGAACCTTTTTAAGTTTGTGAACTTTTCTTCAAAAATGATGAAGTATTTCTCAAAATCAGTGAACCTTTTTAAGTTTGTGAACTTTACTTCAAAAATGATGAACTATTTCTCAAAATCGAGGAACTTTTTTTAAGTTTGTGAACTTTTATCTCAAAACTAGTGGACGTTTTAAACTTCCCGATTTTTTTAAAAATAAATAAAAGACTAAATGATAAACAGATAGTGCGGCCATATTAGTTTATGTATAGTTATGGCTCTTCAAATTCTCAAGTTTACGGTGGCTGTTGTGGTCAGCTAGTCTAGAACAAGCTCGCTCTTAGTTGGCGATGCGAGTTCGATCCATCAGCCACCAGCTTTTTTGCGTTTTTCCTGGCGATTTTTCTTCCGTATGTTTTTCCATCGCGGGCCGGCCCAATAAGGTGTTCCAGCGGGCGCCAGTTACCTGTTCGGGCGCTTAAGGCGCCGAACAGGAGCTCCCCACATTAGGCCTCAGCCCGGCTGGCGGAGAGGTCTCGCAGGCTGAAGCTGGCTTGCAGATCGGGGGACTGGGCCTGCTCGCGGTTGGCAACCGCGCTCGAGGATGGGCTAACCTGTAGGTCAACGTATGGGCGAGGCAGAGGCATCGATCTCCTCTGCCCGAGCTGCTCGATGCAGTGAAGATGGTGGCATTGGGAGACGGCTGCAGCAAGGGACTTGCGGAGGCCGGCAGGTGGATCTTGAGCGGCAGAGGCCACGGACTGCGGTGAGGGGAGGCATGAAGCAGAGGAGGCTCGAGGCAGATCTGAACAGCGACGTCTTGAGCCCCTGGTGGCCGATGTCTTGGTTCTTGCAGGTTGGCGCGCGAGCCGGCGAGGAACTCTGGCGATGGGTGGCTGACGGCGATGCGAGCGCCAGAAACTGGCAGAGGGAGGCGACAGCGGTTGGTGGAGGTCCGGACGGGGGTGCCATGGTCCTCACCTGCAAGAGAAAAATCGGCGGGTGAGGGAGAGGGAGAAGATCCAGAGGAGGAAGGGAAGGAAGAGGGACGGCCTGGCCTGGTACTGGTCGCCGGCTGGCTCTGGTGGAGGTCGCCGGCAGTACTGCTTCCCGGAACAGCGGCAGGTGAACTGGACAGGAGGCACGGGAAGGCTGCAGGGAGCTCAGGGACGGAGGTAGCTCCTCTGGTGACGTTGCTGTTGTTCGAGGTCGTGCTCGCTCGATCTGGAAGCCGTGGGGAGGAGCTGCGGGAATGGGTGGATCGAGGGGAGGAGGTAGTTGGCCCACGCTGAAAACGAGGGAGATGGTCGGATCGGCTGGATCCGTAAGGATCCCGAGGAAAACGGAGTGGCTACAGCGCGAGGGAAGGGGGACAGGACATGCTAGGACTAGGGTTTAGGCTGATTAAATAGGTATGTGGGTTAGAGTTAGGGGTCTTTGAACCCTCCGATCGTAATCGGGCAGTCAAGAATAAGTAGGCTAGGTCCACCAAATAAGAATCCGGAGATGTTTTAGTGACGATCCAGACCCATCGGTCACAAGTGTCCGGTTCAGGTTCGGGGAAGTTTCAGACAAGTTGCAAGGAGGGAAATGTGGGTTGTGCAGAGATGTTAGGTGGCCGTGTGCAAGTGCGGACTGTTAACAAAAACAACGGAGAGAAGTGGCGACTACTAATGGATGCATGTTTTGAAAAGAATGACGACACGGAGTGCCGATGCAATGCGAATGATGCAATGATGAAATGCAACAAGCAAAAAATAAATCACATGGCAAAACTCGAAATAGATGGAAGTCTTCTGGAGTGTCGGTCTCGGGGCGTCACAACTCTTCCACACTAACAGAGGATCTCGACCCGAGATCCTAGGGATGGCACCGGAGAGAAGCGGAAAAGGAAGAAATAAAACAAAGTTGCTTCTTGACAAAAGAGTGAAACTAAGGAGCTTTGAGAGGTTGAAGAATCTTGCAAGAAATAATATGCGGAGATGAATCAAGTTGAAAACACTACGGTAGAAAAGAGGAACAAGGAACATTATAAGAACCTTGTAGGTCACAAACACATGAATCTAGAGCTCAAGGGGCAAGAATGAATTTAAAACCACTCCGGTTGAAAAGAGAAGCAAGGTATACAAGAGAATTTGGCAGCGCTCCGGTAGAAAGGGAAGGAACTTGATAAGATGGAAAGAGCTTGAAAATAGGACGCAACACTCCGGTTAAGTGGATAAGCATGCAAATAACATGATCTTGGCAAAACGAGATGATGGGTGAAGAGAGCAACATCACAATGCCTTCGGAAGAAATGAAAGAATGGAATGAAAAGATCAGAGAAGAGAAAACATCCTCTACCACAAATAAATGGAAAAGCATCCTTACGAAGAAGGGTCGAACGAAGTTGTTGGGAAATCAACAATGAAACGATATACTCCTCCTGGACTTATGAAAATATCTCAAAACTAGAGGTGAAATTCTGCCACTAACGAAAACAATTGCTTGCCTGAGAAGAACAAGAGATGAAAAACTCCTTTTACCAAGAGAACAGAGGAAACTTGGATTATAGGCACCATAATTAGCAACGTTCCTTAGGGAAGGCTTTAGGTGAAATCTTTACCAATATAACTCCACAAAAAAATTGATGGATTTAAATTATCTCACTCTTGCTAATTTGTGAATCATGAAACACGAACAAAAATTGTCAAGAATGATATAACACCACCTCACATGATAAGATAGAAAGAATTGCACTTCGGAATGAAAGATGAAGAATACTTAGCTCCCACGAGAATCTTGAAGAACACTTTGAGAATGAATTAAATCCTTGATGAACCACCATGAAGAAACTCTTCGGAGATCTCCGGATAGATAAAAGGATGATCGACAGGAAAGGAAGGTTGAAAATAACAAGATGAAGCATTGCAATGACTTAGATGGAACTTCATGACGATATAATGAGAAAACTTTGAACTCATGTAAAGAAAGATGAACAACTAGAACCGAGAATTGATATCATGAACAAACTCCGGAAGAAAAGAACTGAATCACCTCGACGAAACAAGAATAATATTTACTGTATGTTTATCCTTCATCAACTTAAATTGATGACAAGCAACGTATTTGGCATACTACTTATTCTTCTTGCAAAGAATAAAGGAGAGATATAGCGCAACTGGGAAGATCTTCAACGAACCACCGTTAGGATTGAAAATCAACGTAGCAAAGGGACGAATCACTGGGAAGAATTAGAAAACGAAGCAAGATACTTGAGAGAATTTAGATAAAAGAGAATGAACAGATCACAAGCTGACTAGAGAATACTTGAGCGATGCGCCGGTAAAATTTGGAGAACGAGAGTTAAAGTTGAGAATGAATAATTCTGAGATGATGGGCTCCGAAGAATCAAACTGAAAAGACTCCTGAATTTCTCCAGATGTGTGGAAGAATTCTCACAATCAAAAATAATTATGAGAGGATGGCATAAAGCTATAACCATGAATCTTCAAGAGAATGGACAAGATTTAATAGAAACTCTTCTTCGGTCTTCAAAGCTGATAATGACGAGGAGGAACACCACCAAATTGTTGAGACACTCCGAATGAATGAAAAGATAAAAGGTTGAGCCAAAGATGAAAATAATTTAAAAGCGGTCTTGGAGAAGCCATAAGACTGATATGGAGATCCGATTTTTACGTCAAACTTTGAAAAGAATTTGAGAATAGCTCCAGAAAATAAAATTAGAAGAGTCAGGTAAGATCTTGGAAAAAGACCTGTGGGTTAGGGCCCACTCAAAGGTACACCATTGACGTGATTTTTTTAAAGAGAGATTGCACCGGTTGAATTAAGTGGCTTGAATGAGATCACAACCTCGAAATAGCTTGAACGGATTAAGAATGGAATCGCGAATCTTCTGAGATATCTTCGCACTATGGTACAAATGAATAGCGAGAAGTGAATGATTAAGAGGTGCACTGGCATGGGAAAGCATTTGAATCAGGGAAAGGGGTATGATCAACATTGAATCTTGAATTTAGTCCACCGGAGAAGAAAAAGAATGAAGAATGATAAACTTGAAAGTTCCTTAGCAACTTCATGAGAATAACTGGGTAAGAACATTGATGGAAAAGAATGAAGAGACTTCACATGAATGAAATGGATTCTTGATTGAGAGTTTTGACTTGTTGAAGAAGAAGGGTGGGAGGGTGATAAAACAAAGGTAACTTTGGACGGATGAAACAAACACCATTGTGAAGAACTGAGAATTGATCTAGCAAATATTGACATAAAATCTCGATGATCAAGAAGGATTAGTATTTACATAGAAATATAAGAACACCAGTTAGGAAAAGGTATGGAATCCACATTTGACTTCGAAGCAACTCGAATACCACAACTCAAAACAAAACAAAAGGATTTGGCTTGCAGAATAAGCCGGAAACAAACGTATGATAGAGATTTTGCCCAAAGTGTTCGTGATGAGGCCCCATAGGCACGACGTACAGCGGACATCACGAATGACAAACGAGACGTCCCCGAATCAGCATAGCCAAGGATTCTTTAAGACGTCTCGCGACCACAGTAAATCGGCCGTGAAAAACGAACCACTAGACGTTGGACCCCATTCTCAAATCATACATATGTCAAAAAGAAATCCTGGGTAACTACTTGAATTCCCACCTATTAACTCCCAAAACTTTCTGGTTATGCAACCTGGTGTTGGGGATACAGGGAGGCACAAAATATCTCACTCAACTAACAAATCCTACACTCTAACTATATCCATCTGTCAACACATAACGAGGAAAAACCTTGTAAATCGTGTACCTCAGACCTTCTAAAAACATCCAATATACTAGCTATGGAAATACATCTGATCTCTCCCCCCAGTACTGGGTGTCGTCAAACTATTCTCACCACAAAGTGTATAGAAGCGTTTTTTATGTCGGCGTCCTCTGGTATTAAGGAACCGAAATGATAAGCACTGTGAGAGAAACACCTTGGAGCTCAACTCCCCGGGACACTGCCACAACACCTAAATGTCAGGAGGCACCAAGACAGAATTCCCATCACAATGATATTGGACCAATTCCACAATACCAACGTGATCCTAAAAAAAGTTGAGTGAAAAAAGGGAGTAATGGAAACAAAAACACCTACGTCACGATTCCTCACCAGAGCAACGAAAGGGATGAGGAGTAAAAGAATTTCTACTCTCCGGTATACAACTAGACTCAAAATAGTTTTTTTCTAGACTCGACAACGACAACGCTTCGATCAATCAACGGGGATGCTAACGTCGGTAAGGCACTGATACCAACTTGTAGCGCCCAAGATGCGGTTCTATCCCAATCACATGATGAACTCATGATTGGGGCACAACCGCATTTCAAACGCATAGCAAGGTGGATATCAATACATAGCATTCATCATGCACAAGAGCAGGATTCGACTACGGATGAACTCAAACGAACAAGGATGACATCCACCCTGCTAATCCCAGGCTCCTGACCCGGAACTTATAACCCTCGATCGAAGAAGTAGAAGAAGAACTTCAAACAAGCAAGTATCGCAGTCGCGTCAGATCATCGCATTACGTGTGCCTGCAACTGTTGTTGTGGTAACTAGTGAGCCACAAGGACTCGGCAATCCCATTACCATGGGTATCAAGACTAGCAAAGCTTAATGGGTATGGAATGGATAAGTAGTGAGGTTGCCGCAACACTAAGCATTGTATGGGGGCTAACTTATGAGTACAAGAGTAAGATGAGAAACTACGCAAACGGTCGCAAACTAGTAATGATCAAGATGTGACCCTGAACTAGTTACGAATCAAATATAACCCCACTGTGTTCTCTTCCCAAACTTGCTCGAAAAGATACAGACACGGTTACACATGCGGTTGGTGTATTTCAGTTCGAATCTCGTGTCAAGTTCTCTACAACCGGATATTAAAAACTCCCATCAACCACATAACCGTGGGCACGACTTTCGAAAGATTAAACCCTGCAGGGGTGTCCCAACTTAGCCCACGAGAAGCTCATGATCCGCGGAGACAATCCTCCATCTCGGGACAACCCGATCAAACTTGGGATCCCGGTGCACAAGACATTTCAACAATGGTAAAACAAAACCAGCAAGACCTCCCGACGTTCCGACACTCCGATAGGAGCCGTGCGTATCTCGTCTCAGGCCACGATCGGATCGGTCAAGCTACGAGTAAAACTAGTCCTCGAGTTTCCCCGTGGTGGCCCCGTAGGTTGCCCGGCTTGGACTAACACTCATGAGGAGCACTGGCCTGGGTTTTGATTAATTATCCTTGGGTGCTAGTCAATCCCTTTGCAAGTTTTAGTTGTTATTAAGCAAATGGTAAAACCAATGTTGGACCTAGCTGGAAGATTTTTATTCAAAGTGAATTGTCAAGGGGGGCCATAAACTCCGACCATGTTAGGAACGCAAAATAAAGGAACATAACACCGGTAAGACGGAAACTAAGGCGGCAAGAGTGGAACAAAACACAAGGCAAAAGGCCGAGCCTTCCACCCTCTACCAAGTATATATGTGCATTAATTAAATAAGATATATTGTGATATCCCATGATATCCATGATATCCATGTCCCAACATGGAACAACCTATAACAACACCTGCAACTAGCAGTGCTATAAGAGGGGCTGAGCAAAGCGGTAACATAGCCAAACAACGGTTTGCCGGAATAGTTGAAAATGGTAGAGGCTTTTCATGGCAATTTGGGAGGCTTGATAAACAATTGTAGGTAGCGCTATATAGCGATAGCATCGAGACAACTAGCAAAGCAAAGATATTAGTGGTATCCAAGGTAATGGTTATCTTGCCTGAAATCCCGCTAGGAAGAAGACTGAATCCATGAAGAAGACGAATGGGCATAGTCGAACGAATCCTCACATCTGCAACGATACCGGAACTATCAAGAAAACAACCGGAAAGAAGCAAACAACACGATAAACAAACATCACATAAACATGGCATGATGCACATTCAAGTATGATACATGTCCATTTTAATGAGTCATGGCACTCAAGAGTGCAACAATCAATACTGCAAATTAGGTGGAGCTCAATATGCAATCAGTTGCATATTGACGAAACACTTGAATATTGACAAACCACCATATTTGAATTATTTAGTTCTCTCTCGTTTATGAACAAGACAAGATTAAATGTTGGTTAAGATGACAAGAGGTGAAGCATAAGTAAACTAACTATTTAGGCAAGTTTAAATGGGTCTGGAAACAACAAACAACAATTCTGAAAAATCTTGGTACTGTTCTACCTAAAGCAATATTTTAATGTTGTTCAACAGGAAAATAAAGTGCACCATGTTAATCTATGCATTTTTCTACACCATTTACATATAAATTTTATTTATTTCGGAGGTACAATTAATTAGTTAGGAAATAAATCATTTTAACATGCTATTTAAGAAAATTAATGCAAACAACAAGTTCAACATTTTAAACATGCATGAAATATGAATAGGGTGGATCTAGATGAAATTCAGAACATTTTACATATAAACTTTGCTTTAATCCGATGTAGGGTTATTAAGTTATTATATGCATGAACATTATGAGGTTTTTCTGAAAAACTATAATTCCCTGGATAAAGAGAAAAATGACAGACAGGAAAAAAACTACTCAGGCTGAAACTTAAGGAACTAGGCTGAAAGGCATCTCACATTGGGCCTCAGCCGGCCTGGCGGAGAGGTCTTGCAGATCGGGGGACTGGGCTTGCTCGCATTGGGCACAGTGCATTCAAGGACGACCGGCTGGGAACCGCGCTCGAGAACGGGCAGACCCGCATGTCAACGCATGCGCGAGGCAGAGTCATCAATCACCTCTGCCCGAGCTGCTCGATGCAGCAAAGATGGTGGCATTGGGAGACGATAGCAGTGAGGGACTTGCGGAGGCTGGCAGGCAGATCCTGGGTGGCGGAGGCCGGCAGGCAGATCCTGGGCGGCGGAGGCCACGGACTACGGTGAAGGGAGGCGTGAAGTAGACAAGGCTCGAGGAAGATCTGAACAACGGCATCTTTGAGCCCCTGGTGACCGACGGCTTGGTTCTTGCAGGTTGGCACGCGAGCCGACGAGGAACTCCAGCGACGGGTGGCTGACGGCGACGCGAGCGCCAGAAACGGGCAGAGGGAGGCGGCAGCGGTTGGTGGAAGTCCGAATGGGGGCGCCATGGTCTTCACCTGTGAGAGAAAGACCGGCAGGGTGAGGCAGAGGGAGAAGATACAGAGGAGGAAGGGAAGGAAGAGGGCGGCCTGGCCTGGTACGGGTCACCGGCTGGCTCAAGTGGTGGTCGCCGGCAATACTGCTTGGCGGGAACGACGGCAGGTGAACTGGAGAGGAGGCGTGAGAAGGATGCATGGAGCTCGATTGACAGAGGTAGCTCCTCCGGTGATGCTGCAGCTGCTCAAGATCGAGCTCGTTCGATCTGGAAGCCATGGGGAGGAGCTGCAGGAATGGGTGGATCAAGGGGAGGAGGTGTTTGGCCCGCGCTGAAAACGAGGGAGATGGCCGTGTCAGCTGGATCGGGAAGGATCTCGAGGAAAATGGAGTGGCGGCGGTGTGAAGGAAGGGTGGACGGGAGAGGCTAGGACCAGGGTTTAGGCTGATTAAATAGGTATGTGGGTTAGAGTTAGGGGTCTTTGGACCCTCCGATCGTAATCGGGCGGTTGAGAATAAATAGGTTAGGTCTACCAAATAAGAAACCAGAGATGTTTTAGGGATGTTTGGCGATGATCCGGACCCATCGGTCACAAGTGTCCGGTTCAGGTTCAGGGAAGTTTCAGACAAGTTGCGAGGAGGGAAATGTGGGTTGTGCATAGGTGGTTATGTGCAAGTGCGGTTAGATTCGGCATGGTCAACAAAAACAACAGAGAGAAGTGGCGACTACTAGTGGATGCATGTTTTGAAAATAATAACGACACGGAGTTTCGATGCAATGCAAATGATGCGATGATGAAACGCAACAAGCAAAAAATAAATCACACGGCGAAACTTGGAATAGCTGGAAGTCTTCTGGAGCGTCTGTCTCGGGGCGTCACAAGGAAGGATAGGTCCAAGCCCGCGTCGACAGAGCCGTTGGTCTCTCCAACTTGCTGAGACAGTGGCGCTATGATACACTAAATCTCCTCATCGAGCTCTAGGCTCACTGCTGCCGAAGAACCGGGGGCTCCGAGACCAGGTTGGGCAAGCACCAACCCCAATTGGCTTGAGGTTGGCTGCGGGATCCCAGCCGAGGTGCCAAAAGATGGAGGAGGGCTCATGGTTTGAAGAGGGATTTTCTATTCAACCAGCATCGCCGATCCTAACGCACTGCCAGGGGCCTGCCCTGCTTCCTTCGGGGGGTCCTCGGCATCCCCGCCAGCGTGTTCCTGCCGCTCTACGGCAACAATTTTGGCGGCTTTCTCGGTAGCATCTTTCCCGATGCTGGCCACCTCCTCCAACAACTCGGGCTTCTCAGCCAATAGTACGGCGAGCAAGGGCAAACAAGCAATCGTGAGGAGGAAGAAACATTGGGGGACCAAGAACTTGGAGCAAGATTATAAAGGAAAAGCAAATAAGTTACCGGGAGTTGTCTGCCGTGGAGGGTCTTCATTCTTCCTGGCAACATCAATTGTCGGGACATTGACACCACCCTCTTCCTCGGTAACTGTGGTGTCGACCTGGGCAGAGTATTCCGTGGGAGTCTCTGTCAGGGTCCCCTCAGGTCGGTCAACAGGCAGAGTGGGCCCCTCCTTGAAGGCCCTACTCTAGGAAGACTCCACCTCTTCTCTGATTGGAGATGGGGTGGGGTGCTCTTCTACATCATCCTTGGCGGGAGAAATCAGTCCCATGTCTTCACATCAAGGGCTGGGCTAGGGGATTGCCACTGGATCGCTAGTGCTGCTCCCTGCCTGGCCCGTGCCTCCCGGGGACCTCAGCGGCTCCGCATGCCTGAGCCGCTTGGCTCGGTGGATGAGGGTCTCCTCCTCCTCCTCCTCCTCTTCCATCTCAAAGGCATCAAGCGAGATTGAATTAGCAAACCAACAAGCATGCTAGGCTCAGATGAGAATGGAGAATATTGTTCTTACTCTGAGCACATGAGCATGGAGCCCAGCTCAAACCCCGTGGGCGTCGGAGGTGCTATGCTCCTCTTTCGGGTCGGGGTGATGGTGCTTCCCGGCAACTGCAGACCCTGCTGGGGCATAGGGGGCTTTGACGCAGACGAGCTGCTCGAAGATCTTGATTTGGACTGGGAGCTGGAGTCACCTTTGGTGATTGATCATTGCTTGGCGGGAGTGGTCTTGGCCTCGGAGAGGCGAGAAGATTGGGGGCGCACCACACCCGCCCCCGACCGGTCCGCCTACGAGGGCAGAGTTCCAAGTCTAGTTCTGGGGCCTAGGGACCCGTGGCAAGCCACTCTTCCCCGAGGTGCTCCACCTCTTCGGCATCATCCTCTTGTTGGGCTTTCATTGCCGCTGCGTATAAAGCCTCTATCCCGGCAGGCTCATCCGCGGCTGGCTCACCCCAGCAGGTTCGTCCACGGCAGCCTCTTCCACGGCTCACTCTCACTCGTGCTGTGGGAAGGCCCTCGCCTTTAGCTTCCCCTTTCTCTTCATCTTCCCCTCTTCTGGGCCTTCCTTTCCTGGTGGCCCGGAGCACTCTGTCCTCCTCAATCCACTTCTTGATGGACGCCTCCTCCACCTTGGAGGTGTGCTTCAACATGTTGGTCACCACCCTGGTAGCTCTTTCCTCCAGACCAGAGAACCACTTAATCTCATTGTCATGCTCGGGTAATTTCCAGTCGCCTGCAATCCCATGAGCATTGCAATCTGGCATCCATTTCAGAATCTGATCCTAGGCGGAGTTGATGTTCAGCAAGACGACACTTGCCGACAATTTGAACGGTCTGAGGCTACCAAACAACTGTTCGCACAACCAGCCAAGACCGTAACCCGACAAGTTGTTGGCCAGGACCGAGTACAATTGCATCCGGTCAGCAGCATCCCCGTACAGCCAGGCGAACCTGTCCCTTTTCTACAAAGGCGCGATGCAGCATTGGAGGAAATCGGCCCCCACCTACTTGATGGTTAAACCGGTGGCTTTGAGATGGTTGATCCTATTCAGTGTCGGGCGAAGCCTGTCGTCGGAAAGGCCGAATTCCCTCCAATCATTGCCGCGCACAATGCACTTCGTCCTCGCATGGCAAAACTCTGGGGCTCTCTCATCCTGGATCTAGCACTAGTCGGCCCTCCACTTCTCCCATCCGTCGCACTACTGACCGGGAAGGTAATCCCAAGTTTCCCTCGACACCCGGGGGATCCAGATTATGTTCCGGAGTGGTGTCTTTGTTCTCCACCCGCGGGACAAAGAAGTGCCGGAACAAATCCACATTGGGGGCGACCCTGACAAATTTCTCGCACAAGCGGGCGAAAATCGCCATGCATGCCATTGCATTTGGCGTGAAATCCAAGAGGTGGAACCCATATACCACCATAATCGCCTCAAACATATCTGAGAAGGGGGGACAGAGGCCGCAGAAGAAATATGCGTAGAAGAATCGGCATGCATTCGGCAGATCCTTTTTTCCCTCCGATAGGACCTTGGTTGCGCCGTGGCCATTTGGAACTTCTGTCCCAAACATATATCCATACCTCGCAACCATGGTGTCACTGTCTAGGTTCGACGGGAAGAAAACCACATCTCCCCATCGCTTCCTGTCCAAATCCGCTACCCTCTTCTTGTTTCCTTTCGCGGCTGTCTCCTTTATGGTGGCTTCCTGCTTTCCTCTCGTGGCAGCGGCTTTCTTCCTCATCTTCTGGAACTTTGGAGGAAATCGAAGGCCGAGCGAGGTATCAGAAGCGGATATGGGTGCAAGGACATGTGCTCTGGCTCAAGGAGGAAGGCGATGGAGAAACGAGTGCGAATGAGCCACGCCTTTTGCACTTTTCCCCTTTATGAGGAGCGAACATGGGGGAGATGAGCGGTTCCTCGCCACTTTCCCTCAGAACGTTACCATTTTTCATTAACTTCTACAGTCCCACGACCCCACCACCCGCGGTAATTATGAGAGTGGATGTTGGATTGACTGGTCATCATGACAAATCGCTGTGCGCGCAGCACCTCTTCGACACGTGTCCGTGCACCATTTTGGGGCCAAACCCAGCATGCCCGGCGACACGTATGGCTCAGGCCCGGGGGCTTCTGTCGGGGTACACAAACAGGGGTGTACTTTCCCCCTGACTTGTACCCGGACAGGCAAGTCTGTGGGACGACAAGAACAAAGCAAACTACTTCAAGCATCCAAGACAAGGCCAAGCAGAAGAGATAGCTCTTTGAGAAATCAAAGGGTGGGTCAAGAATACCAAACCAACCAGAAGGACAAGATTCTACAAAGGGGAAAACCTCCCTTGCCGGGCAGGCGAGCCTGGCGAGGTCGAGGTTATCCCAAAGACAAGTCTCAAGACTCCCCCGACAGTCTTGCTGGGGATGCCAAGTGCGGATTACCCTGCCAAGGCTCCACCGCTCCACCTCACAGCAACGCAAGTCACTTACTGGTGCGGTGTCGAGTCCCCAAGTGATTAAGTGGCTTTTATTTCGCACATGGAAGCCATTTCTGAGGAAGAACACCCCTAAATGACACCCGTCCAGGAGACGTGTCACGCAGACAGCCGAGGAGGTGGCTGCATGGAACGACAAGGCTTGATGGGCTACACCCACGATGTACACTAAGCGCTGCATTAAATGCACCTTGTCCTGTCTGTAGAGTTAGGTATGATAGCACTGTGGCTATCTAATCACTGGATAATTACTATTTTGCCATTGTGGTAACCCCTTGACCTATAAAAGGAGGGACGTGGCAACCTTAGAAAGGATTCGGACACCCCGTATACTCATCCCTATAAAAGGAGGAGGTGGCTGCGTAGTTGCTCTCATCCCAAGGCGACCTTGCCGGGCTAGAGCGCTACATCTCCATTATGGTCCTTTCATCAATCCACCAAAGCAGATGTAGGGTTTTACGCCTCGCGATGGCCCGAACATGGGCAAAACTACTCGTGTCATCGCTACCATGCTGCTCTATGCTCTCCGCTCTTTGTGCAATGTGCTCTTTCCCCTTGCCGAACTACAAGGGGCCGATGGTCCCATAGGTGGCCACGTTATATCAAGACACTAGATACAATGCCGATGATCCAAGGGGCGACGTATTAGGGAAAGCAACACGGGAACCGGAGAAGGCGACACCTTGGACAACGCAGAAGACCTTGGCGACCCCGGCCCTGAGGACAAGTTTTATGGCTTAGAGGGGCATGATGATCAGTATAACCCCGAGGACCCCAATTATTCCGTAGATAGAAACTACATGCCTCTCTCCGAAGAGGAGGTCAGCCTTGGAGCTGAAGATTTTATCGTCCTAGAAGTTCCACTAGAACAAGAGCGATTCAAGCTACAACTCACAGCCACCGCGCGAAGCTTGAAGAAGAAGCAGCAAAAGATAAAACCCAAACAAGACACCCTGAACGACAGATGGACGAAGGTCCTAGGAGCTGAAGAAGCGTACGGCTATGAACGACAAACAAAGAGCCACGCCAAGCGCAAATTGTTGCTGCAATTCCACAACGAGGCTTTTGATCCCGCGCCGCTAGATGAACTCAAGGCGGCCAGCCCGACTATCCCCCTCGAGGAAAGGATAGGACGGTTGGTGAGGCCAAATGCCCACCTACCCCCCTTGCTATAAAGGCAAGGATGCGGCACAACCAGAATACCAATACAATATTCGACACGACCTAGCCGCTAAAGTAGGTCACTCGAGGTCCATCTATGGATCAAGAGGTTACCCTCCCAATAGAAGAGACAGATACCAAGCATGGCTTGACCGAAACGATAGAGTTTGGGATGAGCACCGAGCCAGGATGGAATCCGAGATTCGACGTGATGTGGCCCAAATAAGGGGCGCTGCTCCCCCAATGTGCTTCACCGATGAGGTGATGGAGCACCAATTCCCAAAAGGGTTCAAACTGGTAAACATCAAGCCATATGATGGAACTATAGACTTGGCCATGTGGATTGAGGATTTCCTTCTCCTCATTCATATGGCACGAGGAGATGACCTCCACACCATCAAATACCAGCCATTAAAGCTCAAAGGACCAACACGACATTGGTTGAACAGCCTCCTCAAAGACTCCATAGGAAGCTGAGAAGAGCTCGAGGATGCCTTTTGAGCCAACTTTCAAGGGACCTATGTATGGCCTCCGGATGCCAATGACCTGAGCCACGTGCTCCAGCAGCCGGGTGAGTCAGCCCAACAATTCTGGATCAGTTTTTGACCAAAAAGAACCAGATTGTTGATTGCCCAAACGCCAAAGCCACAGCCGCATTCAGACATAGTATACGGGACGAATGGCTCAGCCAGGAAAAGCTGAAGACAATGGTGGCTCTTACTTCCCTTATGACTCGCTTTTCTGCGGGCGAAGATAGCTGGTTGGATCGTAGAAGCACCAACCTAGAAGACCCCGGCACTTCGGAAGTCCGGGATGGCAACGAAAAGCCACGGTGCAATAAAAGTAAGCATCAACACAATGGCGCCGAGGTCGATGCCATGGCAGTAAATACCGGATTCCGTAATTCCAAGTGAGTGACGCAAAAAAAGCCTCTAAAGTATACCAGGATGGACCCACCTGTCGGATTCTGGGCTCCGCAGACCCAAGAAAGATTCGAACTCAGGGGCGTGTGCGAAGAACTCAACCTCTTAAGCCGATCGATCCGCTGCTCTCACGACCTATCTCGATAAAAAAGAAGGAGAAAGACATGGCAATTTACCCAGGTTCAGGCCACCTTGTGGTGTCAAACCCTACTCCTGCTTTGTGGTGGATTAATTAGCCCCATAGGGGACTGAGGATGAACTATTACAAGTGGAAGAACATCTTCAGGAGGCTTGTTCTTGTGATGAGCTCTTGGGGACTTGGTGAGCTGACCACCCGATGCTTCCTACGGTGGTGGCTAGGCTACATATATAGTGGCCTTGGTACTCTTCCTCCAAAACTTAGGTGGGAAGGGATCCCACAACGGCCAAATTTGAAAGGGGACAAGAAGTACATCTGATCCTGATGAAAGGTGGTCTTCGCCTACAAAGCTTCTGATCATGACATCGTGGTGGGCTCCGCAATGACATTCATCCTGCCGTTCTGGAGGTCCTGGTCTTGCTGCATGCAAATGGCAACTTTGGCTGATTCCTTGGGACTCCACACGTGCGCTTGCCTCCTTTGCACCAAAGAGGAAACCTGTCGCTCTGCGCCCACTAGCGCGTGGCTGGCCTTGCATAGAAATCTCCGCTCTGTTAGGAGGCCATCTGAGGAGGCCGCTCCCTCGGGAGGTCTTGATGTCGCCCTCCTCGCGAGGCTTGGCCCCTCGCGAGGGTCTTGTCTTGTCGTGGTTGAAGATGCACCGTACTAGGCCATCGATGGAGCCACATCGTGGGCCTTAGGCAGGCAAGTCTAGGTACCCTAGTTCCCATAACACCGACAGAAGCCCCTGGGCCCAAGGTGCGCTTGTACTTGGATTCGAGGCTAAGCCAAATGGCAAGTGTGGAGCACCGCGGGCCCCAATCGCCTGCGGACCAAGCCGACGTGTGGCGCTTGATGGGACGTAGGCGCCTCTACTTCCCCACGCTGCCTGCTGCATGCAGAGAAAATCATCATTGCTTGAGATTGTGGGAGGCCAACGATTTACCTTCTCCAGGCTATAAATGGATGGAGCGGGGGGAGCAGGCGGAGCCCTTTGCCCATTTTCGTCTTCCTGTTTCTTGATCCTCCTTCTCCTTGCTTCACCGTTTTGCTAGAGCATTCATGGCATCAATGAGGAGGTTCTCGGCCGCGGAGAAGGGAAAGCCCCCCAAGGAGGGGTCGGACTCGTCCCCGCCCAATAGGGGTCGCGGTCGCCCTCGTATGTACGCTGCGACACCGGCGGTGGCTTCCTGCAGCCGTGGGCGCCCGTTCTCAAAGGCTGGCGCTGCCTCCGGCTGTCTTGTGGGTGCGTCTTCTTGAAGTGGAAGCCTGCGCGGTCAGGGGAGCCGCTGTGAGGAGGCGAGGCGTGCGGTGGCCATCCGGCCGCCACGGCAAGCGGTCCCAGTCAGCCGACTCTCCCCCAGAGTTCGTGGTGTGGGGGAGAAGCCTATAGACACCTGGCTCTAGCTCCCGCGCTTCTTCGTGGGCGCGCTACCGGCCTGGGGACTGGTGGCTTCTAGCTTCAGGCCGACGGCTGCTGCAGCAAGGCCTCAAGAGTGGAGGCCGAGGTCACTGCTATCGGCATCGTATTCCCGAACCATGGGTGGCAGCCATTTGCCCGCACACAGGACCTGCATGGGAGGTGCACCCTCCACTTCAGGTACGATGGCGTCACGACCCTCTATGTGAGGATCTTCGGGGAGGATGGCCCGCGCGTTGGGGGCTGCCTGGAGAGCAACAACGATGATGACGGCGGACGGAGGGGCGGCATAGTCGTCGGTGATGACCTCACCCTTGGCAATTGTCGTGCCGCCTCCAGCAGCGGTGGCTTCTCCTTCGTGAAAAGCTCCAGCGACGACGACTATGATGAGCCGCCGCGCTGCCGGGCCCGGACTGGGAGGGGAGACAAGATGCGTCGCCGCCACGCCCTGGTGAAGTGGGGGGAGGGCTCTGAGTGAGCCCGGGTGCTGCCGGAGCCGGACCTCAGGAGCTGTCGTTGACGTGCACCTACTTTGGCTTTGATTTTTTTTTCTTTTTCTTTCTGCTGCAAAAAATAAGAAGTAGGAGGCCCTACCAGGGCGTGTAATGGACTATGGCACTTGCGCCGTTAAGTTATTATTTCTATGCCTCCACCTGATACTCGGGTTTCCATTGATTGTAGTTGGGATAACTTATCTTAGAGTTTATGTGATGAACTTCCGCACCGCAGGAGCGCCCCTCATTGAGGGGTGACCTAGTGGTCACCAGGCTTGAGGAGGGGGGCTCCCATAGTTGTAGAACTAGAAGGACCCGAAGGCGCAGTGCCATTGAGCTCGCTCGAGAGCATCACGCGAGGACAGATACGCCACTAAGCTAGGGACTGAGGCTTTGGCGAGGTGTGCTCGCGGGCAATCCTGAAGCGCGCACACCTGCCAAGGCCCCACGCGCGGGACGCGCGAAGAGGACCGACGAGGAACTGCACTCCTCCCGAGGATAAGCTTGAGAGAATCGAACGAGGCAAGAAGAAAAATTCCCAACCCTCAAGAAGAGACGCTCAAACTCCAAATTCAATGCAAGAAGTCGCAAATCAGATACAGAAAGCAAGCAAAAGAACAGTCGCGTCCGGTACCTATACTAGTCTTCTCATCAGCGCATAGTTAAGTGATGCCACTAGGATGTGGGAGGGAGCCCCCATGAGGCCCAAGGGCAACGCTCAGGAGACTTTGGGGCCTGTACAACCCCAACTCATTATTACGTGAGAGTGTCACGAGCGGAGACCTTCACAGGCGCAGAGCCTTCTTTATGGGTAGAACTTGCGGAGGTGCTGGATGTTCCAGGCACTCTAGATGGGGACCCCGTCCTACATCTCCAGGCGCGTGGAGCCAGGCCTGGAGACACGAGCAATCTCGAATGGGCCCTCCCACACGGGGGAGACCTTGTGAAGCCCTTCCCTGGAGAGCACTCGCCTCAGGATGAGGTCACACACCTCGAGGATCCTGGAATGGATGCTGCAGCAGTGGTACCGCCGCAGTGCCTGCTGGTACCTCGCAGCTTGGAGTGAGGCTTGGCAATGGCGTTCCTCCCCCAACACGAGGTCCATGTCCCACGTGGCGTCCTGACGCGCCTTGTCGAATGCCAGAACCCCAGGGGACCGATGCCTGACCTCATGAGGGAGGACCGCCTTGGCTCCGTAGACGAGGAAGAACGGGGTCTCGCCTGTAGGCTTCGTGAAAGTGCAACTATCCCTGGGTGGTTTTGGTAATGATTAACAACATATAGCTCATTGAACTAATGCTATTTCAAGATGAATATTTTAGGAAAGTTCAATGATTGTCATGGCATGGATTAGGATTGTGGACCCCTCAAAATGGTAAGGACAAAGGATTGGCTCAAGCTCTAAAGATCAAGACTCTACATTTTACTTTTAGTGATCCAAGATCACATTGAGTCTTTGGGAAAAGCCAATACTATTAAAAGGGAATGAGGTGTTGCTTAATGGCTTGCTTGCTCAAAATGCTTAGTGATATGCTCCAAAAACCCTCAACCACTTTCTCATATCCACATATGTCCCAAACCAAAAGTCAAACTCGGTCCCACCGATTTGATCCGTCTGGCGCCACCGAGTTCATTTGACATAGCCATAGCCAGAAACCCTAGTCACTTCGGTCTCACCGATAGGGATATTGGTCTCACCGAGATGGGATTGCATAATCTCTGTTTCCCTTCGTAACGTTTTGGTCCAACCGAGATGAGCGATCGGTCCCACCGAGTTCGCAATGCAAACTCCATGTTTCCCTTTCATAACGTTTCGGTCCCACAAAAATGAGCGAATCGGTCCCATCGAGTTTGCCTGACCAACTCTCTGGTTAGCTAATTACCAAATTCGGTCCCACCGAGTTTGTGTAATCGGTCCAACCGAGATTATGTTATGCCCTAACCCTAGCAAAATCGGTTCCACCAAGTTGACGTGTCGGTCCCACCGAAATGCCTAACGGTCACATTATGAACTAAATCGGTCTGACCGAGTTTTATGATTCTGTCCCACCGAGTTTGGTAAATTGTGTGTAACGGTTAGATTTTGTGTGGAGGCTATATATACCCCTCCACCCTCTCCTCATTCGTGAGGAAATCCATCAGAACATGCCTACACTTCCAGCATTCATTTTCTGAGACAGAACCACCTACTCATGTGTTGAGGCCAAGATATTCCAATCCAACCATATGGATCTTGATCTCTAGCCTTCCCCAAGTTTCTTTCCACTCAAATCATCTTTCCACCAAATCCAATCCTATGAGAGAGAGTTGAGTGTTGGGGAGACGATCATTTGATGCAGACGAGCAAGGAGTTCATCAACAACATACCATCTATTACCTTTTGGAGAGTGGTGTCTCCTAGATTGATTAGGTGTCACTTGGGAGCCTCCATCAAGATTGTGGAGTTGAACCAAGGAGTTTGTAAAGGCAAGGAGATCGCCTACTTCGTGAAGATCTACCCTAGTGAGGCAAGTCCTTCGTGGGTGATGGCCATGGTGGGATAGACAAGGTTGCTTCTTCATGGACCCTTCATGGGTGGAGCCCTCCATGGACTCGCGCAATCGTTACCCTTCGTGGGTTGAAGTCTCCATCAATGTGGATGTACGATAGCACCACCTATCGGAACCACGCCAAAAATCTCCGTGTCAACATTGCATTTGCTCCCTCCACACTCCTCCCTTCACCTTCATATGCAATGATTTGCATTCCGCTGCTATTCTCATAGAATTTCATGTGTGGGTTGATTGCTTGACTTGTGCTAAGTTGCTAAAATCTGCCAAGAAATAAAATTGGGAAAAGGCTAGATTTTTATTTGGTCAAGTAGTCTAATCACCCCCCTCTAGACATACTTTTGATCCTACAAGTGGTATCATAGCTATGGTCTCCATTTGCCTTGATTTTCATAGCTTTTGGTGATCATAGCCTTGGTTTCACAACCTAGGAGAGTATGGCGTCGAGCGAGGGAAATTACCATCATAGAGGTTCTTAATTTGATGGTACTAATTTTGCTAGTTGGAAGCATAAGATGAAACTGCATATTCTTGGACATAACCCCGCCATTTGGGCTATTGTGTGTATTGGCTTGCAAGGTGAATTCTTCGATGGGAGAGAACCGAACCGTGAAGCTACCGTGGAAGAGTTGAAGATGCTGCAACACAACGCTCAAGCTTGTGGTATTCTCTTTAACAGATTGTATCCCGAAGAATTCAACAAAATCAGCCGCCTTGAGAATGCAAAGGAAATTTGGGATACTTTTATTGATATGCACGAAGGTACCGACTCCGTCAAGGAATCCAAATTGGATGTTCTTCAAAGTCAACTTGACAAGTTCAAAATGAAGGATGGTGAAGGTATCGCTGAAATGTACTCTAGGCTTGCTCTCATGAAAAATGAGATTGATGGCTTAGGAAGTGAAGAGGTGACCGATAGTTTCATCATCAAGAAGATCCTGAGAGCCTTGGATGGAAAATATGAAACCGTGTTAACATTGATCCAAATTATGCCCAATTACTAAGATCTCAAGCCAACGGAAGTCATTGGAAGAATTGTTGCTCATGAGATCTCACTCAAGAATAAAGAGGAACTTCACAACAAGTCAAGTGGTGCTTACAAAGCCTCATGTGATGCTCCTTGATCATCAAGTGAGAAACAAACCTTCAATGAAGAATTGAGCCTAATGGAGAAAAACTTCAACAAGTTCTACAGGAGTAGAAGCAAGGAAAGAAGTTCCAAGTCAAGGTCCTACAATGACAAAAGATCTTCGAGTCGTGAACGTAATTGCTACAGACGTAATTGCTACAGTTGTGGAAGACCCGGACACTACTCCAATGAGTGTACGGCTCCCTACAGAAGGAGAGAAGATTCACCTAAAAGAAGAAGTAGAAGAGAGGAATCACCACCAAGAGAGAGAAGGAGTAGAGATGATCGCTACAAACTAAGAACCCCCCGGAGAAGCAAGGATTCAGAAAGGAAGGAAAAATCATCAAAGAGCTACACAAAGCGAAGACATCAAGCTCACGTTGGTGAATGGGTATCCGGCTCCGACTCCAACCATCACTCCGAAAGAAGTTATCACTCCGACTCCGAATATACTCAAGATGAAGGTGTTACCGGTCTAGCACTTGTGTCAACCAACTCCTATGACATATTTGACTCACCAAATGAAGCAATTGGAAGATACTTCATGGCTAAAGGCCTAAAGGTATCACACCCCGAGTATGTTGATTTCAATAGTGGTGAAGATGATTTGTTAGGCGATGATGATTTACTTGTGGACAACTCTAGTGATGAATACTATGATGAAACATCAATTAATTATGCTAATCAAGATGAAACGAATGACAATGATAAGGAAAAGATTCAGCGACTAACTAAAGACCTAAATACTCTCAAGTTAGCTCGTGAAACTACCTTGGAAGATCATCGAGAACTTTTAAAGACTCATGAGAAGTTAAGCTTTGAAAAGCTCAACCTTGAGCAAGAACATGAGTTTTTAAAGGCAATCAATGATGATCTTCGCGAGAAAAGTTCCAATTACACTGCCAAGCATTTACTCTTGTCTACTCACATGCTTCAAGTAAAATCTAGTAAAAATAGTAAGAAAGATTCTTCTTCTAGTAGTAACAATAATCATGCTAAATCCAATGTTGTTGCTTCTAGTAGTTCTCTTGATTCCACTAATGATTCTCTTGGCCAAGTTACACTTGAGCAAGAAAATAGCTTACTGAAGGTAATTATAGAGTTGGTTTTGAACGAAAGTTCAATGCCAATGGAGTTGAGTGGGAAGAAGATTAATTACCCAAGACGAAGTTTGTACCTCAAAAAGAGAAGTACGATCCTACTTCTTTCCAAGGGACACAAGCTCAAGATGATCTTCCACCACAAGACCACAAGCAAAAAGGCAACGACAAGCTTCAAGAAGAGATTGATGCATTTGAAGAAGCGCCCAAGGCCTTGGTCAAGTGGGTTCCCAAGACTACATCAAGTTCTACTTCATCAAGTACAACTACAACCCCAAGGATTCCCATCAAGATGATGTGGATGCCGAAGAAGAAGAACTAGAGAGTTCTTGAGGGTGACTCCGCCAACACACTTCACTCATATCATTTTGGCAAGGACAAGTGCAAACAACTTCCACATCTTGCACTAGTTCAAGGAGTCACAAACCCTCTTGTTGGTCAGACAAGGGACAAGGTAACCTAATGCTTTCATGGACATCATCTTGTGTGTGCATCACTATATGTCTATGTATATCCTTGTTTGTTCCTTGTGGGACTAACCCGTGTAGGTATTGAAAGTGCAACTCACTCCAATGGATAGCTCCAGAAGATCTACATCAACATTGAGCATCCACATCTTCAACTCCAACATGAAGTCATCATCGACAAAACCCAAGGTTAGTTCATCCCTCTTAGGGGGGATATCACATCTAGGGGGAGCTTTACTCTAAGACTTGAGCTAAAGCAACTCTAATGGTGTGAACACAACAATGCTTTGTGTAAAAGTGGTAACCCCACTTGTGCTTAAACGATGAGTATGGCCTATGATCAAATGTTCTCATTTGACTCCTAAGTCAGTATAGTCACATAGACATGACTTAGTCATCGCAAATTGCTTGATAGATGCTACAGTGATTGTGCATGCTTTGCCACATTTTCCATTTGCCATTTTATTGTGTGAGCATCTTGGTTGCATATTTTACTCATTCGAGGACATCCACTTGTTGTTTTGATTGGTTGGCTCTTTCTCTTTTGCCAAGTGGATGGACAAGAATGCCTAAGAACCTTCTCTAGCTATCTATGCTTTTCTCATCCCAAACTCTATTCACGCTACATCACAAAGTTTGATCAAGTCAGATTCGAACCACTCTATGTGAGGAGCACTCGGAGTCCCCGATTCATCATAGACTTAAACTTCCAAAACCTCTTTGTGCATTTTGATCTGACCACGTCACCCATTTCGGTCAAACTAAGTTCACAAAGTTGATCTAGGTTTTCATCTCGGTGCAACCGATTTGAACACTTCGGTCACCCCGAGTTGCAGCAACCGCTTACGATTCTACAATCTCAGTGCCACCGAATTGTTCCACTCGGTCACACCGACAGGGTCGGGATATATATACCCACACGTGAGATTTTGGAAATTTCTTCAAAACCTCTCAGCCCGCGCGTGTGCTGCTCTGCCTCCTCGGGTCTCCAGATCGCGTCCTTGCTGCCAGTGACCTCCGGCCGCTGGTTTCTGCCGCCGTCGACGGAATCTGCTCCACCGTCGCCGCCGTAGCGAACACCCGCCAAACTAGGGTATGTGTTAGACCCCTTGTGCTCTCAGTTTAACTCCGATTCCTAGCACGAGGACAATGCCATGATTCTTGCCACGAATGGAATTGATCTATCCAGCTAAAACTTCCTTAGGCCTAGTTTGATTCGCAAATTTTAGGGTTAGCTCTCTGCCAAAGTCATCTCGGACCGACCGAATCGTAGAAATCGGTCTCACCAATTTGGCTTAGGCCATTGCACATGCGCTTTTCGGTCTGACCGAAAACTGCAAATCAGTGTGACGAAGTTCAATTCTCCGTGAAACCCTAGCAATCTCGGTGCTACCGAACTGTGACTTGGTCTGACCAAGTTCACTAGTTAAGGTTCCAAATGTTGCTTCGGTATCACCGAGTTTATCAATTCGGTAGCTCCGAGATCATTTCTATAGAGAACTAAAACTAAGCTTTTTGACTCATTTGTTTTGCAAAATCTTTGTACTTTGTGATGCTCATCTACTCTACCTCATCTGTATCTATTCACAGGGTTTGCTTTCAGTTTACCTGCCAGGATGTCTGACCAAAGTGATAGCCAGAATAAGTCTGAAGAGCAAGTACAAATGAGTGAGGGAACAAGTACCTCAAGCAGCTATGATGAGGGCAGCAGGAGCACACCTAGTAAATTGCCCAAGGCATGCACTAGAACAAGGAAGAAGAGAACCATAGATTCTGAAGATGAGGATTATGTTGCAATTGAGGATGAGGCCATCTCAAAGAGGAAGGTGGTGAGAAGGAGTTTGGCACTGCGGCTTCAACAAAGCCTGGCCTGAACAAGAAGGCACCAGCTAGGAGTATCCCAACCTCCAAGCCAAGAAAGGTTGCCACAGGACAAACCATGAAATTCACTCTAGAATCTGATGATGGTGTAGCAGTTGGTGATGACAAGTAGAAGGAGAGGGCAAGAACCACTACTGCTAAAGTTCTTGGAAAGTCAACAATGGTGAGAGATTCTGAAGAGGAAGAGGAAGAGGATGCTGCTACAGCACCCAAATACCAAAAGCTTATGGGAGATGCAATCAAGTCAGGGGCTACTCCTAAGCCCAAACCTGCTCCCAAAGCTGCTGCTCCAGCCACCAAGTCTGCACCTAAGAGAAGCACAACAAACATTCCTGCTGAAGAGAAGAACAAGGCCCCAGTGCCTGAAGCTGAAGAACAAGATGCTGAAGCCCAAGTGCTGAGAAAGCTCAAACCAAAGAGCACAGACCACAATGACACTCATCCAGTCTAAGAGGACATGAGCATCAGGAAGGATGCAGGTCTGAGACTTTGGAGGAAAACTGATCCTTATGCTGTGAGAAGGAAAACTGCTGTGGATTACAGGTTCCACACTAAAGAATAGCAAGACTTTTATGAGATAATTCTGCTTGAAAAGAAGCCTATTGTCTGTGACATGAGATGGGTTGACTGGACATACATCAGAGAGAATGAAGATCACTTCCCATGTGTCTATGATAGCTTCAAGGCTTGTGGAGTTGACAAGTTTGTTGGACAGAAGCTCACTAAGTGGAATGATGCACTAAAAAAATTACCCTTCCATGATGATACATGTTTGTCACAGTAGGTCGCGTTCTCTGTCATGCATGTACATCCATGACGATTTTATGACAGAATCAAGATAGTCATACCTGTGCTGTCGTAGAAGTGTTCCATGACATTACCAAAATTATCATCACGGAAGTGTCCACTTCCATGACGATAAATCGTGAGTCACAGAAGTGCTTTCGTCAAGGGTGACTGACACGTGGCATCCATCATAACGGAACGCCATTAAGCTAGCAGGTTCGAATTTGGATCCGATAACCCATTAACAGCCCGGACCAATGGGGATTTTCCACGTGTAAAATCATCATTGGCTGGAGGAAACGTGTGTCAGCTCCGCGTTGGCACTGGTGTCATTCATCCAATGGGCGAGATGCGCCTATGATATGTTGACATGTGGACCGGCCCAAAAGTGGCCCATAAAGATTAAATGGGCCGACCCAACTAAAGGCCCACAAGATTTTGTCGACCATAATGGGCCGGCCCAGCTAAAGGCCCACGAGATTTTGCGGACCATAATGGGCTGACCCACCTAAAGGCCCACAAGATTTTGCGGGCCATAATGGGCCGGCCCAGGTAAAGGCCCACAAGATTTTTGCGGGCCATAATAGGCCGGTCCAGGTAAAGGCCCACAAGATTTTTCCAGACCATAATGGGCTGGCCCAGCTAAAGGTCCACGAGATTTCACCGACATTGATGGGCCGGCCCAACTATAGGCCCACAAGATTTCAAGGACCCTAGTAGGCTAACCCATTAACTGGCTGCCATGTTTGGTGCCAAATGCCGGCCCATATTTGATCCGGTCTATTAATGGCCTGCCACATTCTAGGCCTAGTAATGGCACATATGAGATCCGGCCCATTAAAAGCCTACCACGTTCTGGGCCAAATTACGGCCCAGATCAGGTCCGACCCTTTAAGAGGCTTTGGGCTAAATTATGGCCCATATCAGATTCGGCCCGTCAACTGGACGCTATGCTTTTGGGCCCATTTGCTAAAGGACCATTTAGTAATTCGGCCTGATATTAGTTTCGGCCTGTTAAGGGCCCGTTTAACATTTCGGCCCTATATTAATTTCGGCCTGTTAAAAGCTCGTCATATAGTTGGGCCCAACTATGGCCCGGTTTGCATCCGGCCTGCTCGCAACTGATAATCTGATTAGGCCAAACAAGGACCGAGGCAATTTTGGCCTGTTAAAAGCCCGTGATTTGATTGGCACAATCATGGGTCGGGGTCCATTTCGGGCTGCTGCCGGCCCATGAGCTGTTCGACATGTTTCAGGCCCAACCTACTTCTCAACCTCGTAAAAGCCCATTGAGTTTTCTTGCGAAAAGAGGGTCGGCGGTTTACTCGGCCTATTAAAGGCCCGAATCTACTAGTGGGTTAGTTTACATTTAGGCCTTTTAACGGACTAAGATGACGGGGCCCATGATGCGAATCATACATCGTGATTGCATGACGGCCCGATTATGTACTATAATTTTACGGTTTGGCTGGTTTACTGCGAAGATAGGATATATATATCTATATACAGTAAAATAACTGCAGCATCGTGAATAAGAAAAAACCTAGACTATACAATAAAGAAATTACGACATATTACATCCACTAGGCATCAAAGTTCTCCACTATGATAATAAAGCACAAGCAGATAGCAGATTACATACAGTGGGCATCAAAGATCACCACCAGTGCAAATAAACACGCCGACAAAATAATATACAAAACGGACAACACTTCAATAGAGTTCAAGAAATGTTAGCCCTGCTGGGGAGCTGTAGCGCAAGCAGCTGAGCAAGCTGATGAGACTGCGCTTGTTTAAAACTTATATACTCCTCACTCTCAAAGATAAACAAGCAGACAAATGACAAGTTTTGCACATAAAAGTATCAGTGCTGACAATTCATCACATTTCTTACTGACGAATAAAGTGACACAGTTTAAAATTGCATTAACACAATATGGTATTATTCAGGTCAAGACATGGCAGGAAATGACATTGTGAAGGAGTTGGCAGCTTCACGACACCACTGGATTACAGATCAAGAAGTTATAAGTATCAATGGTTAGTGTGATGTCAATTTATCTCATTTCAGATTGGCAAATAAAGAGACGGTTTAAATAATAATAAATGATATGACATTGTTCATAGTTCAGACATTGCAAAATATGACATTGTGCTGTAGTGGGTAGGTTCACCACACCACTAGATTAAGGATCAAGAACAGAAGCATACATGCAGTGTAAAAGAAGATCACTTGGTCTGTATAGTTTAATTTACATGGTATGAAGAAGGAACTTGGTTGTACAACTGAAAACTTAAATTGAGAAGGACAAACTTTTGTTTATGAACTACATAATAAACATTAAACATGCAATTTGATGCACACACCAAAAATAAACAGCTGTCGCAGTCATGCCTAACCAGATATACACAACAAAGTTTGAAGGCTTGAGAAGGACAAACTTACATTATTGGTGAAGACAGGCTCTATAAAGCCCTTGTCCATGCTGATGGGGGGGGGCAATTCAAGAAGTTTACCACAGAATCTTCTTCGTAAGTATTGCCTTTATTCTACATTTTGTTAATCTAAGAAAAAATGGAGAATATTTAATATAAGGTCAAGAGTGATGCTACATAACCAACTAGCTATAAATGTAAGTACATCGATACAGGCAAAAGGTATAGCCAAGAGCAATGCACAACATAACTTCGTCAGTACCATCAGTGTTATCCAACCTTATGGTAAGAGTAAATATAGATCTGATGTGTAGAAAATGGAGGGCAAAGGAAAATAAGCTGCAGAGTGATGGTACATGAAAAACTACCTGTCAATATAAGTACACTGATCAAGGACAACAAGTATACAAGAACAATGCAGAGCTAAATAATTTCATTGGCATTGGATATATTCTACACTAATGTAACCATTCATATGAATCAGATAATTTGGAGTGAACAATTGATAAGCAAGCTATCATGCATATTGCTGTCACATAATGAATCAGGTATGTATGCAAGTACAGTGATATAGGACAACAGGTACTTACAAGAGAAAAGCAGCGGGCAGCGCATTTGCGATATCCTGTCGTACTTTTCAAACCGGAATTCTTCTTCGAGCAGATTTCCTGCAAAAAAGATCCATAAGGTGTCAGGACCCCGACTCAATGTCACATCGATCTAGCCTATAACACCTCATATAACTTTGCGGCCTCACGCACGGTACTCCCACGGGTGTCGCCTTACCTTTGCCCGGGACCGTTTGCGCCTTTTGGCACACGTATATGATAGTGTCGCTAGCATCCATATGATAAGGAGCCCGGGCTGACATGGCTAGTCGTAAACCCAAAGTGGCACAGACTTACAGGGACAGGCATCCATGACCCAACATCGAACGTGTCGGTCATCAGCGAGTAAGTTCCGGGCTGTAGCACTGGGCTAGCAGGACTCCGGTGAACCAGGCTATAGCGGGCTAACAGGACTCCGGTATTCATCGCGTGACATTTCCCCGAAGGGACAGACACAGGAACGAAGAAGGACACATGCCGGCCAGCCTAAGTGTTCCGGAGCAGTAGCAAGCTACCATGGCTCGGTGGAAACACTAGGAGACATTTCCCGGTAAGAGAGGCTACTAAAGATAAACAACTAGATAGTCAGATCCCACACATACCAAGCATTTCAATAACATACACACAATATGCTCGATATGTGCAAATACAACATGGCATCACAACATGACTCTACGACTCAAGTATTTATTCATTAGGCTCCGAGGAGCGAGATATTACAAACAGGGGTCTCATGACCCAACATTCAGAGCATACAAATCAAACACATGCGGAAGCTAACATGTCTGAGTACAGACATCTACAAATGAAAAAGGCTTAGAAGCCTGACTATCTACCAGATCCTGCCGAGGGCACAAGATCGTAGCTGAGGTATCAAGCTAAACGTCGAAGTCCACGTGGAACTACTAGCGAGACTGAAGTCTCTCTGCAAAAACATAAAATAGGCAAACGTGAGTACAAATGTACCCAGCAAGACTTACATCAGAACTAACTACATATGCATCATTATCAACAAGGGGATGGTGGGGTTTAACTGCAGCAAGCCAGCTTTGACTCGGTGGCTATCCTAAACTACGACTGCAGGTAACTCTTTTGAGGTGGCGCACACGAGTCCACATATTCACCATATCAATACACCACTATGGATCCGCTCCCGTCTCCCTACGAGAACGCCATCCATAGCACTCACACTTATCTTGCGTATTTTAGAGTATCCACTTTCACTTGTCTATGAACTGTTATAGGCAACCCAGAAGTCCTTTTCCGCGGACACGGCTATTCGAATAGATGACATTAACCCTGCAGGGGTGTACTTCTTCACACACGCTCTCACCACTTACCGCCGTTTACACGACATGTACTCGGCAACCTTCAAGCGGAAGCCCAACGTGGGTGTCGGCCACGACCTACCTAAACACTCAAGTCCCTAGTCCAGGTTTATCGCCTATTTGGGTTCCATCCATGAGGAGATCCGGCCGAAGTTTCGCTCACAGCCCCAAACGATGTGAACAGGGTTCCGTGACACCAAACGGGCGCCCGGTTTACCCGGCCACGTGCCTACCGCATCACAGCCCACCCCTACGGTCAGCGCTGCGCACGGCCTCCAGCATACTACAAACACCAGAAACTACTTGCAACTCCTGGACAGAGGACAAGGGCGATTAAGAAGCCGAGAGGGTCCATTGGTTTCGGGCCCAATGCGTGGTAGTAGCTGAATCATGGATCACAAACACAGAACTCAGTTCCTGAGGACGGCTGCAATGAGACAACCCACCATGTACTCCTACATGGCCTCTCACCACTACCTTTACCAAAACGTGTTCACACACTTAGCTCACACACAGTAGGACATGTTCACACACACCTGATTCACCCCCGATGAATCAGACCTGACTCAACTCTAAGCAGTAGCAGGCATGACAAACAAGCATTAATGAGTAGGCACAACAGGGCTCAAACAACTCCTACTCATGCTAGTGGGTTTCATCTATTTACTGTGGAATGACAGGTCATGCAAAGGATAAAGGGGTTCAGCTACCGCAGCAAGTAACAGTTGAATCGTTGTTGTCCTAATGCAGTAAAAGAGAGCAAGAGCGAGAGAGTGGGATTGTATCGGAATGAACAAGGGGGTTTTGCTTGCCTGGCACTTCTGAAGATATTATAGCTCTTCATCGGTGTTATCGATCTCATCGTCGAAACCACGTCTATCGAGAGGGGAAAAATACCGGCAACAGAGAAGAAACACAATCAATGCAATGCACAATATGATGCATGCTATGACATGGCAATATGAATGTGTTTTGAGCTAATGCACCTAGCTATGATTTAAATGAAGTTGGTTTGAATACATGATTCAAATTCCAACTCCATATATGATTATTTAAATGCCCTTTATTTGTTTTGTGCTAAACAGCAGCTATAAGTTGTTCTATCATGCATAAAAATGGTACAGATGGATAGATTGGATTTTTCTGATCATTTTTCATATATAATTTATTTGATTCTGAGTTACGGTTGAATTTCTATGAATTTTAGAAGTTTGGGGTATTTTCTGAAATTTATAAATCATTTCCTGATTTATTTTAATTTCAGAAATACTTACTGCGTCAGCATTGCGTCACTATGACGTCAGCAGGTCAGCAGACGCTGCTGCTGGTCAAACCTGACCAGTGGGGTCCACTGGTCAGTGACTGGAGCTGGTTAGTGCCGCTGACGTGTGGGCCCGGTCAACGGCCACGTCAGCGCGGTCAAAACTGACGCGTGGGGCCACTGTAATTAGATTAAACTAAACAGGAAATAAACTAGGACTAATTAAAGCGTGGGGCCTAGGTGTCAGTGACATAGTGCGGTGTTTAGTGGCTAATTAAGCCAGCCACGTCAGCAAGTGACGCCGGCGACCACGGCGACGGCGAGACCTCGCCGGAGTTGCTCGGGACGGCGCTACAGCCCACGGCTGGTCGCGCTGAGGGCACCAAGAGGGAGCCCGTGCTCCCGCGCATCTAGGGGCGCACGCAGCTGGGCACAGGGAGGCCGGGGTTCGCCGGAAACGAGCTCCTGGCGGCGGCCGGAGTTCGGGCGTCGGGCGTTTCGACGCTGCTGCTCACAAACGAGGGAGCTGAGGCGCTGGAGGGGCTCTACGGGTCGCGGAAAGCACAACGGGTGCACGCCCGTGACCAAATGGTCACCGGAGCTATGCTGGCGACGAGGCCAGGCGGCGGCGCGATTCGGTCGGCAAGGGGGTGGCGGCTACGGCAATCAAACGGAGGCGGATTTAAGGGGAAGATGACCGGGGGCTCACAGCGGATCCATTCGAGGCGGAGACGAGGCCGGGGACGGTCCGGAGCCGACGAATCGGGCGACGGCGACAGGCGGGTCCGAGGAGGGGAAAAACGTCGGGGCGGCGCTTCGGGGGCTTCTGGAGAGGCGTGGCTCGGTGAGGTGGGTCGAGGACGGAGTGGCGGAGCTTGTGGGCTAGTCGGGGAGGCGAGGGAGGCTCGGTGGCCGTGGTGGCAGTGGACGGCGGCGACGAGCTCCGCTCGGGCTGCGCGAGAGAGAGAGAGCCAGGGGAAGGGAGAGAGGGTGCAGCGAGTGAGGGAGAGGTGAGAGGGGGTCGGGGAGGCGCGTGGCGTCACCGGGGCGTCGAGGAGGAGCCAAGCAGGCTGGGAGGGAGGAGGTGGCCGGGGCGCGTGGCCGCGCGCGCCGGGCGCGTGCCCGTCCTCCTGGCAGGGAGGAAGACGACAGGGGAGGGGCTAGTGGGCTGGGCCGGCGCTGGCTGCTGCTGGGCTGCACAGGGAGGAGGCCCAGGTAAGTTTCTGCTCTGTTTTTATTTATTGTTTTCTATTTTGTTCTGTTTTGTTTTGGTTTAGTAAAAATACTAAACCATTTTATAAAATCCTGAAAATAATTATGTGGCTAGAACTAAAATATACCAGACCACATAAAATGTTCCAGAATTATTGGACATATATGAATTATATATAATATATATATCCAATGCAAATATTTATGCATTAATTCCAATTGCCCAAAATAAATACTTATGGGCTCCTGAAAATATTGGTTTGATTTTTATCTCTGTCCAATATTTTCAGAGAGCAACATGAGCATTTTCTTGGACCTTTTTGGAGCAATTTTTATTTGGGTCATTTCCAAAATGATTTCTGAGGGTTTCACAAATCCCCATTTCAAATTTTCATGAAATTTAAACATGATGACATGGATGAAGATGAAACTAATTACAAACAAAGATCTAGGGCTGTGACAACTCACCCCCACTAAACAAGAATCTTGTCCCGAGATTCAAGACGTGAGGTAAGAAGACAGAGGGGATACTAAGTATCACAAACTTCATGATCCAACTGTCTTCCTGAAGTTGTTGATTTATGCTCCAATTGATCTTGATGTCTTGCCTTCGAGATCTTTGTCCAACATGACGATGATAGAAGGAAACTCTACGGAATCAATCTTTTCAAGGATCGAACAACTCAGGATCAACTCACGGAATGAAACATAGCAACATCTCTCGAGCTGAGAGACGAAGCACACATCCATAGGAATGGAGTGAAGCAGATGACAAAGGTTCACTAGGTAGACAACAATTCCAGACTTAAGAATGTGGTGATCGGTTGTCAACGTAGCGAGGAGTTGAATTGCCATGATACCATAACGCTGCACCTTAGGGAAGGTGACTCGTGGAGATATCCCCTTAAGTGGCAAAAAGAATTACCTTTGATTCAGAGATCATTGAAACTCTTTATACCAGCCTAAGGAAAATCTTGAGCGATCGTTTGGAGGGGTTCGGTAGAATGACATACTCGGACTAGAATGGATGATGTGGATTACCTTGTTGAAGACAACACAAGTGATGATTTTGCTTATCATCGGAAATGGAAGAGACCCAAGGTAGAATGGCACATTGGCGGTGCAAGCTGGGAACAAAATGCAAATGCTAGGAATGATTCTGGTAACTGGGGAGAAACCCAACAGCAGAGAGTGATTCCACTATTGAAATGGTTATAGCATAACCGAGGAAACTGAGAACAATCCCGGTTAGTAACTAGGATAGCACCTAATGCTTGTGCGTGCTCTCAAGAACTTGAGCATTTCCATAATCATCAAGGTTCTACCAACATCCGTGTCAAGGATCCTGGCAACACAACATACTACCATGACGAGTTGCGATGGACGATGCAGATGCAAAGGAAGATAACCTTCTCAGATTTCACCTTAGCGGGGCCAAGGAAACAAAATCTGGATGATCGACCGAGAGACATTTAGCACTCCGCTTCTAATGTTCTCCTTGATGTACTAGCGTATCCCATTCATAGATATGGCTTGGTATCTAGAACATCAAGTAAAGGTCGGACTTCGGGAGCACAAAAATCCATAAGGGACAACTAGGGAGTAAATCCTACGAAGTCCTTATGGGGAGGTGGCCAACTTCTTTAACCAAGATGTTACAATAACAGGTCTTCCGGCTGGGTGTGTTGGCCACGACATCCATTTTACCGAGTTACAGAGAGACCAATAATATAATTCTTGGGAAACGTTCCAACCATCATATCTGCCTGAGATTCAGATCTGGTTAATGTCAGGATATTCCAGACTCATCGAGTCTAGGAAGAAAAGATAGTTTGCAACACAAATCGACGAGACGACATTGCGAGATTCTCGGGAAATGAACTACGATAGTAAGCTCCAAAACATGAGCTGGTTCTGCTACAAACATGCGAACACGTTGTCCCAGACAAACATTATCCCATGGTAGTCTTATAATAAAACACTACCGAGTTCAGGTGGGGAACCATCAACGAGGATAGCGAAGTCCTAACATAAGTCATATGATTGGCTCTTATGAAGGAACTTCTTCTCCTTGAACAAATCAATCAGTGGCTTGGTGTGCTCGGGACACATATGGAATGAAGGTTGCAAGTCTCCAGACCACAGAATACTCCGCACATATGCATGACTGATTTGGGACGATTCCAAAGGAAGCAACATTGTCTTTCTCAAATCCACGGAGGCAACTTGCATCAAATGCACATGAATTAGAGGGACTCACTTCTTTCGTCCAAACATAGGCTTCATGAACGGAACACGAAGGCATTGCTTACAAAGTTTCCAACACTAGCTTAATGTTCGACAAAATTATGGACAAGATAAAAATGTTGCTGATGGACTCAACAACAATTCATCCAGGTTTCCATATAAGTGGAATTCCACAATTATGTGAACAAGGTGATAGCATTGGTCAGACCCAAAAGATATAATGGTGTATGCTCGAAGAAACAACTACGAGTAAGACAACATTATGAATATCGTTGGTTCTGATTTGATTTGACGATAGCCCATACTCAAATCAAAGATGGGGTAGGACAATAGGTCCAACAACTGATCACAAGGACCAATTGATGAAGATATCATCTTTCTTCAACACACACACAAGATATCCCTTAACATGAGCTAAGTCGGACAAGCTTTTATCTTCCAACTCTCCAAGTTGTTGTTTAGCTTAGCCAACTAGCTCAGGGGTACTCGATACAGATCCTTGGAGAAGGGGTGGTTACAGGAAACCAACTTGATCACGAACTCAACATAGCGGTCAGGTGATGACCTGGTGATACTTCTGAGAAGATAATCAGAAAATCACAAACCACCGGTATGTTACTAAGCCCGAGAGCAATCTTGCTTTTCAGGGCAAAACGATATGATCAAATAAGCGAGGGATTGACAAAACCCTAACTCATCAATCGAGGAGTGCACCAGAAAAAAAAAGGACTAGGTAGCACAATCAACCTTAGGGTGACGATTCAATAATCAGCACGCTAAGAATGAGGTTATCGTCCATTTAACTACCAAGCAACGGAGTTGCTAGCAGTATTGATTTCACACACCACGATTCACTTGTCGGCATTCCGGTTACAATAACACAGAAACCGAGGAATGAACAATGATGGCGAGGAGTATTACTACATAAAGAATTCATAGGATGGTGTGCAATTCCCATGACATTCTCGATATAAAGATGGTATTACTCCAAGGTAGAGCAGAACAAAAGCTGGATTAGTATTTGATCTGTGGAGTACGACTGCTTTGACCCAATCCTGGAAATGGACAAGGTACTGGAGTTCGTTTCTCCTAGTCATTCTAGAATAGAATGGCTTGACGGACCACAAGAATAATAGGCACCGATGAACGAATGCACACATACTCTTGACTATCAATTGACAGACGAGGGTCAGGACACAACTAAAGAGAACAACTCAAAGGAACATATAACTTTCTGAGTTGTGGATGCATAGATTAGTATGTCGAGCGAAGCTCAACATTTCTTCCGGATAACCCATGCGGAAAGGGTAGAACTGGCAGATTCACAATTATGAATGGAGAACTCCTCAAGAGTACTCTGATTGTGATCCTTCGGTTCAGCGAGGAACTTCTGCCATAAGTGGTTCATAGTATTTGGAAGAAGGAAATACCACGGACCTCGAGGACTAATGCAAAGGTTACTAATAACCTAAAGGAACGAGCAAGCACTATCAACATGAGGTAAGTAGAGTGAGTCTTGGGTTCAAAACCCAGAGATAGAATACCTACTACTAAATGGCATCACGAGATGCTTTCGAGAATGATGGCCAGAATCATCACACTGGAAACACAGATTCATGGCTAGACCACTAGATGATCCCCTAAAACACCTAGGGTCATAATATAGCTCCAACATATATGTCGAGGCAATAGAATACCTCAACTCACCGATTAGTGTGGTTAATCTGGCCCAAAGGACATCGGGAACGGAAAGAAAGGATTTGCAAATGCATCAGACTATTTAGAAACCTGGGATGACTCGGACAGCATAACGGCTGTAAATGCTCAAAAAGATTTGAGACATCCTGCAAAAATGGTGGCATAGCCACTCCGAAGCACAATATCAAGGTTTCGAGATCAACAGTTATGAACATACGGAAGTAGTAAAAACTGAATTGAGACTTGAAACTATCAATTCTACAAGTCTATGGATTAGTAACACGTCATCCTGATAGATAGATGAGAAGGCCTAGTTCTTAATCCCCGTAGAAAAGAAGAGGTTGACTCAGATCAGAAGGCCATGAGGTATAAGGAGTAAAAAGAGCCTTACGTTCCATCCCACAATCAATTCCCCTACATATAACTAAAGTATTTCTAGACTCAACTTCGACCGGTTTGGCTTGGTAATCCTACAGGCAGTCAAGCTCTGATACCAACGCTGTCAGGACCCCGACTCAATGTCACATCGATCTAGCCTATAACACCTCATATCACTTTGCGGCCTCACGCACGGTACTCCCACGGGTGTCGCCTTACCTTTGCCCAGGACCGTTTGCGCCTTTTGGCACACGTATATGATAGTGTCGCTAGCATCCATATGATAAGGAGCCCGGGCTGACATGGCTAGTCGTAAACCCAAACTGGCACAGACTTACAGGGACAGGCATCCATGACCCAACATCGAACGTGTCGGTCATTAGCGAGTAAGTTCCGGGCTGTAGCACTGGGCTAGCAGGACTCCGGTGAACCGGGCTGTAGCGGGCTAACAGGACTCCGGTATTCATCGCGTGACATTTCCCCGAAGGGACAGACACAGGAACAAAGAAGGACACATGCCGGCCAGCCTAAGTGTTCCGGAGCAGTAGCAAGCTACCATGGCTCGGTGGAAACACTAGGAGACATTTCCCGGTAAGAGAGGCTACTAAAGATAAACAACTAGATAGTCAGATCCCACACATACCAAGCATTTCAATAACATACACACAATATGCTCGATATGTGCAAATACAACATGGCATCACAACATGACTCTACGACTCAAGTATTTATTCATTAGGCTCCGAGGAGCGAGATATTACAAACAGGGGTCTCATGACCCAACATTCAGAGCATACAAATCAAACACATGCGGAAGCTAACATGTCTGAGTACAGACATCTACAAATGAAAAAGGCTTAGAAGCCTGACTATCTACCAGATCCTGCCGAGGGCACAAGATCGTAGCTGAGGTATCAAGCTAAACGTCGAAGTCCACGTGGAACTACTAGCGAGACTGAAGTCTCTCTGCAAAAACATAAAATAGGCAAACGTGAGTACAAATGTACCCAGCAAGACTTACATCAGAACTAACTACATATGCATCATTATCAACAAGGGGATGGTGGGGTTTAACTGCAGCAAGCCAGCTTTGACTCGGTGGCTATCCTAAACTACGACTGCAGGTAACTCTTTTGAGGTGGCGCACACGAGTCCACATATTCACCATATCAATACACCACTATGGATCCGCTCCCGTCTCCCTACGAGAACGCCATCCATAGCACTCACACTTATCTTGCGTATTTTAGAGTATCCACTTTCACTTGTCTATGAACTGTTATAGGCAACCCAGAAGTCCTTTTCCGCGGACACGGCTATTCGAATAGATGACATTAACCCTGCAGGGGTGTACTTCTTCACACACGCTCTCACCACTTACCGCCGTTTACACGACATGTACTCGGCAACCTTCAAGCGGAAGCCCAACGTGGGTGTCGGCCACGACCTACCTAAACACTCAAGTCCCTAGTCCAGGTTTATCGCCTATTTGGGTTCCATCCATGAGGAGATCCGGCCGAAGTTTCGCTCACAGCCCCAAACGATGTGAACAGGGTTCCGTGACACCAAACGGGCGCCCGGTTTACCCGGCCACGTGCCTACCGCATCACAGCCCACCCCTACGGTCAGCGCTGCGCACGGCCTCCAGCATACTACAAACACCAGAAACTACTTGCAACTCCTGGACAGAGGACAAGGGCGATTAAGAAGCCGAGAGGGTCCATTGGTTTCGGGCCCAATGCGTGGTAGTAGCTGAATCATGGATCACAAACACAGAACTCAGTTCCTGAGGACGGCTGCAATGAGACAACCCACCATGTACTCCTACATGGCCTCTCACCACTACCTTTACCAAAACGTGTTCACACACTTAGCTCACACACAGTAGGACATGTTCACACACACCTGATTCACCCCCGATGAATCAGACCTGACTCAACTCTAAGCAGTAGCAGGCATGACAAACAAGCATTAATGAGTAGGCACAACAGGGCTCAAACAACTCCTACTCATGCTAGTGGGTTTCATCTATTTACTGTGGAATGACAGGTCATGCAAAGGATAAAGGGGTTCAGCTACCGCAGCAAGTAACAGTTGAATCGTTGTTGTCCTAATGCAGTAAAAGAGAGCAAGAGCGAGAGAGTGGGATTGTATCGGAATGAACAAGGGGGTTTTGCTTGCCTGGCACTTCTGAAGATATTATAGCTCTTCATCGGTGTTATCGATCTCATCGTCGAAACCACGTCTATCGAGAGGGGACAAATACCGGCAACAGAGAAGAAACACAATCAATGCAATGCACAATATGATGCATGCTATGACATGGCAATATGAATGTGTTTTGAGCTAATGCACCTAGCTATGATTTAAATGAAGTTGGTTTGAATACATGATTCAAATTCCAACTCCATATATGATTATTTAAATGCCCTTTATTTGTTTTGTGCTAAACAGCAGCTATAAGTTGTTCTATCATGCATAAAAATGGTACAGATGGATAGATTGGATTTTTCTGATCATTTTTCATATATAATTTATTTGATTCTGAGTTACGGTTGAATTTCTATGAATTTTAGAAGTTTGGGGTATTTTCTGAAATTTATAAATCATTTCCTGATTTATTTTAATTTCAGAAATACTTACTGCGTCAGCATTGCGTCACTATGACGTCATCAGGTCAGCAGACGCTGCTGCTGGTCAAACCTGACCAGTGGGGTCCACTGGTCAGTGACTGGAGCTGGTTAGTGCCGCTGACGTGTGGGCCCGGTCAACGGCCACGTCAGCGCGGTCAAAACTGACGCGTGGGGCCACTGTAATTAGATTAAACTAAACAGGAAATAAACTAGGACTAATTAAAGCGTGGGGCCTAGGTGTCAGTGACATAGTGCGGTGTTTAGTGGCTAATTAAGCCAGCCACGTCAGCAAGTGACGCCGGCGACCACGGCGACGGCGAGACCTCGCCGGAGTTGCTCGGGACGGCGCTACAGCCCACGGCTGGTCGCGCTGAGGGCACCAAGAGGGAGCCCGTGCTCCCGCGCATCTAGGGGCGCACGCAGCTGGGCACAGGGAGGCCAGGGTTCGCCGGAAACGAGCTCCTGGCGGCGGCCGGAGTTCGGGCGTCGGGCGTTTCGACGCTGCTGCTCACAAACAAGGGAGCTGAGGCGCTGGAGGGGCTCTACGGGTCGCGGAAAGCACAACGGGTGCACGCCCGTGACCAAATGGTCACCGGAGCTATGCTGGCGACGAGGCCAGGCGGCGGCGCGATTCGGTCGGCAAGGGGGTGGCGGCTACGGCAATCAAACGGAGGCGGATTTAAGGGGAAGATGACCGGGGGCTCACAGCGGATCCATTCGAGGCGGAGACGAGGCCGGGGACGGTCCGGAGCCGACGAATCGGGCGACGGCGACAGGCGGGTCCGAGGAGGGGAAAAACGTCGGGGCGGCGCTTCGGGGGCTTCTGGAGGGGCGTGGCTCGGTGAGGTGGGTCGAGGACGGAGTGGCGGAGCTTGTGGGCTAGTCGGGGAGGCGAGGGAGGCTCGGTGGCCGTGGTGGCAGTGGACGGCGGCGACGAGCTCCGCTCGGGCTGCGCGAGAGAGAGAGAGCCAGGGGAAGGGAGAGAGGGTGCAGCGAGTGAGGGAGAGGTGAGAGGGGGTCGGGGAGGCGCGTGGCGTCACCGGGGCGTCGAGGAGGAGCCAAGCAGGCTGGGAGGGAGGAGGTGGCCGGGGTGCGTGGCCGCGCGCGCCGGGCGCGTGCCCGTCCTCCTGGCAGGGAGGAAGACGACAGGGGAGGGGCTAGTGGGCTGGGCCGGCGCTGGCTGCTGCTGGGCTGCACAGGGAGGAGGCCCAGGTAAGTTTCTGCTCTGTTTTTATTTATTGTTTTCTATTTTGTTCTGTTTTGTTTTGGTTTAGTAAAAATACTAAACCATTTTATAAAATCCTGAAAATAATTATGTGGCTAGAACTAAAATATACCAGACCACATAAAATGTTCCAGAATTATTGGACATATATGAATTATATATAATATATATATCCAATGCAAATATTTATGCATTAATTCCAATTGCCCAAAATAAATACTTATGGGCTCCTGAAAATATTGGTTTGATTTTTATCTCTGTCCAATATTTTCAGAGAGCAACATGAGCATTTTCTTGGACCTTTTTGGAGCAATTTTTATTTGGGTCATTTCCAAAATGATTTCTGAGGGTTTCACAAATCCCCATTTCAAATTTTCATGAAATTTAAACATGATGACATGGATGAAGATGAAACTAATTACAAACAAAGATCTAGGGCTGTGACATAAGGCACATACGGAAAAGTAGAAGTTCAAACTGTCATGTGATTTCATAGATAGTACCTCATCCTGGGAATGATACCAGTGCATAACAAGGTTTTTCCATTCAATGTCTTCTAAATTTAGCACAGGAGACTTCACTGGAAATTCATTTATTGACTTGCCATCAATGTGTGATTTCCTCAGGTAACACTGATACTGCTGCAATGCTTCCTTGAAAAGCACAAGCAAGCTTTGCTCATCATGACTATGCAGATTGACCCTCGCCTACTTACAACAATGTAATGTAAATCATTGATGTGTTCAATTGGCAAAAAACAGGAAAATAATAACCATGAATAATAGCACTTACACGTAAGTTGGACAGGAAGATGTGAAAAATGGTGTTTGTCTTCACTATAATCTTCCCATGATGGGAATATATGCATGTAGTCCCTAAAAACATTGAAAGCATTGTCTTTTAAACTAGGAATAACTGGACTGGGGTTCCAATCTGCAGGAATTGGTCACCTCTGAAGTTGGGATAGGTCTTCGGCCAGTGGACTTGCTATACTTTTTGCTGGAGTGGGATTTTTCTGTGGTACGGCTGGTGCTATGGCAACTGATATCGGTATACCTTTTGCTGGAGTGCAGGTCCTGTGTGGTGGGGCTAGTGGTGTGGCCAGTGAAGTATGGGTACAATCTGCTGGAATCGGTCCTACGTTTTGTGTCACTGGTTGTACAGCCAATATAAGTGGGGTGCTATCTGATTTCTTTGGCACCATCATGTTTTTCAAGGACTTTGTTGGTGCTCCTTTAGGTTCAGCCATCACCCTCTTCCTTTTTGATGTGTGATGCAAAATAACATCATTTGAGTGGAAAAACATGGTATGATGACAGATGCAATATGTATTGATAATGGATGGGCATGGCATCTCGACATATATGATGAGTAAACTAAGTAGATGGCGGTGCAACAAAGTAGAAGAAATGCAAGACAACATATGCAAGATACACGCAATTAATAAAACCTTTCCAAACTAGAATAGGCACCTTGATGGGTGAACAGGACAGGCCATCTGCCTTTGACTCCTCAAGGTTAGAATAGTCATTAGGATCATATTCTGAACAAGAATCAATAGGTGGGGAGCGTATGAGTTTCATTACATCCAGAATGACACTCAATGCCTTGCTGCCAATTTTGTAAGTCATTGCAGTGTTTAGCTTCAAGAGTGGGCTACTGCTAGTGTGACACAAAGCAGCTACACAGATCATAGTGTAGATATAACGTGAAAACCGTAAGCATAAGACTAAAATCAGCAAAGTGGAACTTGCTGGAATATATGTGCTAGTATTGCCGGTACGGCTAGAAAGGCTTCGGATACCAGCTCTCTTCAACTGAAGGTGTGGTACTATTAATATCAGTGTAGCTCTCGAAGGCAACACATCTCCCCGCATTTCCTTGCTATTCTTATAGGATTCAAGTGGGCAGGCCACTACAAATCCTATTCCTATGTTTACAAAATCCTACGAATCAAAGAGGCCCGAAGAGTTCAAAGTGTCCATCGCAACTGACCCTAGACCTCTACACTGCAAATGTCCCTGCTCATCTTCACTACAAGGAACATACTATACTACTATCATACTCTCTCGTTCCAAACTATTAGTCTTTGTAGAGATTTCTAATATGGATCACATACATATGTATCCAGATACATTTTAGAGTGTAGATTCACTCATTTTGCTCCACATGTAGTCCATGGTGGAATCTGTACAAAAACTTGTATTTAGCAATGGAGAGAGTACTTATTAAAGAAGAACGGGAGAGGAACATGCTAAAGAAGAGCAAGCAGATTTTGGATAATAAAACGTTCATTGCGCAGTGCCCTCACATGATGAACCAGAGCGCATTAAGGAAGCAACTCCCTGCTATCTCTCTATATGTGGTGCACGTGCTTTTTGAAAGTAAAGTAGGAACATTAGCTGACCAATTAAATTTTATCTGTTTTAGTAATATCAGCATCATATTAGATTGTACTTGAGCAATAAGTTTGGAATTATGAGTGGCACTTTGTTTAGCTTGATGGCTTCAGGAGCAGTGCTAAGCAGGTACGATGATGGTATTGAATATAAAGGCATGTCTGCATGCAAGTCGCGTGACTTTTGTCATTTGGGTCAGTCGACCATTTTAGGCGGTTGTATGAAGATCCTACATCTCCTAACCCTTCTTCTTCCTCGTCTCTGATTCTTCCCATACATAACACCGCACAGGCCGCCGGCCGGACCACCGGCCCCCACTGCCTGTGTTGCTCCGCCACCCCCACACCCAGTCCCGCCCCCACCCGCGTCGAGTTTTCTTCGTTCGGCGAGGCCCCACCACCGCCCCACAACCACCGTCCCCACCCGAGCCCCTTCGTTCGCACCGGCGAACTCCGGCGAGCTCTGAAAAATCGATTGACCCAATTTTGAAATTTAGTCTACTGTGATTTAACTAGTGTGGAATATAAAAGGGGAAAACCATAAGCACTGGGAGTATAGTGTTGAGCGTGCCACGGCGGATCTGAAGGTGCAAACAGGAGAAAGGCAACTTCGCAACCAATGTTTTCTTTCAACTAGCAAGTAAGTGATGGACTAGAAATCAGAGTAAAGAAGTGGCGATCTATTTTCTTGCTGTGATAAATAAGTTGAGCAGATACGAAAGAGTACCGCCTCTGGTGCGGCACCGTTTATGCATCTGCTAAGAATTTGACGGTGCTGCGATAGCGATGGCTATCAGCAGCGTGGAAGTAGGACGGTGGCGGCGGGGCGTGGTGGACGATATGGTCGTAGGAGTGGCGCGGGCAAGGTGGACGATAGAGGGGATGAAGCAAGAGGACAGGATGCAAGGATCCCGGTCGGAAGCTGTGGATGAGAGAGGTCGATCTCTTGTAATGGATGGCGGCATCGGGGTATCAGCTCCGGCATGGTGGAGGAAGACGGCGGTGGATGGGGTGGCGAACATAGGAGGCTGGGGTGGAGAGGGTGTTTTGGCGCCCACGTAGTACGATGGGGAAATGGAGGTAGAGAGGAAGGGGGGAACCATGTCTTAAGGGTGCCCTTGTCTCAAATGCGACGAAATTTACAAACTTAGCCCCCGTTTCAAGTTTCCTACATCACAACAATATTAGTCGGTTGGGGATAGGATGGTAATCTCGCATACACCGAATATTTGCCGACGAGAGTATGTTTTTGGCGCCCACCATGTATGAATCTGGAAGGGAGTCAATTTCGGCCGAGGACACTCTATGTTTTGGCGCCCACCGTGTATGAATCCGGGTGAGAGGCGGTTATGTCACGTTTGAGTGAAATTACAAACCTACCCCTATCGAAACCTATAGAAATCGAGCAGATAGGCTTTGCATGGCAGGGATAGGCAGTAGTAATTTCCATCTTGCAAATTTTGGTTTCGGGCGGTTACTGCGACTTTCCCCACTTCGTTCAATTTTTGCAGAGTGCACATTTACCGTGCCAACTCAATTTGGATCCCGTTTGTATTCTATTTTTTTCGAGCAGGATCCATTTTCGATTGGAATAAAATTCTATATACATCAAAAGCACAACAAAGAATTCTACTCCTTTATATGTATAATATGATATACAAATACAATGATCTCAAAATCATAAGGTTGAATTCAAAAAAATTAAACCAAATTATGTTCTACTGAAATGCATGGACCAGTAATATCTACATATTAAATAACATAGATGCGCGTGAATTCATATGAGTATGCATGTTTGATAGATAAATTTTGGTTTGGGTATGGATTACATGTATCATCATCTTGAATTCAAATATTTGAATCCCTTTTATGTTCACTCCTTTCACGCCCATCTCTCTCGCATGCATCCTCCTTCATGTAGCTATCACTCTCTTTTCTCCAGCTCACCCGCACGCTCACTTCATGCTTCTCCTATCCTCGCAAACATGGTCTATCGATGTCTCCTTTGAGAAGTGTCGCACTCTCCCTATCATTATACATTACACGGTTTTCATTATCTCTCACGTCTCTACCGTTCTCTGGTATCACTAGGTACCTAAGCTTTCTTTTTCACCGCCACACACACAGTCTCCACTCATCTTTCACTTTGTCTTTCTCTCTATGGGATTCTCTCACACACCCTATATGTCTCTTTGTAGGATCGAAAGTATGTCTAGAAGGGGGGGTGATTAGACTACTTGACCAAATAAAAACTTAACCTTTTCCCAATTTTAATTCTTGGCAGATTTTAACAACTTAGAACAAGTCGAGCAATCTTAATACAACTCAAGCAAGTATGCAAAGAGTATATATGCAGCGTAAAGTAAAGCATGCAACTTGCAAGAATGTAAAGGGAAGGGTTTGGAGAGTGCAAACGCAATAGGGGACACGAATGTTTTTGTTGTGGTTCCAATAGGTGCTGCTATCGTACATCCTCGTTGATGGAGACTTCAACCCACGAAGGGCAACAACTGCGCGAGTCCACGGAGGGCTCCACCCACGAAGGGTCCACGAAGAAGCAACCTTGTCTATCCCACCATGGCCATCACCCACGAAGGACTTGCCTCACTAGGGTAGATCTTCATGAAGTAGGCGATCTCCTTGCCCTTACAAACTCCTTCATTCACTCGACAATCTTGTCGGAAGTTCCCAAGTGACACCTAACGAATCTAAGAGACACCTCTCTCCAAAAGGTAATAGATGGTGTGTTGATGATGAACTCCTTGCTCTTGTCCTTCAAATGATAGTCTCCCCAACACTCAACTCACTCTCATAGGATTGGATTTGGTGGAAAGATGATTTGAGTGGAAAGCAACTTGGGGAAGGCAAGAGATCAAGATTCATATGGTTGCATTGGAATGTCTTGGTCTCAACACATGAGTAGGTGGCTCTCTCTCAGAAAATGGGTAGTGGAAGTGTAGGCACGATCTGATTGCTTCCCTCATGAATGAGGAGAGGAAGGAGGGATATATATAGCCTCCACAAAAAATCTAACCGTTACACACAAGATACCGAACTCGGTGGGACCAAATCAGAAAACTCGGTCGAACCGATTTAGTACATATGTGACCGTTAGGCAATTTCGATGGGACTGACATGTCATCTCGATGGGACCGATATCATTAGGGTCAGGGCATAACGTAATCTCGGTTGGACCGATTACTCAAACTCGGTTGGACCGACTTTGGTAATAAGCTAAGAGAGAGTCGGTCAGGCAAACTCGGTGGGACCGATTCGGTCGTCTCGGTGGGACCGAAGCGTTACGAAAAGGAAACAGGGAGTTTGCATTGCAGACTCGGTGGGACCGATCGCTCATCTTGGTTAGACTGAAACATTACGAAGGGAAACAGAGAGTTTGCAACCCCATCTCGGTGAGACCGAGATCCCTATCAATGACAGCAAAGTGACTAGGGTTTCTAGCAGTGGCTATGTCAAATGAACTCGGTGGCGCCGGATGGATCAAATCGGTGGGGCCGGGTATGACTTTTGGTTTGGGACATATGTGGATATGAGAAAGTGGTTGAGGGCTTTTGGAGCATATCACTAAGCATTTTGAGCAAGAAAGCCATTAAGCAACACCTCATCCCCTTTTAATAGTATTGGCTTTCCTATAGACTCAATGTGGTCTTGGATCACTAAAATAGTAAATGTAGAGTCTTGGACTTTAGAACTTGAGCCAATCTTTTGTCCTTAGCATTTTGAGGGGTCCACAATCCTAATCCATGACATGCCAATCATTGAACTTTCCTGAAATATTTATCTTGAAATGGCATTAGTTCAATGAGCTATATGTTGTAAATCACTACGAAAACTACCCAGGGATAGTTGCACTTTCAGTCTCCCCCTTTTTGGTAAATTGATGACAACATATACATCAAAGCTTCGACAAATGATGATAAGATTAATATACATCGTCGCTTTGAGAAGTATGTGACAAACAAGAGCTCCCCCTAAATTTGTGCATTATTTAAAATTTGTTTTGGACTGCAAATGCACAATGTGTTAGGATCATGGGTCACTCTTCCATGTCACATACATCTTGGTGGAGCGCTCAAAATGATAATAATTGAAAACATGCACTCATCACCAAGCAAAGTGAATGATCATAAATGGATATGAAGGATAATATCATTCAAGCACACATTAACGTAGAATATGAGCAAACACATGATCATCCAAGTATCTCACAAAAGGCATAGTGTAGCAAGAAAACACACAATAAAGTTCAAGCAAATAAAGTGCAAAGAGAGACAAAAGCAACACTCTCTCACTCTCTCTCTCTCGAAGACTATGATCTATACATATTTCTCCCCCTTTGGCAACTGGTTACCAAAAAGTGAAAAATATGCATAGTGCTATGCGTCTCTCTCAGGCTTGGTCTTCGTGAGGTGGTGTACAGATGACTCCAAGGACGAAAGCTTCTATTGATGTAGCTGGAGCTGGTGGAGTGGCTGCTGGAGCTGGTGGCACCGAAGTTGTGGCTGGTGGTGCAGATGTAGTGGCTCTATATCTAGAACAGGCACTGCAGCCGACCTTTGAGTTCTTGGCACTCTTGTGAAAGTATCTGTAGTAGACTTGCCCTTCTTCTCCTCCACTTCCTCCTGAAGTTGCTGTAACATCCCAAAATTCTAAATTTTGGAATGTTATAAACAAATAGATAGTTTTGATTGATTGTTTGATTGATTGACTAAAAGTGAGTGAATTTGAAACTTTTTGAAAATTAAATGAGATGGAATAAAAGGACTTTCCCAAACTTTCATTTTCTTTTCTAATCTTCATGAATTCAAATTCTTTTCAAATACAAAACCCTTGAGCGAAGATGATATGACTTCTTCCATTTAATTAAATGAAAGGGTATTTGAAAACGTTTGCATTTCATTTGGAAATATTTCGATTCATAAACTTCAAGCAACTCAATGATTTTCATTAGAGAAGAAAAAATGACTTCTTCAAATTATATGAAATATGAGTTGGGAGTTTTAAAAGAATTAAATTCAAAGTTCTTTTGAATTTATTTCAATTTGGAGTTATTGGAATTTTATTCAAATTATTTTTCTCCAAAAATAAAATATACAGAAATTAGGGTAACAGATTCCCTACAATAGAAAATTGGAGAGAAATAAATTTGAATTCATTTTGGTATTTTTTAAAATGATTATTATTGGATTTTATTTGAGAAGTAGCATTGTTTGATTTATCTTAAATTTTGTAGATTTTATCTTGTAGGAAATAATTTTCTGAAAATTTTGACATATTATATGCCTATATGATATTTTTTTCTATTTTGTTTTATTTATTTTAAGTTGTCTAAATAAATGTTTTTTTAAACAAAAACTCCTCTCGCCGACTGGGCCGGCCCAGCTTCCCGGCCAGGCCACGGCCCAGCCCCGCCGCTCGCCTCCTCCGTCCCCGAGCGGGACTCCGCTCGGGAGATCGCCGCCGCCGCCGTCCGAGTCCCGGCCGGGCACGCCTCCCAGGGCCCCTTCCCCACGCCTCCTGAGGCCACCCCTCCCCCTATAAAGCCGCCGCTCGGTCCCCCCCCCCTCTCTCTCCCGCATCTCGCCGCATCTGAGCCGACATCGCCGCCCTCGCCAAAGCCGCTGCTCCACCAATATAAACAGCCGCCGCCGCCGGTTTTCTCAACGAAAACCGTCAGACCTCCGCCGACCGGTATAACCACCGCCCGCCCCGGTTAATTTCTTTTTTCGGTTTTATTCGGTTTACCTTTTATCCGGTTTTATTTTTTTAAGTTGATTATTTAGCGAACGCTTTCTGTTTAGGAAGTTGTAGTGAACATTTTCGTTCTGTAGTACTGTTTAACGAGCGTTCGTTATTTAGACTTTTCTTTTTCTGTTAGTTTTACTCAGAGGACTTCTTTGTAGATGTTTTATTTACAATTTAGCCCCTAGACTTCAAACGCTCACAACTTTTTACTCGTTAGTCCAAATCCAACGAAACCAACGCCCCCTTCTTCGTTATAATCCCCTCTATCCAGTAAAACAACTTAAACAAGTTTTTGAAAGTTTGAAATTTGAATTTCAAACAGTTTTGTGTTTGAACTTCGTTTGATCAGAACTTGAGTTTTATAACTCCGTTTTAGTTGATTCTTTTTGCTATTTCAAGCTCTTGACCTAAACTTTCTGATAAGGCCAAATACACATAGTTTTGGTACTGTTAGAAATTGTTTTATGCAGCAAGAGTCATTTGCTTGATTTTGATGTTTTCCGAATTGTTCTTCGTTCTTTCCGATCTTTTGAGTGATTGCTTATGTGTGGTCACTATTGCTTGCTTACGATAGATTGACCGGAGTGTGACGAGTAGAACTATAAAGAGTTTTGAGTGCGAATTATCTTCATCAACATTGCAGGCAAGTTCACACTTTGATCATATCCCTTTCATACCCAGTTTTTTTATGCATTAGTTTCATCCTCAAACATTTCATGACTAGGATCTAATTAATATGTGGGTTGGGAAGTTGATGAGGTAGTACCTATTACCTGTTTTATTATTCAAACCTTTGGGAGTTACTTCTACGTTTGCTTATTATGCCATGCTATGCTAGTAGACGTGGATTGGGTGAGTGTATCCATGACAGATGTGAGTTTGTTAATTAATGGTTTATTTAAGGTGGCAACATAAACACACATCTGTGTGGATTGAGGCACCTGGTTTCCAGGACTTGCCTGTTTTTCTTCGGACCGCCACCCAGGCTCAAAGGGATCATGAGATTATTGAAACTAGAAACTTACGTGTGCAGCCACAAGCCATTATGGGCTCTAGCATAGTTGATTAAGTGGTGCGAACTCTTACGGGTAGACTAGCAGATGTAGGGGAAAGTAGGTGTACCGGTCTACCCTTTATGTAAGGTGCTAGCGCTTCCGAAAGACTATGTCTCGGTCATCCGTTTCTCAAACATCATGAAGTGCGAGGAATCAAACGGAGGCGATCAAGTCTTGTGGGGAAAAGTGCGCAAACCTCTGCAGAGTGTATAAACTAATCATGGTTAGCCGTGTCCCCGGTTATGGACATCTTGAGTATCTAGTACTTGGATATCATGTGAATCTCATCATGTTACTTCTAATTAATATTGTTGGGATGTTAATGAGTACTTTTAATTGGGATTGAGAATGCTATCAACCATTCTCAATGTTTAACAACCACCATGATAGTTAATTAAATATATTCCTTTGTAGTAGGGAAAAATTGGCTTTACGCAAAACTGTAACCATAGAGGTTTTCCACCAGCCAAATATGCATGTAGTGATAGCCTTTATTCATCATTGCTCTATGGTGTGAATTTGCCAGTACATTCAATGTACTGACCCTCTGTGGCTGCAACGTCTCATGTTGCAGGATCTTACGACGAGTAAGTGATACGTTAGGGTTACGATTTCTAGACTCAACTTTGCCGTTAGTGTTGATGGGAATCCACACCCTTGTTACTTCCGCTATTTTGGATTGAGGTAATAGTATTTACGTTACTTTATACATGTGATTTACCTCTGTTATAAATCCTCGAGTACTGTGTGTGTCAGCATACCAATCCTGGGATGACACTTAAGCACAGAGACTTGATCCATTCAGGTCGGGTCGCTACAAGATGGTATCAGAGCACATGTTGACTGTAGGACGTGACCCTAGAAACTGGCAAGCCCATAGGAAAGATTTTTCTCTATGACTTTCTTTTCAAAAAGATCTTTTACCTCTTTTCTCTTTTGAGATTATTCAAATATTCCCTTTTAGTGAGACCATACCCCTCTTCCCTTTTGACCACCCAAAGATTCGACTGATAAGACCCCTCCAAGAAGGACCAGATATCGGACAACTAAGACCACTTCGGAATGAAGAGGATTATACCAAGCATTATAATGATGGAAACTACGACGGATAAAGACTTCGAAGACTAGTAGAATATGAAGATTTTCCAGATTTGGTATGACCAACGAAGGCTACCCTTATGGAACTTGACAGACTATGGAAGTTGTCAATACCCGAGATCAAGGTGTATCGCAGAAAGACCGGAGCATGCAGAGTTAAAAACTCAAAGTTCTGTCAAGAAAACCCTAAGGCAAGAGATATCAACTATGGAATGATAGCTCATGTAAATGACAAGAGCAGAAACATGGACATTCATGATGTTATTGCCCGATTATGCTATTGTCATCGTGCGGAGTGAAGCATGCATATGCATGGAAGGATTGGATGGTAGAAGGGTGACGGATCATCTGTCAGCAAAGGATGCAACCTTACCCTTAGCTGGTGTATCACCAGGATCTGGAGTGTTACATCAAGAAGTTAAGATGGACCTACAAGAAGCAGTATTTGATAAGGAAGCATTTTGTGAAGAACTCAGGACCCAGAAGCTGAAAGTAGCCAAGCTAGAGGAGCCAAACCTTGAGACATCAAATATTCGTCAGGAACTGAAGGACACTAGCACCATGGATCATGTCAAGGATGTTGAAATCGGAAGTTTGGAATGCAACTCCAGGAATATTAAAGGACGTCACGAGAGACTTCTCGTCAATAGAGATGATCTGGCGAAAGAACTTGAGAAGGACAAGCATGATCAGAAGGAGCCATCGGAGACATGACCAAGACTTGAAGAGTTTTGAGATCTATAGACCATTAGAAGACCCAACCCCTTTTATATACTTACGTTAGGTGCGACGATTGTGAGCTGTCATTTGTTTGTTGTTTTTCTGACAGCCCCAATAAAACCTGTCTTTTCAAAACTATTGTTTGTACCATGTGCATCCCTCTCGATCTCTCTTATCCCACCCCAAAACCCATGGACCCAATAGAGGATGAATGGAGATGAGCTTGTAATTTTCTGGACCGACGAGTCCATTGGATACGAACCGATGAATTTAGAACATGGAGGATAACCCTAAAGTCGGAAGGGATATGACCCAGCATGCTCTTGGGTGCTTTGTACGAGGTGTTGTTACTTGGTGGGGGATGTACCAAACCATCAATGGATGGCAAGGAGTAACCACTTGGAAAGAATTTAAGCTGACTCTGCAAAAAAATCACGGTTTGTGTCCCAGAAGTTGAAGCCTTATGGAAATGATATGAAGAAACCCTGTGTATACAAGCTTTTATGGTGAAACGGGACACAACCATAAAGAACACCAGGATGAATACCCTCATAAGTGGGGATTTACCAAAGGAGTTAGCCGAGGATCTCAGGAAAGTTCGGTTGGAGATTGTTCCCAAAGGTTTTGTTGCAATAATGGAAGTTCAGTCTACACTGTTGGGAATGATTCGTGAAGCTCAGAAGGATGACAAAGAGATTGCTGAGATAAAAGAGTGGATGAGCAAAGGAAAGACCAAAGGTTTACGTAAGGATGAGCACGACACCTTATGGTTTGAGGATAGTGTACATGTACCCAGTAATGCAAAGATCAGGAAGTAAATACTTCAGAAGGCTCATGACTCACCATACTCGATTCGCCCTGGAAACACCAAGATGTATTTGGATTTGAAGGAGCATTTCTGGTGGACTGGTATGAAGAAGGATATTGCGGAGTATGTAGTCGTAGGTGATGTATGCCAGAGAGAGTAATAACAGAGCATCAGAAGCCAGCAGGATTACTACAACCTATGCCGATACCCGAATGGAAGTGGGATAAGCTTGGCATGAATTTCATTACTGGATTTCTTAGAACCCGAACGGGACATGATTCTATCTGGTTAGTAGTTGATTCACTTGACCAAAGTGGCTCACTTTATCCCAGTAAAAACCACTTATACAAGTGAGAAGTTGGCCAAGATATATTTGACCATGATCGTATGTCTGCATGGAGTTCCGAGGACCATCGCATCAGATAGAGGAACACAGTTTACCTCAAAGTTTTGGAATCAGCTGCACCAAACTTTGGGTACTAGGCTAGAGTTCAGTACAGCCTTTCATCCGCAGACAGATGGATAAATCAAGAGAGTCAATCAGATTCTGGAGGACATGTTGAGAGCGTGTGCGCTAGATTATGGATCTAGTAGTGATGATAATCTACCTTACGTGGAGTTCTCATACAACAACAGTTACCCAGCCAGTTTGAAGATGGCCCCTTTTTAAGCTTTGTATGGGAGAAGGAGCCAGACACCGTTGATGTGGGATGAAGTTGGAGACCGTCAGTTGTTTGGACCAAATGTGATCAAGGAGTCAGAATAGAATGTTAAGTTGATTTGAGATAGACTGAAGGTAGCTCAGTCCAGGCAGAAGAGTATTGCATACTAAAAAATGCAAGGAGGTAGTCTATGAAATTGGAGACAGAGCATGTCTTCGTGTGTCCCCTCTGCGAGGAGTTAAACGATCTCGAGTTAAGGGAAAGTTAGCCCCGAGATTTGTAGGACCATACCGAGTTTGGAGCGTATGGGAGAAGTGGCCAACAAAGTTGGAGTCACCCGAAGGACTGTCAGGAGTTCATGATGTTTCACATTTCCCAGTTGAAGAAGTGCCATGTAGAGATGGCCAATATTCCCTTGTGAGGAGATTTGACCCTGGAAAGTTTAATGATATTCCACAGAGTGGATTTCGGACTAAACAAGTATGAGTTTTATCTCGATATATTGGATACCCCAAGAGAGTATGAAGGAATAAGGTACTATTTGGATATAAAGGAGGTATGATGTTGGAAATATGGAGCAATTGTAACTCCATGATGAGTTTGAATAATCACTTCTTAGTTTGGTGCTAATAGAAGGAAGGAAGACAGTACAATTGGATGGATTTAAGAATACTAGGAAGTTGGAAGTTGGAATAATGATCAGAAGCCCGAGGATAAGTTCAAGGACTACAAGTGATGAGATGGGCCATAACCCACAGGCCCCAGGACCTGCCAAGAAGCAAGCACACTCTTGCTGAAGGAAAAACCCTGGAAGAGGATACGCCTTATGATTTTATAGGAGCAACGCAAAACCTGAGAGTTGTTAAGAAACGATAGATGTTTGTTTGGCTTGCAGAATCAATGGATTTATCCGAACCTGGTTCATCGACAAGAGAAATTCTGCAATGCTTGTGAGGATGATCGAGTGTTAGAATGCGAGATTCGCTAAACCATATACAAGATAATGATTTGGGTGCGGGATGGATTGATCACCATACCAACTTACTCTTATTGTTCGCCTTGCTATATGGGATGGTAAATCTGAGTGACTTACCTATAGTACAGAGACGATGATCAAAACCTTGTTTGAACCTTAGAATGGTATAAGTACTTTTCCCTTGTACAAGGCAGTTGTTGCCAATCGTAGGATATACGGTGAGGTTCAGCTTAGACCATTTCCTGCAGGAGAAACCATAAATTGTTGACCACCATGAGATATCGATAGTTGTTTAGTATTGGCGCCAGACCCGTCAGCTAAGAAGACCCAGTCTCGGAATAACCGTACCAAGATGAAAGGACAAAAGTATTGGGGAAAAGTTATGCCACTACCGGAAGAGCCAAGAGAAGGAATTTTCCAGACACCTGAGAAGACCGACACTGTCAACAATAAGGATGGAGTATATGTGTTTTGATGGAACCTTAACCATGCTTCTAAGGGTGGTAGCACCCGAGACCCCCGGAGACGATCGTTGGATTTTGAAGACCCCCAAACCCTAACCTATTTCTTGCTAGCCTCTCCGAATCTCGAGGACGAGATTCACTTTAAGGGTGGTAGGTTTGTAACATCCCAAAATTCTAAATTTTGGAATGTTATAAACAAATAGATAGTTTTGATTGATTGACTGAAAGTGAGTGAATTTGAAACTTTTTGAAAATTAAATGAGAGGGAATAAAAGGACTTTCCCAAACTTTCATTTTCTTTTCTGATCTTCATGAATTCAAATTCTTTTCAAATACAAAACCCTTGAGCGAAGATGATATGACTTCTTCCATTTAATTAAATGAAAGGGTATTTGAAAACATTTGCATTTCATTTGGAAATATTTTGATTCATAAACTTCACACAACTCAATGATTTTCATGAGAGAAGATAAAATGACTTCTTCAAATTATATGAAATATGAGTTGGGAGTTTTAAAAGAATTAAATTCAAAGTTCTTTTGAATTTATTTCAATTTGGAGTTATTGGAATTTTATTCAAATTATTTTTCTCCAAAAATAAAATATACAGAAATTAGGGTAACATGATTCCCTACAATAGAAAATTGGAGAGAAATAAATTTGAATTCATTTTGGTATTTTTTTAAATGATTTTTATTGGATTTTATTTGAGCAGTAGCATTGTTTGATTTATCTTAAATTTTGTAGATTTTATCTTGTAGGAAATAATTTTCTGAAAATTTTGACATATTATATGCCTATATGATATTTTTTTCTATTTTGTTTTATTTATTTTAAGTTGTCTAAATAAATGTTTTTTTTAGAAAAAAAACTCCTCTCGCGGACTGGGCTGGCCCAGCTTCCCGGCCAGGCCACGGTCCAGCCCCGCCGCTCGCCTTTTCCGTCCCTGAGTGGGACTCCACTCGCGAGATCGCCGCCGCCGCCGTCCGAGTCCCGGCCTGGCACGCCTCTCGTGGCCCCTTCCCCATGCCTCCCGAGGCCACCCCTCCCCCTATAAAGCCGCCGCCCGGTCCCCCCCCCCCTCTCTCTCCCGCATCTCGACGCATCTGAGCCGCCGTCGCCGCCCTCACCGGAGCCGCCGCTCCGCCGATATAAACCACCGCCGCCGCCGGTTTTCTCAACGAAAATCGTCAGACCGCCGCCGACTGGTATAACCACCGCCCGCCCCGGTTAATTTCTTTTTCGGTTTTATTCGGTTTACCTTTTAGCCGGTTTTATTTTTTTAAGTTAGATTATTTAGCGAACGCTTTCTGTTTAGGAAGTTGTAGTGAACGTTTTCGTTCTGTAGTACTATTTAACGAGCGTTCGTTATTTAGACTTTTCTTTTTCTGTTAGTTTTACTCAGAGGACTTCTTTGTAGATGTTTTATTTACAATTTAGCCCTTGGATTTCAAACGCTCACAACTTTTTACTCGTTAGTCCAAATCCAACAAAACCAACGCCCCCTTCTTTGTGATGATCCCCTCTATCCAGTAAAACAACTTAAACAAGTTTTTGAAAGTTTGAAATTTGAATTTCAAACAGTTTTGTGTTTGAACTTCGTTTGATCATAACTTGAGTTTTATAACTCCATTTTAGTTGATTCTTTTTGCTATTTGAAGCTCTTGACCTAAACTTTCTGATAAGGCCAAATACACATAGTTTTGGTACTGTTAGAAATTGTTTTATGCAGCAAGAGTCATTTGCTTGATTTTGATGTTTTCCGAATTATTCTTCGTTCTTTCCGATCTTTTGAGTGATTGCTTATGTGTGGTCACTATTGCTTGCTTACGATAGATTGACCGGAGTGTGACGAGTAGAACTATCAAGAGTTTTGAGTGCGAATTATCTTCATCAACATTGCAGGCAAGTTCACACTTTGATCATATCCCTTTCATACCCAGTTTTTTTATGCATTAGTTTCATCCTCAAACATTGCATGACTAGGATCTAATTAATATGTGGGTTGGGAAGTAGATGAGGTAGTACCTATTACCTGTTTTATTATTCAAACCTTTGGGAGTTACTTCTACGTTTGCTTATTATGCCATGCTATGCTAGTAGACGTGGATTGGGTGAGTGTATCCATGACAGATGTGAGTTTGTTAATTAATGTTTTATTTAAGGTGGCAACTTAAACACACATCTGGGTGGATTGAGGCACCTGGTTTCCAGGACTTGCCTATTTTTCTTCGGACCGCCACCCAGGCTCAAAGGGATCATGAGATTATTCAAACTAGAAACTTACGTGTGCAGCCACAAGCCATTATGGGCTCTGGCATAGTTGATTAAGTGGTGCGAACTCTTACGGGAAGACTAGCAGATGTAGGGGAAATTAGGTGTACCGGTCTACCCTTTATGTAAGGTGCTAGCGCTTCCGAAAGACTATGTCTCGGTCATCCGTTTCTCAAACATCATGTAGTGCGAGGAATCAAACGGAGGCGATCGAGTCTTGTGGGGAAAAGTGCGCAAACCTCTGGAGAGTGTATAAACTAATCATGGTTAGCCGTGTCCCCGGTTATGGACATCTTGAGTATCTAGTACTTGGATATCATGTGAATCTCATCATGTTACTTCTAATTAATATTGTTGGGATGTTAATGAGTACTTTTAATTGGGATTGAGAATGCTGTCAACCATTCTCAATGTTTAACAACCACCATGATAGTTAAATAAATTTATTCCTTTGCAATAGGGAAAAATTGGCTTTACGCAAAACTGTAACCATGGAGCTTTTCCACCAGCCAAATATGCATGTAGTGATAGCCTTTATTCATCATTGCTCTATGGTCTGAATTTGCCAGTACATTCAATGTACTGACCCTCTGTGGCTGGAACATCTCATGTTGTAGGATCTTACGACGAGTAAGTGATACGTTAGGGTTACGATTTCTACACTCAACTTTGCCGTTGGTGTTGATGGGAATCCACAACCTTGTTACTTCCGCCATTTTGGATTGAGGTAATAGTATTTACGTTACTTTATACATGTGATTTACCTCTGTTATTAATCCTCGAGTACTGTGTGTGTCAGCCTACCGATCTAGGGATGACACTTAAGCACAGAGACTTGATCCATTCGGGTCGGGTCGCTACAGTTGCTCAACTATTGACTGAATCTCAGTGACTTTGACATCAAGATCATAGAATGTCTACTCAATGATCCTCTCCAAGCTCTCCTGGTTTTGAGAAAGGGTGGCCAAGCTGTTCTCAATCCTCAAGGTGGATTGGATCAGATATCCAAGCTGATCTTGCTTGCTCTTCAAGAACACCTAAGATGCCTCTTCAGCTGTTGGCATCTTTGCAGCTTTCCCAGCCCTTGCCTTCTCTCTCTTCTCATGTGCTTGCACTGAGGAAGGATCTTCCTCATCTATAACAACAATGTTATCCTCAAAATCTGGCCTGAGGTGTAAATGCTCCTTGTCTAACAGATATGTGCTTGTGCCCATCTTGGAGTTGATGAGCACCTGAATTTGTGGAGCATACCCACAAGACCTCATCTGATCTGCAGCTATCCTCTTGATTGTTTCCACAATCAAACTCATCACTTTGAACTTTTGAGGGACATCAAATATAGCAGCAAGTTGATGGAGTGTCCTCTTATCATTGTGTGATCTCTAGACTTGGGCAAAAGAGTGTGCCTCAAGATAGTATTGATTGTAGGAAGCCCTGATGATACGTATCCAACGTATCTATAGTTTTTGATTATTCCATGCTATTATATTACCCGTTTTGGATGTTTATGGGCTTTACTTTACTCTTTTATATCATTTTTGGGACTAACCTACTAACTGGAGGCCCAACCCTAATTGTTGTTTTTTTCCTATTTCAGTGTTTCGAAGGAAAGGAATATCAAACGGAGTCCAAACGGAATGAAACCTTCGGAAGTGATCTTTTTGGAACAAGTGCAATCCACGGGACTTGGAGTGGACGTCAAGCAACAGAGGAGGCGGCCACGAGGGTGCCCGGCACGCCCCCACCCTCATGGGCCCCTCGAGCGTCCATCGACCTACTTCTTCCTCCTATATATACCCACGTACCCAAAAATATCCAGCAGCACCATGAAAAACTATTTCCACCACCGCAACCTTCTGTATCCGCGAGATCCCATCTTGGAGCCTTTGCTGGCGCTCCGCCAGAGGGGGAATCGACCATGGAGGGCCTCTACATCATCTCCAAGGCCTCTCCGATGAGTTGTGAGTAGTTTACCACAGACCTTCGGGTCCATAGTTATTAGCTAGATGGCTTCTTCTCTCTCTTTGAATCTCAATACAAAGTTCTCCTTGATCTTCTTGGAGATCTATTCGATGTAACTCTTTTTGCGGTGTGTTTGTCGAGATCCAATGAATTGTTGGGTATGATCAAGTTTATCTATGAGAAATATTTGAATCTCCTCTGAATTCTTTTATGTGTGATTAAGTTATCTTTGCAAGTCTCTTCGAATTATCAGTTTGGTTTGGCGTACTAGATTGATCTTTCTTGCAATGGGAGAAGTGCTTAGCTTTGGGTTCAATCTTGCGGTGTCCTTTCTCAGTGACAGCAGGGGCAGCAAGGCACATATTGTATTGTTGCCATCGAGGATAAAAGGATGGGGTTTATATCACATTTCATGAGTTTATCCCTCTACATCATGTCATATTTCTTAATGCATTACTCTGTTCTTTATGAACTTAATACTCTATATGCAGGCAAGAGTCAGTCGATGTGTGGAGTACTAGTAGTAGATGCAGACAGGAGTCGGTCTACTTGTTCTGGACGTGATGCCTATATACATGATCATGCCTAGATAATCTCATAACTATGCGCTTTTCTATTAATTGATCGACAGTAATTTGTTCACCCACCGTAATACTTATGCTATCTTGAGAGAAGCCACTAGTGAAACCTATGGCCCCGGGTCTATCTTTTATCATATAAGTTTACAATATACTTTTATTTGCATCTTTACTTTTCCTATCTATATCATAAAAATACCAATAATATTTATCTTATCATATTATCTCTATCAGTTCTCACTTTCGCAAGTGGCCGTGAAGGGATTGACAACCCATTTATTGCGTTGGTTGCGAGGTTCTTGTTTGTTTGTGTAGGTGCGTGGGACTTTTGAGGAGCCTCCTACTGGATTGATACCCTGGTTCTCAAAAACTGAGGGAAATACTTACGCTACTTTGCTGCATCACCCTTTCCTCTTCAAGGAAAACCAACGCAAGCTCAAGATGTAGCAAGAAGGATTTCTGGCGCCGTTGCCGGGGAGGTCTTCGCTCAAGTCAAGACATACCAAGTACCCATCACAAACTCATCTCCCTCGCATTACACTATTTGCCATTTGCCTCTCGTTTTCCTCTCCCCACTTCACCCTTGCCATTTTATTCGCCCTCTCTTTCCCAATCTCCTCTCTCTTTCGCTTGCCTTTTTGTTTGCTTGTGTGTTGGATTGCTTGTCACTATGGCGCAAGATAATACCAAATTGTGTGACTTTTCCAATGCCAATAATAATGATTTAGGAGCTGGAGCAGCATCCTCTTCCTCTTCATCATTAGATCTCACCATTGTAGACTTTCCAAGTACTTTAGCTGTTGTTGTTCTTGCCCTCTTCTTCTTCTTGTCCTCACCGACTGCCTCTCCTTCAGATTCAATAGTGAACTTCATAGTTTCACAAGTGGCGACTTTCCTTCGCTTGGATGTAGGCGCTCTCCTAGCTGGTGCCTTTCTATTCATTCCTGGCTTAGTTGATGCAGCTGTGCCAAAATCTTTCTTTACCACCTTCTTCTTGGAAGTGGCCTCATCCTCAGCTACAATATAGTCTTCATCCTCTGAATAAGAAGTTCTCTTCTTCCTTGCTCTAGTAGCTGCCTTGGGCAAGTTACTAGGTGTGCTCCTGCGGCCCTCATCATAGCTGCTGGAGGGACTAGTGCCCTCACTCAACTGCTCTTGCTGTTAAGACCTGTTTTGGCTATCACTCTGGTCAGACATCTTGCAGGAAAATTGTCAGAAGACCCTGTGAATAGGTTGTAGATGAGGTAGAGTAGATGAGCATCACAAAGTACATAGGTTTTGCAAAACAAATTGAGTCACAAACTTAGTTTTAGTTCTCTACAGAAGTGATCTCGGAGCTACCGAACTGAAAAACTCGGTGATACCAAGAAACACTTGGAACCTAAACTAGTAAACTTGGTTGGACCGAGTCACAGTTTTGTGGCACCGAGATTGCTAGGGTTTCAAAGAATCCTGAACTCGGTCACACCGATTTGCACGTTTCGGTCAGACTGAAAAGCGCATGTGCAATGGCCTAAGCCAAATCGGTGAGACCGATTTCTACATTTCGGTTGGTTCGAGATGAGTTCTACGTAGAGCTAACCTTAAAATTTTCGAATCAATCTAGACCTAAGGAAGATTTAGCTGGATAGATTGATCTCATTCATTGCAAGACACATGGCATTGTCCTTGTGCTAAGAATCAGAGTGAAAATGACAGCAGAAGGGGTCGAACACGTACCCTAGAACAGTGAGTGTTCACTACGGCGGAGACGGCAGAGCAGAATCCGTCGACGGCGGCAGAGCAGAATCTGTCGACGGCGGTAGAATCCAACGGCGAGGGGGCATTGGGGGCGAGGAGACAATACAGAGACCCAAGGGGGCAGAGCAGGACACGCGCGGGATGAGGGGAATTGAAGTAATTTCCAAAATCTCACACGTGGGTATTTATATCCCGACCCTGTTGGTGTGACCAAGTGGAACAACTCGGTGGCACCGAGATTGCAGAATCGCAAGCGGTTGCTGCAACTCGGTGTGACCAAAATGTTCAAATTGGTTGCACCGAGATGAAAACCTAGATGAACTTAGTGAACTCGGTTTGACTGAAATGGATTTCTCTGTCAGACCAAAATGCACAAAGAGGTTTTGGAATTTTAAGTTAATGACGAATCGGGGCCTCCGAGTGCTCCTTACATAGAGTGGTTCGAATCTGACTTGATCAAACTTTGTGATGTAGCATGAATAGAGTTGAGATGAGAAAAGCATAGATAACTAGAGAAGGATCTTAGGCATTCTTGTCCATCCACTTGGAAAAAGAAAAAGGAGCCAAACAAACAAAACAATATGTGGATGTCCTCGAATGAGTAAAATATGCAAAGGACATGCTCACACAATAAAATGGCAAATGAAATATGTTTCAAAACATGCACAACCAATTCTAGCATCTGTCAAACAATTGGCGATGACTAGGTCATCTATATATGAGTATATTGACTTAGAAGTCAAATGAGAACATTTGATCATAGGTCATACTCATCTTTTAAGCACAAGTGGTTTTACCACTTTTACATAAAGCATTGTTGTGTTCACACCATTAGAGTTGCTTTGGCTCAATTCTTTAGAGTAAAGCTCCCCCTAGATGTGAGATCCCCCCTAAGAGGGATGAACTAACCTTGGGTTTTGTCAATGATGACTTCATGTAGGTGTTGAAGATGTGGATGCTCAATGTTGTTGTAGACCATTTGGAGCAATCCATTGGAGTGAGTTGCACTTTCAATACCTACACAGGTTAGTCCCACAAGGAACAAACAAGGATATCCATAGACATAGAGTGATGCACACACACGATGATGTCCATGAAAGCATTAGGTTACCTTGTCCCTTGTCTTACCAACAAGAGGGTTTGTGACTCCTTGAACTAGTGCAAGATGTGTAAGTTGATTGTACTTGTCCTTGCCAAAATGATGTGAGTGAAGTATATCGGAGGAGTCACCCTCAAGAACTCTCTAGTCCTTCTTCTTTGGAATCCACATCATCTTGATGGGAATCCTTGGGGTTGTAGTGGAACTTGATGAAGTATAACTTGAAGTAGTCTTGGGAACCCACTTGACCAAGGCCTTGGGAGCTTCTTCAAATGCATCAATCTCCTCTTGAAGCTTGTCCTTGCCTTATTGCTTGTGGTCTTGTGGTTGAAGATCACCTTGAGCTTGTGTCCCATGGAAATAAGTAGGATCATACTTCTCTTTTTGGGGAACAAACTTCTTCTTGGGGTATTGATCTTCTTCCCACTCAACTCCATTGGCATTGAACTTTCGTTCAAAACCAACAACTTGATTCTTCGGGTGCCTTCCTTGCTTGCGTACAATTTCGTCAAATTGCTTACTTCCGGCAAGCCTCTTGTTGATACCCTTCTCTATAAGTCCCTTCAATAATATATTTTATTGCTCAAGTGTAACTTGGCTAAGAGAAACATTAGTGGAATCAGGAGAACTACTAGAAGCAACAACATTGGATTTAGCATGATTATTGTTACTACTAGAAGAAGAATATTTCTTACTCTTGTCACTAGTCTTGACTTGGCATGTAAGTAGATAAGAGTAAACACTTGGCAATGTAAGAAGAACTTTTCTTATGAAGATCATCATTGAGTGCCTTTAAAAACTCATGCTCTTGCTCAAGGTTGAGCTTTTCAAAGCGTAACTTCTCATGAGTCTTTAAAAGTTCTCGATGCTCTTCCAAGGTAGTTTCATGAGCTAACTTAAGAGTGTTTAGTTATTTAGTTAGACGCTCAATCTTCTCCTTATCATTGTCATTCGTTTTATCTTGATTAGCATGATTAATTGACGTTTCATCATAGTATTCATCACTAGAGTTGTCAACAAGTAAATCATCATCACCTAACAAGTCATCTTCATCACTATTGAAATCAACATACTCGGGGTGTGATACCTTTGGGCCTTTAGCCATGAAGCATCTTCCAATTCCTTCATTTGGTGAGTCAAATATGTCGTAGGAGTTGGTTGACACAAGTGCTAGACCGGCAACACCTTCATCTTGAGTATATTTGGAGTTAGAGTGATACCTTCTCTCGGAGTGATGGTCGGAGTCGGAGCCGGATACCCATTCACCAACATGAGCTTGATGTCTTCACTTTGTGTAGCTCTTTGATGATTTGTCCTTCCTTTCTGAATCCTTGTTTCTCCGGGAGCTTCTTCGTTCATAATGATCATCTCTACTCCTCCTCTCTCTTGGTGGTGATTCTTCTCTTCTACTTCTCCTTTTGGGTGAATCTTCTCTCCTTTTGTAAGGAGCCGTACACTCATTGGAATAGTGTTCGGGTCTTCCACAACTGCAGCAATTACATTCCCGACTCGAAGATCTTTTGTCATTGTAGGACCTTGACTTGGAACTTCTTTCCTTGCTTCTACTCTTGTAGAACTTGTTGAAGTTTTTCACAATTAAGCTCAATTCCTCATTGAAGGTTTGTTTCTCACTTGATGGTGTAGGAGTTCCACACGAGGCTTTGTAAGCACCACTTGACTTGTTGTGAAGCTCTTCCTTATCCATGAGTGACATCTCATGAGCAATAATTCTTCCAATAACTTCTGTTGGCTTGAGATCTTTGTAATTGGGCATCATTTGGATCAATGTGCACAAGGTATCATATTTTCCATCCAAGGCTCTTAGGATCTTCTTGATGATAAATTTCTCGGTCATCTCTTCACTTCCTAAGCCGAAAATCTCATTTGTGATGAGAGCAAGCCTAGAGTACATTTCGGCAACACCTTCAAAATCCTTCATTTTGAACTTGTCAAGTTGACTTTGAAGAACATCCAATTTGGATTCCTTGATGGAGTCGGTACCTTTGTGCATATCAATCAAAGTATCTCAAATTTCCTTTGCAATCTCAAGACGACAGATTTTGTTAAATTCTTCGGGGCACAATCCGTTGAAGAGGATATCACAAGCTTGAGCGTTGTATTGTAGAATCTTCTGCGGTAGCTTCACGGTTCGGTTCTCTCCCATCAAAGAATTCACCTTGCAAGCCAATACACACAATAGCCCAAACGACGGGGTTATGTCCAAGAATATGCATTTTCATCTTATGCTTCCAACTAGCAAAATTAGTACCATCAAAGTAAGAACCTCTACGATGGTAATTTCCCTCGCTCGACGCCATACTCTCCTAGGTTGTGAAACCAAGGCTATGATCGCCAAAAGCTATGGAAATCAAGGCAAATGGGGACCAAAGCTCTGATACCAATTGTAGGATCGAAAGTATGTCTAGAAGGGGGGGGGGTGTGATTAGACTACTTGACCAAATAAAAACTTAACCTTTGTCCAATTTTAATTCTTGGTAGATTTTAACAACTTAGAACAAGTCAAGCAATCTTAACACAATTCAAGCAAGTTTGCAAAGAGTATATAAGCAACGGAAAGTAAAGCATGCAACTTGCAAGAATGTAAATGGAATGGTTTGGAGAGTGCAAACGCAATAGGAGACACAGATGTTTTTGTCATGGTTCCGATAGGTGGTGCTATCATACATCCACATTGATGGAGACTTCAACCCATTAAGGGTAACGGCTGCGCGAGTCCACGGAGGGCTCCACCCACGAAGGGTCAACAAAGAAGCAACCTTGTCTATCCCACCATGGCCATCTCCCACAAAGGACTTGCCTCACTAGAGTAGATCTTCACGAAGTAGGCTATCTCCTTGCCCTTACAAACTCCTTGGTTCACTCCATAATCTTGTCGGAGGCTCCCAAGTGACACCTAACCAATCTATGAGACACCATTCTCCAAAAGGTAATAGATGGTGTGTTGATGATGAACTCCTTGCTCTTGTGCTTCAAATGATAGTCTCCCCAACACTCAACTCACTATCATAGGATTGGATTTGGTGGAAAGATGATTTGAGTGGAAAGCAACTTGGGCAAGGGTAGAGATCAAGATTCATATGGCTGGATTGGAATGTCTTGGTCTCAACACATGAGTAGCTGGCTATCTCTCAGAAAATGGGTAGTGGAAGTGTAGGCATGATCTGATGGCTTCCCTCATGAATGAGGAGAGGGTGGAGGGGTATATATAGCTTCCACACAAAATCTAACCGTTACACACAAGATACCAAACTTGGTGGGACCGAACCAGAAAACTCGGTGTCGGTGTCAAAACCGGCGGATCTCGGGTAGGGGGTCCCGAACTGTGCGTCTAGGCGGATGGTAACAGGAGACAAGGGACACGATGTTTTTACCCAGGTTCGGGCCCTCTCGATGGAGGTAAAACCCTACTCCTGCTTGATTGATATTGATGATATGGGTAGTACAAGAGTGGATCTACCACGAAATCAAGGAGGCTAAACACTAGAAGCTAGCCTATGGTATGATTATTGTAATGGTTGTTGTCCTACGGACTAAAACCCTCCGGTTTATATAGACACCGGGGAGGGCTAGGGTTACACAGAGTCGGTTACAATGGTAGGAGATCTACATATCCGTATTGCCAAGCTTGCCTTCCACGCCAAGGAAAGTCCCATCCGGACACAGGACGGAGTCTTCAATCTTGTATCTTCATAGTCTTGGAGTCCGGCTGACGATGATAGTCCGGCTGTCCGGACACCCCCTAGTCCAGGACTCCCTCAGTAGCCCCTGAACCAGGCTTCACTGACGATGAGTCCGGCGCGCATATTGTTCGGCATTGCAAGGCGGGTTCCCCCTCCGAATAATTCATAGAAGATTGTGAACACTAGGATAGTGTCCGGCTCTGCAAAGTAATTTCCACATTCCACCGTAGAGAGAATAATACGTGCACAAGCTCAATCTGCTGACGTATTTTGTAGCATGACGTCACGCCACTACGAAGCCTTTACTTTTACCACCTCAGCGCGTTTAGCGAAGCGGTTTCCTTGGCACGTCTTGTTGAAGCAGAGATCGTGTTCCCCTTATTCCGGGAATCTCATCAATATGGACGTGGGTAACCCAACCGCGCCCGTCGCCACGCCCCCTCTATCGAAGGCGAGTCCCGAATGGTCAAGGAGACGGCTCTTGGTATTCTCCCTCTTTATAATGGGACCAAGGCTCGTTTCTTTTCTTCAATCCTCCATCGAATCTTCTCCTTGCTCCAAGTTCCAACACCTAGAACCCTAGATTCGAGCGCTTCGGACCTTCAACAATGTCCGGCTCTGACCTTCAGGGCCGGTGGATGCCCTCCTCCGTCACGGAGGAGGACGTGCTAAAGCTGCGAGAGGCCAAGTACCTGTCTTACGAGATTTCGCACAGGTTGCCCGCCGAAGGGCAGGCCATCCCCACCCCCGAGCCCGGCGAGTACGTCATTTTTGTATCCCACCTCCGTCGGGGTTTAGGCTTCCCGATGGAACCTTTTGTGAGAGGGCTCATGTTTTACCATGGGTTGGAATTCCACGACTTGGCTCCGGAGTCCATCCTCCATATTTCTGCATTTATTGTCGTCTGCGAAGCCTTCCTCCGCGTCACCCCCCACTTCGGCCTGTGGCTGAAGACCTTCAATGTGGAGCCGAAGATGATCGAGGGGCGTCAAGCAGAGTGCAGCGGGGCAGCCGTAAGCAGGAGGGCTGATGCCTCGTGGCCCGAGGGATCCTTCCAAGAGGAGCTCGGCTTGTGGCAACAGGAGTGGTTTTATATTACCGCTCCGAAGGGCAGCAGGCAGAAGCCGCCACCCGTATTCCGCTCGAGACCTCCACGACGGTTGATGTCATGGGTCAACCAAGGGCTCAACTGGGGGCCGTAAAAGGACGTGCCCCTATTGCAGGGCCGGATTCGAGACCTCCAAGCGAGGGAGATCGATCTGGTCGTGGTGATGCAGGTTATGCTGATCAGGCGTCTCCTACCCTGCAAACGCCGTCCTCTCCGGCTATGGGAGTTTAATCCGGAGGGACCACGGATTCTCCAACACTTCATGGGTACGACACCCGTGGAGATGTACAAATTGTTCTTCGGATCACGGGAGGTGTGTCCGGAATTGACCGAGGACGCCGGCCTAAGCTGCAATCGCCCAGATACTCAAGTAAGTAGCTTTGTGTTCGGGCATACCGTTTGTTTGCCTTTCTACAATTCGCCTTTTAACCCGTTGCGCCTTCAGAAGAAGGCAAAGGGGAAAATAGGGGAGCTACCGCCTCGCCCAAGGAGGCTCTTGAAAAAGGGGGGATCGAGAATCCCTATCTTCAAGGGGAGAAGAGGACCGCCTCCGGAGACCCGGAGGCCAAAGCCCCTAAGCGGGGGAAGAAATCTTCACCAGAGGGTCCTGCGTCCGGGGAGGCCCCGGCCGCACAGTCTCCCCTAAAGAATCAGCCCTCCAGCGAGCCATAAGTAAAGAAAAGGGAGTTTGGTAATAAGAGACATCCTTATTTGTGCTTCTGAGGATAACCGAAGTTTTTGCCTTGTAGTTCGGATCTCCGACCTTCTCAGATGAGCTCGTCTTCAGGGGACCTTCGTCCGGAGATGCTGGAGAGCGAGACACCTCCGTCTGCTGCGCCGTCGGATAGGGCGGACGAGCCTAAAGTGTCATCACGGAGGGTATCCCCGAGCCCGGCAGAGCCGAAGAGTTCGGCGCCAACTAGTGTTCGGCCGGGGGAGCTGAAGGATCTGCTTGAGAGGGCGTCCATCTCAGAAGATCACCATGCATTGATGAATATGGTGATTGGAAGGATTTCGTCTGCCGAAAGCGGATTGCGTAATGCCGTCAGGAGTTTGCTGGCGGGGTTTGAGGTACGTAAAAATGGCACACCTTTTTGACAGTTTCGCACATAAAGTGCGCCCTGTATAGATAGTAGCCCCTGAGACTCGGTAGGTTGTCAAAAGCGACAGTGTACCGAGGATCAAAATCGCAGGTATGAACTTTCGCCTTTCCTATGCAGGTGGCGGATAGTCCGGGGGCCAGCTGGACTGATGGAGTTGCTGAATTAAAGTGGCAACTCGACGTTGCGGATGCAGACATCGCGCTAGTCAACAAGCAACTTGGCGAGTCGCAAGGTAAGTTTTTTCTCCGTAGTCACCTAGTAAGGGAGCCGAAGCCCGTCTCTTACAATATTTGTGCTTGACGCAGATGGTGCCGCTGCTGCGGAGAGCCTTCGGGCAGAACTTGCTCAACCCAAGGAGCAAGCCAGAAGGAGTGATGCGGCTGCCTCAAGGGCGGCCGAAGAGTTAAAAGCCGAAAGGGCTGCACACTGCCGAAGCAGGGAGGAGATGGCCGAAATGGCCGTGAAGTTAAAAGATGCTACCGATCGCAAGGAGGTTCTTGAAAAGGAGCACCTAGCGGAGCGAGAAGACCTGGGAAAGGTCACCGCCAAAGCTAAGGATGCCCGTTCTGTGATGCGGGCTATAAAGGAGGAGCTGCGCCAGGCCGGAGATATTGTGGCTGGCAAGCCCTTTCTGCTGCGCCAAAAGTTTACGGATCCAAAGTATGCTCAGCTTGGCCAGCTGTGGGGTCCAGAGGATCCTTATATGGACTTCGCAGCGAGTGCGGCGGATGCCGTTGTGCACTTCCGAAGCCAGAAGGATCACAAGACGGATGAGCTGTTTTGGTCTCAATTCCATAGTCCGGAGCGTTCACTTCCACTGACCGACCGGTTGGGCGAGTGGGCTGAGCTGAATAGGTTGTCCGGGCTTGCCATGACGGATATCGTGACTCATGGCTGGCCGGATAGGCCCAAGCCGAAGAGCTATTTTGGCTTATTGCAGCAATTTCTTGGGGCGGTGCCGCATATCAAGGCGATGAAGCGGTCGCCCTGCATAGAGGGTGCACGGATGGCCCTCGCCCGTGTGAAGACACATTGGACAGAGATGGATGCCACCGCTGTTGCGACCCAGGGTTCGGACGAGAGCCGGTTACCCGCCGAGCACTATTTTGGGGAAGTTCTGTGTGGTGCTCGTGTAATAGAGTCATAGTGCTCAAAAAATGTCACGTTCAAGTGAACGTTTTATTTTGTAAAACAATGTTTATGATGTAGGCGCTTTTTATACTTGTGCATTCAAGTATTGAAATATCTCCTGTGTGGCCGTTTATGTATACGTGTGTATAACCTGAAAGATGGCAGTCGTCGGCTTTAGCACCCATGCACAAGGTGCGGGGGTGTTCGCAAAAATAGCGCATTTTCACAATTAATCCGACGTCTCGGTCCTGTGAAGGAGGTGGTAGCGTAGCAAACGAGGCAACGGGACTATAATGCTTTATCACTTTCACTTAGCCATGGGAGTTCGAGGGTGGGGCTACGATATAGCCCCTGGGGGCACCGTGCTCTCCGAATTCGGGGCGCGTATGTGCCTGACCGGGAAACGGTCCTTCGTCAAAGCGGAGGAATTCTAAACATTCCAGTGGTCGATCGAGTGGTTGACCAGTCTCTCGCTGTATCATGACAGTCAGTTTTCGGCTTTCTCTACTGAGGTGCTCGCCCAGCCGAACTGGGGCACAATCGCAGTAGTTCTCATGGTGTCGCGTTAGCCGATGATACGGAATGTAAGGCAGCAAAACACAGGAGCCGGGCAAACCCAACATTTGACCAAAGACATGATTCGGAGATGATGCATATAAGGCCTAACTCGAGACGCCGAACACTCCCTAAGGTGTTCGATCTTTATAATAACGGGCAGAACAATGCCCTAAGCCCCTAGTGTCCAGGTACGGGCAAGGTCCTCTGACGCGGCCGATGCCAAAACGTCAGTCTCCTCTCTGGTTATCATGAGAAACCAGGGGATTATAGCAACAAGAGACAGTAAAAAAGGTTTACGCAGGGTCTTAATCTGAAAAGAATCCTTGCAATGGGTCCCTACTGCACGTCTGTGCCTGTGTTTCCGTTGTGCCGTATCCTCGACGGGTGTACATGTTGTTCATCTATAAAAAGAGAGGAACTTAGTTTGAAAGGAAATCGTGCGAAAAGTTAAAAATCGAAATATTAATGAATGAATAAAGCTGAGCCTATATTAGCCCATTATTGCTTATACGCACAACCCCTTGTGAAGGGGTGTGCGGCTAGGGAGCCCCTAGCTTATTTATGCCGGACTTGTCTAGCCGTGTCCGGGGTCTTTGAACGGCCTTTTATTGAAATGATGCCACCTGGACCGGGCATTTTAAGTGTAAGAGACGCGTAATGTGGTATTGCGTTAAAGCGGACAAAAGCTTCACGTCCCAATAGTGCTTGATAGCTACTTTTAAATGGGGCGACATGATAGATTAGCTTTGCGCGTTGGAAGTTGTCGGGTGACCCGAACACAACTTCTAGTAGTAAGGAGCCTGTGCACTTGGCGTAAGGGCCTGGCGTCACTCCTTTGAAGGAAGTGCGGCTATGTCGAATTTTAGTAAGGTCTATCCCCAACTTGCGGATTGTGTCCGAATATAGCAGGTTTAAATCGCTGCCACCGTCCATCAGGACTTGTGTAAATTGTAGTCCGTCGATTATAGGATCCAATATCAGAGCAGTCCATCCTGCGTTTCAAATACCTCTGGAATAATCCAGGTGGTCGAAAGTGATTGGTTTTGACATCCAACCTCGAAGTTCCGCTGGGGTGGACCGTGCGGCACTTATTTTAGCGGGTGCCGCATTGTTTTTCCGTACTATCACATTAAGTGAGTTTACTGTTTTGACTTCTTGTGGGAAAGTCTTTTGTTTTCCGGTGCTCTGCTGGTGGGGTTCATCATCATCCTCGCTTGGCGCGTCGAGCCCCTTGTGTTCGGCGTTGAGTTGGCCGGACTGTTTGAAAACCCAACAAGCTCGGTGGGTGTGGTTTGCAGGCCTTCCGGAGGTACTGTGGATTTGACATATCTAATCCAAAATTTTGTTTAAGTTGGATAGCTCATCACGGTTGTCCTTAAGAGGCAGTGTTGTATTGTTTGGCCGTGAGCTTTTGAATCTGGCGTTGACCGTCGTGTTCTTTGGGCTTTTTTCTTTATTCCGGCGCTGATCCTTTCTGCGCCGTGGTTTTCCGTTTCCATCTCTGATCTCGGATGTACTCGGGTCGCTGGTGCTGCGTCTTGCTAGCCAGCTGTCTTCCCCGCGCAAAAGCGGGTCATGAGGCTTGTTAGCGCGGCCATTGTCCTCGGCTTCTCTTGGCCGAGGTGTCTGGCGAGCCATTCGTCTCGGACATTGTGTTTAAAAGCTGCTAAGGCTTCAGCGTCCGGACAGTCGACTATTTGGTTCTTTTTGGTAAGGAACCTGTTCCAGAATTTGCGCGCTGACTCTCCGGGCTGTTGAGTTATATGACTTAGATCGTCTGCATCCGGAGGGCGGACATAAGTCCCTTGAAAATTTGCTCTAAACGCGTCCTCGAGCTCTTCCCAACTTCCAACTGTGTTTTCTGGGAGGCTTTTGAGCCAATGCCGAGCTGGCCCTTTGAGCTTGAGGGGTAGATATTTTATGGCGTGGAGATCATCTCCTCTAGCCATGTGTATGCGTAGTATGTAATCCTCTATCCAGACTCCAGGGTCTGTTGTTCCGTCGTATGCCTCTATGTTTATGGGTTTGAACCCTGCTGGAAATTCATGATCCAGCACCACATCGGTGAAACATAGTGGGTGTGCGGCGCCCCTGTATTTGGGTGTGCCGCTGTCTTCGAACACTTGTCGTGTTGTGTTGCTTCCTAGGGCCCTCTTTTTTGGCCCGTAAATGGACCTGACCGGGCCATTTGTTTTCCGAGGATGAATCGGCTTGTGTGCGGCGCTGCTTGTCGCTTTTGGCCTGTCATCTGGTCGTCTATCCGGCCAGGCGGCCTCTTTGCTTTTTGACTATGGGGGCTCTATGGCCTCCTCGTCGAATTCAGGCAGCAGCTTGCGCTTTGGGTTGCTCTTTGTTTGGTGGCCATTGCCATATTTGTCCGCGGTCTTGAGTACTTTGCCCCACCTCATTCTGAGTATGTCTTCCGCTATTTTGAGCTTCCGTTTTTCCTTCTCCAAACTTCTTGCAGTGGCGACGAGTCTTTTGTGAAGGTTCTTATGCTCCGGTGGTGTGTCCGGCGTGAGGTCGTCTGGACTGTTGGTTTCGCCAGGCATGGATTGATTATCCGATTTGTCCTGTTCGGACGATTGCTTGGTTGCATGTTCGTCGTCCACTGGTTTGCCCTGCTCTATTGTGGGTCATTAGGAGTGTTGTTTTTGTCGAGGCGGGACTTAGGGCGGCGTCTGCGTCGCCGTTTTGGTTGTTTGTCGGCGGGGTTATCCTTTGCCGTGCCCCGTTGTTCCTCGTTATTGCTTCCTTTTGGGGTGTCCACCATATATACGTCATATGACGAGGTGGTCTTCCAGTGCCCTGTAGGTGCTGGTTCTTGATCGTCTCCGGCATCGTCGTCCATACCGTCGATGTCTTCGGAGTCATTGTCTAGCATGTCGGTTAGATCGTCGACAGTGGCTACAAAGTGGGTGGTGGGTGGGCTTTGAATTTCTTCGTCGTGCGTATCCCAACCATCCTGGCCGTAGTCCGGCCAGGGCTCTCCGGATAGCGAGAGATGCTTTAGCGAATTTAGGATGTCGCCAAAGGGTGAGTGCTGAAAGATGTCCACAGCGGTGAACTTCATGATCAGCGCCCAATCGGATTCGATTGGCAGGGGCGCAGGAGGTTCGGAGTCCGGCACCTTGGAGTCACGAGCTTTATAAGGGACGAGGTCAGTGTTCGGCTCCATCGCCGTGGAAGTTGCAGCTCCCGAGGCGGTGTCCAGCCACCCGTCCTCGATCTGCGCGATCGGCTCCAAACTATGGGTCGGAGCGGATTCGTGTGCGGCCTCCAAGGTACTGTCCGGCGGCAGAGTTAGATCATGCCCATCGTGACTGTGCGGCACGCTCGGCTGCGGCTTGGATCCATCAAAGATCAAGTCTCCGCGGATATCCGCCGTGAAGTTTAGGCTTCCAAATCTGACCTGATGGCCAGGGGCGTAGCTTTCGATCTGCTCTAGATGGCCAAGCGAATTGGCCCACAGTGCGAAGCCGCCGAATACGAAGATCTGTCCGGGGAGAAAAGTCTCACCCAGGACTGTGTATGTTGTTGATTGAAGAAGCCATCAAGCCTATCGGTGACGACATAGAGGAACTCTCAATTAAAGCACCAATGTCGGTGTCAAAACCGGCGGATCTCAGGTAGGGGGTCCCGAACTGTGCATCTAGGCGGATGGTAACAAGAGACAAGGGACACGATGTTTTTACCCAGGTTCGGGCCCTCTCGATGGAGGTAAAACCCTACTCCTGCTTGATTGATATTGATGATATGGGTAGTACAAGAGTGGATCTACCATGAGATCAAGGAGGCTAAACCCTAGAAGCTAGCCTATGGTATGATTGTTGTAATGGTTATTGTCCTACAGACTAAAACCCTCCGGTTTATATAGACACCAGGGAGGGCTAGGGTTACACAGAGTCGGTTACAATGGTAGGGGATCTACATATCCGTATTGCCTAGCTTGCCTTCCACGCCAAGGAAAGTCCCATCCGGACACGGGACGGAGTCTTCAATCTTGTATCTTCATAGTCTTGGAGTCCGGCTGACGATGATAGTTCGGCTGTCCGGACACCCCCTAGTCCATGACTCACTCACTCGGTCAGACCGATTCAATACATATGTGACCATTAGGCAGTTTTGGCCAGACCAACATGTCATCTCGGTGGGACCGATATCATTAGGGTTATGTGGGCACCCCGACTCATGAGTCGAGACCACCGAATGCACGTGTACAGTGATCCCAGAGATCAATGCTCACTGAACACACAGAAGCTGAATAACAAGAGTCTTACATCCGTACATACCGTTTTACACAAGTAGGACCATTATGGTCAAGTCTTGAGTATATCATCGCAGCAGAAATCTTTGTCGATAACTTGGACCCATGCCATCTGCCTTAACCCTACAGGCATTCTGACTGGGAAGCGTCCTAGCTCGCATGTTCGTCACCGAAGTGTTCTTCGTCATATCCTGTTCTTTCATGCCTGGCCAATAAAATAACCAGTGGCAAGCCAATGAGTACTTTGAATGTACTCGCAAGCAACCCAAGAGTGACAACAAAATAATTATGCAAGGCTCTACTGCTTAATTGGCATTGTTGCGGAAAGCTAGTTTTTCTCATGTAAGTATGATCAACATTTATCAAGGACAGGAATGCGTCTGCAACAAGCATTAGGGGGTTACAGACATCAACATCGAGAAAGAGTTATGAACAACTCATGCTCAAGCTCATCGTGACTTCCTCATGAGTCACATCATCAATATCACCAAACAGTGTTGTTTGTCAGAAACATATGGACATAGTCTTAGCAGCACCGCCCAACTGTCCTTGACCGTGGACACGGCTATTCGAATAGTTTTACACTCTGCAGAGGTTGCACACTGTACCCACAAGATCCGGGGAACTTCCGTGTCAGCCACGACCCGCGATACCCCAAGTACCCGGGGTAAGCACCCGATCACTACCTTTCCCTAGACGACACTAACATGGAGTCCACTCGATTGGAAGTGACCCCCGTGCCCAACATTTCACATAACATTTTCGTGGAGCCTTGCTCCCATATTTATCACATACCACTGGCACGGGGTACCAACGGTGTGTCCGGTGCCCCATAAAAATGGTCATGGCCGCCCTACCTGGCACGACCCCGTCCCGAGAGAGAGCACCAACTCTCCCCCGTCACTAGTAATGTGGGCTCCAAGCTAGTATCGACCTAGGTAATCAATAATGCCCTTTCCCATATAAGGGTAGAGTGGTTGCGGATGTAAGGTTGGGACAGTCATCAAATCTTAAATCTAATCCGTCTCTGTAAACAACACTTTCATCAAGCCTCGGTACACTACCTCTCCACCAAGTAGTGACCTAGTTCATCATCACCTCCCAGGGGCATTAGTGGCACCCACTGGGCTATTTGCAAGTATGTCAAACCACACTTGGTTTCTTTCCATGCATAACCCTGACCCACTTTGCGTAGCAACTACTTTAGCATCCTATCTACTCCCACCGACATAACCCTCATAAGAAGGTAGGGTCATGCACAATGCAAGTATCAACGAGGAGGTAACCGAGGCAACCAACCCACGTGGTTCACCATCTCATCATGATTCCGATGCAACAATAATAAAGAGCTATATGACATGCATAAAAAGGGTTTCATAGACATGGTCAAAGGGCTGCTTGCCTGGTTCATCAGAGTCTTGAAATCTTCCGATCCTTCTCCAAGTACTCTGTCTACTTCGTCAACTATCGTCGAAAGCAACCATAATAAGCAACACAACAAGGCAAAAAATAAAAGTGCTCTAAAAATATGAGTTGGACTTTTCTGGGATACCTCTGGTCATATGAGGGGTGACCAAAGTGGTTTCATTAGTATTTGATGAATGGATATCTCAGAACATTTCAATATGATGGAATCAAGGGATTTATGGATTTGCAAGAAGTGTACAGAAATATATTTTTGAAAAATGAGCAAAGGCACCCATTTAACAAAGGATGATTTTAGAAGCATCTAGGAATTGGTTTCACTGGATTTGGAGTTGAGATGATTTTCCTATGAGCTTGCAGAGTTGGCTATATATAAAGAAATAGACCATTATTTGAGGTGATACAGAAAGTATTAGTAAAAATGTTCAAAAACTAAGTTTTGAACTTATAGACATCTAGGATTTTGAATCATGGAATTTGGATCAAAAATGGGCTCTCTGTGATTTTCTAAAGTTCGTCACAGAAATAGGAAAAACAAGATTTGATAAATGTTTGTGAGGAAAAAGTCTCTGGAAAAATGTGCATGTTGCACCAACAGGTAGATCATGATTTATAGAGTCACCAGAAATTTGAATCATCAAATTTGGAGTTAATTTGAATTGTTTATGGAATTTTGAAGTTGACTGGAAAAAGGAAAAGACAAGGGAAGGGGTTATACCTATACTGCGCACCGAGCGCAGCATAGCGCCACAGCGCATTGGGCCGGCCCAGCTGCTCGGCCACGCGGGCGACAGGGGCCACGTCGAAGGCGGCTCCTGGAAATACGCCTTCGCGCGGGGGAGGCGGTAACGGCGGAAGCCGTCTCCACTTAAACGGGCGGGCCCGCCCACTGGGTCGCTGACGCGCGGGGCCCGCCTGTCAGGTTCATCCCCAACCTCCCGCGCGGGCGCGTCGGGAGACAGAGGAGGCGAGGCCGGACGGTGCGGGCGCTCTCCCCGGTGGTACCGGCCACCTCCGGCGACGCCCGGCGTACCGGAGCGCTCAGGAGGCCATGCCGCATCCAACCGAGGGTGGCACGGTCTCCCCGAGGCACCGGGATGAGCAGGGTGTTGGCCGCGGCGGAAGAGGTCGGTGGCGGCGGTGGTTACAGTGCTACGGCCATCGGGGGGAGAGGGAGAAGCACGGGAGGGGCTCGCGGTGATGGTGATGATGCTCTAGTGCGGTCCAGAGGGAAGGAGGAGGAGAGGTGGGCGCGAATTTAGGCGGAGTCCGGCGGCTCGGCTCCGGCCATGGGGAGCGATGGAGGGCTTGAGGAGGGGAGTGGGTTGGTCCGGGGGGTCACTGGGAGTGAGAGAGGGCGAAAGGAGGCCAGAGAGGGCTCGGGGGTGGCCTTAAATACAAGGGGGCGAGGTGCACCGTGGCTCGTGCGCCAACGAGCTCGTAGCCGTTGTTGGAGGCCACGGGGGCGCGCGTGGGCATGTCTGGGGTGTTCGTGGTGTTGGTCTAGAGCTAGAGGAGGGGAGAGAAGGAGCGGGGAAGGGCCAGGGTGCCGCGCGTGTGAGCCGCACCATTGGCGCGCTCGGGCGGCCTCTGTTTGCTAGCACGGAGGCGCGGGGAGGAGGAGAGAGGAGGGGGCCGATCATGTAGCGTGTTGAGGACGCCGAGGTACCTCGACTGGCGCGAGGGGGAGGCTCGAGGTGGACGGGAGCGCCGTGTCAACGGTCGGGAGCACGCTGACATGCTCCAGAGCACGTCTTTGGCCGGCATGACATGCCTTTTTGCGGAATGGGCGCGGCTACTTGTGTCTGGAAGCTGCAGGGGGGAGTAAACAATGGGAAAGTGGCATTGGATGCCCTGGAACATGCCAAGAGTGAGAGAGAGATGAGAAAGGGAGGGGGAAGTGGCTGCCCAGAGAGGAAAAATGGGTCTCTTCCCCCTTCATCATTGCCTCTCGGGCAGGGAAGAACACCAGAGGTAAAGGGGGACTAGGAGGGGATGTGGTAAAAAGGAGAACTCATGGAGATTAGTGGAAGTGGCCAAAAATGGGATTTTGGTAAAGTGGCAGAAGGTGTTTGATGATGTTTTGGGCAAGTAGGTGATTTGCATCTGCCATGAGACTCCATAGGGTGAAATGACACATATAATTAGGGCCTTCCACCAATTTGGAGATCATTTGAAGAAAGTTGACAATGCAACTTTGGTAAACCCTAGAAATCAACAGAAATGGACTTTCCAAGATTTAGCCATGCAAATGTATTCTCCTTGATGCACCACTTGGTGTAGTGTCACCATTTGAGGTTCTGAACATGCCCACAAAAGTTGAGATCAAAAGGAGAAAGTTTCCAATGTAGAGTTGTTCAAATTCGATTCTGGTCAGAGAGGGTTTTGGGGTACTTTGATCAAGATAAAATTCTCTCCATCTTGTGCCATTTGGTCTAGATGCATTATTACACCATTTTAGAATGTGCACCAAGTTTGAGAGCATTTGGACATGTTTGACAGTGCAAAGCTGTTCAAACTTGAAAAAGGACAGAAGTGGTTTTGAGAGGGTTTCATGGGGTTATACTGTTCTCCATGACATGGTACTTGGCAAGATCATCAAAAATGTCATATGTGACGTGTTAGAATTTTCTTGGAATTTTTGGAGAATATTTCCTTTGTAAATATTTCAATAGCTTGAAATATCCAAAAAGGGTTTTTGAGGGGTTTGACCAATATTTTGAACATGACCATGTGTTGAAACTCTTATATATGGAAAATACATGTCCACTGAGTTTCCCTAATTTTTGCCAAATATTTTTGAAACAATAAAATAATTTTTCCCTATTAAAGACCATTTCTGGCCTTAAGAAAAAGCTTTTAAATAAAATAGGAAAATAACTTTCAAAATTATATTTTTGTGGTTTCTGGGTATACTATATCTAATAGGAGTCAAATATATTTTTGGAAAGATTTTTACTTCCCTTAATTAAGTACTTGCAGTGCAAACCTCAATTCAGGGGGTTTTGGAAAACTAATTTTTGGAAATACTTTTTGGCCAAATTATTTTTGTAAGAAAATACTATATTGCTCTATACACATGGCATGATCATTGGTCAAGGTTTTTGGATCAAGGGGAAGGAGTATAAGGGTTAGAGAATTTAATTGATTTTTAGAGCACTTGCAAACAACAGGCAAACATTCAAACGAAGCAAAGAGAAAACACTCAAAAGTTTTTGTCAAACCACATTTTAGCATGATTTATTGACTTAAGTGTTGTGGCATGAAAATCAGGGTGTGACAGGTTATGGCATAACGTAGTCTCGGTTGGACCGATTACTCAAACTCGGTTGGACCGACTTTGGTAATAAGCTAACAGAGAGTTGGTCAAGCAAACTCGGTGGGACCAATTGCTCGTCTCAGTGGGACCGAAGCGTTATGAAAAGGAAACAGCTGGGAGTTTGCATTGCAGACTCGGTGGGACCGATCGCTCATCTTGGTTAGACCGAAACATTACGAAGGGAAACAGAGTTTGCAACCCCATCTCGGTGAGACTGAGATCCCTATCAGTGAGACCGAAGTGACTAGGGTTTCTGGCAGTGGCTATGTCAAATGAACTTGGTGGCGCCGGATGGATGAAATTGGTGGGGCCTAGTTTGACTTTTGGTTTGGGACATATGTGGATATGACAAAGTGGTTGAGGGCTTTTGGAGCATATCACTAAGCATTTTGAGCAAGCAAGCCATTAAGCAACACCTCATCCCCTTTTAATAGTATTGGCTTTCCTATAGATTCAATGTGATCTTGGATCACTAAAATAGTAAATGTAGAGTCTTGGACTTTAGAGCTTGAGTCAATCTTTTGTCCTTAGCATTTTGAGGGGTCCACAATCCTAATCCATGCCATGCCAATCATTGAACTTTCCTGGAATATTTATCTTGAAATGGAATTAGTTCAATGAGCTATATGTTGTAAATCATTACCAAAACCACCAAGGGATAGTTGCACTTTCACTCTATATATGACTCATACAACTAAAATTTCTCTCTCCTGTAGACACAACATTTGTTGCAGTCTCCTTTTCGTCCATCCCAGACTGACATTATTCATTTGTTTACCGATCATACAAACTCCCCCTCTCTCTCTCTCATACACACACAACTCCTACTTCCACTCCCCGTCCCGACTACCATCTCTCTCACACACACAAAACTCTCGCTTTCGCACCCCCAACTTGTATTTCTCTCACAAACATTTATCGACTAGCCTCTAGATAGGTTTATAGAGCCGCACACTCGTGCTTCCACTATCGCATACATGTCTCTCTCCCGCTCCTTGTATCTATGTAGATTTTTCTTCCCTTCTTGAGACACGCCCTCTCGATCGTGCACACACACACACACTATCGCCTCATTTTAAGCTGATACCTCTCGCACACACACTTTTTGTGTCTTTGTCACACATGCACTCCATCCTCCTCCTCTCTCCCTCTCTCTCTCACACACACATGGGCTTTTTGCAACAACTGGCAAGATGCCCATGCGTTGCACGGAACAACAAGATGCATTTGTATGACTAGTTTATCTTGTGGGAGAAAAGGATGAAAGAGGGAAGGCCTTATTTGCAAATGTGGAGAGGGGTGTGGGTAGCTTTTTGCAAAATTGCCATAGTTTTCTTCCTATCCGTCAGATATAGATCAGACGGTCTATATTGCAGGATGGCAGGCACACGATCATCACTGACTATTCTTTTGATAAGAGTAGGGATTAAAAACAGAGTTGGTGATGATGGTGGGCCTGCCATCCTGCAAGATAGGCCGTCCGATTTATATCTGACAGATAGGAAGGAAACTATGGCAATTTACCCGCACTCCTCTCCACATTTGCAGATAAGGCCTTCCCTCGTTCATCCTTTTCTCCCACAAGATCATGATATTCCATGCAACGCACGGGCATCTTGCTAGTAAGAGTAGAAATTAGACATATACCACTTCTCGAATCTTGAAACCAAAAACATTCCTCCCTTATCTCATCAAAACCGCCAAAGGAATATATTTTGAGTGAAACATAACATATTTTTAGTGATATACCTATTTCAAAACTAGACTTTTTTCTATCAAATTGGTGAATATGTATTAATCTACTTTGATCATGTGGCAACGCATTGGCACATTGTTAGTAGTTATTATAATTTTTTGGACACCAGACAAACAGTGGAGTACCTATACGAAGAGAACAGGTGCACGCACGCAGTCGTTCTCTTGCTGTCTCACACACATGAGTGTTACATAAAGGCAACGTTAACAAATAAACCCTAAAACCCTAGGTGCACGATTGCTGCATTCTCGGGTACTGGGTACGTGGTGGAGTGCACCTTTGTAGGAATAGTCAGCTCGGGTGATAATTTGATCCGTAGGAGTTGATGGTCGGGACCACAAGTGAACGACTTGGAGGCGGTGGATCGCCAGGTGCCACAGATCGAGTAGCCACGTTAAAAATATCACTTTTTAGCGGGTTTAAGAGTTACGATTTTCAATGGCGCGTTATAAGTACTAAGTAGTTTTTAGAACGATTGGTATGGAGCGAAAATGGAATTCATAGTACTACGTACCTCCTTGGTGTATGGTTGTATGGGTTTATGTTGCGAGATGTTGAACCTAGTAGTTCTAGGGCAAACACTATGGTTTAGATTTAGATGTTGGTTTCAGTAATGAAAATTGGAAGGGGGAAACCCTTCTTTGGTTAAAAGAAAAAACTACTACCTCCATTCTGGTTTACTAGTCCCCATCATATTTTGGGTCAAAGTTTTTCCATGAATTTTACTTGTAAAATGTGAACGGAAAATGAGATTTTGTTATACCCAAACAAAAAAGGACTGGAGGGAGTGATTGCTCTGACACGGACGCGACCTCTCATAGCGCAGGCATTGAACCGGCGCGCCGGCCAAGAGGGCCCCACTTGTTGCAGGCCCGGCTGAACACGCCTCCTCGCCGCAATGCAACCGGCTTCAGACTTCCCTGCCTACCTTCATTGAATCCGCGTGTGTGCCGTCAACACGTCCTTCCGCGAGCCGGCCGACATTTTAGAACACACAAAATGACCAAAATATAATTAATTATGCATGGTCTTGACTTGTTGTGCTTGCACTGGTAGCAGGAACTAGAGGTTTTTCTTTATTAATAACTCTCCTCACATTTTTTTGGCTTTGAAGTGAATCATGGTTGTGGACATTATGTATGAATGTGCAGATATCTGTGAACATGAGTTTGATGTGGAAGTTGAACTTGGAATGTCGGGCTTGCGCGTGAACTATACCATGTCCAATGCTTTGTCTTTTATTGTTTGGAAAGTAATTGTTGTTATTACATGACCCGTAAAAAATTGTGCCACATTAGTAGATGCACGGACATCACAAGAGGCATGCGGACTAGATAAACATTTGAACCTAGCTATTATGAAGGAAATTTTTGTATTGACAACAGTTTTAGATAGCAGGAGACGCCTAGCCTGCTCTGCCTCTTCTAGCTTATTTCTGGCTTCTTCCATCTCTTCTTTGGCTTGGGTGAAGAGAGCATATGATTGCTCTTTTTGCTTCTTCAGGAACTCAGCTACATTCTCAAGGGCTGCTGCAAGCTTTCTTTCAGCCTTTACTAGAGCCACAAGGACACGAACAGGTGACGACTCCACCTGGCGTGTGTGTAATCTAGCATCATCTAGGATTTTGCACCTTGTGTCTAATCCAACATCATTAGGGAACTGACACCTTGTGTGTAATCCAACCTCATTTTGGAAACATGATTTCGAGATTGATCATACTTCCCTCCTCGCAGGAACTGCATCCTGACATGAAGTTACTTCTTTTTTAGATCAATACTCAGAGCAACCCAGGTCCATTTAGTAGAATCCAGATAAACAGAACTCGGATAAGTGAATTCAAAAGGAAAAATAATATTAAAACAGATTACAAGGTGAGAACACCCACTTCCTACATCAAGCTAAAAACGAAAGCATTAGGATGATTAAGAATCTTCTTATTACACATCGAACAACACGAGGCTTAAGAAACAGAAACTACAACATATACACATCGAACAACACGAGGCTTAAGAAACAGAAACTACAACATATACACATCGAACAACACGAGGCTTAAGAAACAGAAACTACAACATATACACATCGAAGAACACGAGGCTTAAGAAACAGAAACTACAACATATACACATCGAAGAACACGAGGCTAAACGAAAGTAATTGAAAGGGTGTTACTTACCAAAGCTCGTTTTACAGGTTCGGTGCAGCTCCTCTTTAACTTGCCGCGCTCCTTGAAGATTTCCCCAACATCCCATGTTTGGTCTTTATTGCTCCTCTGCATGTTTGCACTTGTGGTTTTAAAGTATCAACATGGCAAGAAAAATATACTACTAGTAATACTCGCGCATCTTGTGGGCAACATTAAAGCACTCGTCTGCCATGTTAGAGCATCTCCAATAGAATCGCAACACGCGGAGCTTTAAACAATCTTTTACAGTGCTGAGATCGAGAAGTAGAGATATAGAGTAGAGACTATAGAGTAGAGGATAGTTCTCAGCATAGATAGATAAAAAAATAGATAATTCAACTACTCCTCGTCGTCCGACTCCTCCTCGGTGATGTCCTCCTCCGACATCTGACTGTAGGCGTGAAAATACCGATCGTCATCGGACTCCCAGGGCAATGCTGCTCCTAGCCTCATGTTGAATTGAGCATCCGCTTTTCTCCTACGCTTGTCCTCGCGATGAGCGGCTCGCTCCACCCTCCTATTATCCCTCTCCGCCTTCCTTTGCATGTAGAACTCGCGCTCGTTGATGATATACTGCGAGAAGCGTTGGCGCCACAACACCATGGCTCCTCCTCCATCTCGGCGATGCCAAGACGATGCTCCTGCCTCCGATTGTCGCGACGATCCTCATCGGTGATAAGCTGCGGTAGAGGAGCGAGCTCCTGCGCCCGCTCCCGTGTCGGCACGTTGGGGAAGTTCAATGTTCTATGAGGCCACCGAAGGCGCCTCGCCGACATGTCAAATGCGCAGGCAGACTCGTTGGCAGCGTCGAAAGTGCTGAGGCCGAGGCGCATCCCGCGGAACCAGATCTCGGTGGAGAAGCCACCGTAGGGGCGCGTGCGGACGCTGTGGTATCCTAAGTTTCCCGGTGACGCGGCGGCATGGTGGCGCGGTGGCGGTGAGGCGAGAAAGAGCGGGGAGAGAGCAGTGGCGAGGCACAAAGCAGTGGGAGGGCTTTGGATTTTATAAAGCGCGTCGTACGCCGCGCGCCAAAACTAGCACACGCCCGACCGCTTTTTCCCGCGCGTGCGCGATCCTTTCCCGACGTCTCTGCTATCTCTACTCTCTTCTCTACTATTATATTTATTTTATATTTAATATTTATATCTACTTCTCTACTCTCTACTTTTTTCTCCACTCTTATAAAAAATAGAGTTGGTGATGATGGTGTGCCTGCCATCCTGCAATATAGGTCGTATGATTTATATCTAACAGATAGGAAGGAAACAATGGCAATTTAGCAAAGAGATACCCACACACCTCTCCAGATTTGAAAATAAGGACTTCCCTCGTTCATCCTTTTCTCCCACAAGATAAAATACTCATACAAATGCATCTTGATGTGTGCAACACATGGGCATCTTGCTAGTTCTAAAAAACTTTCCATCATTTGCCACACTACTGGTTGCAGATGAAAAACCTACCCAAGCACAGCGCGATACAGGAGCGACGCACAATTACAAGCTGATATTCTGTTGGACAATGGAGGCTATAACCAATTACTTTTACGGGAACAGTAGCACCCAGGAAATTTGAAGGGTAGGTATGAACAAAATTGGAACTGCACATCTACTTCTAAGTGATTCAATACACACATTACCAATCTAGGAGGAGAACGATGGTCGCGGCAGCCTCTGTGAGTCATGGTCGGCAACGGGAGTCTGTTCATTGTCCACGATGGTGGTGCTTCTGCACTTGGCATCGGCTTCCGAGAAGCAGATCCGAGACCGTGGAAGACGGTGCCGGGGAGGAGGCTCCGTGTATGACGACGGCGGCGGACCGGCTCCAGTGCGGCCTATGAGGTCGTCGATGAGGTAGATGCGCTGTGGTGGACGAGTGCGCCGATGTAGAAGGGGAGGAGCACGAAGGCTGCAGTGCCGTGGAGAAGTCTATTTTGCGGTGGGGATAGAAAATGGGGAGTATTCAGGTGTACTACTCTGGGTGCCGGGGTGGGGTTGGCTGGGTAGGGTGAACCTGAAGTTACAAAACAGCCCCCTACCAAGCTTCATCCGTAGGCTTGTTCCGAAGGCTATGATGGTAACTTCCCACTGCTCGAATCAGGGTGGCGGGAGATTTTCCCGTCGACCTGAAAATTTTGTGACACTGAACTCCCCATGTGGCGTGTTGGGTGATACAGCTAAGCAACTAGTGAGTAGTACTAGTAAACTCTGCATATTAGATTTGATCGAAGTAAAACTTCCTAAAGTTTGACCAAGTTTATAGAAAAATATAAACATTTACCATAACAAATATGTATGATGTGAAAGTACATTCGATAATGAATCTAATGGTATTTATTTGTTATTGTATATGCTAATATTTTTTGTTATAAACTTTCTGAGAGTTTACAAAACTTGACTTTGACCAATGCTAATACGCGGACTTAAATAAAAACGGTGGGAGTACACATTTGTTTTCTTAGTTTGTAGTGAATTAATCATTTGTTGAAATTGTGAAATAAATATATTAGGCTACTGACTTCGAATGTAATGGTCTATACAATTCAATAGTTACAATCATTGTCGAATTCCAAGATGTATACGTGGTCTATAGTACTTCACAACATGCTCAAACCCACATAATCCCAGTCAAATGAGAACCTAAATGCATTTCATTGTTATTACATTGTAGGATGCAACAAAACGAACCATAACTCTACATTAGCCATTATAAAAGCAACATTTTGAACATATCCCAATCTGTGAATGAAACGTGCAGAGAGAGAGCTTGCGAAGATGGAGCAGATAGGGCGGGAAAGATTGTATGTATGTGGACGAGAGAGTAGGAGACAAACCTAACGAGACAGAGAGAGAGATAGAGAGAGAAAGAGAGAGGAAGAAGTTAGGTCTGTGAGAAAGATGGAGACATGTAATATACATGAGATGCGTGTGCATCCGGATTCTGTACACGTGGAAGGAGAAGAGACAACAGGTTTGATGAGAGAGCTGGAAAAACATGGACGAGAGGGGAAGGATCTCATGGGTTGAGGGATTGATAATTTTGTGCGGGGGAGAGAGGGATTCATAATTTTGTGCGAGAGAGAGAGGGTGGGGGGAGGAGTCAGTCAGCCGTCGTCACATCATCCTGCTTCCAAATGGCCCCGCATTCTCTAGCACAGTGTGGTCGCCGTCTTCGATCTCCTCGATGCCCTCTTTGAAGATTGAGGTGTTGTGCATGCTGGGGTGCAGAGAATCACAAGTGAGAGTGGTCACCATATAACCTTGGATGGGGATGAATTGTGTGCTCGGGGGAGGGTGTGTGTGTGTCAGATATTGAGAGAAAACAAACCTAAGGAGAGAAATGTGTGTGTATGTGACGGAAAGCTACATGCTAATCAGAGTATTCACGAAGAGATTGTGCGTGCGAGACAGAGCGATGTGCGGGCCTTGAGGTGGGCAGGGGCCGGGTGAGGGTGTCAAAATGTGCGCGTTGATGCATGTGTTACATGCGATCGTGCGAGGGACGAACAAACCGAGAGAGATGGTTGTTGTGTTAGGGATGCTCCTCTCTTTCTCTCTCTCTCTCTCTCGCACACACACACAAGTAAAATGGAAGACCGTTCTATCATGTATACACAACGTATCGGCATCTGTCTATGTCTCACCCATGCATGATCATTTGCACATTCACACCTCTCTATGTCTCTATCACACACACACCGTCTCCACATTGCCCTTCCGCCACAACACACGTATGGACACATACACTCGTTCTCTCTCAGTCACACACACAAAATAAGTATTAAAAAAACTAGGGCACACCTAAAACGTCCAAATCCAAATAAACACGAACTGGAGCTAAATTCAAATATATGGAAATATTGTAGCGTCAAGAACTTTTCCAGGAAAAAAAGTTGAGTAATATTCAGGGATTGTTTTCACACACACAAAAAGGTTCGGTGGATGTCTTTCGAGAGCGACACGGTGACATACCATTCAATCGACCGCACGGCCGCGGTTCGCGCGCTTGCACAGGATTCCGTATCATGGTTGTGGTAACTGATAAAAGCGCTGCCTAAGTCTAATGTTTACGTGTACTAGTACGTTTTTTTAAGTTTGACCAACCCTATATAAAACTAAACTAAGCTCCCATACGCGCACTCATCAATATGCTGCCACCACCGTTGTGCATGCCGGCGCCCGCCTGCTCCGGCCAATAATTTCTCGCCCATCACTGCCGTGTCACCATCATCCCTGTGCCATGAAGCCAAAGGCTCGCCCGCTCACGTCGTCTGCAGTCCCTCCTCGTGATGCCGCCGCGCTGCCAAGCATGCGAGCAGCTGATGGAGCCACGCCTAGGCACGCAGCGTACGAAGAGGAGGACGAGCGTGTGCTCGAGCACGCCGGTGAGGAGGAACTAGCGTGTCATTGTCGTCTCCGCACGCGCGGAGGAGGCACGCATGGTGGCTGTCGCGGCGGAAGCCGGTCGCGCGCGTCGAGCCCGCGAACCGGGTGCGGACGCGGAATCTACCTTCTAGACCTTGAATGCCACATGGATCCTACAATCTGACGGAGCAATTTGGGTTAGTCGACTCTTGTGAGACGTTTGATGCAACATGGATGGCTAGAAGGGCTTCTTCAACCTCCGAAATTGATGCACGGTTCATCTTCTCAACCCGCTACACGCCTAACCGCCTGCCACCGCTGCCCCGCCCTCCCCTGAACCGCCTGCCATCGCCATGCCCCCCCATCCCCGCCATCCGTTTAACCTCGGCATGATCCATTTTTTTCGGCGAACTTCATTCCACACCCAACACTCATAAGATAGATCATGGAGACCCTGCCACCCTAATATAGATACTGGGGTAGCTTCTGTGCCGTCTTCTTCCTTCGCTCCGTCGAACTTCTTTCATAAATCGAGAATGTAAATTATACTACTAGTATGAACGTATTAAGTATAGTAGGAACACAAAGATACGAGCAGTAGTACCAACTGCAAGAAGAACAGTGGTAAGACATAGTACTAGTACTACTATATGTACTAAAGAGTTCAAATAACGAGAAAGAACATAAACATAGTTCTGCTTGGGCCTCAGCACAACACACCATTGAAAATAAACTAAGCAACTAGTCCACTTGGCACTGCAGTAGAACCAGCATGAGCGATGGCACTGCCACCTACTCGGAGTCCGAGTCCACGTCCTCGAGTTCGTCCTCGTCCCTCTTACTCTTCCTCTTCACCGACGCTTCTTTGCTTGAACCGGACACTTGGCTCTGCTTCTTCATCCAACCCTTGTGGATATTTAAACAAAGGTAGGCATCCATTGCTGCGTACATGATGTGATCTTCATCTAATGTCTTCGACTCCCTGATACGTCTCCAATGTATCTATAATTTTTGATTGTTCCATGCTATTATATTACCCCTTTTGGATGTTTATGGGCTTTATTTTACACATTTATATCATTTTTGGGACTAACCTACTAACCGGAGGCCCAACCCGTATTGCTGTTTTTTTTGCCTATTTCAGTATTTCGAAGAAAAGGAACATCAAACGGAGTACAAACGGAATGAAACCTTCGGGAGCGTGATTTTTGGAACGAACGTGATCCAGAGGACTTGGAGTGCAAGCCAAGAAGCAGCCGAGGCGACCACGAGATAGGAGGGCATGCCCACCCTGCAGGGCGCGCCCCCTATCTTGTGGGTCCCTCGGGCGGCCACCGACCTACTTCTTCCTCCTATATATACCCACGTACCCCGAAAACATCCAGGGAGCCAACGAAAAACAATTTCCACCGCCGTAACCTTCTGTATCTGCGAGATCCCATCTTGGAGCCTTCACCGGCGCTCCGCCGGAGGGGGAATCGAGCACGGAGGGCTTCTACATCAACACCATAGCCCCGTCCGATGAGTTGTGAGTAGTTTACCATAGACCTTTGGGTCCATAGTTATTAGCTAGATGGCTTCTTCTCTCTTTTTGGATCTCAATACCATGTTCTCCCCCTCTCTTGTGGAGATCTATTTGATTTAACTCTTTTTGTGGTGTGTTTGTCTAGATCCGATGAATTGTGGGTTTATGATCAAGTTTATCTATGAGAAATATTTGAATCTCCTTTGAATTCTTTTATGTATGATTGAGTTATCTTTGCAAGTCTCTTTGAATTATCAGTTTGGTTTGGCCTACTAGATTGATCTTTCTTGCCATGGGAGAAGTGCTTAGCTTTGGGTTCAATCTTGCGGTGTCCTTACCCAGTGACAGCAGGGGTTGCAAGGCACGTATTGTATTGTTGCTATCGAGGATAAAAAGATGGGGTTTATCTCATACTGCTTGAGTTTATCCATCTACATCATGTCATCTTTCTTAATGTGTTACTCTGTTCCTATGAACTTAATACTCTAGATGAATGCTGGATAGCGGTCGATGTGTGGAGTAATAGTAGTAGATGCAGGCAGGAGTCGGTCTACTTGTTGTGGACGTGATGCCTATATACATGATCATGCCTAGATAATCTCATAATTATTCGCTTTTCTATCAATTGCTCGACAGTAATTTGTTCACCCACCGTAATACTTATGCTATCTTGAGAGAGGCCACTAGTGAACCCTATGGCCCCCGGGTCTATCTTTTATCATATAAGCTTTCAATCTACTTTTATTTGCATCTTTACTTTTCCAATCTATATCATAAAATGCCAAAAATATATTTATCTTATCATACTATCTCTATCAGATCTCACTTTCGCAAGTGGCCGTGAAGGGATTGACAACCCCTTTATTGCGTTGGTTGCGAGTTCTTTGTTTGTTTGTGTAGGTGCGTGGGACTTTTGAGGAGCCTCCTACTGGATTCATACCTAGGTTCTCAAAAACTGAGGGGAAATACTTATGCTACTATTGCTGCATCACGCTTTCCTCTTCAAGGAAAACCAACGCAAGCTCAAGACGTAGCACTCCCATGCATGATGAATTTTGTGCTAAGGTTTCTTCAGTTTAGCGTACGAAGGATCAATCATGGCTGGTGCCAGTGTCAGTATTGAAGGCTAAGAGGAGGACACCAGGCTTGTCTTCTGGAGATCGAAGGGCTGGCCTACAACGAGGCATATCCTACCTAAAGTCTACAGTATTGCTACAACGAGGACATCCATGTCGTTCCTAAAGTATACATTAACGAATTTCACTCTCTCGTCCTTGAGGAAGTTCTTAAAATCCTGACACTCAACGTAGGCATGGCATATGTGGTAGACCAAGCACACGTTATGTATGCAAACCTGGATCACGACGGGCTATTTCTTTTCTGCCTCCTTTAGAATCTTCTCTCTTTCCAGGACTACGGTGTACTCAACATCTAGCCCAGCGACCTACTCATCCGTTGAACTGTTGAACATGCGTAGGAAGCGAGCAAGGCATCCTTTCACGGTCATGATCCACGTGTGTAGATGATGATGAACTCCTCGCCGGTGATGGCTCTAACCTGGTACTCAGCGGCGACCATGGAGATTTGGGAGGCCATGGATTTTGGAGGAGGTTTAGGAGAAGTTGAACTGGTGTAATGTGAAAGGATGGGACGACTGGGAGCGAACTGTTGTAAGGTACTGTACTAGTAGAATACGGGGACGAGTAGGGCGTGCGAACGGCATGGGGTTGCTGGCTTGCCCGGTGGATAAACGGCTGCAAGCCCCCAAAGATTTCTCAAGAACTATGCGGGACACACTAGATGCCATGTCTACTAGACCTATATCGTAGGCCTGACGGTATAGCTTCTGCCTGTTCGCACACCATGCCGGCACGTGGATGTAACTTCACTTAATTCTATCAACAGTCGCGCCTCCCACGACCTTCGCCTCCCTCGCGGGGTTGCGCCCTTTGAGACTTTGACCGGCTATAAATGAGCAATTTGTTTTGCCTACTCCGCATGCATGATACTCCCTCTGGTCCTTTTTACTTCTGTCAACTGTTTGCAAAGTGTTTGACCAAATTTATACTAAAAATATCAATATCTACAATACTGATTATAATGAGTATAAGAACTATGTTTTATAATGAGTATGAAAATATTGATTTGACATTGTGAATGTTGATACATTTTTCTATAAGTTTGGTCAAAGTAGAGGTACATTGACTTCAGACAAAACTTAAATGCACAATGCAGACTAGTTCCTCCGTCCAGGTGCGTGCCATGTCCTATCAGGTCATCACAACAAGGTTAGCTATTAGAGTACTACTACCTCCCTTCTAGTTTAAAGGGCTCAATTCAAAAATTTCACCTACTCTTAGCAAGATAGAGGCGGTGGAATAGTTTTTGTAGTCTGCAAAAGTACTCAACTAATGATGTCGTTCTTCACAAAAAATGTGTTTATCAATGCATGCATGAACACTAGTTACTCTAACCCCCCCCCTCTTCTTTAATTCTTTGCCACATCAGCATGTTTGCTATTCACGTGTGCATGATACCAGCTAAGATACCACCATTATGGCCAGCCTTAATCATCGCATGCAATAATTTAGTGGACCTTGAAATATGTACATGTGTGGAGCGTGTATGTTTTTAATGACTTGACACTATACCTAGCCCGGCATGCAAGATGACTTATTATGCACCATTCCCCATACCTGCAGGAAGCTCGTTCGTCTCCAATTCTTTTCCTCTCCTTGTGTGGAAACAATATGCCTGTCAAACTCTCCTTCTCCCTCTGGCGGTCCCACCACTCCACCCTGTGTGGAAAAAATTTGCATGCATGACTCTCCTCCCCCGCGCTTGTCCAATCCGTTGTGACCAGCAATATTTCCACCCCTTCCCCCCCCTGTAATTTACTCCAACAAATATGCCCATGTAGCTGTTACATTAATCATGCAACATATCTTCCGGGACGCTACTTCAGTTACTTAACTGCAGGTGCATTGGGTCACTGACATATGGGCCCAACAGGGGTCAGGCCCACATGTCAGGGACGCAACTGGACCTGCAGTTAAGTCAGTGCAGCGGGGCAAGATAGAGGTGGAGAAGAAGGCCGAGGAAGAGAAGCGCGCCGCGGGGCAAGCTGCCTGGCAGGTCTATGTCCCGTCCGAGAGAGTCAGGCAATTGGCTCTTTGGCAGAAGGCTCGTGCAAGGGCCGTGAGGGTGGCGCAGGACGCCCATGCCAAAGCCCTGAGTGCAGTTGGGACCAAGTGCCTCATCTACCCTTGGTGGTATGTGGACCGGGTGCACGCTTCCAGCTAGGAGGAGTACCTGTTGGCACCGGATCACCACACCGGTGAGATTGCGCTTGCCCGCCGGCAAGCTGCCAATCACTACACCACGACACTTTTTTCCCTACTGATGTGTGTTGGAAAAGGTCACATTCGCCGACCGACAGTTGGTTGGAGAAACTTCTAAGTGACAGTTGGTTGGGAAAACTTCGGTACACTGAGAGACGGTCGGTTGGGAATAGATAATTCTTTGCTATCAAACAGTCGGCCGGGAAAGATCGTATCCCCATCTAGCGATCGGTCGGAAAATAATGCCGACCAACAGCAGGTGGTAAATGGGCCTGCGCGCGTGGTCGAAAACTTTTAGCGCGGCCCAGCCCGCGAATTTTTGTCCCAAACCACAGGGTGCCTCACTCAATCCCCTTTCCTCCTCGTCTCCCCCCTCTCTCGTACGCCGCCGCCACCGCCTAGGGTTCCGATTCACGCCGCCTCCGCCGCTGCCGCCGCCGCTGGTGCCGCCACCGCCGCTGAGGGCCATCGGAGGGCCCGTCCCTCCTTCCATTTGGATCCACCGCCAAAGTCGTCCCTCCTTCCACCACCTACCACCCCAGTCGCGAGCGTGTGATCCTCCTTCCACCGGTCACCGAGTGAGACCACCTCGCCCGCTCCATTCCATGGCGCCACTGCCCCAAGCCATGCCCAACTCCCCAACTCCCTCTTCCCTCCTTTCCATGGCAGCAGACCTGGGGGGGGGGGGGGGGGGGGGGGGGGCAAGGGCCCTTCGCTCTCGGTGGTCTGAAGCGAGGCACGCGGCCTCTGCTCCCTCCGCATCCAGCCAACTAGCCACTAGGAACATGGCGGCAATGACTGGGTAAGATCTTCCTCCCTCATATGGTCTCACTCCTCTCCTCTCTGCCTGTATTGTACAGATTTCAACCCCTGGTGATGGACCCAGGCACCACATAGGCCCAGCAATTTTATCTTACAAAAAAACTAGCTCTGCTTTGATTCATGAAATTGGTTTTGCTATGGGCAGCAGTTTTTCCTTCTTTCAGCATGTTGACTGTTCTATATGTACTTTACCTGTGTGAATCCTTCGTTTCAGACCTAAATTGTTTCCTCATAATGAATAATTTGTGCCATGTGAATCATTGCTGGTATCCTCTGTAGAAATGCCCAATTTGAAGCGGGCTCGCTAAGAATATTGATTACTATCTAAACATACTGGTGTCACATTTCAAGATTGATCTGATGTTGAATGCCATTTAGTGGGCGTATGTCAGCTTATAAGATTACAGATATATGAAACATTACTTATCTTGTTATTGTACTTAGCTTTCCACTAATGACAGGAAGAAGAAGGCCGTTCACAAGACCACAGCCACAGATGACAAAAGGCTTCAAAGGACCTTCAAAAGGGTAGGAGTGAACACCGTTCTTTGTATCGAAGAGGTCAGCATTGTCAAGGATGACGTAGTTATCCACTTTCGAATTCAGAAGGTGGAGTATTTACATGTTAAACCATTACTTCTACAGAACCGAGGATCCACTTACACATTTCTTCTAACATTGGTGATTCTTGATTTCCCCAGTGCAAGAATCCATCACTTCAAACACCTGGGTTGTCTGTGGAACACCACGGACTAAAAGTAAGTCTTTATTTAGAATTTCATGGCTTAATTGTTTCATTAAGTAGCTTGCTTTCTCTGAGCAACATAAATATCTTTAAGATATGTCAAACTGCTTTCTTGTGTTATGAATGGAGTGTAGTTTCATCCATATCATTATAGCTTATCTGAATGACATAAATATGGTCTGTGTACAAGTTTAGCAAATATGACTATCTTCTTGTCATAGCAAACAAGTGGGAATCCTAGCTTGCAATTGGATCTCTTAAGTTGGCTGCTGTTATTCTTGTTATTTGCATGAAAATACACTAGTTGTGAATAACATTTCGGCTACTTTTTGAGAATATACACTTGACTTCTGACCATGACTAATTAATATAAAACAGAATGGTATGTTGTGTATGATAAAAGAGCCAAAACATGGATAAAGTTTGTATAGTCTTAGTTGTAGTATCTAGCACACAATAGCTGCTACATGCTCATATTTCAACTAATTCAGGAAAGCATAGCATAGCAGGCAATAGCTACTGTATCTATATAGTTGTATTTGAACATAGCATTCAAGTTTACTTAGTCACCATAGCCCTGTTACTGTAGTAGATAGGCAGCTGGGCTAACATGTACTGATGAGTTTGGTTGTATGGCACCATTCTGAAGAAATGCATGTATCTATAATTTTGTTGGACAGAAGATCCCACTGCGTCGCCTTTCTCCCAACGGCTACGCCGATTGACCCGTACCTCTAACCAGTGAGTTCTTCCCATTTGCTTCAAATTTTGATGTGCAACTGTAGGCATTGCTTGTTTATCTTAAATCCCTCAGATCCCTATTTGTCAGTTTGCAGTAGAACTACTCATATTTTCTAGACCCTCATTAAATTAATTTCTATTAGTAGATGATAGTTGCTTGACTATTGGCAAACAATCATTCTTTACTTATCCTTTTTGCATCCGCAGATTGATTCGGCAACACAGAGAGGATGCTTCAAAGAAGCGTAATGAGGAAAAAGCCGGTACACCTCTAAACTTTGTAAACAACATCGATTACAAGAAATGGGTAGCTCAGCAGGTGACCTACCTAATTTGGGTGCAATGTGTACATTCTGTGCCCTAACTCTTATGTATTCCCTCTGTAAAGAAATATACGAGCGTTTAGATCACTACTTTAGTGATCTAAATGCTCTTATATTTGTTTACGGAGGGAGTACCTACTGTTTCCCCAGAGAAAGATGAACATGAAGGAATAACTACTTCAATAGGACCGAAATGAATGCTAGAACGATTTAACAACAGCCAGGTATGTATTTCCTACCACCATCATTTGACTATAGTATGATTTTTTTAACATTGTAATTTTGATGGACGATCCACTTATAAGCCTGAAAACAATGGTACCTGGCCAATGTGGTTCTTGGTTTCCTGAGAAGCTGTAGTTTCACCTTCGGACACAGTTCTTTCGGTTTCTATAATCACATGCTTCTGCGTTAGTTCATGCAGCAAGCAGCAGAGCTTCTCTGGGTCCATTCTCCCGACCTCTGCCATCTCCGCCACCAGATCAGCCCTCTCCACCCCTTCATAACCATTGAGGCTAAATTTGCATAATTCATAAAGGCAGTGCAACAGAATAGATGCACAATCGTACATAAAAACAGAAGTATAACATTATCACAAAGAGATGCTGACGTGAGTGACTTGCATATGTACCTTTTGAAAGGGCAATCTCTTTCACCCAGTCATTGATCTTCTTGATGCAAACATTGCAATGGCAGTGCATCATGATCTTCAGAACATAAGTCTTCGGCAAGTTATCCTTTCATTTTTTCCTGTCACACATTCATAAGAACCTCATAATCTCATAACAATATGGAGAACTAGCTGTACCATGGATCTGTACATAAGTCCTCTCTCTGTGTTTTCATTTTTTTCTGCAGTTTAACAACACATTGACCATGGAGTGTTCAGATATTATTCTGACAGAGTTAGGTCAGCTGTGAAAGAGAGGCTTGGCTGCAATTTGTGAACATAACGGCCATAGTTTGTCTAGAATATTTTCATTAGCGTCACCAGTTGTCCATGCAAGAGCATGACCCTTGTTTCATTTGATGGATCATTGTTCCATCATTCAAACATATATCTCTGCTGTAAATCTTCACAGATACTTGAAAGAAGAATGACAACCAGCATGCATCCGAAGATTACTGATTTGTTTATTGGCATTTAGGGCCTTAGAATAAATATAGCAACTCAAAGGCTACATAAACCATCTCACTATGTTGGGAGCAGTCTTTCCCCACTCATATTGTGTTTGAAAAACTACACTGCTACTTTGTACGCTTGTGCTTAGGTTTGAGGCCTATAACCTTTCTCACCATTGCAGCCCTTTTCTGTTTCCTTTGATCTGAAAATATGTCAGACAAGACAAGGCTTTCATTTTCAGGCTTGTAGCTAGGATCAAACCGAAGAAGTTCCTCCTCTGCAAGTTTTCCAATCCTCATATTTCCACGGATCTCACATTCTCTCCTAAGAGAAGCCCAGACCACACTATTTGCTTTGAAAGGCATCTTCTGGATAAAATGGTAATATTTGGGAGAGGATGACTAATCTAATCTTGCCAACATGCTCATATATGTTTGTTGACCTTGACCTGGATGCCAGTGACACTCTTTTTCATTTGGTTTGGAGTTGGTTTGCATTGTTTCTGCAAAAGAAATTTGTCTGAATGTCGTAAAAAACAGTTGGTCATGAGTCATATGGGTTACAGTGCATCATATGTACTATGCCCCTACAAAATATACATCTCATTAATTATTTCCATGGTATCATAAGTCAAGGAATAATTTGTTTTGTTGTTTTCTGATGTGAACTATATGATATGCACATTTCACTCTGTTTGTGCTATTTTCTACTCTAATTTACATGTCGATATTCTAGTTTTCTGAATCTTAATCCAGTAACAATAAATAGGTCTTGAGCGCTAGTTTTCTATGTGAGTAGTCACATGATGGTGGCATTATTCTGAACATGCCCAGTTTTTATAATAGTAAAATCCTAGTTTGTTTTTTGCCATTCATGTTTTATACAATTACTATTTTTGCCATTATCTCTATGAATGAATGAATTCACCGGTGACTTTTTTATTCTTTGTAGGAATGACATACAAGAGGACCAGGGATGAACCATGAAGATGGCAGTTTGCATCAGCTAGACATTTTGTGTAATGGAGCCAAAATAATGTGTCTTTTAGCTATCACTTTGTAAACCTTATGGTATCTTGTGAACTGGGTATTATGTGTAATGGAGCAAACAATGAATAGCGGTCTATCATTTTGTAAACCTATCAGGTGTTTTGGTGGCTGAAACATAAATGTTTCCTCCTTTTAGTTAGTTATCTATATTATTCTTTGGTTCTGGTTTAATATTGATTGTTATTGTTTGGCAAGTTACTATAACTTGATTGATATTGTTTGGCAAGGCACAAGCCAAATAATGGATGGAAATTAAATATATCTTGCTCTGCTAAACAAAAGGCCATCGACCTGTCGGTCAGCAAAAGATAACAATGTCCTACTGTTGGTCAGGAAAGGTTTATGGCAGGGCCTAGAGAATGTTGGTCGGCAAATGTACTATCATTAGACTGTTGGTCGGGAAAAGTTCATGGCAGGGCCAATAGAAAGTCGGTCGGCAAAGAAACTACCATCAGACAGTCGGTCGGGAAAGATTATCATCAGACAGTCGGTCGGGAAAGGGTCATAGCAGGGCCAACAGAAAGTCGGTCGGTAATTCTTTAGATAGCCGTCAAGCTGTCGGTCGGGAAAGATATGTCGGTCGGGAAATGGCTTTCCCATCTGGACTTTCCCCAACAGACGTGGTCGGTCGGCAATAGTCTTTCCCGACCGACTATGTGTTGGTGGACGTTGTTTTTCCGACCAACTTGTTTGTTGGGTATGTAGTGTTGTGGTGTAGTGAATCAGCACCTCGTGAGTTGCGAGGCTGAGGAAGAGGGGTTGTGTCAGCACGCTAGGAAACGGCCGCGCACCAGGGCACTCGTGGCGCACCGCAAGCGCTCCTGCGAGCGCCATGGCTTTTAGTAGGAGTATAATTTAGTTTCATAAGGTGATCACATTAGTTTTGGGACGCAAATGATAAATCCCGAACGTTCGGGAATCATTAGTGTCCTTATTTAAGTATGTAAGAGGGAATGTTTGGAAACCTTGTGTATCCGTAGGCATTTTGTAAGTAGGTGCATATAGCACAAACTTTACTATATAATATCGCACTACACGTCTCTCCCTCTATATGCTTTTAGCATATATCATACTATATATAATGATATAATTTGAAAACTATTAGTTGGATTCATATTTGAACATAGTTTTCAATAATATAATTTTAGGTGACATGAATTAGCATTTATCGTACTATATATAATGTTAGTTCAATTTTTGGTCGTACTAATCTATAGTAGTAAGGTGCCCGTTCGTTGCACGGAAGAGTGAAATACATTGATCGGGGAGTTGTTTATTTTGACAAAAGATGTGGGGGTCATCTCATGTGTAACGGGTATCGATAGGTTTCTTCGGATATTATTTCATCTCTAGATCTCACAAACATCCAGGTGAAATAGATAAAAAGTTATCTTTTGCAAACAAAAGCGTTCAATTGTTCAACCTGCATCCAAAACTTGTGAAGAAATAACACTTATTGTGCTTTGCAAGAAATGATCTTTAAGAATTAGTTTTTGAGTATCAATTGTTATACATGTTGGCTACAGATGACATGGCACTTTCTTATAGTCAACAGTTGGCTATACTATTAAGTATTAACCATGCCCTTATACACCTAGATGGAGGGATTAAATTAGGATGACTTGGAGGGTGTCGGGGGTTGGGTGCGACATATGCCAAAGGATGGCTTATCATGGTGGGGGCGAGTAGAACATCGCCGGTGCCTGGAAACGGGATGAGGCGAAGACATGCACGCCAGCGGATCTTACCCAGCTTCAGGGCTCTCTGAGGAGATAACATCCTACTGCTGCTCTGCGGGGTCTCTGCATGATCACTAAAGCAAAGTGGCTACAATGGTGCTCCTGGAGCTGTATCGGGAGGCAGGAGAGAGCAAGGCTAGTTCTCTCCTCCCTATGCTATCTGGTCTATCTCTATCAAGGTCCGAACCCTTTGCATGGGTGCCCCGGGGGGTTTATATAGGCCTACCCCTCGGGGGTACAATGGTAATCCGGCTGGGCGCGGGTCCCAGCCGTTTGTCTCTCATACCGCCGTCCTTCCTGCCGGCTTCTAGGCCCGCCGACTGGTGGGTCCCGCGGACAGGCCTGACACTGTGCGGCACTCCTGATGACACAGGCTTGGTCATCGGGTCGTGGCAACAGTGCCGCCGTCTACGAGCGATCACTGTCGCCATCCCCCATCCTATCTGGTTAATGGCGCGTGGGGCCCTGGGGAGGGGTCGGCCAACTCCAGGGAGGCCGACTCCCACAGATCCGTTTACGGGGCGCCCAGGCCGCCTTCGGTCCACCCACTGACAGGCGGCCCCACGGTCTTAGGGCTGTACAGGCCGGCGTCGTGGGCACAGTGCGTTGCGCACTGTGGCTGAGGTCAGGGCAGGCATGGCAATAGTGCCGCGCCTCGTCGGAGATCTTCCGGCGATACGGCTCACTGTAGCCATGCCGGTCCCTCGTAGGCAGGGAGGAACGGCCACGCCGCGACCGTACCCTGCCTCGGGCTTCGGGAGGAGTCATGGGCCGACTCTCCATAGTCGGCCTCTCTGGAGGTCGCCAGCTTGGAGTCGGCTTGTCTTGGAGTCGCCGTCTGGGACTCGGCTTGTCTTGGAGTCGCCGTCTGGGACTCGGCTTGAGGGGCGCGGCCGGCCCCGATGTCTTGAAAGATCTTGGGACTCGGGTTAGCCTACCCGTGGCCCATTACTCCGACAGTAGTCCCCGAAGCTGGTGAAGCCCCGCGAGCACCGCCTTGTGGGGCTTCAACAGTTTCAACCTCCTCCGCGTAGACTCTGGAACTCGGCTGCCGTCTTCTCTTGGGCCGACTGTCGAGAGTCCGATTTTCTTGCGAGGGCCCGCGGCTTAAAAGCCACGGCGGGAAACCAGGCGGCTTGCCTGATACGCTTCCCTGCTGCCATCGAGGCAGCCCTATCGTGCGGCGCCACGTGGAGAGGATAGTCTGTCTGCCCACGCGCGCGATGGGACGGGCCGTCAGGCGGGGCCCACCACTATCGTGCCTCGGCATACGAACGGATCCGTTGCGGCCGTGGACGGTTGGTTTCCCCACGTTGTTACTGCGCGCAGTAACTTCGTGGGGTAGATCGTGGGGCGGCGTGGGGCATCGTGCGCTGTTAATCCCACGCCCGCCCCCTCGGCTCCTCAGCCCACAGGGCTATAAATAGGCGGGGAGGAGCGGGGCGGCACCGCACGCGCACCCCTCTCCCCCACTCTCCCGCCTCATCTTGCCTTCTCTTCTTCCCGCCCCCGCCATCGAGCGAGAGCTCTCCTCACCGCGGCGATGAGCTCTTCCTCCGCCGCAGCCCCCGCCGTGCGCTCCGGCGTATGGGACGGCTCGGATGTGGAGGAGGAACACATCGAGTTCCTCCGCCAGACATGCCGTCTTCCCAGCGCGGACCTCGTGCGCACCCGCCCCGCGCCGGAGGGGGAGACCCGACCGGCGCCGGAGGAGGGCGAGCGGATCGTCTTCCGCTCGCACCTCATGCGCGGCCTGGGGCTGCCGGCGAGCGGCTTCTTTCGCTCGTTCTTGGAGTTCCACAACCTTAAGCCGCACCACCTCACTCCGAATACGGTGGTGCTGCTCTCCGCCTTCGCCACTCTGTGCGAAGGTTTCCTCGGCGTTCTCCCCACCCTCGAGCTGTGCGGAGAATTCTTCTCTTCTAAGCTCGACACGCAGGTCGCCGGCATACCGGCTCAGTGCGGCACCTACATTGCGGTGCGGCGCTCGACAGCCGACAACCCTTTTCCTCCCATCTCGCTGATAAAGTCGGTGAAGATGTGGCAGCGCTCATACTTCTACGTGAAGAACCTCTCCACCGACGGTGACTGGGTCAACCTGCCGCCCTACAACGCCGCCCCCCTAACCGGAAGGCTCCCCAGCTGGTCTCACCGAGCCAAGACGCTAACTCCCTCCGGAGCCGCCGCCGTAGTGCGACTCCGAATCTTGCTGTAGTCGGAGGGTCTCGTTGGATCCGACCTTCTGGCTGCCTTCGTGGCGCGCCGAGTTCTCCCGCTCCAAGGCCGGCCTCACCTGATCTGTCAGATGAGCGGCCTCCAAGATCCAAGTCGGATGAGCACCAAGGAGATGCCCCGCAAGGAGGTGGCGAACTTGGTGAACCATATAGCGCACTGCGAGTTCGGGGAGGACTGGCAGTTCGGCAAGGAGCCGTACTCGCGCGACAACCCCCCACCAGTGGTAAGTCGCATCTCCCTATTGTTTTGTCTTCTTGTGGCCGACTCCGGCTTCTGACTCTTGTTGGTTTCTTCTGGCCAGAACCCCCTCATGGAGCCTGCAGCCGGCTCCACGAGACAACCCCGCGAGTATGTCCCTGATAGCGACGGATAGCGACGTCGACGACCCCGACTTGGGGCGGCGGCGTTGGAAGCCGACGTCGAAGGCGGGGGAGAAGGAACAGAGGGCGGCTTCAGGCCCTCGGCCACCTTCGCCGACTGGCCTTATGACGACGCCGACGGGGAAGTCGCCCCGCGCCACCAGCCAAGGGCCGGCCTGGCCGGCCAAGGCGGCGCGAAGAGGTGTCACGCCGGGCCGAGTGCGCCCGGCCGTAAATTGAAGAAGCTCAAGGGGGCGGCCGCCGCGACCAAACGGGAGGAGGCGGCCACGAAGTCCAACCGCTTCCGAAGGGAAGTGAGAAGGCCGCCGCTAGTCTCAGCGTAAGTCTTTATGCTCTTTCTTTTCCTTTGTTTATTCTTGTCCGAGTCTTCTTTTATTCTCCCTCCGCTCTTCTTCAGGGCCCCTCTTTCCCTCGAGAGAGTCGCCGTCCCCTCCGTCATGGGGTCGGCAGAGACGTCCGCCAACACTCCGCGGGCCGATCCCGTCGCCAACCTCCGGGAGGTGACGGAGCAAAATGCGCAGGAGAAGCGCGATGAGGAGGAGGCCGACCGCCTGGAGAAGGCGCAGGCCAAGAAGGCGGCCGCCAACGCCCAGAAGAGGCTGGAGGACGCCGAAGCCGGCCTTGCGGCGAAACGGCGTGCCGAGGAGGCCGCGCGTCGCCGATCGGCGATGCTCGTCCCCCCAATGTCGTCTGCACCGCCGCCTCCGGAGTTCACGGGGCAGACCGGAGAGGCCGGCACCGAGAACCCCCTCGTGGAGAAGGAGAGCAGCGAGCTTCGATGTCGGACACCCTCGTGCTGCCACCGCCGCCTCCGCCGCCATTAGGGAGGCCGCACGACAAAGAGCCGGTGGGTCAGTCGGAGCCGCCGATCGCGGACGAAGCCGAGGCGCGGCTGCTTCAACAAGTCGCCTCGCCGGTGCGCCGCCGTCTTGAGAGGGCGATCTCGGCGCCGCGACGTCGGGAAACCGGCGCGGCCAGCTCGGCAACCCTAGATGCCGAGGCCTCAAGCGCCGCGCCCACCTGGTGGTTGCGTGGAGGCGGCACCGGGCCGCTGAACCAGGCGCTCCTGGACGTCCAGGCGAAGCTTCTTGCTGAAGGCGACGCCCTTCAAGCCTGCACCAGGGCGCATCTCGCTGCGCGGACATCTGTCCGAGTACGTTTCCTTCTTCTTTTGATTCTTGTTTTTTCTCTGTGGGGGCGCGCCAGCGCACCCACTGGGTGTAGTCCCCGAGTTCCGGCCGGCTGCTGAGCAGGCGGTTCAGAACTCCCTCTGGCGAGTTCCAAATACTAACTTTGTCTCCGTTGACTTATTGCAGGAGTATCATAACCTCCGCGCTGCTGCCTTCAACCGCAACGTCGAGGAGTTGAACAAGCGGACTGCCGACTTGACGGAAAGCCGGAGTAAGCTCTTTTTCCTTTCTTTGCAGGGGCGCGCTGGCGCACCCGCGGGCTGTAGTCCCCGAGATTTGGGCCGACTGCTCAGCACTCGGGCCGGATCTTCCTGGCGATCTTCTTTGCTGACGACTTTATTTGTCTCTTCTTTCCTTCTTCAGGCGCCAACGCCGCTTTTCAAGAGCAGCTAGGCGAGGCCAATACCGCCCGGCGTGCCAAGGAGGAGGAGTGGGCAGGCTTGCCACCGAGCGCGACCTGCTGGCAGAGCAGCTGGCCGAGCAGAAGGAGCTGCTCAAGAAGGTGCAGGACGAGGCCGAGAAGAGGGAGACCGCTCTCCTGGCCGAGTTTGAGATCGAGCGCTCCTCCTGGACTGACAAGGAGGCGATGCTGACCTCCGGCTTCCATGAAATCGAGGATATCGTTGATGGTAAGTTTCTTTCGTTTCTTCTGTCTTCCGACTGTGCGTCAGGCTGATTTCTGATTTTTTGACTTGCTTCTTTTTTGTCTTGGCAGACTTCTTCCCTGGTCACTCGCAGGAAGTCCCTCTGGCCATCGAAGCTGCCCGAGAGGTGCGAAGGGCACGTGGTGAGGAGATCGCCGCTAACGCCCCCCGAACCATCGATGAGCTGCTTCTGAGCATTGAAGCTCGTCTTCGTCCGGCTCACCGGCTGCTGCGCCGGCTTCAGCGCGTTGGTGCCCAGGTGGTTGCCGCCCTGTGGCCGGACATGCCGGCTCTGCGCACTGCCAGTCGGACCGCCGACTGGCTGGAAGTCACCGGCGGCCGTCTTGAGGCTTGGAAGGGCTCCTCGGCCCGGGCCGGAGCGCGCTGGGCCTTGGAGTTTGTCAAGGCGTGGTATCCAGGGCTGGACCTGGACCGTCTGGCCGCGTTCCGGTCAGAAGCCCAGGCCGAGCTGGAGGCCGTGGAGGGCGCCCTTGTCGAGCGTGCGGTGGCCATCGCCGAGTACACGGACACCAGTGTTTTCGTGCCCGAGCGGGCTGAAGGCGGCGAGGAAGTGCCGCTGGAGTGGTTCGGGATGAACCCGGAGTATGGCGAGGACTCGGCGGAGGTGATCGGCTCCAGCACTGAGGAGGAGGACGAGGTGGAGGACGAAGGCGAGGCAGAGGTGCCAGAAGACGGAGCAGGCGGCCAGCCTCAGCTCGACCGCGCCTCCAGCAACGAGCCGCGCGGAGACAAGGCGACTGCTGCCGGAGGCTACCAAACCGAGACCGCCCAGCCGACTGCCCCGGCGCCTGACACCGCCGTCTCCTCCGATCCTCCGGTTCCAGACGCCGCCTCCTAGGCTGCCTTTTCCACCTTTGTTTATCTGTCTTTAGTAATCTTTTGAAAACTTTGTTAGATTCGAACAGTTCCACCGGCGGGGTGTATCTTGAACTTCTATTCAAAGATTCGGCCAAGGGCCTATGTAAATATTTATCCGATTTCTGCCTTTCCTTGCTTACTGCTCTTTAGGCTTTTCCCTTTGCCGCCTTCCTTTAGTTGCTGCCTCGCCAGCTGGACAGCCGCTCTGCGGACTGTCGCTGAATCAAGTGCTTGGCTACTTCAGGAAGGCAAGTACTTGGCCGTTTAGAGTTTCTTTAGCAAGTCGGCTAGAAAGCGACAGGCCGACTACCCAAGAGTCGGCCGTCTTTGATAGTGGCGAAGACGGCGAGCCGACTACTCATGAGTCGGCCCCGCAGAGAGAGGCTGGGAGCCGGCTTGAGCTATGCATACGCTTTAGGTCCTTAGCCATTTTTTCGTGTGTGCGCTCGTTCTTGCTTGTTCTCCGCCTACCACAGTCGCTCTGTGAGCTGCGGCTTTCGACAGGAGACAGCTTGAGCGCAGCACACTACTTGTCCAACTGCAGGAAGCATTTCATAGCGCAAGACGGCAAGTCCCCGGGCCGACTAGTCGGACCCGGTGCCAAGCGATATGATAAAAAGAGTAGCATACTTGGAAGCATGATTCTTATACCATACAGATGACACGAAAGGGGCAGTCCCCGAACTCGTCTCGGGGGGCCCAAGGTCTTTGGTACTTTAATACAAAGGGGGTAGTGCGATACATACTGCATCAACTGTAAAATCTTTGAAGAAGATTTGCATTCTATGGGCGCTCTGTTTCTTTGCCGGAGTCGTCCCTCTTGCACGCTCGAGGCTTCTGAGCGTCGATTAGGTAGTAGGAGCCGTTGCCCAAGACTTTGCTGATGATGAAAGGGCCTTCCCAAGGGGCCGACAACTTGTGCTGGCCGGCTATTCGCTGAATCAGCCGGAGCACAAGGTCGCCCTCTTGAAATGATCTCGGCTTGACCTTTTGGTTGTAGTATCGGTGCAGACTCTGCTGGTAGATGCCGGACCGGCTGAGTGCCAACAGCCGGCCCTCTTCCAGCAGGTCAACGCCGTCTTGGCGTGCTTCTTCAGCTTCCTCTTTGGTGTACAGGGTGACTCGTGGAGAGTCAAACTCTATATCCATCGGGATGACGGCTTCGGCACCGTAGACGAGGAAGAAAGGCGTGAAGCTGGTTGACTTGTTTGGAGTCGTGCGCAGACCCCAGAGGACGGCTGGTAGCTCTTCAACCCAGCAGCCGGCCGAACGCTCGAGTGATTCGACCAGTCGAGGCTTGATGCCAGACAGGATGAGGCCGTTTGCTCGCTCCACCTGGCCGTTTGACTGCGGATGGGCAACGGACGCTAAGTCCAGTCGGATGCCCTGCGTTGCGCAGAAATGGGCCAAGGCGCCTTTAGCAAAGTTTGTGCCATTGTCGGTGATGATGTTGTGCGGTATGCCATACCGCACCGTGATGTCGGCGATGAAAGTCACTGCAGTCGGACCATTCAACTTCTTGATGGGCTTTGCTTCTATCCACTTGGTGAACTTGTCTAGCGCGACAAGCAGATGAGTTAGGCTGCCTTGGGCCGTCTTGAATGCTCCCACCATGTCCAGGCCCCAAACTGCGAAGGGCCAGGCGATGGGAATTGTCTTCAGCGTGGAAGCCGGCTGAAGTGGCTTGGAGCGGAACTTTTGGCACCCCTTGCATTTTTGGACTAAATCTTTGGCCTCTTCCAGGGCAGTCGGCCAAAAGAAACCGTGCCGAAAAGCTTTGGCGACGAGTGCTCTTGAAGCCGCATGGTGGCCACACTCGCCCTGATGAATGTCTCTGAGGATTGCTTGGCCTTGTTCTGGCTCTACGCAGCGCTGGTAGACACCAGTGACACTGCGCCTGACCAGCTCTCTGTGACTATGGTGTATGCTGCCGCTCGGCGTTGCACTTGCCGAGCCAGGATCTCATCTGTCGGTAGCTCTCTGTTCACTAGAAACTTGAGGATGGGCTGTGCCCATGAAGGTGCTGCTATTTCTTCAACTGCTACCACAGTGACTTGGACAAGGGTGGCTGGGTTGGGAGGCGGCGGGCTGGAGTCTGTGACCGCTTGCTGGATTGACGGAGTCCCCGGGCCGACTGGCGCAGTCCCCGGGCCGGGCTCTGAAGTCCCCGGGCCGGCTGGCTCATTCCCCGGGCCGGGTTCTGAAGTCCCCGGGCCGGCTTCGATTGTGATTTTCTTGGGCCCGTCTGCTGGGGCTCTTGAGTCGGATCCGACTTCTTCTGGAGGAGCCGACACAAAGATGGAGTTTGATTCTGGTGAAGGCTTGACAGACGGCTTAAGGAGGCGCTGGAGGGCAACGCCGGAAGGTATTGCTTGGCGGGTGGAGCCGACTCGTGACAAGGCGTCTGCTTGTTCATTGTCATTTCTCGGCACGTGAAGGAACTCGCACCCCTCGAAGTATCCGCTGAGTTGCTGCACCAGGAAACGGTAGCTCGCCATGTTTGCGTCTTTGGCGTCCCAGTCGCCGGATGATTGCTGGACCACCAAGTCGGAGTCGCCGTAGCACAGGATCCGGCGAATGCCGAGTTCTTTGGCAAGCCGGAGCCCATGAATGAGCGCCTCATATTCTGCGACGTTGTTGGAGGTGGCGAAGTGGATCTGCAGCACATACTTGAGCTTGTCGCCTTTAGGGGAGGTGAGGACGACGCCGGCCCCCAGGCCGGTGCGCATCTTGGAGCCTTCGAAATGCATCCGCCAATGGGTGGAGTCGGGCGCTGGCGGCAGGTACTGGGTCTCGGCCCAGTCGACGAGGAAGTTGGCCAGCGCTTGCGACTTGATGGCGGTGCGGGGCTAGTAGTAGATGGTGTAAGGAGCCAGATCTATGGCCCATTTGGCTACTCGGCCGGAGGCGTCTCGACTTCCAATGATCTCGGCCAACGGAGCCATGCAAACCACGGTGATTGGATGCTCTTGAAAGTAAGGCTTCAGCTTCTTGGCAGCGAAATGCACACCGTAGCACATCTTCTGGTAGTGAGGGTAGTTCTGCTTGGAGGTCGACAGTACCTCGCTCAGGTAATACACCGGTCTCTGGATTGGGAGCGCCTTGCCTTCCTCCTTGCGCTCGACTACAATGACTGTGCTGACTAATCGGCTGGTGGCGGCAATGTATAGGAGCATGGGGTCTTTGGGAGTCGGAGCCGCCAACACAGGGGGAGTAGTCAACATCTTCTTCAGCTGGAGAAATTCTTCATCCGGCTTGTGGTTCCACTCGAAAAAGGTGGTCTTCTTCATTAATTGATACAAAGGCAGAGCTTTCTCGCCCAGCCGACTGATGAATCGGCTGATGGATGCTAAGCAGCCGGTGAACTTTTGCACATCTAACAGTCAGCTGGGTACCTCCATCCTCTCGATGGCCTTGATCTTTACGGGGTTGCACTCGATGCTGCGTTCGGAGACCAGGAAGCCGAGGAGCTGGCCGGCTGGTACTCCGAAAACGCACTTCTCTGGGTTGAGCTTGATCTGGAATCGGCGCAGATTCTCAGAGGTCTCCTTGAGGTCTTCTAGCAGCGTCCCACGCTTCTCCGTCTTCACCACCACATCATCCACGTAGACGTGGGCGTTCCTACCGAGTTGCTTGAGGAGGCACTTCTGCATGCAACGCTGAAAGGTGGCGCCGGCATTCCTCAAGCCGAACGTCATCGTCAGGTAACAGAAGGCTCCGAATGGTGTGATGAAGGCAGTCTTCAGTCTGTCTGCCGGGTCCAGCTTGATCTGGTGATAGCCGGAATATGCATCTAAGAAACTCAACAGCTCGCATCCGGCTGTGGAGTCTATCACCTGATCGATTCTTGGCAGGGCAAACGGATCCTTTGGGCAGGCTTTGTTGAGGCTTGTGTAGTCAATACACATCCGCCACTGCTTGTTTTTCTTCAGTACCAAAACCGGGTTTGCCAGCCACTCTGGAAAAAATACTTCCATGATGAAGCCGGCTGCAAGAAGCCGGGCTATCTCCTCTCCAACAACTCTTCTCTTCTCTTCTGACAGGCGGCGCAAGGGCTGCCTGACGAGTTTCACATCTGGCCTGACATGTAACTTGTGCTCGGCGAATTCCGTCGGTACACCCGGCATGTCTTTGGGGGACCATGCAAAGATGTCTCGATTCTCACGGAGGAAATCGACGAGCTCGCCTTCCTATTTGCTATCAAGGTTTGCACCTATGATAGCGTACCTCTCTGGATGCTCCGGGTCCAAGGGTATCTTCTTGGTCTCTTTGGCCGGCTTAAATGAGCCCTCAGCTTCCAACTCCTTGGGGTCGGGCGACATCTCTGGCTGCTTTCCGGCCATCGCCACGACCCGGTCAAGGAGCCGCTTCTCAGCTGCGATCACCAGGGACTCGGCCAGCCGGCTACTCTCGGCCGCACATGCGGACGACTTCCTGTAGTCGCCGGCTACGGTCAGGATTCCCTTGGAACTCGGCATCTTCATCTTCAGGTAGGCGTAGTGAGGGACCGCCATGAACTTGGCCAAGGCAGGTCGGCCAAGCAGTGCGTGGTATGGGCTTTCAAGGTCCACTACTTCAAACCATACTGGCTCTCGGCGGAAATGATCTTTGTCTCCGAAGAGGACGTCTATCAGGATCTTGCCGATTGGCGAGCAGGAAAGGCCGGGTACAATACCATGGAACACTGTTCGGCTGCTCTGTAGCTGTCTTCGCTTGATTCCTAGCTTCTCCATGGTATCTTTGTACAGGATGTTGATGCTACTGCCTCCGTCTATCAGTACTCTTGAAAAGCGGGTGGCCCGCCTATCAGTGGCCAAGGTGGCACCTAGGACCAGGGCATAGGAACCCGGACTTGGCATCACCTCTGGGTGATCCGCTCTACTCCAACTGATAGGACTCTCGGACCAATGCATGAACTCTGGAGTATCTGTTGCCACTGCATTTACTTCTTGCTACTGTTGGCGCCTGCTGCGCCGGTCATCTGCCACACTGGTGAACACCATGTAGGCTCTGTGCTCTTCTGGGTACTCGTCTTGCACCACACCGACTGGCCGAGCCGCCGGCTGCTGGGGCGGCGGTGGAGGCGGCGGCCCAGCAGGCGGTGGAGGTACGAGGCCGTCTCCCTTGGCGATTCTGGTGAGCTAGTGGCACTTCCGGTTGGTATGGTTCGAAGGCTTCGCGCCGCTGTGGAACTTGCACGGACCATCCAGAGTCTGCTCGTAGGAAAAGGCCGGCAACCAATTGGATTTGCCGCCTTTCTGCCTCTTGGCCAGAGGCTGCCCCTCCGGCTGTTGATCTTCAACTGTCGCAACCTGCCGACTGTTGGAAGTCGGCTGTTGGGCCTTGCGCTTGTTGTCGTTCTGTTGTTGGCACCGACTGGTGTCTCCGGCCGGAGTTCTGGAGGCCTGAGGCGCCACCTTGCCAGCCGCATTGACTTGAATCTCTGTCTTCATGGAGGAGTCGGCCATGGCGTACTTGTCCGCTATAACCAGCAGTTCGTCGAGGGTCTCTGGCTCGTCGCAGAGGAGCCTGTGCTTGAGGAGGGTGCCTTCTCGGCACCCGGCAGTGAAGTACTCGATGGCCTGCACCTCATGCATGCCCTCGCAGGAGTTTCGAAGCTCGCCCCAGCGCGTGAGGTAGTCGCGTGTTGACTCATCAGGGCCTTGCACGCACAAGGAAAGCTGGCGCAGCTTGGGAGGTCGCTTGTACGTGCTCGTGAAGTTGCGGATGAAGGCTTCGGTGAAGTCGACCCAGCTGTTGATGCTGCGGGGCTTCAGACAGTTTAACCACGTCCGGGCCATGCCCTGGAGCATGAGGGGAACGTACTTCACAGCAACCCGCTTGTTGCTGTTCGCTATGCTGACGGCTGTGGAGTAATCTATCAGCCAGTCCTCCGGCTTCACAGAGCCGGTGTACTAGGATGTGTCTCGCGGGAGCGTGAACCCTTTGGGGAAGGGCTCGTCTCGGATACGGGGCCGAAGCAAGGCGGACCCAGCTCGTCTTCTTCTTCCAACGCCAGGGATCGGTGGAGTCGGTCGATCCGATGGAGGGCGTCGTTCTCTCCGACTCCCTCTCGGCGGCCAAGGCTGCCTCCGAGAGTCGGATGCTCAACAGGCGGCGGGGAAACTCGCCGTTCTCTTCTGGGCGGGGGAGGCAGATAGTCGTCCCGCCGCTCTACTGCTCTCGGGCGGCCGTCTTGGTCGCGCTCGATGGTGATGTGAGTCCGACTGTGACTGACAGTCGGTTCCTTTTCTTTCCTTCCGCGGACTCCGCCAGTCGGCGTCCGAGAAGTCGTGCCTTGATCTCGGCGGGGAGGCAAGTCATCATTCAGTTGCTGCAGCGCATCCGCGCGGCCGCCGGCTGCGTTCTGCGCAGCAACCGCGTCGAGGAGCTGCTGGACTCGCTCCGTCATCAAGCGGCGCTCTTCGCCCTCGAAGTTCTTCAGCTCGTCAGTCGCCGCTTGGGCAGCGCGGATGTTCTCCGCAGGGGTGGCGTATACAGGGAGCTTAGCCCCGAACAAGTCGGCGATGGCCGCGCCGCATTGCCGGACCACGCCTAGATGGCTCGGCCCAGTCGGAGCCGGCGAGCCGCCTACGGCGCGATCCATCTCGCGCTGGTATGCTTCTGACAAGCGCCTCATGCTCGCCAGCTTCTTGGCGCCTTCGATGATCTAAAGGCGGCGTGTCTCTAGCGTCTCGGCGTCTGCGTCCTCTGGAATGGGCGCAGTTAGGTCTTGCAGGGCCGCAGCAAGCGGGTCCTAAGCTTCTTCACCGGAGCGCTCGTTGTGACTGATGACGAGCACCTCTGTGACGGCGCTTCTGCCACTCTCCTCGTAAGGAAGCGGCTTGTCGTAGACCACCATGTTGGTGGGGAAAGTGTCAAGCGACACGGCGTCGGAGTCGACCAGCATCGGGTCGGTGGATCCTACGGAAGCCAAGTCCACGGCAGGCTCGCCGGCGACGTGGAGTTGGTCGAGGAGGCCCGCGAGAAGACTCTCGGGGCCACCCGTGCCTGCGTCCGATGCAGGCTCGTCGGAGAGGCGAACCTCGCCAACAAGTTCCGCGAGGCTGCTCGCTGTGCATGCTCGATGCAGACGCCATCTGGCGAGCCTGGCTGGCTGCGCTCGCCAGGAAGGAAGAGGGTTCCCGTCCAGAACAGACCTCCGGACGACGGTGCACCTCGCCCCATGGTGGGCGCCAATTGTCAGGGGTTGGGTGCGACATATGCCAAAGGATGGCTTATCATGGTGGGGGCGAGTAGAACACCGCCGGTGCCTGGAAACGGGATGAGGCGAAGACATGCACGCTGGCGGATCTTACCCAGCTTCAGGGCTCTCCGAGGAGATAACACCCCTACTGCTGCTCTGCGGGGTCTCCGCATGATCACTAAAGCAAAGTAGCTACAATGGTGCTCCTGGAGCTGTATCGGGAGGCAGAAGAGAGCAAGGCTAGTTCTCTCCTCCCTATGCTATCTGGTCTATCTCTATCAAGGTCCGAACCCTTTGCATGGGTGCCCCGGGGTGTTTATATAGGCCTACCCCCGGGGGTACAATGGTAATCCGGCTGGGCGTGGGTCCCAGCCGTCTGTCTCTCATACCGCCGTCCTTCCTCTCGGCTTCTGGGGCCCGCCGACTGGTGGGTCCCGCGGACAGGCCTGACACTGTTCGGCACTCCTGATGACGCGGGCTTGGTCATCGGGTCGTGGCAACAGTGCCACCGTCTACGGGCGATCACTGTCGCCATCCCCCATCCTGTCTGGTTAATGGAGCGTGGGGCCCTAGGGAGGGGTCGGCCGACTCCAGGGAGGCCGACTCCCACAAATCCGTTTACGGGGCGCCCAGGCCGCCTTCGGTCCACCCACTGACAGGCGGCCCCGCGGTCTTCGGGCCGTACAGGCCGGCGTCGTGGGCATAGTGCGTTGCGCACTGTGGCTGAGGTCAGGGCAGGCATGGCAACAGTGCCGTGCCTCGTCGGAGATCTTCCGGCGATACGGCTCACTGTAGCCATGCCGGTCCCTCGTAGGCAGGGAGGAACGGCCACGCCACGACCGTACCCAGCCTCGGGTTTCGGGAGGAGTCATGGGCCGACTCTCCATAGTCGGCCTCTCTGGAGGTCGCCAGCTTGGAGTTGGCTTGTCTTGGAGTCACCGTCTGGGACTCGGCTTATCTTGGAGTCGCCATCTGGGACTCGGCTTGTCTTGGAGTTGCCGTCTGGGACTCGGCTTGAGGGGCGCGGCCGGCCCCGATGTCTTGAAAGATCCTGGGACTCGGGTTAGCCTACCCGTGGCCCATTACTCCGAGAGAGGGGCAGAGGAGATGTAAGAAATGGTTCATAGTAAGTCTTTCACCAGTACTGTAGTAAAAATTCATACAAGGAAGATTCTAGACTAAACTATAAATGGATACACTTTTATTCATGCACGATACTTCATAGAGCAAGATCATGCATGGAAGTCTCCACATGCTTAGACAGCGGATTACACTAAGCGAAGACTAATGATCAACATTTAACTTGATAATGCGTATGTCTAGGTGAACCTCCTTGGAGTCCCCGTGCACCGCGTTGGGGGGTAAATCATACCATCCGTCTTCCATGCCCACATCAGCGGGAAGGTCCCAGCTCTCCACAGTCCTAGTCAGCATGATGGAGCCGGTGTCGCCGCCCACGTACCTCGGAGGGGTAGTAACAGTGAGCACGCACCCGTACATCGATGTCATGTCAGTGTCAGCCGCGTCGCCCCTGACGCACACTACAGAGACGGGGTGGCGGCCTGCGCGGGCCTCACCGGTGCCCAGGATCAAGACGAAGACGCTGCCATCCTCCTCCGAGACTATCAGGCGGCGGTGATCCTCCAGCGACTCCGGCCTGGTGAACGGGTATAGCACGTCTCGTACTTGATGTTCTCCGCCAAGGGCCAGTAGTGACCGCTGCACGCATCCATGAGGTGATGCACGATGTCCACTGGCGAGCCCCAAAACGGCATCGAGCACTCATAGCAGTAGACGAAGGGCTCCTTGGAGGCATCGACCAGGCCATCCATGAAACGGGAGTGGATTTAGGGGACGTTGTGCTAGTTGAATATATGAGCAAGTTAATACGAGATTTAATTCGAATAAGCACAAAATAAATCATGACGGCTATAACAGAGATTAAACTAATCATGTGGACTAGCATAGTAGATGAATAGATAGAATTTAGTAGGATACAGAGTAGAAACATGAATTCTACCACGATTTCAAACAAGAAGGAGAGAAACACATACGGTGCAACGGGAGCAGCACCGTTAGCGTTGAGGTTGTCGCCAATGTCGTTGAGGAAGAGGTTGCCGAGGTCGGGGAAGAAGTTGTCGTCGGTGAAGTCGTGGCTGTCAGTAGTCGTGAGAGTGCGCTCCCCAAATTTCAACAGCTCCCGCCGAATGGAGTGCAGGAGGGAGTGGCTGTAGGGGATGTCGCGGCCGCCAAATGGAGCGCAGGATTAGCACACGAAGCAGTAGATGGTGCTCCTCCCTAAGTCTCTGTCTCTACTCTTATCTCTATCTCTACTACTCTTCTTTGTTTTTTATAACAAATTGAATAGTACTGCGCTGTCCGCTACATGCCCGGCCGAACATGCCTCCTCGCCTCCATCATCACCAACTGAGTCTTTTATAGTAGTAGGAGTAGAGAAAAAACCGAGTTGGTGATGATGGTGTGCCGTGCAATGCACGGGCATCTTGCTAATTTTTTTGCATATAATTCCAAACACCACGTAGACATGGTCTTTAACCATTTTACAACTATGTTAGTATCATTGTTAGTGGTCAGCCGGTGCAAGTTATAGCCCTGGGTGTTTTATCCTTTTTTTAGTACTGATATCTAGCGATTGTTCGGCACGAGCTCAATCCTGGCGAATCCCACGTAACTGTCATATTTCCATCCGACGGTGGCCTGTTTTTAAGCCATAGTATTTTACAAAACCGCCACCCTTACACATGCACTGTAACTGCATCGTGGGTGTTTACAACTGCCATGTCTCCCAGCGAACGTTTGCTGGGGATTGGAGTTAGCACCGATGGCGGTTCGTAGTCGTTCCATGCTCAGGCATTGAAGTTTTTAACTATTTTAGATTAGAATATACAACTCCTCCGGTGCTAGTAGTAGAGTAGAGTCCTACTCCACTACTACTCTACTCAAGTAAGTTAGGGTATAGTAGTAGGTACTGTAGGGAGTACCAGTACTGTGATCACTCAAGCTAGTTGTCTGGAATCGATATGACCCTACACTGCTGGTATGTGTCTCGTAAGTCAAGTGGCGCGTTGTAGTCATCATCACCTGTCCACTTCCCGCAGCACATATTCGCTTCACCATATTTGTCCGCACATAATGTCGTCCAATCTTCCATCCCCGCTAAGGCGCCTCCCCCCTCGTCCGAAACCCAAGCACTAACAATGGCAGAACCGAGCAGCGTCTGCCGAAAGAGTGGCTGGAATTCGCTCCCCACAGAGGTAATCAAGCTCATTGTTTCGCGTGTGGACAACCTCAGTACCATGCCGCTCGCCGCGTGCTCGTCGGGGCTATACCATTTACTCAAAGCCCTCATGCTGGAGCTTTTTAAGCCAGCTCCTTGCTTGCTGATGCCGCCTGATCTTCAGAAACGCGTGTCACGCAGCATAACGATCGTAGGGTGGCGGGCATCAATGCCACTACTAGGAAAAGGGCTATAGATGGGATGGACACTAATGGCGCACCTGTCAGGTGGTGCGCCATTAGTATATACTAATGGCGCACCATGTTTCGGTATGCCATTAGTGTGGAAGACACTAATGGCGCACCAGGAACATGGTGCGCCATTAGAAACAATTTTTTTTAATTTTTCCAAACATTCTAATGGCGCACCATAGCACAGTGCGCCATTACTTGTGCAAACTATTAATGGCGCACTGGCCACACCGTGCGCCATTAGAATATATACTTTTTTTAGAAAACTTCTAATGGCACACCAGAAGCTGGTGCGCCATTAGTAACCAGGGTCGACCCCCAGCTCCACCGGCCGCCGCTGTCGACCGCACCCTCCACCAACCCCCCCGTCCCACCGCACCCTCCGCCGCTCCACCAGCCGCCACCGCCGACCCCCGGCCCACACCCTCCCCCACTCCACCGCCGCCGACGACCACCCGCACCCTCCCCACTCCACCGCCGCCGACGTCCCACCGCACCCTCCCCCGCTCCACCGGCCGCCGCCGCCGACCCCCGGCCCGCACCCTCCCCCACTCCACCGCCGCCGCCGACCCCCCGCATCCTCCCCCACTCCATCGTTGCCGGCGTCCCACCGCACCCTCCCCCGCTCCACCGGCCGCCGCCGCCGACCCCAGGCCCGCACCGTCCCCCACTCCACTGCCGCCGACAACCACCCGCACCCTCTCCCCCCACCCTCCCCGGCCCGCTCCACCATCACAAATGAATGCAACTAAAATTGCAAAAAAAAATTGATTATATTTTCAAATAACAAATTTGATGATATTTTCAAATAATAAATTTGATGATATTTTTTCATATTCATAAATATTTTCAAATAACAAATTTGATGATATTTTTTAACAAAATATTACTATTTTTATAAAAAAATATTACTGTTATGGTTTAAACAAGTTTGAACATTATTAAACACAAATAAATATCAAACAACATTTTAAATGCATAAATACAAAAAATGGGGAGCCTGGGAATTGAACCCAGGACCTCCTAGTGTGTGTGTTGCGTGCTGACCAATCGGGCTAGTGGGCTTGTTCTGATTTAGATATGGGTTAGGTTGTATATAACCTGACCAGTCGTACTTATGGCGCACTAGGTTTAGGTGCGCCATTAGAACCCTCCCCCCACACCACCTACTCACCTCACTGTGGCCTCCCTCCCTCCCTCCATCCCTGTACGCCGCCACCCCCTCCGTCCGCCGCAGCCGCCCACGCGCCCCTGCCGCCTCCCTCTCCCCTTCCTCCCCCTCGAGCGCCGCCTCCCCCCCGAGCCCCGCCTCCCCCACGAGCGCCGCCTCCCCCCGAGCCGCGCCTCCCCCGCGAGCGCCCCACGTCCACCAGGAGAGGAGGCCCCACGTCCACCAGGAGAGGAGGCCCGCGATCTCCCCGCCTCCCCCAAGCTCGCCGTCTCCGCCCTCCGTCGTCTCCGCTCCGGCCACCACCTCATCGTGGTCAAGTAATATTCATTGCCCTCCTCCCTATGCCTCTCTTCTCCTCTCTTCATCCTCTCCCCCCTCCCGGCCATGCCCTCTTCTTCTCTCTTTTGCTAGGTTTAGGTCAAATCCCTCCCAGCCATGTCCATCTTCTTGCTCTGTAGCAAGTGTCCATCTTCCTGTGTAGGCATGGCAATGATTTTGTTTAGAATGGGGCTAATGTATGCTAATGTATGAAATGCTCGTACCAACTGCATTCCTACTGATCCAAGCTGCTGCGGTTTCTCTCTCTGTTCATGCTTTCGCGCTTTTGATCATTGAGTAGGCCTGTCAGCGTCGTCGGTCAAACCCTAACCATGTGTGTGTGTGTGTGTGTGTGTGTTTGGGGTTTTTTAACATCACGGTTTGATTCTATTTTCAGTGTGCAAGCCAGTTCAAATCTTGATCATGGTTCAGTGTTGTTTAGCTTTTGCCTGTGAGCAAAATTCTACATCACTGATTCACTGCACTTGTTTCCCTGCAACAAACAGAGAAGATCTGTCTTGCTGCACTTGGTTGGTTCACTTAAAGAGGGCCATGTTGCTGCTCACTGAACTCAAGGCGGGGATGCAGAAATGGAATAGAGTAATAGACAGACCAAAATCAGTGGCCACACCTAATCATTTGGCTGTTGCAAGTGCTTCATTTTTTTTTGATGATTGTAAGGCAAGAGGACGTGGTATATATACCTAGCAATTCATCTCTTTCTTGCATGGGGCAGCCAAGTATTTTTTTGGTTTTAATTGGTCTTGCTCTTGGTTTGAAGATGAAGCAGTGTTATTTCTCTTACTATTGATGCCCAAATGTAGGGGTTGAGTGACAGACAACAATTCAGAACCAGAGCTTTTGCCTCTAGTTATTGCCTGCCCAGCACCTGTTAACCAAGTGAGCTAGCCCCACTTCATTTTCACTTACTAGTTATGCTTAGTAAGCCACATATGCAAAAAGAAGTAGCATACATGTCTCAGAAAGAAGTTGCAGTTCTACACATTCCCTACTAGGGTTTTGACACGATGCAATTTTGTTGTACAATCTAAGTAGAAAAATATTGGCACCCAAAATATCAATCAAACTTAATAAGAGCCACGTATGAAAGTTATCTACTTATCTACTTATGTTATGAGCCACGGTGTTAACTAATTCATGCCACCAAATGGTAGAGACAGAGACCAGGTCTCTTCTAGTTTCCCATGAATTAATAAACCATGCATGGTATCAAGTGAGCCATGCACAGCCATGAAAATAGCTTCCTTGCTATTGTTTTAAATAGTTAGTCAAATGAATTGCTTGCTTGCTACTGTTTTTAGCTACTGTTTTTATTCAAAAATTATTGGAGTTTATATCATATATATTGCTGGCATGTATTTCATATGTTCTGTAGCATTAAGGCTACATAGCATGTCATTTTTGTGCCTTGTATTAATTGCTTTCCCTACATGTTTGCAGGTTTAAGTGAAAAAAGAGGAAGAAAGGAGAATCAGGGTAGGGTTTCATGGCTAGAAGATATATTGCTAGGTTTTGTCTCCGACCATCGTGTCGTGATGATATTGGGGGGTTTTGTCTTCGACCATCGTGTCGTGATGATATTGTGGGGTATAGTGGGGTTGCGGCGGGGCGGGGGTGGGATAATGATTTTGCAGGTACCCCGAGAGGCCCTTGAGTTTGCCGGAATGTCAATTAACTTCCGTTCTGGCAAATTTGGGTACTCCATATGTCCTATTTTCAGCAAAGGTCATGCTGAAATTTTCCGTGAATTTTAGCATGACTTTGCTAAAAATAGGACATATGGGGTACTTGAGACTAATGCATGGGCCGGGGTATCTTAGTACTTAGTTAAGTAGGATCAACCGCCCCTTTATTCTTGCCGCATTAAACCATAGGTGGCTATAGAGACAAGTGGTCTTTCCTTTTAAGCGTGGTACCTTTTTGTTTTGCTAATGTGTACTAGGTGCTCCCATCTTCTGTGTCATTGTTACCCTAATTTATAGTCTAGTACAATTGGCCTTTTAGTATAGCCTGTTATCATGCATGTTTTATGATCTGTTGTAAGGGTACTAATTGGTCTCTTCTGCTGCTTATCAGAGATGGAGGGAAGCAACCATCGCCGCTCTGCGACACCGCATTACGAGTTGGATGCTTCCGAGTTCTTCAGTATCATACTTGGGACTTCAGTATCATCCATGACGCAGGTATATAAAATGAGAGATCTCCCCTTCACCCATCTCATTATGATATCTGTCGTTTGCTACATCACTCATTGTCCCAAACTTCAGAGGCTGCCTGACAGTTTTATGAACATGCTGGGTGAAGATCCGCCAAATAATGTGAAGCTGCGACAGGCCGGCAGCGGGTTTCGCAGGCAGTGGGATGTGGAGTTGGCGATCAAGGAGGGCCACATGTACTTGTCTCGTGGGTGGGAGAAGTTCTACCGTGCCTACGACCTGCGGCTGGGGTACTTCCTTCTCTTCAGGTATGACGACGACGCCACCATGCTCATCGTGAAGGTGTTCAACGCGACTATGTGTCGCATGCGCTACGCTGACGATGATGATGCCGGTACGTTCTGCCTATTCTTATTCCTCTACATTTGGCTTTGTCTCACATCGATTGTTAACGGTCATTGTTGCATTTGGACAGGTAATGGGAGCAGTAGCAGCGACACTGGCTACAGCCAAAGCAGCAGCAACTATGGCTGTAGCAAAAGCAACACCGATTCTGGCTTTAGCGAAAGCAGCAGCGATTCTGGCAGCAGCATAGACAACAAGAAGGATGATCCGGATTGGAGTGTAGGAGAAGAGGAGCAGAGTGGGGATGAGGAGCTGCAGGATGAAGATGGGCACCAGGCTGAGGATGACCTAGCGCTGGTGGTGGCTGACCAAGGGCAAGAGATGGTGGTGGATGACCATGGGCAAGAGATGGTGGTGGCTGACCATGGGCAAGAGATGGAGGTGGCTGAGGATGACCTAGCGATGGTCGTGCCCGTCCTGCCTGAAGGTGGCCTCGCGATGGTGGTGGTGCCTGACAATGACCACGCACCGGTGGTGGCGCCGGCGATCCCACAACTGGGCGACATGACCATGCCAATTGTGGTAGAAGACTACAACCCACTGCCTCCACCGCCTCGCCGGTCTTGGCGGATCAAACTGAGGAAGAAGAAGGAGAAGAACAATGAGAACTGAACTATGTCAGGTATGTTAGATCTCCAAAATGATATATATATATATATATATATATATCTCTAATATGCTTAGTTTCCTATAGGTTAGCTTAATTTTACCTAAGTTGGCTCTAATATGCTAACTCAGAGCATATATGCTTAGTTTCCTATAGGTTAGCTCCAAAATAACTTATGTTAGCACAAAACGATCAAGTTTACATAATAAGCTTATAGTCTTTTTCTTATTCTTCTTCTTTTCCAAAATGACATAGGTTAGCTTCATTTTACCTAAGTTGGCTCTAATATGCTAACTTAGAGCTTATATGCTTAGTTTCCTATAGGTTAACTCCAAAATAACTTATGTTAGCACAAAATGATCAAGTTTACATAATAAGCTTACAGTCTTCTTCTTATTCTTCTTCTTTTCCAAAATGACATAGGTTAGCTTCATTTTACCTAAGTTGGCTCTAATATGCTAACTTAGAGCTTATATGCTTAGTTTCCTATAGGTTAGCTCCAAAATTACTTATGTTAGCACAAAATGATCAAGTTTACACAATAAGCTTATAGTCTTCTTCTTATTCTTCTTCTTTTCCAAAATTCTTCTTATTCTTCTTCTAGTGTTCTTCTTCTTCTTCTAACTTCTTGTTTATCATTTTGCAGATTTGATTTAATTCACAGAAGCTTGCATGGATGGAGTGCTTCTTTTCCATTTGTGTTTTTATTTTGTATCAATGTGAAACTTTTATGAATTGATAGATAACGGTGTTGGATGAACAATGTGAAACTTTTGTAATATGTAACGATGGAACTATGTGTTGGCTATGTATGTATATATGATGGAACTTGTGTGTTGGCTATGATTGTTATATGGATGCTTGTTGTATATATATGTGTTGGATATCTCATATGTGAAATAGTGACCTGAGATTAAGAAAAATTAAAAAAAATTAAAAAAATTGTTACTAATGGCGGACTATCATGTGGTGCGCCATTAGTATAGCAGACACTAGTGGCGCACTGTGGGCAAAACTAATGACGCACTACATGGTGCGCCATTAGTATACCAGATGCTAATGGCGCACCAGTGGTGCGCCATTAGTAAAAAATACTAGTGGCGTGATACTAATGGCGCACCAGTAGTGCGCCATTAGTAGGCAAAACCGGTGCGCCATTAGTAGGCCTTTTCCTAGTAGTGGGCCCTTGACTGCGATCCGATCCCCGTCACCCTCAACTACATTAATGGTATGTAGTGGGTCGGCTTGAACATGTCTTGGATGGTGCTCATCAACGGTCGCGGCAGCTGGATGCTCGTGGAGGTCTACACCCGGTGATTGATCCCCCTTCCTTCGATTAACGCTGCACTGCTTTGGCACCGTGGCCCAGAATACTCGGAATCTTACAGTAGCCAACATGATACCAAGTTTAATTTGATCAAGGTTGTAATCTGCCAAGTGCCCACAAGATCTGCGAATTATAAAGACTTCAGGCTAATTGCATTCTTCAACCGCGGTCTCGCCTATCTGATAGGTCAATGCGGTAAGTGGATAAATCTGCACGTCCATCGCAGGATCATACATCCTCCATGGTTCTCTGATGCCATTGAACACAAGGGCTTCATTTACGCTGTCGACTCCTTCTATGGCTGGGTGTATTGCTGGCCTACTCCAGTCATCGCTACAAATGGCTATTACACCAGTATGTTACTTTCCTATGATATCATGATGTCTTGCTTATATTACTGTCAAAATTTACTAGAAAAATATTCATGCTCATAACATGATGTTCCTAAGATTGACTACATCAAGAGCCCTTTCTTATTTGACTCCAACTTGATATGATGTTGTAGGCCGCCTGGTGTGCCTACCCTTCCTAATCCCAGAACCTTTCAAAGAAAAGCAGCATGGAAGTTGCAGGTGGTTCCTGGCTCGATCAGATGACGGCGAACGATTGATGATCGTTCGCACGTACCGGACATGTTGTTTCACGGAATACAATCACAGTCACTGCAAGGTCTTTGAGCAGGATCCCAACTTCTCTGGGCCTTCAGGATTTTTTGACTGGAGGATGGTAAGTAGCCTTGGTACACGCTCTCTGTTTGTCGGACTGAATTATCCGATTAACCAGGAGATAACCGACGACAAGGATCATGATGGCAATGCGGTTTCGTTCATCAGGCAAAACTGTGTGTACACAACATACCACGCGTCTCTGCATGCACCATACCCTGATATGTGCTGCCACGCTATGTAGCCCAAAGTAGGAGAGAGGGTCACAAGTATCAGACTTCGACCTACTGGCTGGAGTTTCCCCCGTCAGGCACCCATCTGGTTCAAGCCATCAGCCAATCTCCACAACTTAATAATGTCTAACTGACCTAGTTAGTTAGATGCGTACACTTGGTGTAGTAGGATCTTTATTTAGTTTGATCCATACACTTGTTATTTTTTGGTATCCCTTTTGTAATGATGGCTGATGTTTGGTTTGGAAGAGAGATCTGCGTCTTCACTCTTCTGGCCTGCTTACTGCTTCGGTTGCACCCCCAGCCCTAGTTGCTGCTGTTGCTATTTTCAATGTACAATTAGTAGTATATTTTTTCTGTTGGTTGAATAAATGTGTTGTTAGAATGACAAACACATTGTTTTTGAAGTCATTGCACGGTTCGATCCTTTTTTGCCCCGTACCGTACGTAGCGCATATTATTTTTCATACGGAACACATTTTCCACTTATTGATAACATGCAACCCACTGATGAAGGCCCAATAGAGGAGCCCATAATTAACTAGAAGGGAGGCTCTCATATGAATCCGGCCCAGGTACATGCTCGTGGTCCCCTAAGCATAAATAAGTAAATAAATAAATAAGATAAATGCTCATGGACCAGTTCTTTAAATTCACGATTTAACAGGAGGATATTATTTCCTATGATAGTGTCGTTACATTCAGTGGATATTATTCTTAGGCAAAGATAGCGACGAGTCTTCTTTCTCCCAGCATTTTCTTCCTGCAACCAGTGGACCCATGCAAATTGTAGCCAATGTCATAAATAGTTCTAGTCCATTTTTATTTTTCAATAAGAATGTCCAACCCAGTGCAGCACATTGGCGACAACACTTTATCCTCCGCCTTGGTGCGCTCGCCGCGGCGCCGCCGTCCGGCTCTGTCAACATAGTTTTTTTTAAACGGTCCCTGTCAACATAGTGAATCAAGAGAGGATTGTAGTTGTAAGTATGACAGTACGGACCCACCAGGTCCACTCCCGAACACAAGCAAGCGCCTCTTTTACTACTCAGACGCACCCCTCGTTTTTTTACTCTAATCCACCTTGCTGATATCTGGACCCAGATCATTTTCAACATATAGTCCAATTAAAAACAGAATTGCACAACTTTCTTTTTGAGTAGTAATTCGGAGGAGCAGACTATAAATTGGGTTGTGCAGTCTCTGTGGCCTGTCTAACAACATGACCAGCCCAACAGTTTTTTCTTTGGGAAAATAGGTAGCCCTGTATTTCTTTTTGAAGAATACCCAAGCTAGGCCTATTTTTTTTCTCCGACTTACTAGGCTGCAAATCTTTCCAGACGAGGAGGGATACATAACGGCCTGGCCAAAGAGTATGGTCAGTGTCTGTTAAAAGTAATATCAAAGGGGTTGAAAATTCCGAAAAAATTATAGCAAATGGGATATTAGTTTTTTTTGTTTTTGTTCTTCACTGATATTTTATATTGTATTTGATTGGATTTAACATGACACAGTACTAATTTATTTTTAAATTTGGTTTAGTATGGCTGCAAATTTTTGGATTAAGAATATTTTGTTCCCCAGCAAAAATTTGTGAATTTTCAAAATTTCACACGTATTAAGTTAATTTTTTTAACCCTGGTACTGACGAGAAAATGGGCAGCAATTCTAAAAATGGAAAACGGGCTGCAATAAATTCCATATGAATTAGAAAATCAGTAAAAATTATAAATATAGGGATAATTGATTTTATGCCCCTAGTTGGGACACACTCGACAGGTTTACCCCTAGTTTTTGAAAACACTTGTTCCTGCCCAAACCACTTTGCTCCTCTTCTGCTTTTGCCCTTTGACCGTTTGACCATCACTTTGAAAACTTCATAAAAAATTCATACTAACTCAAAAAAATTCAAATAAGATATCAAAATGTTCAGATAAGCATCACCTATATGTGCATGTCATTTGCATTCATGGAAAAAGTGTTGGCCAGTCTCCATCTCAGTTTTAGCTCAAATGATCTTAGCATGAACAATAAAATGTAAAAAAATATAAAAATTCTAAAAAAAATTGGTAGCAAACTTTGACCGATGTTTTGAGTGCTTGCCAAGTTTTATAAGGGAATGCCATTCGTGGAAGTCATGGAAAAAAACAAAAATAAATGCTCCAAAATTTCATTTTTTTACCACGACTTCCATGAATGTCATTCCCTTATGAAACTTAGCAAGCATTCAAAACATTGGTCAAAGTTTGCCACCATTTTTTTTAGATTTTACTGTTCATGCTAAGATCATATTAGCTAAAACCGAGATGGGACCGGCCAACACTTTTCTCATGAATGCAAATGATATGCACATATAGGTGATGCTTTTCTGAACATTTTGTTATCTTATTTGATTATTTCTAATTTAGTATGAAATTTTTATGAAGTTTTCATAGTGATGGTCAAACGGTCAAAGGGCAAAAGCATAAGAGGAGCAACGTGGTTTGGGAAGGAACAAGTGTTTCGTAAACTAGGGGTAAACCTGCCGAGTGGGACACAACTAAGGGCACCAAATTAATTATCCCATAAAAATAATAGCAAATAGGCTGTACACACCACAGATTTCAAGGCTGACTTGTTTACACAAGGCTTTGTCAGTCAACACACGGTTCTAGCAGAAGTGACTGTTGGATGTCCATCCAACGGCCGACGTGCTTCTTCAATCTCTGATCTTCCTGCTTCAGCCACCTAAACTAGTGCCGGCGGGACTGCCTGCTCCCTCCTCTTGTGGCCTGCTATGATGCCGCACAGGCTTCCCCGGCCCACCCTAGTCCCTCCGCTGGCCTGGCCGCACGCAATCAACTGCCTCCTTATTACGCGAAAAAAATGTTTCCTCCCACTGACATCTGGGGCGCACCGGTTGGGAGGCTGACCTGTGGGCCTACTAAGTTGACGTGTACGCAGGGCTTGTCAACTTAGTCAACAAACGATTCTAGCAGTAATAACCGTTGGATTTGAATCGAACGGTCCTGCTGCGTCTTCAATCGCTGCTCTTCTTGCACCATAATACGTCTCCAACGTATCTATAATTTTTTTATTGTTCCATGCTATTATATTACCCGTTTTGGATGTTTATGGGCTTTACTTTACACTTTTATATCATTTTTGGGACAAACCTACTAACCGGAGGCCCAACCCGAATTGCTGTTTTTTTTGCCTATTTCAGTGTTTGGAAGAAAAGCAATATTAAACGGAGTCGAAACAGAATGAAACCTTCGAGAGCGATCTTTTCGGAACAAATGCAAACATGGAGACTTGGAGTGGATGTCAAGCAACAAACGATGCGGCCACGATGGTGCCCGGCGTGCCCCCTGGGGGTGGGCGCGCCCCCACCCTCGTGGGCCCCTCGAGCATCAACCGACCTACTTCTTCCTCCTATATATACTCCCATACCCTGAAAACATCAAGAAGCACCACGAAAACCTCATTCCACTGCTGCAACCTTCTGTATCCGCGAATTCCCATCTTGGAGCCTTCGCCGGCGCTCCTCCAGAGGGGGAATTGACCATGGAGGGCATCTACATCATCTCCAAGGCCTCTCCGATGAGTTGTTAGTAGTTTACCACATACCTTCGGGTCCATAGTTATTAGCTAGATGGCTTCTTCTCTCTTTTTGAACCTCAATACAAAGTTCTCCTCAATCTTCTTGGAGATCTATTCGATGTAGCTCTTTTTGCGGTGTGTTTGTCGAGATCCAATGAATTGTGGGTTTATGATCAAGTTTATCTATGAGAATTATTTGAATCTCCTCTGAATTATTTTATGTATGATTTGTTATCTTTGCAAGTCTCTTTGAATTATCAGTTTGGTTTGGCCTACTAGATTGATCTTGCTTGCAATGGGAGAAGTGCTTTGCTTTGGGTTCAATCTTGTGGTGTCCTTTCCCAGTGACAGTAGGGGCAGCAAGGCATGTATTGTATTCTTGCCGTCGAGGATAAAAACATGGGGTTTATGTCATATTGCATGAGTTTATCCCTCTACATCATGTCATCTTTCTTAATGCGTTACTCTGTTCTTCATGAACTTAATACTCTAGATGCAGGCAGGAGTCGGTCGATGTGTGGAGTAATAGTAGTAGATGCAGGCAGGAGTCGGTCTACTTGTTGCAGACGTGATGCCTATATACATGATCATGCCTAGATAATCTCATAACTATGCACTTTTCTATCAATTGCTCGACAGTAATTTGTTCACCCACCGTAATACTTATGCTATCTTGAGAGAAGCCACTAGTGAAACCTATGGCCCCCGGGTCTATCTTTTATCACATAAGTTTTCCATCTACTTTTATTTGCATCTTTTACTTTCCAATATATATCATAAAAATAGCAAAAATATTTATCTTATCTTATTATCTCTATTAGATCTCACTTTTGCAAGTTACTGTGAAGGGATTGTCACGCCCAATATGCGACCCTATCCTAAAGGAACTCGAAGGTCCCACCAAGGATAGAAGCGCATATTGGAGACGCTTTTGCAAGGTGGATATCATTACATCGTACCATTACATTATACTTGGGGACACATACAAGAGGCATACAATGCCACATGAATACAACAACATCATACATAAGGCAACATCCGACTATGGATGAAACACAAACAGAAACTCAACGACATCCACCCTGCTAGCCCAGGCTGCCGACCAGGAACCTATCCCCTGAACGACGAAGCAGAAGAAGAACTCTAAACAAGCAAGCATTCCTCTCACGTCATGATCAGTGCATTACTTGTACCTGCAACTGTTGTTGTAGTAATCTGTGAGCCACGAGGACTGAGCAATCCAATTACAATTGGTATCAAGACTAGCAAAGCTTAAAGGGTACGGAAAGGATAGTGGTGAGGTTGCAGCAGCGGCTAAGCAATGTATGGTGGCTAACTTACGAGTACAAGAATAAGATGAGAATATACGCAAACGGTCGCAAACTAGTAATGATCAATAAGTGATCCTGAACTACTTACATTCAAACATAACCCCACCGTGTTCTCTTCTCGACCCACTCGAAAAAAGACCATCACGGTTACGCACGCGTTTGGTGTATTTTAATTCGAATCTGGTGTCAAGTTCTCTACAACTGGACATTAAAAATTCCATTCTGCCACATAACCGCGGGCATGGCTTTCGAAAGTTTAAACCCTGCAGGGGTGTCCCAACTTAGCCCACTATAAGCTCACCATCCGCAGAGACAATCCTCCATCACGGGACATCCGATCAGACTCGGGGTCCCGGTGCACAAGACATTTCGACAATGGTAAAACTAGTCCAGCAAAGCCTCCCGGCGTGTCGACACTCTGATAGTAGCCACGCATATCTAGTCTCAGGACACGTCCGGATGGGAAAGCCTACGAGTAAGACCAGATCCTCGGGTTGCCCCGTGCTGGCCCTGCAGTCTGCCTGTTTGGGACCAACACCATCAGTGATGGCCCCGCCCTGTATGTAGAAAAAATCCTCGGGTTCATGACACCCTATGCAAACTTATTATTTAGTTTAAGTATTATTACGGAAATGACAAAACCAATGTTGGGCCTTGCTGGAAGAGTTTTATTAAAAGCGAACTATCAAGAGGGGCCCATAAACCCACACAGTGTTAGGGACGCAATATCAAGGAACATAACACCGGTACGATGGAAACTAGGGCGGCAAGAGTGGAACAAAACACCAGGCATAAGGCCGAGCCTTCCACCCTTTACCAAGTATATAGATGCATTAGTTAAATAAGAGATATTGTGATATCCCAACATAAACATGATCCAACATAGCCAAACAACGGTTTGCTAGGAAGGGTGGAAAGGTTAGAGGCTGACATGGCAATTTGGGAGGCTTGATAAGCAAGTGATAGGTAGCACAGCATAGCGATAGAACGAAGCAACTAGCATAGCAATGATAGTAGTGAGATCCAAGGTGACTGTCAACTTGCCTGAAATCCCGCTAGGAAGAAGAACGAGTCCATGAAGAAGAAGAACGGATGAAGACGAACCAAGCGCAGGCGAACGAATCCTCACGATCGCAACAAAACAGGAATCGAGAACAAGCACAACCGGAAAGAAGTAAACAACATTGTAAACAAACAACACATAAACATGACATGATGCACAATCAAGCATGATGCATGAAAAAGGCTATATGATGCTACTCATGGCAAGAGATGAATCATACAAGAATACCACATCGAAGCAAGTTTAAATGGGACCGGAAACAAGATATAACATATCATGTAAGTCCTCATATGCAAATTTCGAAATTGGTCTACATCTGAACAAACCTTAAGTTGATGTTGTTAAATATCAAGTTATAGAGCACCATGATGATCTACATCAAATTCTAGTCAAGTTACATATAAAGTTCATTTAATTCGGAGCTATGGCCTAGAAGATATGAGCAACGCCAGGTAAACATGGCATTGATGCAAAAAGCATTCAAACATCCATTGATGCAAAAAGCATTCAAACATCAAGCAAACACCTCAAAACAAGGATGCAACATGATAATATGAAACTACACATTAATCAAGCAAGTTTCATATAGAGCATGCTCAAAACGGAGCAACGGTGCAACACATACACTCCAAACAAGATATAACAACAATCTGCCCAAAACAACAAGTAGGCACTTTGCAATCATCAAAACAACATGCTACAGGAACCATATGAGCATAAACTTGACATGCACTTCTTTTACAGATAACATACTTAAAATATCATTAAGGTTCAGGTTCATAGGCATCAAGATTAAACCAAGATGACCAATGCAAAAAGCAACTTTATAACACAGGAGCATATGCATGAGTAGAGTTAATATGATGGCAACTTGAGAGCAAGAAAGAGACAAGCTACAACAAGTATATCTAGAAACCAATGGCATGGAATAAAAATACACATAACAAAGAGAAAATAACATCAAGGCACCATATACATATGACTAATGGATTAGTGGGAACCAACAAGACAAGATTGAATATTGAAACAGTTTCAGCAAGTGTAAAACAACAACATTATGGTAGCATGTTTGCAAGCATGAAACAGAGGCATATGAAAACCAATATTAACAAGCATGGCATGTGAACAAAGTACTCGTAGCATGCTTCAAAACATGTAATTGGAGCATCTCCAGAAGAGGCATGGAACACTCAACAACAAGCTCACAACGAGGCATCATGAAGTTAACAGAAATCTGGAACATTATGTAAGAATTTTCGCGGCAATGAAAACATATGCTACAGGACATATATATATATATATATATATATATATATATATATATATATATATATATATATATATATGGCATCAAAAGGCATTGGCATGATAGAGCACAACATAGAAAATAAAAAAATGTCAAATAAGCATCTCCATATTATGCATGGATTAATTGGTAGCATCAAGCAAACATGGCATCATGATATTAGAGATTCAGCATTGACAGAAAGTTAACAACAAGTAGCCCACTTCACAAGCTTGATGCACTCACTAAAGGCCACATAAATATAAATTGATGGAACCACTGTAAAGATGGCATAATTATGCTCCTAAAACATGCAGATATCATGCTCATAGGATGCACACACAAAATGCAATAAAAATGACAATTCAGCAAGTTATAACAGTTTTCAGCAGTTAACAGCAACATGCACTTTTGCAACAGGGATTAATATGTCAAGTTGCACCCTAACATGAATGAAAAGAAAACAAACATGAATAGCATGAAGAGAAGAACATGTGCATATCAATATCATCATCATAGCATCAACAGGGACAAAGTTGTGGCACTCACAAGATGCATACATAAAGTTAACAACCAGCAGATTTCAGCAGCTTATATCACATAGCAGTTTTGCAACGAAGATCAGGGCATTAATATGAACAGGAACATGAATGCAAACTACTCTATTCCGAAGAGCACTCTGAGATGAACATTTTGACATATTAAGCATGCAAAACGGAGCCACATGCACATAGTTAGAGGCACTCAAACATGGCACACATAATATGTGTTTTTTCTGGGGACTTAGCCAAAATCGCAAGGGCAACAGTGTGCTTGGGTATCACCTTAGCAGGCCAGGACTAGGAAGCAGAGGGGAAGAGCCAGCTGGGCGGTTCAAGCTGGGCCGGCTCGGCTCCCGGCCCACGCACAGGCGCGCGGCAGTGGGGAGCGAACGGGCGCTCTGCTCGATCTCGAGCAAAGCCATGGCGGCGGCGGCTTTGAGGACTCCAGCGACGGGACGAAGTGGGAAGGCCGAGGACGGAGCCGATTTGGCAAGGACCGGCCGGATCTAGTAACGGGAGGTCACCGGCGGCGTGGGGGCGCCGGATCTGACCGGAGGAGGTTTGATGGCAGCAAGCTCCGGCGGTGACGGGGATGAAGGCGAGGTGCGAGGCATGGCGGGGCGACGGCGACTGGCGCTAGCGCGGGAGCGAGGGCGGCGGGGTAGGAGAGGTGGTGCTCGCATGGAGGAGCTCAAGGCCAGCGGGGTCCGGCGGTGGTCCTCGGTGGAGGCGAGGTTGGAGCATGGCGGCGGCGGGGCCGAGCGCCAGGGGCGCGGGGCTAACGGGAGAAGGGGCTCGAGGAACCGGGTGGCGCGCTCAGGCGGTCGGGCCCTAGGCGGCCCGGGGCGGGCTCCCCGTGGGCCTGTAGAGCCGTGGCAGAGGCAGGACTGGCTGGCGGTGGGGGAGGCACGTGGAGGTGCGGGAGTGGCTGGCGGGGAGGACGTGGCACGTGCCGATTGGAGGGGAGCGGCGGCTGGTGGCGGCGCGGCCATTCCGGAGGCGCCAAGTGGCGGGGAGAGGAGGCCAACGGCAGATCGGAGGAGGGAGGCGGCGGCTGCAGGTTAGGGGAGGCTAGGGGCTAGCATTTGTCCCAGAATGGAGAGGGGTGTCCATTTATAGCAGGTAGGCTAGGTTAGGGGGAGTTTTGGGGGCTTTCAGATGGCTAGGTGGGCTGCAAGTGACTATATAAGGCATTGGGCTGAAAATAGAGGGGGCGAAGTGCGGCCCGGTGACTGTTTCAGAGACCGAAATGTCCGACGAAGATCCCGACAGCGGTACCGCTATATGTTTAACGGTTGGGCTATCAAACGGACTCCGAATGCGACATAGTTTGGCAAGCGGTGTACCTACACTATAATAAGACCGCACGCCAACTTTCATCCCATTCCGAGAACATTTTTATACCACTTATAAAATAATATTTCGGAGGTGCTACGGGCGCGTGCGAGAGTGTCTGGGCTCAGAACGGACAACGGAGAGAACTGGGAGGACCTGAACGGATGCCAGTTTTGAAAAACATGCAGATGAAATGCAGATGATGACATGGAAAAATGGAACACGCAAGCAAATGACACGGCAACGATGGCGGATAACTGGAAGACACCTGGAGCATTGGATTCAGAGCGCTACAACTGTCCTCCACTAACAAGAGATCTCGTCCCAAGATCTTAGGAACGAGACGGAAGAGAAAGAGGAAGAGGTGAAGTAAGAACGCAAGAGAAAAGATGAACAAAGATCGAAAGCACTCGGGTTGAAAAGAGGAACGATGATGACGAGAATCAAAAGCTCACGGAATAAAATAGACTCTGAAACCACTCCGGTTAGAACAAGATAGAAAAGGAATAGAACAAAAGAGTTTCGGTAGCACTCCGACTGAAAATGGAAGGACCTGAGACATGAACTTCACAAGATGGAATGACACTTGACGAGATAAGCAATGCAATGCCTCTGGCAGAATTTAAAGAATCCCACGTGGATAGAACAGATGAGAGAATAACAACTTCCACCATGAGTGATTGATATGCTAACAAAGGAAAAGGAATATTGAACGAACCACCGTAAGAATTCGAAAATGATTTATGAAAGAGAATGAATTGCCGGGAAGAATTAGAAGAACAAATATGCTCTAGGTGGATTTAGATGCGAAAGAACGAAGAGATAACGATCTGACTAAAGAATACTTGACAGATTCGCCGGGGTAATTGGATAATGATAGCTGGAATGTGAGGACGAAGAATTCTTCTGGCTTGATGGCCTCCGAAATGAAACAGAAAACAACTCCTGACATACTCCGGACGGGTAAGAAAGAATATCTGACAAATGGAATAATTTGCGAGGATAACATGAAGCTAGAACCATGAATCTTCGAGAGAACGGATAAGATTTACGAGAAACTCTTCTTCGATCTTCAAATGACGATGAGAAGCACCACCAAAATTACTAAGATACTCCGGTAGAATGAAAAGCGAAAAGGTTTAGCCAACAATGAAAAGAATTTGAAATTAATCTTGGAGAAGGCATGTGACTGATAGAATCCATTCTTACGTCACACTTCGAAAAGAATTAGGAATGGCTCCAAAATAATTAGAAGATCCAGGTAAGATCCTGGAAAAGACCTGTTGGTTAGGGCCCACTAAAAAAGAAACACCGTTGGAAAGGATTGTTGAAGAGATAGATGATGCACCAGAACAGTTGAAATGTTTGAATGAGGTGATAACCTCGAATTAATTCGAACACAGACGAATCTCCTGAGATGTCTTGAGCACTCCGGAAGGATAAACTGGCGAGAGGCGAATGAGCAAGGGGAACACTTGATCCAAGGAAAAGAATATGATCAACCCGAAAAACTTGTATTGGGTCCACCGGAAAGAAAACAAGACGAATCAATGATGAACTTGACGAGAATTCACCAATTGAAATGATTGAGGAAAGACTGAAGGGGCTCCACACGAATGAAATTGATGCTCGAAAGAGACTCGGGCTCTGGGAAGAAGAGGGTGGGAGGGCGGGAAAAACAAAGGCAACATGAAATGGGGAACCGACGAATACCTCGAAGAGAACCGGTTGAAATATTTGAGGAAGAAATGCAAAGACTTCGCACGAGTAGGATGGATACTCGATTACGGACTCTGGCTCCGAGAAGAAAAGGGGTGGGCGGGTGGAAAAAGAAGACAACTAGGGACGACATTGAGAAAGAACTGAGGATTGATCTCGTAAAACAAAGAGGGTCGAATCGTCTTGACGAGAAAAGCACCGGATGAAAAGAGTTGAGAACCAACGATCGGAAAAACCAACTGCGTGATCCTAAAGAAAGTTTGAAGGGGAAGAGAAGTAATTCGAAATACCTATGTCAAGATTCCTCACTAGAGCGACGAAGGGGCTGAGGAGTAAAAAGAATTCCTACTCTCTGATATAACTAGACTCTGAAAAACAGTTTTCTTCTAGACTCAACAACGACCATGCTAAGAACAATCAAGGGGGCTCCTATGGTCAGTCAAGGCTCTGATACCAACTTGTCACGCCCAATATGCGACCCTATCCTAAAGGAAGTCGAAGGTCCCACCAAGGATAGAAGTGCATATTGGAGACGCTTTTGCAAGGTGGATATCATTACATCGTACCATTACATAATATTTGGGGATACATACAAAAGGCATACAATGCCACATGAATACAACAACATCATACATAAGGCAGCATCCGACTATGGATGAAACACAAACAGAAACTCAACGACATCCACCCTGCTAGCCCAGCCTGCCGACCAGGAACCTATCCCCTGAATGACGAAGCAGAAGAAGAACTCAAAACAAGCAAGCATCGCTCTCACATCATGATCAGCACATTACTTGTACCTGCGACTATCGTTGTAGTAATCTGTGAGCCACGAGGACTCAGCTGTGGGGACCCCGACTCGTCAGTCGAGATCACCGAATGCACGTGTATAGTGATCCCAGAGATCAATGCTCACTGAACACACAGAAGCTGAATAACAAGAGTCTTACATCCATACATACCGTCTTACACAAATTATGACCATTATGGTCAAGTCTTACATTGATAAAGCCATAAGGGCTGAACATCAAATGAAACACAAGCAGCGGAAATCTTTGTCAATATGTAGAACCCATTCCATCTGCCTTAACCCTATAGGCATTCTGACTGGGAAACGTCCTAGTTCGCATGTTCGTCTCCAAAGAACTCTTCTGCGAACTCCGGTTCTTCCATGCCTGGTCAATTAAATAACCAATGGCAAGCCAATGAGTACTTTGAAAGTACTCGCAAGCAACCCATGTTTTGGTTCAAGATACAACAATGCATGATATAGGTAAATTTTTGCAGAAAGCTAGTTTTGAGTGCAATGACATGTTCAGCAACTTTGTAAGACATGCATCAGGAGAATTCAAGTAACCATGAGGACAGGTTACAGATATCAACATAAATAGAGTGGGCACCAACCCATCTCAATCACGTTTAGTCCTTTGACTTGACCCAAGTAGTTATCCAAACACACACACTGGTTTGTAAACTCCGGACATAGTTTAAGCAGCACCGCCCAACTGTCCTTGACCGTGGACACGGCTATTCAAATAGTTTTACACTCAGTAGAGGTTGCACATTGTACCCACAAGATCCGGGGAACTTCCGTGTCATCCACGACCCGCGATACCTCATGTACCCGGGGTAAGCACCCGATCACTCCCTTTCCCTAGACGACACTAACAATGAGTCCACTCGTTGTTCCGTGTCCTCATGATGTACATCATACGAGACTCACTCGAGATCGTAACATCCGAGAGGGGACACAACGGTGTATCCGGTGCCCTATAAAGACAGTCATGGCCGCCCTACCTGGCACGACCCCATCCCGAGAGAGAGCACCAACTCTCCCCCGTCACTAGTAATGCGGGCTCCAAGCTAGTATTGACCTAGGTAATCAATAATGCCCTTTCCCATATAAGGGTAGAGTGGTTGTGCATGTAAGGTTGGGACAGTCGACAAATCTTAAATCTAATCCGTTTTCGAAAACAACACACACTTTCCTTGGTACACCACTTCGTCATCAAGTGGTTACCCATCTCGTCATCTCCCTCGTGCATAAGTGGCACTCGACGGGGCTTTCGAAAAGTCCTTTGAAAATACTTTGTCTCCTTCATCATGCATATACTCGTCCCTTTTGCGTAGCATCTACTGTAGCATCATATCTACTCCCACCGGCATAACCCTCATAAGAAGGTAGGGTCATGCATAATGCAAGTATCAACGAGGAAGTAACGGTGGCAACCATCAAAGTGGATACTACCTCATCATGATTCCATTGCAACAACAATATGGTGCTATATGACATGCATAAAAAGGGTTTCATAGACATGGTCAAAGGGCGGCTTGCCTGTTTTAACAAAGTCTTCGAGGTCTTCAAATATCTCTGGTCCAACTTCGGGCATTTCGTCTACTTCGTCAACTATCGTCGAAAACAACCATAATAAGCACACAACAAGGCAAGAATAAAAGTGCTCTAAAAAATGTGAGTTGGACTTTCTAGGATACCTCTGGTCATATGAGGAATGACCAAGGTGATTTCATTGGAAGTGGATCAATGGATATATCTAAACATTTCAATATGATGGAATCAATGGATTTGATGGATCCACAAGTTGTACACAGAATGCCATTTTATAAAAATGAGTAAAAGTACCCATTAATTCAGGCATGATTTTAGAAACATTTAGAAATTGGTTTCACTGGATTTGGAGTTGAAATGAATATAATATGGATTTTTGAAGTGGACTTATGTGGATAAATGACCTTTTTAAAAGGTTCAGTGAAAACCAAGGACAAAAAAAATGTCCACTAGGGCCTATTAAATAGGACTTGATTTATGGAGTCTCTGGAAATTTGAATCATCAAATTTGGAGATCATTTGATTTTTTTTGTGGATTTTACAAATTTACAGAAAAAGAAAAAGAAAAAGGAAAGGGAAAGGGTTTTACCTTTATCCAGCGCACTGGGCGCAGTTTAGTAGTGGGCCGGCCCAGTGGCTCGGCTGGATGGGCAGAGGAGGCGACGTCGGAGGCGGGTTCAAGGAGTGCGCCAACGCTCGAGGAAAGCGGATCCGGTCGAAGCCGTCTCCACTTAAATGGGTGGGGCCCAGCCGCTGGGTCGCTGACGCGCGGGGCCACCTGTCGGGTTCATCCCCAACCTCCCGCTCGAACAGAGCAGAGGCAAGGGGCGGCGTCAGCGGCGAGTTGCCGGTGCCACAAGGCGTCTCCGGCGATGCTCTGCCCACCGGCGTGCCAGGGGACCCTGCCGCGTCCAACCGTGGGTGGCACGATCTCCCCGGGGCACCGGGCTGAGCAAGGTGTTGGCCGTGGTGGACGAGGCCGGCGGTGATGGTGGGCACGGCACTACAGCCACCGGGAGAAGTAACCGGAGTGCGGGGAAGCTTTGGGGGGTCATGGAAAATGGATTGGGACACATAGGTGGAGGGGATGGTGCTCGGGCGTCGCGAATTTAGGCGATGGACGGCGGCTCGGCTTCGGCCTTGGAGGTGGATGAAGGAAATATGCCCTAGAGGCAATAATAAAGTTATTATTTATTTCCTTATTTCATGATAAAAGTTTATTATTAATGCTAGAATTGTATTAACCGGAAATATAATACATGTGTGAATACATAGACAAACATAGTGTCACTAGTATGCCTCTACTTGACTAGCTCGTTTATCAGAGATGGTTATGTTTCCTAGCCATGGACAAAAGAGTTGTCATTTGATTAACGGGATCACATCGTTAGGAGAATGATGTGATTGACTTGACCCATTCCGTTAGCTAAGCACTTGATCGTTTAGTATGTTGCTATTGCTTTCTTCATGACTTATACATGTTCCTGTAACTATGAGATTATGCAACTCCCGTTTGCCGGAGGAACACTTTGGGTACTACCAAACGTCACAACGTAACTGGGTGATTATAAAGGAGTACTACAGGTGTATCCGAAGGTACATGTTGAGTTGGCGTATTTCGAGATTAGGTTTTGTCACTCCGATTGTCGGAGAGGTATCTCTGGGCCCTCTCGGTAATGCACATCATTATAAGCCTTGAAAGCAATGTGACCAATGAGTTGGTTAAAGGATGATGCATTACAAAACGAGTAAAGAGACTTGCCGGTGACGAGATTGAACTAGGTATTGGATATCGACGATCGAATCTCGGGCAAGTAACATACCGATGACAAAGGGAACAACGTATGTTGTTATGCGGTTTGACCGATAAAGATCTTCGTAGAATATGTAGGAGCCAATATGGGCATCCAGGTCCCACTATTGGTTATTGACCGAGAATGGTTTTAGGTCATGTCTACATAGTTCTCAGACCCATAGGGTCCGCACGCTTAACGTTTCGATGGCAGTTTTATTATGAGTTTATAATTTTTGATGTACTGAAGTTTGTTCGGAGTCCCGGATGTGATCACGGACATGACGAGGAGTCTCGGAATGGTCGAGACATAAAGATTGATATATTGGAAGCCTATGTTTGGACGTCGGAATGGTTCCGGGTGAAATCGGCATTTTACCGGAGTACCGGGAGGTTACCGGAACCCCCCGGGGGGTTAATGGGCCTACATGGGCCAAGAGGGAGAAGAGGAAGGAGCAAGGAGGGGGCCGCGCGCCCCTCCCCCACCTAGTCCGAATAGGACAAGGGAAGGGGGGCGGCGCCCCCCTTTCCTTCTCCTCTTCCTCCTCTTTCCCCCTCTCTCCTACTCCAACTTGGAAAAGGGGAGTCCTACTCCCGGTGGGAGTAGGACTCCCCCCTTAGCGCGCCCCCTTAGGCCAGCAGCCTCCTCCCCCTGGCTCCTTTATATACGGGGGTAGGGGGAACCCCATGGACACACAAGTTGATCTACGGATCGTTCCTTAGCCGTGTGCGGTGCCCCCTCCATTATATTCCACCTCGGTCATATCGTCATGGAGTTTAGGCGAAGCCCTGCGCCGGTAGAACATCGTCATCGTCACCACACCGTCGTGCTGACAGAACTCATCTCCGGAGCTCGGCTGGATCGGAGGCCGGAGATCGTCATCGAGCTGAACGTGTGCTGAACTCGGAGGCCCCGTACGTTCGGTGCTTGGATCGGTCGGATCGTGAAGACGTACGACTACATCAACCGCGTTGTCATAACGCTTCCGCTTACGGTCTACGAGGGTACATGGACAATACTCTCCCCTCTCTTTTCTATGCCATCACCATGATCCTGCGTGTGCGTAGGAAATTTTTTGAAATTACTACGTTCCCCAACAGTGGCATCCGAGCCTAGGTTTTATGCGTTGATGTTATATGCACGAGTAGAACACAAGTGAGTTGTGGACGATATAAGTCATACTGCCTACCAGCATGTCATACTTTGGTTCAGCGGTATTGTGAGATGAAGCGGCCCGGACCGACATTACGCGTACGCTTACGCGACACTAGTTTCACCGTTACGAGCACTCGTGCTTAAAGGTGGCTGGCGGGTGTCTGTCTCTCTCACTTTAGTTGAACCGAGTGTGGCTACGCCTGGTCCTTGCGAAGGTTAAAACGGAGTCAATTTGACAAACTATTGTTGTGGTTTTGATGAGTAGGTGAGAACGGTTCTTGCTAAGCCCGTAGCAGCCACGTAAAATTTGCAACAACAAAGTAGAGGACGTCTAACTAGTTTTTGCAGGGCATGCTGTGATGTGATATGGTCAAGACGTGATGCTATACTTTATTGTATGAGATGATCATGTTTTGTAACCGAAGTTATCGGCAACTGGCAGGAGCCATATGGTTGTCGCTTTATTGTATGAAATGCAAACGCCCTGTAATTGCTTTACTTTATTACTAAGCGGTAGCGATAGTCGTAGAAGCAATAGATGGCGTAAACGACAACGATTCTACGATGGAGATCAAGGTGTCGCGCCGGTGACGATGGTGATCACGACGGTGCTTCGGAGATGGAGATCACAAGCACAAGATGATGATGGCCATATCATATCACTTATATTGATTGCATGTGATGTTTATCCTTTATGCATCTTATCTTGCTTTGATTGACGGTAGCATTTTAAGATGATCTCTCACTAAAATTATCAAGTAGTGTTCTCCCTGAGTATGCACCGTTGCCAAAGTTCGTTGTGCCCAGACACCACGTGATGATCGGGTGTGATAAGTTCTACGTCCATCTACAATGGGTGCAAGCCAGTTTTGCACACGCGGAATACTAAGGTTAAACTTGACGAGCCTAGCATATGCAGATATGGCCTCGGAGCACGGAGACCGAAAGGTCGAGCGTGAATCATATAGTAGATATGATCAACATAGTGATGTTCACCATTGAAAACTACTCCATCTCATGTGATGATCGGTTATGGTTTAGTTGATTTGGATCACGTGATCACTTAGATGACTAGAGAGATGTCTGTCTAAGTGGGAGTTCTTAAGTAATATGATTAATTGAACTTAAATTTATCATGAACTTAGTCCTGCTAGTATTTTGCAAATTATGTTGTAGATCAATAGCTCGCGTTGTTGCTTTCATATGTTTATTTTGATATGTTCCTAGAGAAAATTGTGTTGAAAAATGTTAGTAGCAATGATGCGGATTGGATCCGTGATCTGAGGTTTATCCTCATTGCTGCACAGAAAAATTATGTCCTTAATGCACCGCTAGGTGACAGACCTATTGCAGGAGCAGATGCAGACGTTATGAACGCTTGGCTAGCTCAACATGATGACTACTTGATAGTTTTGTGCACCATGCTTTATGGCTTAGAATCGGGACTTCAAAGACATTTTGAACGTCATGGACCATATGAGATGTTCCAAGAATTGAAGTTAATATTTCAAGCAAATAACCGAGTTGAGAGATATGAAGTCTCCAACAAGTTCTATAGCTAAAAGATGGAGGAGAATCGCTGAACTAGTGAGCATGTACTTAGATTATCTGGGTACTTCAATCGCTTGAATCAAGTGGGAGTTAATCTTCCCGATAAGATAGTGATTGACAAAATTCTCTAGTCACCATCACTAAGTTACTAGAACTTCGTGATGAACTATATTATGCAAGGGATGACGTAAACGATTCCCAAGCTCTTCGTGATGTTGAAATCGATGAAGGTAGAAATCAAGAAAGAGCATCAAGTGTTGATGATTGACAAGACCACTAGTTTCAAGAGAAGGGCAAAGGGAAAGAAAGGGAACTTCAAGTGGAAAGACAAGCAAGTTGTCACTCCCGTGAAGAAGACCAAAGCTGGACCAAAGCCTGAAACTATGTGCTTACACTGCAAAGGAAATGGTCACTGGAAGCGGAAATGCTCTAAATATTTGGTGGATAAGAAGGATGGCAAAGTGAACAAGGGTATATTTGATATACAGGTGTTTGATGTGTGCCTTACTAGTGTTTATAGTAGCCCCTGAGTATTTGATACTTGTTCGGTTGGTAAGATTAGTAACTTGAAACAGGAGTTACAGAATAAACAGAAACTAGTTGAGGGTGAAGTGACGATGAGTGTTGGAAGTAGTTCCAAGACTGATATGATCATCATCGCACACTCCCTATACTTTCGGGATTAGTGTTGAACCTAAATAAGTGTTATTTGGCATTTGTGTTGAGCATGAATATGATTTGATCGTGTTTATTGCAATATGTTTATTCATTTAAAAACAGAGAATAATTGTTGTTCTGTTTACATGAATAAAACCTTCAATGGTCATACACCCAATGAAAATAGTTTGTTGGATCTCGATCGTAGTGATACACATATTCATAATATTGAGGCCAAAAGATGCAAAGTTAATAATGATAGTGCAACTTATTTGTGGCACTGCCGTTTAGGTCATATTGGTGTAAAGCGCATGAAGAAACTCCATGCTGATGGGATTTTGGAATCACTTGATGCTTGCGAACCGTGCCTCATGGGCAAGATGACTAAAACGCCGTTCTCCGGAACAATGGAGCGAGCAACTGACTTATTGGAAATAATACATACTGATGTATACGATCCGATGAGTGTTGAGGCTCGCGGCGGGTATCATTATTTTCTGACCTTCACAGATGATTTGAGCAGATATTGGTATATCTACTTGATGAAACATAAGTCTGAAATAGTTGAAAGATTCAAAGAATTTCAGAGTGAAGTGGAAAATCATCGTAACAAGAAAATAAAGTTTCTGCGATCTGATCATGGAGATGAATATTTGAGTTACGAGTTTGGTCTTCAATTAAAACAATGTGGAATAGTTTCACAGCTCACGCCACATGGAACACCACAATGTTATGGTGTGTCCGAACGTCTTAACCGCACTTTATTTGATATGGTGCGATCTATGATGTCTCTTACCGATTTACCACTATCATTTTGGGGTTATGCATTAGAGACAGCTGCATTCACTTTAAATAGGGCACCATCAAAATCCATTGAGATGACACCTTATGAACTGTGGTTTGGCGAGAAACCAAAAGTTGTCGTTTCTTAAAGTTTGGGGCTGCGATGCTTATGTGAAAAAGTTTCAACCTGATAAGCTCAAACCCAAATGGGAGAAGTGCGTCTTCATAGAATACCCAAAGGTAACTATTGGGTACACCTTCTATCACAGATCCGAAGGCAAGTTATTCGTTGCTAAGATGGATCCTTTCTAGAGAAGAAGTTTCTCTCGAAAGAAGTGAGTGGGAGGAAAGTAGAGCTTGATAAGGTAATTGTACCTTCTCCCAAATTGGAAAGTAGTTCATCACAGAAATCAGTTCCAGTGATTGCTACACCAATTAGTGAGGAAGCTAATGATGATGATCATGAAACTTAAGATCAAGTTACTACAGAACCTCGTAGGTCTTCCAGAGTAAGATCCACACCAGAATGGTGTAGTAATCATGTTCTGGAAGTCATGTTACTAGACCATGATGAACCTACGAACTATGAGGAAGCGATGATGAGCCCAGATTCGGCAAAATGGCTTGAGGCCATAAAATCTGAGATATGATCCATGTATGAGAACAAAGTATGGACTTTGATTGACTTGCTCGATGATCAGCAAGCGATGTTAAATGAATGGATCTTCAAGAGGAAGACGGACACTGATAGTAGTGTTACTATCTACCAAGCTCGACTTGTTGCGAAAGGTTTTCAACAAGTTCAAGGTGTTGAATACGATGAGATTTTCTCACTTGTATCAATGCTTAAGTCTGTCTGAATCATGTTAGCAATTGCCACATTTTATGAAATCTGGCAAATGGATGTCAAAACTGCTTTCCTTAATGGATTTATTAAAGAAGAGTTGTATATGATGCAACCAGAAGGTTTTGTCAATCGTAAAGGTGCTAACAAAAAGTGCAAGCTCCAGCGATCCATCTATGGACTGGTGCAAGCATCTCGGAGTTGGAATATACGCTTTGATAAGTTGATCAAAGCATATAGTTTTATATGGACTTATGATGAAGCCTGTATTTACAATAAAGTGAGTGGGAGCACTACAGCCTTTCTGATTAGTATATGTGAGTGACATATTGTTGATCAGAAATGATGTAGAATTTTTCTGCAAAGCATAAAGGAGTGTTTTAAAGGAGTTCTTTAAAAAGAAAAAGACCTCAGTAAAAGCTACTTACATATTGAGCATCAAGATCTATTGAGATAGATCAAGACGCTTGATAAGATTTTCAATGAGTACATACCTTGGCAAGATTTTGAAATAGTTCAAAATGGAACAGTCAAAGAAAGAGTTCTTGCCTGTGTTGCAAAGGTATGAAATTGAGTAAGACTCAAATCCCGACCACAGCAGAAAACAGAAAGAGAATGAAAAGTCATTCCCTATACCTCAGTCATAGGTTCTATAAAGTATGCTATGCTATGTACCAGACCTATTGTATACCTTGCTCTGAATTTGGCAAGGGAGTAAAATAGTGATCTAGGAGTAGATCACTGGACATTGGTCAAGAATATCCTTAGTAAGGACTAAGGAGATGTTTCTCGATTATGGAGGTGATAAAAGAGTTTGTTTTAAAAGTTACATCAGTGCAAACTTTTACACTGATCCAGATGACTCTAAGTCTCAATCTGGATACATATTGAAAGTGGGAGAAATTAGCTAGAGTAGCTCCGTGCAGAGCACTGTGGACATAAAATATTTGCAAAATACATACAGCTCTGAATGTGATAGACCCGTTGACTAAGCTTCTCTCACGAGCAAAACATGATCACACCTTAGTACTCTTTGGGCGTTAATCACATAGCGATGTGAACTAGATTATTGACTCTAGTAAACCCTTTGGATGTTGGTCACATGATGATGTGAACTATGGGTGTTAATCATATACAGATATGAATATTGGTGTTAAATCACATGGCGATGTGAACTAGATTATTGACTCTAGTGCAAGTGGGAGACTGAAGGAAATATGCCCTAGAGGCAATAATAAAGTTATTATTTATTTCCTTATTTCATGATAAATGTTTATTATTCATGCTAGAATTGTATTAACCGGAAACATAATACATGTGTGAATACATAGACAAACATAGTGTCACTAGTATGCCTCTACTTGACTAGCTCGTTTATCAGAGATGGTTATGTTTCCTAGCCATGGACAAAAGAGTTGTCATTTGATTAACGGGATCACATCATTAGTAGAATGATGTGATTGACTTGACCCATTCCGTTAGCTTAGCACTTGATCGTTTAGTATGTTGCTATTGCTTTCTTCATGACTTATACATGTTCCTGTAACTATGAGATTATGCAACTCCCGTTTACCGGAGGAACACTTTGGGTACTACCAAATGTCACAACGTAACTGGGTGATTATAAAGGAGTACTACAGGTGTCTCCGAAGGTACATGTTGAGTTGGCGTATTTCGAGATTAGGTTTTGTCACTCCGATTGTCGGAGAGGTATCTCTGGGCCCTCTCGGTAATGCACATCATTATAAGCCTTGCAAGCAATGTGACCAATGAGTTGGTTACGGGATGATGCATTACAGAACGAGTAAAGAGACTTGCCGGTGACGAGATTGAACTAGGTATTGGATATCGACGATCGAATCTCAGGCAAGTAACATACCGATGACAAAGGGAACAACGTGTGTTGTTATGCGGTTTGACCAATAAAGATCTTCGTAGAATATGTAGGAGCCAATATGGGCATCCAGGTCCCACTATTGGTTATTGACCGAGAATAGTTTTAGGTCATGTCTACATAGTTCTCGAACCCGTAGGGTCCGCACGCTTAACGTTTCGATGACAGTTTTATTATGAGTTTATAAGTTTTGATGTACCGAAGTTTGTTCGGAGTCCCGGATGTGATCACGGACATGACGAGGAGTCTCGGAATGTTCGAGACATAAAGATTGATATATTGGAAGCCTATGTTTGGACATCGGAATGGTTCCGGGTGAAATCGACATTTAACCGGAGTACCGGGAGGTTACCGGAACCCCCCGGGGGGTTAATGGGCCTACATGGGCCAAGAGGGAGAAGAGGAAGGAGCAAGGAGGGGGCCGCGCGCCCCTCCCCCTCCTAGTCTGAATAGGACAAGGGAAGGGGGGCGGCGCCCCCCCTTTCCTTCTCCTCTTCCTCCTCTTTCCCCCTCTCTCCTACTCCAACTTGGAAAAGGGGAGTCCTACTCCCGGTGGGAGTAGGACTCCCCCCTTGGCGCGCCCCCTTAGGCCGGCGGCCTCCTCCTCCCTGGCTCCTTTATATACGGGGGTAGGGGGCACCCCATGGACACAAAAGTTGATCTACGGATCGTTCCTTAGCCGTGTGCGGTGCCCCCCTCCACTATATTCCACCTCGGTCATATCGTCGCGGAGTTTAGGCGAAGCCCTACGCCATTAGAACATCATCATCGTCACCACACCGTCGTGCTGATAGAACTCATCTCCGGAGCTCGTCTGGATCGGAGGCCGGAGATCGTCATCGAGCTGAACGTGTGCTGAACTCGGAGGCCCCGTACGTTCGGTGCTTGGATCGGTCGGATCGTGAAGACGTATGACTACATCAACCGTGTTGTCATAATGCTTCCGCTTATGGTCTACGAGGGTACGTGGACAATACTCTCCCCTCTCGTTGCTATGCCATCACCATGATCTTGCGTGTGCGTAGGAATTTTTTTGAAATTACTACGTTCCCCAACAGTGGATGGGGGCACGGGAGGAAGAATGGCGCGGTCCGGGGGGTCCAGGGGAGGGAGAGAGGGCAGTTGGAGACGAGATACGGCTCGGGGGTGGCCTTTAAATAGGCGGGCAACGGTCCACCGAGGGCTCGTGCGCCGGCGAGCTCGTTGCCGTCGCCATGGGTCACGGGAGCTCGTCGTGTTGTGTCTGGGGCGTTCCTGGATTCGGTCCAGAGCTAGGGGAGAGAATAGAGAGAGGAGGGTGGCCAGGGGCACCGCGCTTGTGAGTTTGCTCATTGGAGCTCTCGGGCGGCCGGCGCGCGTGTGAGAAGAGGCAGCAGGAGGGAGAAGGAGGAGGGGGACCAGGCTGTGGCGTGTTGCGGACGTCGAGGAGCATCGTCGGGCGCGCTGGGGAGGCCCGAGGTGGCCGGAGGTGCTTGGCAGGGGGCGGCTACAGTGCGGGAGCGCACTGTAGCACGCTCCAGAGCGTGCCTTTGGCTGCCATGGCATTGTTTAAGGGGCAGGGGCGTGCCCACTCATGTCTGGTAGCGCTAGGGAGAAGTAAACAAGTGGGGAGGGGCATTGGATGCCCTGGAGATCCACTGGAGTGAGGAGGGACGTGAGAAAGGAGAAGAATGTTGTTGTCCAGGAGGGTAAATGGGGTGTTTCACCCCTCAATCATTGAGCACTGGCCAGGGGGAGGTTACTGGTGGGTAGAAGAGGTCTAAGTGGGGCTGTGGTAAAAAGTTGAGGCCATGGAGAAGAGTGGAAGTGGTCAAAACAGGGGTTTTAGTAAAATGGCAGAAGGTGTTTGTTGTTGGTTTGGGCAAGAAGATGAACTCCTCTTGTCATGAGGCTTGACAGGGTCAAATGGCATGAGATAATAAGGGGTATCACCAATATTGAGTTCATTTGGGCAAAGTTGCCAATGCAACTTTTGTAAACCCTAGAAATCAACAGAAATGGACTTGTGTAGATCTAGTTGAGCAAATCACTTCTCCTTGATGCACCACTTGGTTTAGTGGCTTCATTTGGTCATGTGAATATGCTCACCAAAGTTGGGGTCAAGGAGAGAAAGTTGGTAGTACAAAGTTGTTCAAATTAGATTCTGGTCAGAGAGGGTTTTGGGGCACTTTGATCAATAGAACATTTTCTCCAACTTGTGCCATTTGGTCTAGATGAATGATTAGGCCACTTGAGCATGTTTACAAGATTTGAGAGCATTTGGACATCTTTGGCAATGTAAAGTTGCTCAAACTTCAAAATGGACACAAATGGTTTTGAGGGGCTTTCATGGGGTTATTCTATTCTCCCTGAGATGATACTTGTCAAGATCATCCAACATGTCATATGTGACATGCTAGAATTTTCTTGGAATTTTTAGAGAATATTTCCTTTGTAAATATTTCAAAAGCTTGAAATATCCAGAAAGGGTTAATGAGGGGTTTGACCAATATTTTGAACATGACCATGTGTTGAAACTCTTATATATGGACAATATATGTCAACTGAGTTTCCCTGAAATTTTTCAAATATTTTCAAAACAATAAAATAAATTTTCCCTATTAAAGACCATTTCTGGCCCTAAGAAATAGCTTTTAAATAAAATAGGAAAATAACTTTTATAATTATATTTTTTGTGGTTTATGGGAATCCTACATCTAATAGGATTCAAATATATTTTTGGAAAGATTTTTACTGCCCTTAATTAAGTACTTCCAGTGCAAATCTCAATTCAGGGGGTTTTGGAAAACTAAATTTTGAAGATACTATTTGGCCAAATTATTTTTGTAAGAAATTATTTTTATGTCCTATACACATGGCATGATCATTGGTCAAGGTTTTTGGATCAAGGGGAAGGAGTATAAGGGTTGGAGAATTTATTTGATTTTTAGAGCACATGCAAACAACAGTCAAACATTCAATCAAAGCAAAGACAAAACACTCAAAAGTTTTTGTCAAACCACATTTTATCATGATTTATCATCTTAAGTGTTGTGCCATGAAAATCACGGTGTGACAGACCTACCCCCCTTACAAGAATCTCATCCTCGAGATTCCCAAACTAGGCGCGGAAAGGGATACAGAAACTTGGATCTGGGGCAGTCTTCAAGTCCTCATGTTGCTTATGCTTCCGTGTAGTGCTTCATTGAGCTTGAAGTACTTGATGGTGTGGCTTCGTGTATGACGCTCTTCTTGATCCAGGTTGCTAATGTGTAGCTCACGGTAGGTTAGATTGGGCTAGGGGTCGATGGCTCGGTGGTAACTCTAGCTGGTAGCTGGTAACTTCCGGGGTTGTGTCATGGGGAAACATTACGCACAATGGGTAACTCAGGTGGTAACTCTAGCTGGTAGCTGTCTTCTCTTCGCCTCGTAGTGATCTCAGAGGTGGTTGTTAAACCTTGGAGTGATCTCGAAGGGGGCCGATGAATCTTGGTGTGGGTCTCCTAGTTATGGAAATGCTTGGTTCCTTAGAGAGGAGTGGCTTGCAGATACACATGGTCTTCGACGAGGAAGTTCACTTCTTGACGATGGGGTTGGTATAGTTCTTCCTCCTTGACTTGGCGGTCTTCGGATGTTCCCTAACCAGCTGAACGGTTCTTCTTTGGTCTTCGGGTAGACAAGTGGGTCACCAATCCAAGTTCTTCGTGAAGTCTCCGTTCATGGGGTACATAAGGTAGGCTGAGGCATTGGTGGTGGTCACAGTTGAGTACTGGCCAAGGTCTTCTCGACCTAGAGCCAAGGCCCAGGGTCATGACCCAACCACGTTGTGGCTTGGTGGGTCTTAGGGGTTTCAAGGATTCAAGTGTGTGGGTGAACGTTTATCATCTTATCCTTAAGCATAGTTTCTGAGATGCCAATTGTTCTATCTAGTCTTCCAAGCAATCACTTTATATCACCGAAAGCATCATCTCATATAGATAAACTCCAATTGTCACTTAGGTTATTCATGTCCTCCTGACCCTCGAGAGGAGGTAGCAAAAATCATACGCGTCAACTATCCCCAAACTCATGTGTGTGGCTACCCCTAAAAATCCATGGGTAGAGCATACAAGCTTCCAAGCTGGAATAAAATAGGACAATCCAAGTGCTCATCCTATTCTTCCAAGGTCCAAGATAGTGCATCTCTATCCTAAGGAAACACGTCGTATGCCACTCCAGATCTTGTTTCCTTCCTATGAATCAACTCCAACAGCCCATTAATTTCCATCAATTACTACATAATCTATTAATTCCAAAAATCCAATGTCTATGGTGTTCCCCGTGATCTCCTAATGTTCCTATAATCCCCAGATACTTGAAAGGGCTATTTTTGCTATAGTCAGTCCATCGATTCCCATTATTTTGATCTAGTAATACTCCAAGGTCAAGCTCATAAAGATGCCTAAATAAACTCTGACAATTAGTCCAATCTCCTAGCTTATCGTCCACCGAGAAACATGGTATCATGATCGAGATCATCAGTCTAAATCCAATTTACTCCGAACCATGTAGACATACTCAACATCTATATTCAACTAGAATCAGCTACTTAAATCCAAATCTCTTGTCCAATGAGAATTCCTACATGTTCCCCAAGTCATTTACGTAATATCAACTGTCTCCTAACAATATCCCATGGCTAAGTTAAATCCAAATACTTCCAAGAATTCTAGCTTGCGAACACAATTATCCTACTAAATCCAATTTACTTAGGGGTAATGAAAGTTATGCTAATCTATACTCATGGTCCCACCAAGTTCACCTACCAACATCAAAGCCTCATAATCCACCAAATAGTCTCGGACGATTCCTCAAAGTCATTGATATAAACTCACCAAGTCATTTGTCCACTGTTCCTATATCCTTAAATTGGTCTCCCCTATGGCATCGTCAGTTTTGGTGCTATCTTAGGTTGATAATGTGCTCGTTCACTATGTCCACTAGTTTCCTAATGAACCCAGTGATAAGCAAGGTTACGGAGGCTTAACAGGTTCTCTTGCAATTCTGTGGGTTAAGCACATGGTTAAGGATTCGAGCTGGGGTATCTTATGAAGTCTCGAAGGGTCTAGGAATGGGTTTCTAATCTTGAGGTGTAAACATACGGGGTTGTACTTGGTCGAGGAGGTTGTAGCAAAAGTCTTCAGTGCTTGTTGGTCGCCGAGGTGGAATCCTTGGTGCATATTGTCTTGCTTGTCTTCAGTTGAGGAGAGAGATGAGAGGGAAAAGTAGCATAGAGGAGGCGGGATGCCTAAAGGGGGTTCTATAGTGCAAGTGCAAACAATCAGGTGCAAAAGGGGCCAAATACAAGCATTAAGATAAGGAAGGTGATATAGACGCGTACTTGCTGCCTAGGGCAAAAGTGCGACCTATATCAAAACACAAACAAATAAAAACAAGCAACACACAATCATGGTTCTATTCGAATTATCATACGAACTCGACTGCGCATAGGGGGTACACTACTCATCCTACCCTAGGGGTTCTCGGACTCACTAGTCGTGCCTTGTGCCTCATGCAGTCTTCTGAGTTTTCCTCAGGTGTTGCTACGTCTCTTGTAGTTGTTTGATGAAACAATCTGGGTTGAGCCTGAAGAATCTTCAACAACTTCTCTCCTGATGAGGTGATGGGGTGAAGGTGGCTCCTCGTGGCTAGCATTGACTTGATCTTCTCTTGTCTTCTTAATCATGACGATCACTTTTGCATTTTTAAGGTGTTGGCGGTTCCATGTGGCACTCCTTTATGCAATGACATTAACAAGGCATAATAGAGGCCCAATCTGTCGGACACATTGAGGACAATATCGTCACAGAGAGCGGGGGATGAAGAGAACCATTTTCCTGCTCACTATAGTGAGGCGGACCAAATGGCTAGGTTCTCATCCACCGGTGGTTGCCGATACAACAACGGTAGTGACAGGGTTACTCTATTAGCGATGTATATCATGATCTTGCATATCCTATGCCCTGATCATCGTAGGCTAAGGTTGCATCATCTTGGGGCAGTGTCAAGGGTGTCACCATCTCCTGGGTCTTTAGGTCCTCATTCCTTGAGGATGTATCTTCTGTTGGTATCGTCTTGTTGTGATGTCGCCAATCTTGTGTTCAGGAGATGTGGGTGAACTTCTGGCAAGGCATCTTCCTTCTAGATTATCCGCGAGGATTACAAGGAATCCAGTGGCCAGGGGCATAAGGGTTCTAGCGCCAAAAGGTTTTGAAGGGGAAGAGATTAATAAGGAAAGTATACCTTAGTTTTCGAAAAACTGAGAAGGGAAGAGAAGTATAGATAGTTTTGAAAACTAGTAGTTGTTTTGGAAATAGTTTTACCCTAACTAACGACCATGCTAACTAAGGCTTCCTACAGTCAGGATGGCTCTGATACCAGCTCTGTGGGGACCCCGACTCATAAGTCGAGATCACCGAATGCACGTGTATAGTGATCCCAGAGATCAATGCTCACTGAACACACAGAAGCTGAATAACAAGAGTCTTACATCCATACATACCGTCTTACACAAATTATGACCATTATGGTCAAGTATTACATTGATAAAGCCTTAAGGGCTGAACATCAAATGAAACACAAGCAGCGGAAATCTTCGTTGATAAGTAGAACCCATGCCATCTGCCTTAACCCTACAGGCATTCTGACTGGGAAACGTCCTAGTTCGCATGTTCGTCTCCAAAGAACTCTTCTTCGAACTCCAGTTCTTCCATGCCTGGTCAATTAAATAACCAGTGGCAAGCCCATGAGTACTTTGAATGTACTCGCAAGCAACCCATGTTTTGGTTCAAGATACAACAATGCATGATATAGGTAAATTTTTGCAGAAAGCTAGTTTTGAGTGCAATGACATGTTCAACAACTTTGTAAGACATGCATCAAGAGAATTCAATTAACCATGAGGACAGGTTACAGATATCAACATAAATAGAGTGGGCACCAACCCATCTCAATCACGTCAAGTCCTTTGACTTGACCCAAGTAGTTATCCAAACACACACACTGGTTTGTAAACTGTGGACATAGTTTAAGCAGCACCGACCAACTGTCCTTGATCGTGGACACGGCTATTCGAATAGTTTTACACTCTGCAGAGGTTGCACACTGTACCCACAAGATCCGGGGAACTTCCGTGTCATCCACGACCCGCGATACCTCAAGTACCCAGGGTAAGCACCCGATCACTACCTTTCCCTAGACGACACTAACAAGGAGTCCACTCGTTGTTCCGTGTCCTCACGATGTACATCATACGAGACTCACTCGAGATCGTAACATCCGAAAGGGGACAAAACAGTGTATCCGGTGCCCTGTAAAGACAGTGATGGCCGCCCTACCTGGCACGACCCCGTCCCGAGAAAGAGCGCTAACTCTCCCCCGTCACTAGTAATGCGGGCTCCAAGCTAGTATCGACCTAGGTAATCAATAATGCCCTTTCCCATATAAGGGTAGAGTGGTTGCGCATGTAAGGTTGGGACAGTCGACAAATCTTAAATCTAATCCGTTTTCGAAAACAACACACACTTTCCTTGGTACACCACTTTGTCACTGGTTACCCATCTCGTCATCTCCCTCGGGCATAAATGGCACCCGACGGGGTTTTCGAAAAGTCCTTTGAAAATACTGTGTCTCCTTCATCATGCATATACTCGTCCCTTTTGCGTAGCATCTATTGTAGCATCATATCTACTCCCACTGGCATAACCCTCATAAGAAGGTAGGGTCTTGCATAATGCAAGTATCAATGAGGAAGTAATGGTGGCAACCATCAAAGTGGATACCACCTCATCTAGATTCCGTTGCAAAAACAATATGGTGCTATATGACATGCATAAAAAGGGTTTCATAGACATGGTCAAAGGGCTGCTTGCCTGTTTTAACAAAGTCTTCGAGGTCTTCAAATATCTCTGGTCCAACTTCGGGCATTTCGTCTACTTCGTCAACTATCGTCGAAAACAACCATAATAAGCAACATGACAAGGCAAGAATAAAAGTGCTCTAAAAAATGTGAGTTGGACTTTCTAGGATACCTCTGGTCATATGAGGAAGGACCAAGGTGATTTCATTGGAAGTGGATCAATGGATATATCTATACATTTCAATATGATGGAACCAATGGATTTGATGGATCCACAAGTTGTACACAGAATGCCATTTTATAAAAATGAGTAAAAGTACCCATTAATTCAGGCATGATTTTAAAAACATTTAGAAATTGGTTTCACTGGATTTGGAGTTGAAATGAATATAATATGGATTTTTGAAGTGGACTTATGTGGATAAATGACCTTTTTAAAAGGTTCGGTGAAAACCAAGGAAAAAAAATGTCCACTGGGCCTATTAAATAGGACTTGATTTATGGAGTCTCTGGAAATTTGAATCATCAAATTTGGAGTTCATTTGATTTTTTTGTGGATTTTACAAATTTACAGAAAAAGAAAAAGAAAAAGGAAAGGGAAAGGGTTTTACCCTTATCCAGCGCACTGGGCGCAATTTAGCAGTGGGCCGGCCCAGTGGCTCGGCTGGACGGGCAGAGGAGGCGACGTCGGAGGCGGGTTCAAGGAGTGCGCCAACGCTCGAGGAAAGCGGATCCGGCCGAAGCCGTCTCCACTTAAACGGGCGGGGCCCAGCCGCTGGGTCGCCGACGCGTGGGGCACCTGTCGAGTTCATCCCCAACCTCCCGCTCGAAGAGAGCAGAGGAAAGGGGCGGCGTCAGCGGTGACTTGCCGGCTCCACAAGGCGTCTCCGGCGATGCTCTGCCCACCGGCGTGCCCAGGGGACCCTGCCGCGTCCAACCATGGGTGGCACGATCTCCCCGGGGCACCGGGCTGAGCAGGGTGTTGGCCGCGGCGGACGAGGCCGGAGGTGATGGTGGGCATGGCACTACAGCCACCAGGAGAAGTAACCGGAGTGCGGGGAAGCTTTGGGGGGTCGTGGAAAATGGATTGGGACGCATAGGTGGAGGGGATGGTGCTCGGGCGTCACGAATTTAGGCGATGGATGGCGGCTCGGCTTCGGCCTTGGAGGTGGATGGGGGCACGGGAGGAAGAATGGCGCGGTCCTGGGGGTCCAGGGGAGGGAGAGAGGGCAGTTGGAGACGAGATAGGGCTCGGGGGTGGCCTTTAAATAGGCGGGTGATGGTCCACCGAGGGCTCATGCGCCGGCGAGCTCGTTGCCGTTTCCACGGGTCACGGGAGCTTGTCGTGGTGTGTCTGGGGCATTCCTGGATTCGGTCCAGAGTTAGGGGAGAGAATAGAGAGAGCAGGGGGGCCAGGGGCACCGCGCGTGTGAGTTTGCTCATTGGAGCTCTCGGGCGGCTGGCGCGTGTGTGAGCATAGGCAGCAGGAGGGAGAAGGAGGAGGGGGACCAGGCTGTGGCGTGTTGCGGACGTCGAGGAGCATCGTCGAGCGCGCTGGGGAGGCCCGAGGTGGCCGGAGGTGCTTGGCAGGGGGCGGCTACAGTGAGGGAGTGCACTGTAGCGCGCTCCAGAGCGTGCCTTTGGCTGCCATGGCATGGTTTAAGGGGCAGGGGCGTGCCCACTCATGTCTGGTAGCGCTAGGGAGAAGTAAACATGTGGGGAGGGGCATTGGATGCCCTGGAGATCCACTGGAGTGAGGAGGGAGGTGAGAAAGGAGAAGAATGCGGCTGTCTAGGAAGGTAAATGGGGTGTTTCACCCCTCAATCATTGAGCAATGGCCAGGGGGAGGTTACTGGTGGGTGGAAGAGGTCTAGGTGGGGCTGTGGTAAAAATTTGAGGCCATGGAGAAGAGTGGAAGTGGTCAAAACAAGGGTTTTAGTAAAATGGCAGAAGGTGTTTGTTGCTGGTTTGGGCAAGAAGATGAACTCCTCTTGTCATGAGGCTTGACAGGGTCAAATGGCATGAGATAATAAGGGGTATCACCAATATTGAGTTCATTTGGGCAAAGTTGCCAATGCAACTTTTGTAAACCCTAGAAATCAACAGAAATGGACTTGTGTAGATCTAGTTGAGCAAATCACTTCTCCTTGATGCATCACTTGGTTTAGTGGCTTCATTTGGTCATGTGAATATGCTCACCAAAGTTGGGGTCAAGGAGAGAAAGTTGGTAGTACAAAGTTGTTAAAATTAGATTCTGGTCAGAGAGGGATTTGGGGCACTTTGATCAGTAGAACATTTTCTCCAACTTGTGCCATTTGGTCTAGATGAATGATTAGGCCACTTGAGCATGTTTACAATATTTGAGAGCATTTGGACATGTTTGGCAATGTAAAGTTGCTCAAACTTCAAAATGGACAGAAATGGTTTTGAGGGGATTTCATGGGGTTATACTATTCTCCATAAGATGATACTTGTCAAGATCATCCAACATGTCATATGTGACATGCTAGAATTTTCTTGGAATTTTTAGAGAATATTTCCTTTGTAAATATTTCAAAAGCATGAAATATCCAGAAAGGGTTAATGAGGGGTTTGACCAATATTTTGAACATGACCATGTGTTGAAACTCTTATATATGGACAATATATGTCAACAGAGTTTCCCTGATTTTTTCAAATATTTTTAAAACAATAAAATAATTTTTCCCTATTAAAAACAATTTCTGGCCCTAAGAAATAGCTTTTAAATAAAATTGGAAAATAACTTTTATAATTATATTTTTTTGGTTTATGGGAATCCTACATCTAATAGGATTCAAATATATTTTTGGAAAGATTTTTACTGCCCTTAATTAAGTACTTGAAGTGCAAATCTCAATTCATGGGGTTTTGGAAAACTAAATTTTGAAAATACTATTTGGCCAATTTATTTTTGTAAGAAATTATTTTTATGTCCTATACACATGGCATGATCATTGGTCAAGGTTTTTGGATCAAGGGGAAGGAGTATAAGGGTTGGAGAATTTATTTGATTTTTAGAGCACTTGCAAACAATAGTCAAACATTCAATCAAAGCAAAGACAAAACACTCAAAAGTTTTTGTCAAACCACATTTTATCATGATTTATCATCTTAAGTGTTGTGCCATGAAAATCAGGGTGTGACATCAGCAATCCCATTATCATGGGTATCAAGACTAGCAAAGCTTAAAAGGGTATGGAAAGGATAGTGGTGAGGTTGCAGCAGCGGCTAAGCAATGTATGGTGGCTAACTTACGAGTACAAGAATAAGATGAGAAGCTACGCAAACGGTCGCAAACTAGTAATGATCAATAAGTGATCCTGAACTACTTACGTTCAAACATAACCCCATCGTGTTCTCTTCTCGACCCACTCGAAAAGAGACCATCACGGTTACACACGCGGTTGGTGTATTTTAATACGAATCTTGTGTCAAGTTCTCTACAACAGGACATTAAAAATTCCCATCTGCCACATAACCGCGGGCACGGCTTTCGAAAGTTTAAACCCTGCAGGGGTGTCCCAACTTAGCCCATTATAAGCTCACGATCCGCAGAGACAATCCTCCATCGCGGGACATCCGATCAAACTCGGGGTCCCGGTGCACAAGACATTTCAACAATGGTAAAACTAATCCAACAAAGCCTCCCGGCATTTCGGCACCCTCATTGTAGCCGCGCGTATCTAGTCTCAGGACACGTCCGGACGGGAAAGCTTACGAGTAAAACCAGATCCTCGGATTGCCCCGTGGTGGCCCCGCAGTCTGCCCATTTGGGACCAACACCATCAGCGCTGGCCCCACCCTATATGTAGAAAAAATCCTCGGGTTCATGACGCCCTATTTAAATTTATTATTTAGTTTAAGTATTATTATGGCAAGTGTTTAAACCAATGTTGGGCCTTGCTAGAAGAGTTTTATTCAAAGCGAACTGTCAAGAGGGGCCCATAAACTCACACAGTGTTAGGACGCAAAATCAAGGAACATAACACCGGTATGACGGAAACTAGGGCGGCAAGAGTGGAACAAAACACCAGGCATAAGGCGGAGCCTTCCTCCCTTTACCAAGTATATAGATGCATTAATTAAATAAGAGATATTGTGATATCCCAACATAAACATTATCCAACATGGAGCATTCTTCAACTTCACCTGCAACTACCAACGCTATAAGAGGGTCTGAGAAAAGTGGTAAGATAGCCAAACAACATTTGCTAGGAAAGGTGAACAGGTTAGAGGATGACATGGCAATTTGGGAGGCTTGATAAGCAAGTGATGGGTAGCACAGCATAGCGATAGAACGAAGCAACTAGCATAGCAATGATAGTAGTGAGATCCAAGGTGACGGTCATCTTGCCTGAAATCCCGCTAGGAAGAAGAATGAGGCGATGAAGAAGACGAACAGATTAAGACGAACCAAGCGTAGGCAAATGAATCCTCACGATCGCAACAAAACAGGAACTATCGAGAAGAAGCACAACCGGAAAGAAGCAAACAACATGGTAAAGACACAACACATAAACATGACATGATGCACAATCAATCATGATGCATGACAAAGGCTATATGATGCTACTCATGGCAAGAGATGAAGCATACAAGAATACCACATCAAAGCAAGTTTAAATGGGGCTGGAAACAAGATATAACAAATCCGGTAAGTCCTCATATGCAAATTTCGAAATTGGTCTAGATCTGAACAAACCTTAAGTTGGAGTTGTTAAACAGCAAGTTTAAGAGCACCATGATGATCTACACGAAATTCTAGTCAAGTTACATATAAAGTTCATTTAATTCGGAGCTACGGCCTAGAAGATATGAGCAACACTAATTAAAAATGGCATTGATGCAAAAAGCATCCAAACATCAAGTAAATACCTCAAAACAAGGATGCAACATGATAATATGAAACTACATGCAAAATAAAGCAAGTTTCATATAGAGCATGCTTAAAATGGAGCAACGGTGCAACACACACTCCAAACAAAATATAACAACAATCTGCCCAAAACAGCAAGTTGGCACTTTGCAATCATCAAAACAACATGCTACAGGAATCATATGAGCATAAACATGACATGCACTTCACTTACAGATAACATACTTGAAATATCATTAAGGTTCAGGTTCATAGGCATCAAGATTAAACTAATATGATCAATGCAAAAAGCAACTTTATAACACAGGAGCATATGCATGAACAGAGTTAATATGATGAAAACTTGAGAGCAAGAAAGAGACAAGCTATGCAAGTATATCTAGCAACCAAGGGCATGGCATCAAAATACACATAACAAAGAGAAAATAACATCAGGGCACCATATACATATGACTCATGGATTAGTGGGAACCAACATGACAAGATTGAATATTGAAACAGTTTCAGCAAGTGTAAAACAGCAACATTATGATAGCATGTTTGCAAGCATGAAATAGAGGCATATGAGCACCAAAATTAACAACCATGGCATTTAAACAAATTACACATAACATAATTCAAAACATGTAATTGGAGCATCTCCAGAAGAGGCATGGAATGCTCAACAACAAGCTCACAACGAGGCATCATGAAGTTAACAGAAATCTGGAACATTATGTAAGCATGTTCATGGCAATGAAAACATATGCTAAAGGACATATATAGGGCATCAAAAGGCATGCCATGATAGATCATAACATATACAATAAAACATGTCAAATAAGCATCTCCATATTATGCATGGATTAATTGGTAGCATCAAGCAAACATGACATCATTGATATTACAGATTCAGCATTGACAGAAAGTTAACAGCAAGTAGTCCACTTCACAAACTTGATGCACTCACTACAGGGCACATAAAAATACATGGACGACACCACTGTAAATACGGTATAATTATGCTCCTAAAACATGTAGACATCATGCTCATAGGATACACACACAAAAGGCAACAAAAATGACAAATCAGGCAGTTATAACAGTTTTCAGCAGTTAAAAGCAACATGCAATTTTGCAACAGGGATTAATATGTGAAGATGCACTGTAACATGAATGCAAAGCGAACAAACATGTATAGCATGAAGATCAGAACATGCGCATATCAAGATCATCATCATAGCATCAACAGGGACAAAATTGTGGCACTCACAAGATGCATACATAAAGTTAACAACCAGCAGATTTCAGCAGCTTATATCACATAGGAGTTTTGCACCGAAGATCAGGGCATTAATGAATAGGAACATGAATGCAAACTACTCTATTCCGAAGTGCACTCTGAGATGAACATTTTGACATATTAAGCATGCAAAACGGAGCCACATGCACATAGTTAGAGGCACTCAAACATGCACACATAATATGTTTTTTCTGGGGACTTAGCCAAAATCGCACGGGCAACAGTGGGCTTGGGCATCACCTTAGTAGGCCAGGCCCAGGAAGCGGAGGGGAAGGGCCGGCTGGGCGGTTCAAGCTGGGCGGCGGTGGGGAGCGAACGGGCGCTCTGCTCGATCTCGAGCAGAGCATGGCGGCGGCGGCTTTGAGGACTCCGGAGATGGGACGAAGCGGGAAGGCCGAGGACGGAGCGGGTCTGGCAAGGACCGGCAGGATCTGGTAGCGGGAGGTCGCTGGTGGCGCGGGGGCACCGGATCTTGCCGGAGGAGGTCTGATGGCAGTGAGCTCTGGCGGTGACAGGGACGAAAACGAGGTGCGAGGCATGGCGGGGCGACGGCGACTGGCGCCAGCGCGGGAGCGAGGGCGACGGGGCAGGATAGGTGGCGCTCGCATGAAGGAGCTCGATGCCGGCGGGGTCCGTCGTTGGTCGTCGGTGGAGGCGAGGTCGGAGCATGGCGGCGGTGGGGCCAAGCCCCAGGGGTGCGGGGCTGACGGGAGAAGGGGCTCGGGGAGCCGGGCGGCGCTCTCGGGCGCAGGGCTCGGGCGGTCGGGCCCTGGGCGGCCCCGGGCGGGCTCCTCGCGGGCCTACAGGGCCACGGCGGAGGCGGGACTGGCTGGCGGTGGGGGAGGCACGTGGAGGCGCGGGACTGGCTGGCGGGGAGGACATGGCGCGCGCCGATTGGAGAGGAGCGGCGGCTAGTGGCGGCGCCGCAATTCCGGAGGCGCCAAGTGGCGGGAGAGGTGGCCGGCGGCAAATCCAAAGAGGGAGGCGGCGGCTGCAGGTTAAGGGAGGCTAGGGGCTAGGGTTTGTCCAAAAATGGAGAGGGGGTGTCCATTTATAGCAGGTAGGCTAGGTTAGGGGGGGTTGGGGGCTTTCGGAGCCCTCCGATCGTGATCATGGCTCCGGTCGGAGGCAAGGTTTTAGGATGGCTAGGTGGGCTGCAAGTGACTGTAGAAGGCCTCGGGCTGAGAAGCGAGGGGGAGAAGTGCGGCCCGGCGACTGTTTCGGAGACCGGAACATCCGACGAAGGTACCGGCAGCGGTACCGCTATAGGTTTAACGGTTGGGCTATCAAACGGACTCCGAATGCAACGTAGTTTGGCAGGCGGTCTACCTACACTATAATAAGACCGCATGCCAACTTTCATCCCATTCTGAGAACATTTTTATGCCTCTTATAAAATAATATTTCGGAGGTGCCGCGAGCGCGTGCTAGAGTGTATGGGCTCAGAACGGACAATGGAGAGAACTGGGAGGACCCGAATGGATGTCAATTTTGAAAAACATGCAGATGAAATGCAGATGATGACATGGCAAAATGCAAAATGCAAGCAAATGACATGGCAACAACGGTGAATAACTGGAAGACACCTGACGCATCGGATTCGGGGCGTTACAGGGATTGACAACCCCTTTATCGTGTTGGTTTCGAGGTTCTTGTTTGTTTGTGTAGGTGCGTGGGACTTTTGAGGAGCCTCCTACTAGATTGATACCTTGATTCTCAAAAACTGAGGGAAATACTTATGCTACTTTACTGCATCACCCTTTCCTCTTCAAGGGAAAACCAACGCAGTGCTCAAAAGGTAGCAAGAAGGATTTCTGGTGCCGTTGTCGGGGATGTCTTCGCTCAAGTCAAGACATACCAAGTACCCATCACAAACTTATCTCCCTCGCATTACATTATTGGCCATTTGCCTCTTGTTTTCCTCTCCCCCACTTCACCCTTGCCGTTTTATTCGCCCTCTCTTTCCTAATCTTCTCTCTCTCGCTTGTCTTCTAGTGTGCCTCTTTGCTCTTATGGCTTTGCCTAAGAACACCGACCTTCATCTTAGAAGGTTAGAAGAGATTGAATTAAACATTAGAAGCTTTATGACTTTACAATTTGAGCATAATAGTTTCTTTAGAAAAGAGCTTAAAGAACAAAAAGGTTTTATGGAGTACATGAATAAAGAGCTTGATGATATGTCTAAGGAATTTTATGGTTTGAATTCTCAGATTGCTCGTCTTGAAAAATCAATAGCCCAAATTTCTGATAAGCAAGCCACCTTGGTCAATAAGATGGCTGCCAAACCAGAAGGGTTAGGGGAAAATAATGATGAAGATCTAAAAGTTATTGATGTGTCCCCTATTAAATCCTTGTTTTGCAATATGAATCTTGATAATGATGGCACTGGAGATGAGTCAACTTTAGTTAAAAGGCGTCCCAATAATTCGGAGTTTTTAGATTTTGATGCTAAATTTGGTAAAAGTGGGATTGGAGAGGTCAAGACTTTACATAGCATTGAACCCACTATTATGGATTTCAAGGAACTTAATTATGATAATTGTTCTTTAATAGATTGTATTTCCTTGTTGCAATCCATGTTGAACTCTCCTCATGCTTATAGTCAAAATAAAGCTTTTACCAAACATATTGTTGATGCCTTGATGCAATCTTATGAAGAAAAACTTAATTTAGAAGTTTCTATACCTCGAAAACTTTATATTGAGTGGGAACCTACTATAAAGCTTAAAATTAAAGATCATGAGTGCTATGCTTTGTGTGATTTGGGTTCTAATGTTTCCACGATTCCAAAAACTTTATGTGATGTGCTAGGTTTCCATGATTTTGATGATTGCTCTTTAAACTTGCACCTTGCGGATTCCACCATTAAGAAACCTATGGGAAGGATCAATGATGTTCTTATTGTTGCAAATAGGAATTATGTGCCCGTAGATTTTATCTTTCTTGATATAGATTGCAATCATTCATGTCCTATTATTCTTGGTAAACCTTTCCTTAGAACGATTGGTGCAATTATTGATATGAAGGAAGGGAATATTAGATTCCAATTTCCATTAAGGAAAGGCATGGAACACTTTCCAAGAAAGAAAGTTAAATTACCTTATGAATCTATCATGCGAGCTACTCCCTCCGTCACGGTTTAGAAGGCACACTTGGAAATTCTATGGGACCTAGGCAGTTATCTATTGGCTGTGAGATGGACTAAAAAATAACATTCACACTACGCATGCATATAGGAATAGTAGATCGGAGTACTACTTAGCTACTAGAAATAAATGCAATGCGCCCTAAACCTTGTCTATTGTGGAAATGCACGCAAATTTAAATGTGCCTTTTAAACTGTGACGGAGGGAGTACTTATGAATTGAATGCCAAAGATGGCACTACTTAGATCTATTCTCGCTTTTATGCCTAGCTAGGGGCATTAAACGATAGCGCTAGTTTGGAGGCAACCCAATTTTATTTTTGTTTCTTACTTTTTTCTTCTATTTAGTAATAAATATTTCATCTAGCTTCTATTTAGAAGTGTTTTCATGTTTTAATTAGTGTTTGTGCCAAGTAGAACCTATAGGATAACCTACGGTGATAGGTAATTTGATTCTGCTGAAAAACAGAAACTTTTGCGCGCAAGAAAATAATATTGTTAAAGCATAGAAACGTTATTTTTTTGTTGATTCTTTTTTATGTAGATCAATAGGAAAATTTACCAGGACTTCCTATTTGTATAGGATTTTTGGAGTTCCAGAAGTATTCGAAAGTTACAGATTGCTACAGACTATTCTGTTTTTGACAGATTCTGTTTTTCATGTGTTGTTTACTTATTTTGATGCATCTATGGATAGTATCGGGGGTATGAACCATAGAGAAGTTGTAATAAAGTAGGTTTAACACCAATATAAATAAATAATGAGTTCATTACAGTACTTATGTGGTGGCTTTTCTTTCTTGCACTAATAGAGCTTATGATATTTCCTGTTGAGTTTTGTCGTGTGAAGTTTTCAAGTTTTGGGTAAAGATTTGATGGACTATGGAATAAGGAGTGGAAAGAGCCTAACCTTGGGGATGCCCATGGCACCCCAAGATATTCAAGGATAACCAAAATCCTAAGCTTGGGGATGCCCCGGAAGGCATCCCCTCTTTCGTCTTCGTCTATCGGTAACTTTACTTGGAGCTATATTTTTATTTGCCACATGATATGTGTTTTGCTTGGAGCGTCTTGTATGATATGAGTCTTTGCTTTTTAGGCTACCACAATCATCCTTGCTGTACACACCTTTTGGGAGAGACACAGATGATTCAGAATTTATTAGAATACTCTATGTGCTTCACTTATATCTTTTAGAGCACGGGGTGGTTTTATTTTGTAGAAATTGTTGATCTCGCATGCTTCACTTATATTATTTTGATAGTATTTTAGAACAGCTTGGTATTTGCTATGGTTATAAAATTGGTCCTAGAATGATGGGCATCCAAGTTGGGTATAATAAAAACTATCATAGGAAGTGAATTGGATGCTATGATCAATTTGATGCTTGATAATTGTGTTGAGATATGGAGGTGGTAATATTAGAGTCATGCTAGTTGGGTAATTGTGAATTTAAAGAATACTTGTGTTGAAGTTGGCAAGTCCCGTAGCATGCACGGATGGTAACCGTTGTGTAACAAATTTGAAACAAGAGGTGTTCTTAGATTGTCATCCTTATGAGTGGCGGTCGGGGACGAGCGATGGTCTTTTCCTACCAATCTATCCCCCTAGGAGTATGCGCGTAGTTCTTGGTATTTGATGACTTGTAGATTTTTTCAATAAGTATATGAGTTCTTTTTGACTAATATCAAGTCCATGGATTATACGCACTTTTACCTTTCCATCATTGCTAGCCTCTTGGGTACAGTGCATTGCTCTTTCTCACCTTGAGTGTTGGTGCAAACTTCATCCAAACCCCGTAATACAATATGCTCTATCACACATAAACCTCCTTATATCTTCCTCAAAACAGCCACCATACCTACCTATTATGGCATTTCCATAGCCATTCCGAGATATATTGCCATGCAACTTTCCACCGTTCCGTTTATCATGACACACATCATCATTGTCATATTGCCTTGCATGATCATGTAGTTGACATCGTATTGTGGCAAAGCCACCTTCATAATTTTTCGTACATGTCACTCTTGATTCATTTCCCATCCTGGTACACCGCCGGAGGCATTCATATAGAGTCATATCTTGTTCTAGTTTTGAGTTGTAACTCACGAGTTGTAAATAAATAGAAGTGTGATGATCATCATTATTAGAGCATTGTCCCTTATAAAAAAAGAAAGGCCAAAAAAAGGAAAGGCCAAAAAAAGGGAAGTACCAAAAAAAAGAAAAAAAAAGAAAAAAAGAAAAAAAGGGAACAATGTTACTATCTTTTTCCACACTTGTGCTTCAAAGTAGCACCATGTTCTTCATATAGAAAGTCTCATTTGTTGTCACTTTCACATACTAGTTTGAATTTTTCATTATATAACTTGGATTGTATATTCCAACGATGGGTTTCCTCAAAATGCCCTAGGTCTTCGTGAGCAAGCAAGTTGGATGCACACACACCTAGTTTCTTTTGTTGAGCTTTCATACATTTATAGCTCTAGTGCATCCGTTGCATGGCAATCCCTACTCCTCATGTTGACATCAATTGATGGGCATCTCCATAGCCCGTTGATTAGCCTCATTAACATGAGACTTTCTCCTTTTTTGTCTTCTCCACACAAGATCCACCATCATATTCTGTTCCACCCATAGTGCTATATCCATGGCTCACGCTCATGTATTGCGTGAAAGTTGAAAAAGTTTGAGATTGCTAAAGTATGAAACAATTGCTTGGCTTGTCATCGGAGGTGTGCAAGATGAGAGCATTTTTGTGTGACGAAAATGGAGGATGACTAAACTATATGATTTTGTAGGGATGAACTTTCTTTAGCCACGTTATTTTGAGAAGACATGATTGCTTTGATTAGTATGCTTGATGTATAATATTTTTTATGTCAATATGAACTTTTATTTTGAATCATTTGGATCTGAACATTCATGCCACAATAAAGAAAATTACATTAAGGATTATGCTAGGTAGCATTCCACATCAAAAATTCTGTTTTTATCATTTACCTACTCGTGGACGAGCAGGAATTAAGCTCGGGGATGCTTGATACGTCTCCAACGTATCTATAATTTTTGATTGTTCCATGCTATTACCTTACCCGTTTTGGATGTTTATGGGATTTACTTTACACTTTTATATCATTTTTGGGACTAACCTACTAACCGGAGGCCCAGCCCGAATTGCTATTTTTTTTTGCCTATTTCAGTGTTTCGAAGAAAAGGAATATCAAACGAAGTCCAAATGGAATGAATCCTTCGGGAGCTATCTTTTCTGAACAAATGCAAACCTGGAGACTTGGAGTGGATGTCAAGCAACAAACAAGGTGACCACGAGGGTGCTCGGCGCGCCCCCCACCCTCGTGGGCCCCTCGAGCGTCAACCGACCTACTTCTTCCTCCTATATATACTCCCGTACCCTGAAAACATCGAGGAGCACCACGAAAACCGAATTCCACTGCCACAACCTTCTGTATCCGCAAGATCCCATCTTCGAGCCTTCAGCTGTGCTCGGCCGGAGGGGGAATCGACCATGGAGGGCCTCTACATCATCACCAAGGCCTCTCCGATGAGTTGTGAGTAGTTTACCACAGACCATCGGGTCCATAGTTATTAGCTAGATGGCTTCTTCTCTCTCTTTCAATCTCAATACAAAGTTCTCGTTGATCTTCTTGGAGATCTATTCGATGTAACTCTTTTTGCGGTGTGTTTGTCGAGATCTGATGAAATGTGGGTTTATGATCAAGTTTATCTATGAGAAATATTTGAATCTCCTCTGAATTATTTTATGTATGATTTGTTATCTTTGCAAGTCTCTTCGAATTATCAGTTTGGTTTGGCCTACTAGATTGATCTTTCTTGCAATGGGAGAAGTGCTTAGCTTTGGTTTCAATCTTGCGGTGTCCTTTCCCAGTAACAGCAGGGGCAGCAAGGCACGTATTGTATTGTTGCCATCGAGGATAAAAAGATGGGGTTTATGTCATACTGCATGAGTTTATCCCTCTACATCATGTCATCTTTCTTAATGCGTTACTCTGTTCTTCATGAACTTAATACTCTAGATGCAGGCAGGAGTCGGTCGATGTGTGGAGTAATAGTAGTAGATGCAGAATCATTTCGATCTACTTGTCACGGACGTGATGCCTATATACATGATCATGCATAGATAATCTCATAACTATGCACTTTTCTATCAATTGCTTGACAGTAATTTGTTTGCCCACCGTAATACTTATGCTATCTTGAGAGAAGCCACTAGTAAAACCTACGGCCCCCGGTTCTATCTTTTATCATGTAAGTTTTCCATCTACTTTTATTTGCATCTTTTACTTTCCAATCTATATCATAAAAATACCAAAAATATTTATCTTATCTTATTATCTCTATCATATCTCACTTTTGCAAGTTACCGTGAAGGGATGGACAACCCATTTATCGCGTTGGTTGCAAGGTTCTTGTTTATTTGTGTAGGTTCGTGGGACTTTTGAGGAGCCTCCTACTGGATTGATACCTTGGTTCTCAAAAACTGAGGGAAATACTGACGCCACTTTACTGCATCACCCTTTCCTCTTCATGGGAAAACCAACGCAGTGCTCAAGAGGTAGCACACCAGCCACCCAAACCAGTGCGAGCAAGACCGCTTGCTCCTGGCTCCAGTGGCCGGTTGTGCTGCCGTTGATGCCTCACTACCCCCTACTAATCCCACCTCTAGCCAAGCCCTGCGGCAACGGCAGCCTCACACCACAGCTGAACCAGTGAACCCTCGTACTCCTCTCCGCGCGGGCCACCACTGCCGCGTCTTCCCCGGCTCCACGTCCTCTCCTTCCTAGGCCTCGCCGTCGTCCGCCGCTCTGGTGCTCTCGGCGCGGCACGGTCAATGTGGTCATGGAACGACTTCCATCGGACGTGGACTATACGTGGAGAGGCTGACAGATGGGTCCATGGCCGCACACAAGGAAATGCCTCCTTATTACGCGCAAAATAATGATTCCTCCACCTGACATCTGGGACCCACCGGAAGAGCCTCTATATTTCGTGAAAAAAACGCGCCCCCCTCTAATAGGTCGGACCCACCAGCTATATCTTCGCACGCAAGCAAGTGCCTCCTTATTACGCACAAAAAAATGAATACTCCCCCCGCTAGCTTGGACCCAGCATAGTGGGATGCCGACTTGTGGGCCTACTAAGTTGACGAGGACAGACGGCTTTGTCAACCTAGTCAATATGAACGATTCTAGCTCCAGTTACCGTACGATGTTCATCCAACGGCCATAGTGCTTCTTCAACCTCTTGTATTCTTGCTCCAGCCGCCCAAAGCAGCGCCGGTCGTGTCGCCTGCTCCTGCCTCCCATGGAAGGTTGTGCTGCCGCGGAGGCCTCACCGCCCCTTACTACTCCCACCGCTGGCCAGGCCCTACAGCGACGGCAGCCTCACACCGCAGCCGAACCAGTGAACCCTCGTACTCCTCTCCGCGTGGGCTTCCACTGTCGCGTCTTCCCCGGCTCCGTGTCGTCCCCTTCCTAGGCCTCGCCGTCGTCCACCATCCTGGTGCTCTCGGCGTGGCGTGGTCAACGTGGTCAAGGAATGACTTCCATTGGAAGAGTACTGTACGTGGAGAGGCTGACAGCTGGGTCCACGGCGGCCGCAAGGAAGTGCCTCCTTATTATGCACAAAATAATTATTCCACCACCTGACAGCAGGGACCCACCAGACGGGCCGCCGTATTTCATGAAAAAACTGTTTCCCCCTGACTGTTGGGACCCACCAGCTACATCTTCGCACGCAAGGAAGTGCATCCAGGCAAAAAAATGATTCACCCCCTGCTGCTGGGACCCACCATCTACCTCTTCGCACGCAAGGAAGTGCCTGACAGTCGGGACCCACCTGGTCGAAGCGTACGTAGCGTTGTCATTCTGGTCGCGAACGTGTACGTACATACTGGTCGATGTAGAGGCGCGCACGTGTCGTAGTAGAGGCGCGCACGTAGCATGTGCACGTACGTATAGCGGCCAGGGTGTAAGAAATAAAATACGACCATGTATGTACATACGGGCGGGGTCTTGAATGCCTACTTGCGCATACGTACGGCCAGGGCTCGTGTACATGGCTGGGTCGGAATGGAGAAACAACGTCGTCGTCGTGTTCATGGGGAGCCAACCGGCTGGGTCAGAACGGAATGTGTCGTCGTGTTCATAGGGAGGGCTTGGACGGAACAACCGATGGAAACGAGGCCTGGCATACCGTAGAACGGAGGAAACAACCTTGTGTTTGACCGGCCACGTTCGAAATGGGATCCTGTTCATCAGGAGGGGTCTGGCGTACCGCAAAACAGAGGAAACAGACTTGTGTTGGACCTCCTACGGTCGAATCAGGGTCCTGTTGATTGGGAGGGGTGTGTTGTACCGCAAAAAGGAGGAAAGGGACTTGTGTTGGAGCGCTACGGTCGAAACGGGGGTCCTGTTCATCAGGAGAGGTGTGGCGTACTGCAAAACGGGACTCCACGGGATACTTTTCATCTCCACCATCGACCTCCTCCAGCCTCCACGGGCTACTGTTCATCATCCGTCGACCTCCTCCAGCCTCCACCTGCGACTGTTCATCCACGCGCTCTTGTTCATCCAGCCTCCACCGCGTGCTACTCCACTGGCTACTGTTCAACCAGCCCTTTCCATGGGCTCCTGTTCAACCACCCCTCCACGGGCTACTGTTCAACCACCCCTCCACAAGGTCATCCTTTCATCCAGCCCTCCACGGGGTCCTGTTCATCCAGCCCCAACCGGCTCGATCGATTGGGGTCCTGTTCATCCAGAGGTAACACCACGGGGTCCTGTTCATCCACCCCCATCGGGAACTGTTCACCCAAACCTCCCCAGCAACGCTCACTGTTCATCCAGAGGCAGCATCGATTGGCTTCAGTTAACAGCAGTAGCGAAGAAATCACTCGATCGGGTTCAGTTAACCCATCGATCGATTGCTCGGGTTCAATAATGCGTAGCCTGTAGTGCAATCGCTCGGGTTCAGTAGGCGAACGCCTCGCTCAGGTTCAGTTATAGAGCCCAACGCCTCACACCCACGCGCATGTGTGTACAAGGGAAACACACAAACCTCCGTGCATCGCTCGTCCCCGACCACCCACCGTAACCGGGAACACCCCGATATTATCCTCGCGCTCGCTTCTACCATGGTTTTTTCCGTCATGGACGGCCTAAAGAATGTCATGCAGCTGCGTCTCTGGCCCACCCAGGACGAAAAGCCCATTTTTCTGTCATGATTTTTTGTCATAGAAGTAGGAGCCCACCACATCTATGATGATACCGGTTTTGTCACAATTATCGTCATAGAAGTGTCATAAGTATGACAGAAAAAATTTCGTTCGGTCCAAAATGTCACGGATGTGTCTTTTTTTAATAGTGATGAGCTGATCATGCAACTCTACTCCACTGCTCACTTCTATCCTGATGGAAGGATAGTATGGATGTCTGAAGGTACAAGGTACCAATCAACTGTTGATGAATGGGCCAAGCTGATCAATGCTCCAGAAGCTCATGAGGATGACTTGGATGTGTATGCCAAGAAGAAGAAAGACCACAACTCCATGGCTAGTATGTACAAGGAAATTCCTGATGAAGCCCTGGAAACTCATAAGTTCGTCTCAGTGAAGTATCTGTTGTCTAGTCTGCCTACAATCATCACCATCCTGAGGCATACTCTTTTGCCCAAGTCTGGAGATCACAGGATGATAAGAGGACATTCAATCAACTTGCTGCACATTTTTGATGTCCCTTAGAAATTCAAGGTGATGAGTCTGATTGTAGAAATAATCAAGAGGATAGCTGCTGATCAAAAGAGGTCTTGTGGGTATGCTCCACAAATTCAGGTGCTCATCAACTCAAAGATGGGCACAGGCACTTACTTATTGGACAAGGAGCACTTACCTCTCAAGCCAGATTTTGAAGATAACACTATTGTGATGGATGAGAATGACCCTTCATCAATGCAATCACATGAGTAGAGAGCAAAGGCAAAGTCAAAGAAAGCTGCAAAGATGCCAAGTGTTGAAGAGGCTTCTCAGGTGTTCTTGAAGACCAAACAAGATCAACTTGGCTATCTGATCCAACCTACCTTGAGGAATGAGAATGGCTTGGCCACCCTGACTCGGAATCAGGAGAGTTTGGAGAGGATCATTGAGCAAAAATTCTATGATCTTGATCTGAAAGTCACTGAGATACAGACAGTAGTTGAGCAGCTCCAGGAGGAAGCAGAGGAGAAGAAGGGCAAGGCAACTACAGAAGCTTTTCAGTATGTGCCAAGAGGTCAGATGTCTGCTGCAGTGCTAGTTCCAAATACACGAGCTACTACATCAGTGATATGTCTCCAACGTATCTATAATTTTTGATTGTTCGATGCTATTATATTACCCGTTTTGGATGTTTATGGGCTTTACTTTACACTTTTATATCATTTTTGGGACTAACCTACTCTAGAGGCCCAGCCCGAATTGTTGTTTTTTTTGCCTATTTCAGTGTTTCGAAGAAAAGGAATATCAAACGGAGTCCAAACGGAATGAAACCTTCGGGAGCGTTCTTTTTGGAACAAACGCAATACAAGAGACTTGGAGTGGGCGTCAAGAAGCAGCCGAGGCGGCCACGAGGCAGGAGGGCGCTCCCTAGGGGGTGGGCACGCCCCCACCCTCATGGGCCCCTCGTGGCTCCCCTGACCTACCTCCTTTGCCTATATATATATATATCCACGTACCCTGAAAACATCCAGGAGCACCACAAAAAAATATCGATCACGGAGGGGCTCTAAATCATCACCAAGGCCTCTCCGATGAGTTGTGAGTAGTTTACCACAGACCTTTAGGTCCATAGTTATTAGCTAGATGGCTTCTTTTCTCTCTTTGAATTTCAATACAATTTCTCCTTGATCTTCTTGTGGTGTTCTTTCCTAGTGACAGCAAGGGTAGCAAGGCACGTATTGTATTGTTTCCATCGAGGATAAAAAGATGGGGTTTATATCATATTGGTTGAGTTTATTTCTCTACATCATGTCATCTTTCTTAATGTGTTACTCTGTTCTTCTGAACTTAATACTCTAGATGCAGGCAGGAGTCGGTCAATGTGTGGAGTAATAGTGGTAGATGCAGCCAGGAGTCGATATACTTGTCGCAGACGTGATGCCTATATACATGATCATTCCTAGATATGCTCATAACTATGCACTTCTATATCAATTACTCGACAATAGATTGTTCACCGACCGTAATACTTATGCTATCTTGAGAGAATTCACTAGTGAAACCTATGGCCCCTGGTTCTATCTTTTATCATATAGGTTTCCGATCTATCTTTATTTGCAATCTTTACTTTTCAATCTATATCATAAAAACACTAAAAATATTTATCTTATCTTATTATCTCTATCAGATCTCACTTTTGCAAGTTATCGTGAAGGGATTGACAACCCCTTTATCGCGTTGGTTGCGAGGTTCTTGTTTGTTTGTGTAGGTACGAAGGACTTTTGAGGAGCCTCCTACTGGATTGATACCTTGGTTCTCAAAAATAGAAGGAAATACTTACGGTACTTTGCTGCATCGCCCTTTCCTCTTTAAGGGAGAACCAACGCAGTGCTCAAGAGGTAGCAAGAAGGACTTCTCGCGCAGTTGCCGGGGAGGTCTTCGCTCAAGTCAAGACATACCAAGTACCCATCACAAACTCATCTCCCTCGCATTACATTCTTTGCCATTTGCCTCTCGTTTTCCTCTCCCCCACTTCACCCTTGCCATTTTATTCGCCCTCTCTTTCCCGTTTGCCTTTCTTTTTCGTTCGCCTCTTGTGTGCTTGTGTGTTGGATTGCATGTCACGATGGCGCAAGATAATACCAAATTATGTGACTTTTCCAATACCAATGATAATGATTTCCTTAGCACTCTGATTGCTCCTCTTAATGATGCTAAATCTTGTGAAATCAATGCTGCTTTGTTGAATCTTGTTATGAAAGATCAATTCTCCGGCCTTCCTAGTGAATATGGCGCTACTCATCCAAATAACTTTGTTGATTTGTGTGATATACAAAAGAAGAAAGATACGGATAATGATATTGTTAAATTGAAGTTATTTCTTATTTCACATAGAGATCATGCTAAAACTTGGTCTTCTTCTTTGCCTAAAAATAGTATTGATTCATGGAATAAGTGCAAAGATGCTTTTAACTCTAAGTATTTTCCTCCCGCTAAGATCATCTCTCTTAGAAACAATATTATGAATTTTAAAGAACTTGATCATGAGCATGTTGCCCAATCTTGGGAAAGAATGAAATTAATGATTCGCAATTGCCCTACGCATGGTTTGAATTTATGGATGATCATACACATTTTTTATGCCGGATTGAATTTTGCTTCTAGAATCTTTTAGATTCAGCCATGGGAGGCACTTTTATGGAAATCACTTTAGGAGAAGCTACTAAACTCCTTGATAATATTATGGTTAATTATTTTCAATGGCACACCGAAAGATCTACTAGTAAAAAGGTTCATGTGATAGAAGAGATTTATGTTTTGAGTGGAAAGATGGAAGAACTTATGAAATTATTTGCTAGTAAAAGTGCTCCTATTGATCCTAATGATATGCCTTTCTCTACTTTGATTGAGAATAATAATGAATCTATGGATGTGAATTTCGTTGGTAGGAATAATTTTGGTAACAACGCATATAGAGGAAACTTTAATCCTAGGCCGTTTCCTAGTAATTCCTCAAATAATTATGGTAACTCCTACAACAACTCTTATGGAAATTTTGATAAGATGCCCTCTGATTTTGAGAATAGTGTTAAAGAATTTATGATCTCTCAAAAGAATTTCAATGCTTTGCTTGAAGAAAAATTGCTTAAAGTTGATGAATTGGCTAGAAACGTTGATACACTTTATCTTGATGTTGATTCTTTGAAAGTTAGATCTATTCCACCTAAGCATGATATCAATGAGTCTCTCAAAGCCATGAGAATTTCCATTGATGAGTGCAAAGAAAGAATCGCTAGGATGCGTGTTCTTGTAGTTTCCATGAAAATAATGATGAAGATCCAAAAGTTATTGATGTGTCCCCTATTAAATCTTTTTTTTTCAATATGAATCTTGATAATGATGGGACTATAGATGAGTCAACTTTAGTTAAAAGGCGTCCTAGTTATTCGGAGTTTTTAGATCTTGATGCTAAATTTGGTGAGTGGGATTGGAGAGGTCAAAACTTTACATAGCAATGAACCCACTATTATGGATTTCAAGGAATTTAATTATGATAATTGTTCTTTAATAGATTGTATGTCCTTGTTGCAATCCGTGTTGAATTCTCCTCATGCTTATAATCAAAATAAAGCTTTTACCAAACATATTGTTGATGCCTTGATGCAATCTTATGAAGAAAAGCTTGAATTGGAAGTTTCTGTACCTAGAAAACTTTATGATGAGTGGGAACCCATTATTAAAATTAAAATTAAAGATCATGAATGCTATGCTTTGTGTGATTTGGGTGCTAGTGTTTCCACGATTCCGAAAACTTTATGTGATGTGCTAGGTTTCCATGAATTTGATGATTGCTATTTAAACTTGCACCTTGTGGATTCCACTATTAAGAAACCTATGGGAAGGATTAATGATGTTCTTATTGTTGCAAATTGGAATTATGTGCCCGTATATTTTATCGCTCTTTATATAGATTGCAATCTTTCATGTCCTATTATTCTTGGTAGACCTTTTCTTACAACGATTGGTGCAATTATTGATACGAAGGAAGGGAATATTAGATTCCAATTTCCGTTAAGGAAAGGCATGGAACACTTTCCTAGAAAGAAATTAAAATTACCTTACGAATCTTTTATGCGAGCCACTTATGAATTGATTGCCAAAGATGGCAATACTTAGATCTATTCTAGCTTTTATGCCTAGCTAGGGGCGTTAAACGATGGTTCTTGTTGGGAGGTAACCCAATTTTATTTTTGTTAATTGCTTTTTTCTTCTGTTTAGTAATAAATAATTCATCTAGCCTCTGTTTATATGTGGTTTTATGTTTTAATCAGTGTTTGTGCCAAGTCGAACCTATAGGACAACCTACGGTGATAGTTAATTTGATTCTGCTGAAAACCAGAAACTTTTGCATGCACGAGAATAATTTTAATAAATCACAGAAACGTGATTTTTAGTTGATGCGTTTTGAAGTAGATCAGTAGACAAATTTCCCAAGACTTCCTATTTTGGTAGGATTTTTAGAGTTGCAGAAGTATTCAAAAGTTACAGATTGCTACAGACTGTTCTGTTTTTGATAGATTCTGTTTTTCGTGTGTTGTTTGCTTATTTTGATGAATCTATGGCTAGTATCGGGTGGTATGAACCATAGAGAAGTTAGAATACAGTAGGTTTAACACCAATATAAATAAAGAATGTGTTCATTACAGTAACTTAAGTGGTGGTTTTTCTTTCTTGCACTAACGGAGCTTATGAGATTTCCTGTTGAGTTTTGTGTTGTGAAGTTTTCAGGTTTTGGGTAAAGATTTGATTGACTCTGGAATAAGGAGTGGCAAGATCCTAAGCTTGGGGGTGCCCATGGGACCCCAATATAAGTCAAGCAAAACCAAAAGCCTAAGCTTGGGGATGCCCCGGAAGGCGTCCCCTCTTTCGTCTTCGTCTATTGGTAACTTTACTTGGAGCTATATTTTTATTCGCTACATGATATGTGTTTTGCTTGGAGCGTCTTGTATGATATGAGTCTTTTCTTTTTAATCTACCACAATCATCCTTGCTGTACACACCTTTTGGGAGAGACACAGATGATTCGGAATTTTTTAGAATACTCTATGTGCTTCACTTATATCTTTTGAGCTAGATAATTTTGCTCTAGTGCTTCACTTATATCTTTTAGAGCACGGCGGTGGTTTTATTTTGTAGAAATTTTTGATCCCTCATGCTTCACTTATATTATTTTGAGAGTATTTTAGAACAGCATGGTATTTGCTATGGTTATAAAATTGGTCCTAGAATGATGGGCATCCAAGTTGGGTATAATAAAAACTATCATAGGAAGTGAATTGGATGCTATGATCAATTTGATGCTTGATAATTGTTTTGAGATATAGAGGTGGTGATATTAGAGTCATGCTAGTTGGGTAATTGTGAATTTAAAGAATACTTGTGTTGAAGTTGGCAAGTCTCGTAGCATGCACGTAAGGTAAAAGTTGTGTAACAAATTTGTTGCATGGGGTGCTCTTTTGATTGCCTTCCTTATGTGTGGAGGTCAGGGGTGCGCGATGGTTAACTCCTACTAACCTCCCCCTAGGAGAAAGCCTAGTAGTACATTGCTTCAAGGGCTAATAAAACTTTTGCAATAAGTATATGAGTTCTTTATGACTAATGTGAGTCCATGGATTATACACACTCTTACCTTTCCATCATTGCTAGCCTCTTCGGCACCGTGCATTGCCATTTCTCACCTTGACAGTTGGTGCAAACTTCGCCGGTGCATCCAAACCCCGTGATACGATACGCTCTATCACACATAAACCACCTTATATCTTCCTCAAAACAGCCACCATACCTACCTATTATGGCATTTCCATAGCCATTCCGAGATATATTGCCATGCAACTTTCCACCGTTCCGTTTATCATGACACGCATCATCATTGTCATATTGCCTTGCATGATCATGTAGTTGACATCGTATTTGTGGCAAAGCCACCATGCATAATTTTTGTACATGTCACTCTTGATTCATTGCCCATCCTGGTACACCGCCGGAGGCATTCATATAGTCATATCTTGTTCTAGTATCGAGTTGTAATCAATGAGTTGTAAATAAATAGGAGTGTGATGATCATCATTATTAGAGCATTGTCCCTTAAAAAAGAAAGGCCAAATAAAAAAAGAAAGGCCAAAAAAAGAGAAAGGCCGAAAAAAAGGCCCCAAAAAAATAAGAAAATAAAAAAGGGGACAATGTTACTATCTTTTTCCACACTTGTGCTTCAAAGTATCACCATGTTCTTCGTATAGAGAGTCTCCTATGTTGACACGTTCATATACTAGTGGGAATTTTTCATTATAGAACTTGGCTTGTATATTCCAACGATGGGCTTCCTCAAAATGAACTAGGTCTTCGTGAGCAAGCAAGTTGGATGCACACCCACTTAGTTTCTTTTGTTGAGCTTTCATACATTTATAGCTCTAGTGCATCCATTGCATGGCAATCCCTACTCCTCATGTTGACATCAGTTGATGGACATCTCCATAGCCCATTGATTAGCCTCGTCAACGTGAGACTTTCTCCTTTTTGTCTTCTCCACACAACCTCCATCATCATATTCTATTCCACCCATAGTGCTATATCCATGGCTCGCGCTCATGTATTGCGTGAGAGTTGAAAAAAGCTGAAGCGCGTTAAAAAGTATGAACCAATTCCTTGGCTGAAACCGGGGTTGTGCTTGATGGGAGTATTTTGTGTGATGAAAATGAAGCATAGACTAACTATATGATTTTGTAGGGATGAAATTTCTTTAGCCATGTTATTTTGAGAAGACATGATTGCCTTGTTAGTATGCTTGAGGTATTACTATTTCTTATGTCAATATGAACTTTTGTCTTGAATCATTTTGGATCTGAACATTCGTGCTACAATAGAGAAAATTACATTGAGAATTATGCTAGGGAGCACTCCACATCAAAAATTCTGTTTATATCATTTACCTACTCGAGGACGAGCAGGAATTAAGCTTGGGGATTCTTGATACGTCTCCAACGTATATATATAATTTTTTATTGTTCCATGCTATTATATTACCCATTTTGGATGTTTATGGGCTTTACTTTACACTTTTATATCATTTTTGGGACTAACCTACTAATCGGAGGCCCAACCCGAATTGCTGTTTTTTGCCTATTTCAATGTTTCGAAGAAAAGGAATATCAAATGGAGTCCCAAAGGAATGAAACCTTCGGGAGCGATCTTTTTGGAACAAACGCAATCCAGGAGAGCTGGAGTGGACGTCAAGAAGGAGCCGAGGCGGCCACGAGGCAGGAGGGCGCGCCCTAGGGGCGTGGGCGCACCCCCCACCCTCGTGGGCCCCTCGTGGCTCCCTTGACCTATCTCCTTTTCCTATATATATCCATGTACCCTGTAAACATCCAGCATCACCACGAAAAACTATTTCCACCGCCGCAACCTTCTGTATCCGCGAGATCCCATCTTGGAGCGTTCGTCGGCGCTCCGTCGGAGGGGTAATCGATCACGGAGGGACTCTACATCACCACCAAGGCCTCTTCGATGAGTTGTGAGTAGTTTACCACAGACCTTCGGGTCCATAGTTATTAGCTAGATGGCTTCTTCTCTCTCTTTTAATTTCAATACAAAGTTCTCCTTGATCTTCCTGGAGATCTATTCGATGTAACTCTTTTTGCGGTGTGTTTGTTGAGATCCGATGAATTGTGGGTTTATGATCAAGTTTATCGATCAGAAATAATTGAATCTCCTCTGAATTCTTTTATGTATGATTGGTTATCTTTGCAAGTTTCTTTGAATTATCAGTTTGGTTTGGCCTACTAGATTGACCTTTCTTGCAATGGGAGAAGTGCTTAGCTTTGGGTTCAATCTTGCGGTGTCCTTTCCCAGTGACTGCATGGTTAGCAAGGCATGTATTGTATTGTTGCCATCGAGGGTAAAAAGATGGGGTTTATATCATACTGCTTGAGTTTATCCCTCTACATCATGTCATCTTTCTTAATACGCTACTCTGTTCTTATGAACTTAAACTCTAGATGTAGGCATGAGTCGGTCGATGTGTGGAGTAATAGTAGTAGATGCAGGTAGGAGTCAGTCTACTTGTCGCGGACGTGATGCCTATATACATGATCATGCCTAGATATTCTCATATCTATGCACTTTTCTATCAATTGCTCGAGAGTAATTTGTTCACCCACCGTAATACTGCTGCTATCTTGAGAGAAGCCACTAGTGAAACCTATGGCCCCTAGGTCTATCTTTTATCATATAAGTTTCTGATCTATCTTTATTTGCAATATTTACTTTTCAATCTATATCATAAAAATACCAAAAATATTTATCATATCTTATTATCTCTATCAGATCTCACTTTTGCAAGTTATCATGAAAGGATTGACAACCCCTTTATCGCGTTGGTTGCGAGGTTCTTGTTTGTTTGTGTAGGTACGAGGGACTTTTGAGGAGCCTCCTACTAGATTGATACCTTGGTTCTCAAAAACTTGCGAAATACTTACGCTACTTTGCTGCATCACCCTTTCCTCTTCAAGGGAAAATCAACGCAGTGCTCAGGAGGTAGCAATCAGCACCAGCAGCCATAGCTTCAATGCCACCTCCAGCAGCCACTCCAGCAACTCCAGCTACATCAACTGAAGCCTTCGTTATTGGAGTCATCACTACCCCACCTCATGGAGGCCAAGCCCGAGAGTCGCATAGCACTATGCATATTTGAACTTTTTGGTAACTTGTTACCAAAGGGGGAGAAATATATTATAGATCATAGTCTTCGAGAGAGAGTGTGTTGGTTTTTGTCTCTCTTGCACTTTATTTGGTTGAACTTTATGTGTGTTTTCTTGATACATTATGCCTTTTGTGAGATACTTAGATGATCATGTGTTTGATCATATGCTACTTTAATGAGTGCTTGAATGATATTATCTCTTATATCCCTATGATCATTCACTTTGCTTGGTGATGAGTGCATGATTGTAATTGTTATCATTTTGAACGCTCCACCAAGATGTACGTGACATGGAAGAGTAACCCATGATACTAATCGATTCTGCCTTTGCATTCAAAATCAAATCTCAAATAATGCAGGGGGATCTCTTGCTTATCACATAGTTCTCAAAGAGACGATGTATTTCAATCTTATTATCATTTGTCGAAGCTTTGATTTCTATGTTGTCATCAATTACCAAAAAGGGGGAGATTGAAAGTGCAACTATCCCTGGGTGGTTTTGGTTATGATTAACAACATATAGCTCATTAAACTAATCATATTTCAAGATGAATATTTTAGGAAAGTTCAATGATTGGCATGGCATGGATTAGGATTGTGGACCCCTCAAAATGCTATGGACAAAGGATTGGCTCAAGCTCTAAAGATCAACACTCTACATTTACTTTTAGTGATCCAAGATCACATTGAGTCTTTAGGAAAAGCCAATACTATTAAAAGGGGATGAGGTGTCGCTTAATGACTTGCTTGCTCAAAATCCTTAGTGATATGCTCCAAAAACCCTCAACCACTTTATCATATCCACATATGTCCCAATGCAAAAGTCAAACTTGGCCCCACCGATTTGATCCATCCGGCGCCACCGAGTTCATTTGACATAGCCACTGCCAGAAACCCTAGTCACTTCGGTCTCACCAATAGGGATCTCGGTCTCACTGAGATGGGATTGCAAACTCTTTGTTCCCCGTTGTAACGTTTCGGTCCAACCGAGATGAGCGATCGGTCCCACTGAGTTTGCAATGAAAACTCCCTGCTTCCCTTTCATAACGTTTCGGTCCCATCGAAATGAGCGAATCAGTCCCACCAAGTTTGCCTGACCAACTCTGTGGTTAGCTAATTACCAAAGTCGGTCCCACCTAGTTTGTGTAATCAGTCCAACTGAGATTACATTATGCCCTAACCCTAACAAAATTGGTTCCACATAGTTGACGTGTTGGTCCCACCGAAATGCCTAACGGTCACATTATGAACTAAATGGTCTAACCGAGTTTTATGATTCTGTCCCACCGAGTTTGGTAAATTGTGTGTAATGGTTAGATTTTGTGTGGAGGCTATATATACCCCTTCACCCTCTCCTCATTCGCGAGGAAAGCCATCAGAACATGCCTACACTTCAGCATTCATTTTCTGAGAGAGAACCACCTACTCATATGTTGAGGCCAAGATATTCCAATCCAACCATATGAATCTTGATCTCTAGCCTTCCCCAAGTTGCTTTCCACTCAAATCATCTTTCCACCAAATCCAATCCTATGAGAGAGTGTTGAGTGTTGGGGAGACTATCATTTGAAGCACAAGAGCAAGGAGTTCATAAACAACACACCATCTATTACGTTTTGGAGAGTGATGTCTCCTTGATTGGTTAGGTGTCACTTGGGAGCCTCTGTCAAGATTGTGGAGTTGAACCAAGGAGTTTGTAAGGGCAAGGAGATCGCCTACTTTGTGAAGATCTACCCTAGAGAGGCAAGTCCTTCGTGGGCGATGGCCATGGTGGGATAGATAAGGTTGTGTTGGGGAACGTAGTAATTTCAAAAAAAATTCCTACGCACACGCAAGATCATGGTGATGCATAGCAACGAGAGGGGAGAGTGTTGTCCACGTACCCTTGTAAACCGTAAGCGGAAGCGTTATGACAACACGGTTGATGTAGTCGTACGTCTTCACGATCCGACCGATCCAAGTACCAAACGTACGGCACCTCCGAGTTCAGCACACGTTCAGCTCGATGACGATCCCCGGACTTCGATCCAGCAGGGTGTCGGGGATGAGTTCCGTCAGCACGACGGTGTGGTGACGATGATGATGTTCTACCGACGCAGGGCTTCCCCTAAGCACCGCAACGATGTGACTGAGGTAGAATATGGTGGAGGGGGGCACTACACACGGCTAAGGAACGATCACGAAGATCAACTTGTGTCTAGAGGTGCCCCCCTGCCCCCGTATATAAAGGAGGGAGGGGGGAGGTGCGGCCGGCCCCCTAGGGGTGCGCCAGGAGGAGTCCTACTCCCACCGGGAGTAGGACTCCCTCCTCTTGCCTTGGTGGAGAAGGAAAGGGGTAGAGGAAAGAGGAAAGGGGGGCGCCGCCCCCCCTTCCTTCTCCTATTCGGACTAGGGGGGAGGGGGCGCGCGGCCTGCCCTGGTGTGGGGACCCCGACTCATAAGTCGTGATCACCGAATGCACGTGTACAGTGATCCCAGAGATCAATGCTCACTGAACACACAGAAGCTGAATAACAAGAGTCTTACATCCATACATACCGTTTTACACAAGTAGGACCATTATGGTCAAGTCTTGAGTATAACATCGCAGCGGAAATCTTCGTCAATAACTTGGACCCATGCCATCTGCCTTAACCCTACAGGCATTCTGACTGGGAAGCATCCTAGCTCGCATGTTCTTCACCGAACTATTCCTCATCATATCATGTTCTTTCATGCCTGGCTAATAAAATAACCAGTGGCAAGCCAATGAGTACTTTGAATGTACTCGCAAGCAACCCATGTTTTGGTTCAAGATACAACAAAGCATGATATAGGTAAACTTTTGCAGAAAGCTAGTTTTGAGTGCAATGACATGTTCAACAACTTGCATAGCATGCATCAAGAGGATTCAAGTAATCATGAGGACAGGTTACAGATATCAACATAAAAGTGGGCACCAACCCATCTAACATAAATAGAGTGGGCACCAACCCAACTAACATAAATTGAGTGGCACCAACCCATCTCAATCATGTCAAGCCCCTTGACTTGACCCAAGTCATTTTATCAACACACACACTTGGTTTGTAAACAAGTGGACGTAGCCCAAGAGTGGTTACCCAACTGTCCTTGACCGTGGACACGGCTATTCGAATAGTTTTACACTCTGCAGAGGTTGCACACTGTACCCACAAGATCCGGGGAACTTCCGTGTCAGCCATGACCCGCGGTACCTCAAGTACCCGGGGTAAGCACCCGATCACTACCTTTCCCTAGACGACACTAACATGGAGTCCACTCGATTGGCAGTGACCCCCGTGCCCAACATTTCACATAACATTTTTTGTGGAGCCTTGCTCCCATATTTATCACATACCACTAGCACGGGTTACCAACGGTGTGTCCGGTGCACCATAAAAATGGTCATGGCCGCCCTACCTGGCATGACCCCGTCCCGAGAGAGCGCACCAACAACTCTCCCGTCACTAGTAATGTAGGCCCCAAGCTAGTATCAGTCTAGGTACTCAATAATGCCCTTTCCCATATAAGGGTAGAGTGGTTGCGCATGTAAGGTTCGAATAACGGTCGCAACTTCGACCAATCCGTTTTGAAAACAACACACACATTTGCCTCGGTACACCAATTCGTCATCAAGTGGTTACCCATCTCATTATCTCCCTCGGGCATAAGTGGCACCCGACGGGGTTTTTGAGAAGTCCTTTGAAAACACTTTGTCTCCATCACCATGCATATTCCCGTCCCTTTTTGCGTAGCACTACCTTAGCATCCTATCTACTCCCACCGGCATAACCCTCATAAGAAGGTAGGGTCATGCACAATGCAAGTATAAACGAGGAAGTACGGAGGCAAACCATCAAGGTTCAAACCACCTCATCATGATTCCATTGCAACAACAATATGGTGCTATATGGCATGCATAAAAAGGGTTTCATAGACATGGTCAAAGGGCTGCTTGCCTATTTTAACAAAGTCTTCGAGGTCTTCAAATATCTCTGGTCCAACTCCGAGCATTGCATCTACTTCATCAACTATCGTCGAAAGCAACCATAATAAGCAACACAACAAGGCAGGAAATAAATGTGCTCTAAAAATATGAGTTGGACTTTTCTAGGTTACCTTTGGTCATATGAGGAGTGACCAAAGTGGTTTCATTGGGATTTGATGAATGGATATCTCTGAACATTTCAATATGATGGAATCAAGGGATTTGTGGATTTGCAAGAAGTGTACAGAAATATTTATTTGAAAAAATTAGAAAATATACCCATTTAACAAAGGATGATTTTATAAGCATCTAGGAGTTGGTTTCACTGGATTTGGAGTTCAAATGAATTTCCTATGAATTTGCAGAGTTGACAAATATGAAGAAATGGCTCATAATATTGTGTGGCACAGAAAGTATTAAGAAAAATGTTCATAAACTAAGTTATGAACTTAGAAGCATCTAGGAATTTGGATCATGGCATTTGGATCAAGTTTGAGCTCTCTGTGATTTTCTAAAGTTCATCACAGAAATGGAAAAATGTGGTTTTGATAAATATTTGTGAAGGAAATGCTTCTGTAAAAATAGGACAATAGCACCATGTGGTAGGGCATGATTTTTGAAACTTCTAGAAATTTGAATCATTGGATTTGGAGTTAATTTGAATATTTGGGAGATTTTACAAGTTTCAGGAAAAAGAAAAAGACAAAGAAAGGGGCGTTATACCTATATTGTGCACAGGGTGCAGCATAGTGCCGCAGCGTACTGGGCCGGCCCAGCTGCACGGCCACGCGCGTGCTGGGGGCCACGCCGATGGCGCCTTCATAGGAGTATGCCTCCCTGTGGCGGAAACGGCATGCGGCTTATGCCGCCTCCACTTAAGCGGGCGAGGCGTGGCTCACCCGTTAGTGGCTCCTGCCCACTGGCTGGCCGACAGGCGGGGCCCAGCTGCAGGTTCATCTGCTACCTCCCGCACGGGCGTGACGGGAGACAGAGCAAGTGCTCGACGGCGGCCGTTGGCGCTACCGGCCACCGTTTTCGGAGGTCCGGCCACCGGCGTGCTCAGGGGAGAGTGGCGCATCCGACGAGGTACTCCACGGAGGCAGGAGTGGTCGGATGCGGGCGGTGCATCACCCGCAGCAGATGGAGGCGACGGTGAGGTTGGGGCACGGTGCTGCGGTGCGTCCCTGGACGAGGGAAAGAGCGTGGGAGCTCCGCCTTGCTCAGGGGAGCCTGCTGGTGGAGAGAGGAGAGGGAGAAGGGCTCAGGCTCGGCTGAATTTGGGTGGAGGCCGGCGGCACTGCTCCGGCCATGGAGGTGGACAGAGGGCACGGGAGGAGGAGTGGGTTCGTCCAGGGGGTCACTGGGAGTGAGAGAGGGCGAAAGGAGGCCAGAGAGGGCTCGGGGAGGCCTTTAAATAAGCGAACGGCGGGCTGCCGTGGACCCGTGCGCCGGTGGACTCCTGCTCGTCGCTGCAGGGCTCGGGGGAAGAAGGCGTGGTGTCTGGGGTGTTCATGGACGTCGACTACGTCGGGAGGGATAGAGAGAGGAAGTGGGGAGAGGTCAGAGACACGCGCGTGTGAGCCGCACCATTGGCGCGCTCGTGCGGCCTCTGTTTGCTAGCGCGGAGGTGCGGGGAGGAGGAGAGAGGAGGGGGCCGACCGCGTAACGTGTTGCGGACGCCGAGGCGCATCGGCAGGCGCGCGGGGGAGGCTCGAGGTGGTCGGGGGACGGGGCGTCAATGGTCGGGAGCACGCTGACGTGCTCTAGAGCGCGCAAATGGCCGGCATCCGCGGCTTTTCCGTGCGCACTCGCGTGTCCACTTGTGTCTGGAGTCTGAAGGGGGAATAAACAAGTGGGTTGGAGGCTTTGGATGCTCTAGAACTTGCCAGGAGTGAGAGAGAGATGAGAAAGGGAGGAAAAAGTGGATGTCCAGAGAAGAAAAATGGATCCCTGCCACCCTTCATCATTGCCTCTCGGGCAGGAAAGCACACCAGAGGTAGAGGGGGACTAGGAGAGGTTGTGGTAAAAAGTTGAGCTCATGGAGAATAGTGGAAGTGGTCAAAATGATGATTTTGGAAAAATGGCAGAAGGTGTTTGTTGTTGGTTTGGGCAAGTAGATGATCTCCATTTGTCATGTGGCTTGATAGGGTCAAATGGTATGAGAAAATAAGAGGTACCACCAAGATTGAGTCCATTTGGGAAAAGTTGCCAATGCAACTTTTGTAAACCCTAGAAATCAGCAGAAATGGACTTTCCAAGATTTAGTCATGCAAATCTATTCTCCTTGATGCACCACTTGGTGTAGCGTCATCATTTGAGGATATGAACAAGTCCACAAAAGTTGAGATCAAAAGGAGAAAGTTTCCAATGTAGAGTTGTTCAAATTTGGTTCTGGACAGGAAGGGTTTTGGGGCACTTTGATCAAGTTAAATTGTTCTCCAACTTGTGCCATTTGGTCTAGATGAATTATTAGACCATTTGAGCATGTTCACAAGGTTTGAGAACATTTGGACATGTTTGGCAATGTAAAGTTGCTCAAACTTCAAAATGGACAGAAATGGTTTAGAGGGGATTTCATGGAGTTATACTATTCTCCATGACATGATACTTGACAAGATCATCAAACATGTCATATGTGACATGATAGAATTTTCTTGGAATTTTTGTAGAATATTTCCTTTGTAAATATTTCAAAAGCTTGAAATATCCAGAAAGGGTTTTTGAGGTATTTGACCAATATTTTGAACATGACCATGTGTTGAAACTCTTATATATGGACAATATATGTCCTATGAGTTTCTCTAAATTTTGTAAAATATTTTTGAAGCAATAAAATAATTTTTCCCTATGAAAGACCATTTCTGGCCTTAAGAAAAAGATTTTAAATAAAATAGGAAAATAACTTTTAAAATTATATTTTTGTGGTCTCTGGGTATCCTATATCTAATAGGAGTCAAATATATTTTTGGAAAGATTTTTACTACCCTTAATTAAGTACTTGCAGTGCAAACCTCAATTCAGGGGTTTTTGGAAAACTAATTTTAGAAAATACTTTTTGGCCAAATTAATTTTACAAGAAATTATTTTTATGTCCTATACACATGGCATGATCATTGGGAAAGGTGTTTGGAGCAAGGAGATGAAGTATAGGAGTTGGAGGATTTGTTTGATTTTTAGAGCACTTGCAAACAGCAGACAAACATTCAATCAAAGCAAAGACAAAACACTCAAAAGTTTTTGTCAAACCACATTTTAGCATGATTTAGTGACTTAAGTGTTGTGGCATGAAAATCAGGGTGTGACAGACCTACCCCCCTTACAAGAATCTCGTCCCCGAGATTCCTAGACTAGGCGCGGAAAGGGATACAGAAACTTGGATCGGGGGTAGTCTTCAAGTCCTCATGTTGCTTCTACTTCTGTGTAGTGCTCCATTGAGATTGAAGTACTTGATGGTGTGGCTTCGTGTATGATGCTCTTCTTGGTCCAGGTTGCTAATGGGTAGCTCGCGGTAGGTTAGCTCGGCTAGGGGTCGATGGCTAGGTGGTTAATGCCCTCGTAGAGATCAGACAAGTTAGGAAGTTGGAAACACTTCCGGGGTTGTGATGCATGGAAAGCATTGTGCACATCAGGTAGCTCAGGTGGCAACTCCAGCTGGTAGCCGTCTATTCTTCGTCTTTCGGTGATCCTGAGGGGGTTGTTAAATCTTGGAGTGATCTCGAAGGGGGCCGATGAATCCTGGTGTGGGTCTCCTTGCCATGGAAATTCTTGGTTCCTTAGAGAGAAGTGGCTCGTTGATACACCTGGTCTTCGGCGCGGAGGTTTACTTCTTTGACGATGGTGGTTGGTGCAGTTCTTCTTCCTTGACATGGCAGTCTTCAGATGTTCCTAGACTAGCTGAACGGCTCTTCTTCTGTCTTCAGGTGGACAAGTAGGTCACCAAATGATGATGAAAACTATCTTGTCTAAGAACTCCATGAAGACTTTGTTCACGGGGTACATAAAGTAGGCTGGGGAGTTAGTGGTGGTCTTCTTAGGTGTGGCCCAAGGTGGTTCTAGATCTAGGTCAAGGCCCTAAGGTCCTGACCCGACCATGTTGTAGCTTGGTAGGGCTTAAGGGTTTCAAGGATTCTAGTGTGCGAGTGAACATTTATCATCTTGTCTTTAAGCACGGTTTCTGAGATGCCAATAGTCTATCTAGTCCTTTAAACAAATCACATCATATCACCGATAGCATCATTTTGCATAGGTCAACTCCAATCATCACTCATGTGATTCATATCCTCATGGCTCCCGATAGGAGGTCTAACAAAATCATATATGTCTACAATCCCCAAACTCATATGTATGTCTACCCCTAAAAATCCATGGGTAGAACATATAAGCTGCTAAGCTAGAATAAAATAGGACAATCCAAGTGCTCATCCTATTCCTCCAAGGTCCATGCTAGTGCATCTCCATCTTAAGGAAACACGTCGTATGCCACTCCAAAATCTTGTTTCCTTCCTATGAATCAACTCCAACAGCCCAATAACTTCCATCAATCACTACATAATTCCATTTAATTCTACAAATCCAATGTTTATGGTGTTCCACATGATCTCCTAAGGTTCCTATAATCCCCAGATACTTGAAAGGGCTATCTTTTTTTGCTATAGTCAGTCCACCGATTCCCATTATCATGGTCAAGTAACACTCCAAGGTCAAGCTCATAAAGATGCCTAAATAAACTCCGACAATTAGTCCAATCTCCTAGTTTATCATCCACCAAGAATCATGGTATCATGATCGAGATCATCAGTCTAAATCCAATTTACTCCGAACCATGTAACATACTCAGCATCTATATTCAACTAGAATCACCTACTAAAATCCAAATCTCCTGTCCAACGAGAATTCCTACATGTTTCCCCCAAGTCATTTATGTAATATTAACTATCTCCTATCAATATCCCCTGCCTAAGACAGATCCAAATACTTCCAAGAATTTCAGCTTGCGATCATAATTGTCCTACTAAATCCAGTTTACTCAAGGGTAATGAAAGCTATGCTAATCCATAATCATGATCCCACCAAGTTCATCTATCAACATGAAAGCCTCATAATCCACCGAATAGTCTCATATAATTCCTCAAGTCATTGATATAAACTCACCAAGTCATTTGTCCTCTGTTCCTATATCCTTAAATTGGTCTTCCCTATGGCATCGTTAGTTTTGGTGCTATCTTAGAATGATAATGTGCTCGTTCACTATGTCCACTAGTTCCATAATGAACCCAATATTGAGTGAGGTTATGGAGGCTTAACTGATTCTCTTGCAAGTCTGTGGGTTAAGCACATGGTTAAGGATTCGAGCTGGGGTATCTTAAGAAGTGTCGAAGGGTCTAGGAATGGGTTTCTAATCTTGAGGTATAAACATACGGGGTTGTACTTGGTCGAGGAGGTTGTAGCAAAAGTCTTCAGTGCATGTTGGTCGCCGAGGTGGAATCCTTGGTGCATATTGTCTTGCTTGTCTTCAGTTGAGGAGAGAGATGAGAGGGAAAAGTAGCATAGAGGAGGGGAATGCCTAAAGGGGGCTCTATAGTGCAAGTGCAAACAAACAGGTGCCAAAAAGGGCCAAACACAAACAACAAAATAAGGCAGGTGATATAGTCGCGTACTTGTTTCCTAGGGCAAAAGTGTGACTAATATCAAAACACAAACAAATAAAAACAAGCAACACACAACATGGTTCTATTCGAACTACCATACGGACTCGACTGCGCATAGGGGGTACACGACTCATCCTACCCTAGGGGTTCTCGGACTCAGTAGTCGTGCCTTGTGCCTCATGCAGTCTTCTGAGTTTTCCTCAGGTGTCGCTATGTCTCCTGTAGTTGTTTGACGTAATGATCCAGTTTGATCCTGAAGATTCTTCAACAACTTCTCGCATGTTGGAGTGATGGGGTGAAGGTGGCTCCTCGTAACTGGCATTGACTTGGTCTTCCATTGTCTTCTTAATCACGACGATCCCTTTTTGTCTTCTAAGCCGCCGATGGTACCAGGCAGGTAATCCTTTATGCAATGACATTATCAAGGCATAATAGAGGTCCATCATGTCGGTTACGTTGATGACAACATCGACACCAAGAGCGGGGGATGAGGAGAACCGTTTTCCTGCTCACTATGGTGAGGCGGACCAATTGGCTAGGTTCTCATCCATCGGTGGTTGCCGACACAACAACGGTAGTGACAGGGTCACTCTATTAGCGATGTATATCATGATATTGCATATCCTATGCCCTGATCATCGTAGGCTAAGGTTGCATCATCTTGGGGCAGTGCCAAGGGTGTCACCATCTCCTGGGTCCTCAGGTCCTCATTCCTTGAGGATGTATCTTCTGTTGGTATCGTCTTGTTGTGATGTCGCCAATCTTGTGTTCAGGACATGTGGGTGAATGTCTGGCAAGGCATCTTCCTTCTAGATTATCCACGAGGATTACAAGGAATCTAGTGGTCAGGGGCATAAGGGTTCTAGCGACCAAATGTTTTGAAGGGGAAGAGATCAATAAGGAAAGTATACCTTAGTTTTCGAAAAACTGAGAAGGGAAGATAAGTAGAGATAGTTTTGAAAACTAGTAGTAGTTTTGGAAATAGTTTTACCCTAACTAAGGACCATGCTAACTAAGGCTTCCTACAGTCAGGATGGATCTGATACCAGCTCTGTGGGGACCCCGACTCATAAGTCGTGATCACCGAATGCACGTGTACAGTGATCCCAGAGATCAATGCTCACTGAACACACAGAAGCTGAATAACAAGAGTCTTACATCCATACATACCGTTTTACACAAGTAGGACCATTATGGTCGAGTCTTGAGTATAACATCGCATCGGAAATCTTCGTCAATAACTTGGACCCATGCCATCTGCCTTAACCCTACAGGCATTCTGATTGGGAAGCATCCTAGCTCGCATGTTCGTCACCGAAGTATTCCTCATCATATCATGTTCTTTCATGCCTGGCCAATAAAATAACCAGTGGCAAGCCAATGAGTACTTTGAATGTACTCGCAAGCAACCCATGTTTTGGTTCAAGATACAACAAAGCATGATATAGGTAAACTTTTGCAGAAAGCTAGTTTTGAGTGCAATGACATGTTCAACAACTTGCATAGCATGCATCAAGAGGATTCAAGTAACCATGAGGACAGGTTACAGATATCAACATAAATAGAGTGGGCACCAACCCATCTAACATAAATAGAGTGGGCACCAACCCATCTAACATAAATAGAGTGGCACCAACCCATCTCAATCATGTCAAGCCCCTTGACTTGACCCAAGTCATTTTATCAACACACACACTTGGTTTGTAAACAAGTGGACGTAGCCCAAGAGCAGTTACCCAACTGTCCTTGACCGTGGACACGACAATTCGAATAGTTTTACACTCTGCAGAGGTTGCACACTGTACCCACAAGATCCGGGGAACTTCCATGTCAGCCACGACCCGCGGTACCTCAAGTACCCGGGGTAAGCACCCGATCACTACCTTTCCCTAGACGACACTAACATGGAGTCCACTCGATTGGCAGTGACCCCCATGCCCAACATTTCACATAACATTTTCGTGGAGCCTTGCTCCCATATTTATCACATACCACTGGCACGGGGGTACCAACGGTGTGTTCGGTGCCCCATAAAAATGGTCATGGCCGCCCTACCTGGCACGACCCCGTCCTGAGAGAGCGCACAAACAACTCTCCCGTCACTAGTAATGCAAGCCCCAAGCTAGTATCGGTCTAGGTACTCAATAATGCCCTTTCCCATATAAGGGTAGAGTGCTTGCGCATGTAAGGTTCGAATAACGGTCGCAACTTCGACCAATCCGTTTTGAAAACAACACACACATTTGCCTCGGTACACCACTTCATCATCAAGTGGTTACCCATCTCATCATCCCCCTCCGGCATAAGTGGCACCCGACGGGGTTTTCGAAAAGTGCTTTGAAAATACTTTGTCTCCATCACCATGCATATTCCCGTCCCTTTTTGCGTAGCACTACCTTAGCATCCTATCTACTCCCACCGGCATGACCCTCATAAGAAGGTAGGGTCATGCACAATGCAAGTATCAATGAGGAAGTACGGTGGCAAACCATCAAGGTTGTTACCACCTCATCATGATTCCACTGCAACAAAAATATGGTGCTATATGACAAGCATAAAAAGGGTTTCATAGACATGGTCAAAGGGTTGCTTGCCTGTTTTAACAAAGTCTTCGAGGTCTTCAAATATCTCTGGTCCAACTCCGAGCATTGCGTCTACTTCGTTAACTATCGTCGAAAGCAACCATAATAAGCAACACAACAAGGCAGGAAATAAAAGTGCTCTAAAAATATGAGTTGGACTTTTCTAGGTTACCTCTGGTCATATGAGGAGTGACCAAAGTGGTTTCATTGGGATTTGATGAATGGATATCTCTGAACATTTCAATATGATGGAATCAAGGGATTTGTGGATTTGCAAGAAGTGTACAAAAATATGTTTTTGAAAAATGAGAAAATATACCCATTTAACAAAGGATTATTTTATAAGCATCTAGGAGTTGGTTTCACTGGATTTGGAGTTCAAATGAATTTCCTATGAATTTGCAGAGTTGACAAATATGAATAAATGGCTCATAATATTGTGTGGCACAGAAAGTATTAAGAAAAATGTTCATAAACTAAGTTATGAACTTAGAAGCATCTAGGAATTTGGATCATGGCATTTGGATCAAGTTTGAGCTCTCTGTGATTTTCTAAAGTTCATCACAGAAATGGAAAAATTGGGTTTTGATAAATATTTGTGAAGGAAATGCTTCTGTAAAAATAGGACAATAGCACCATGTGGTAGGGCATGATTTTTGAAACTTCTAGAAATTTGAATCATTGGATTTGGAGTTAATTTGAATATTTGGGAGATTTTACAAGTTTCAGGAAAAAGAAAAATACAAAGAAAGGGGGCGTTATACCTATATTGTGCACTGGGTGCAGCATAGTGCCGCATCGTACTGGGCTGGCCCAGCTGCATGGCCACGCGCGTGCTGGGGGCCACGCCGATGGCGCCTTCACAGGAGTACGCCTCCCTTTGGCGGAAACGGCATGCGGCCTATGCTGCCTCCACTTAAGCGGGCGAGGCGTGGCCCACCCGTCAGTGGCCCCTGCCCAGTGGCCGGCCGACAGGCGGGGCCCAGCTGCAGGTTCATCTGCTACCTCCCGCGCGGGCGCGACGGGAGATAGAGCAAGTGCTCGACGGCGGCTTTTGGCGCTACCGGCCACCGTTTTCGGAGGTCCGGCCACCGGCGAGCTCAGGGGAGAGTGGCGCATCCGATGAGGTACTCCACGGAGGCAGGAGTGGTCGGATGCGGGCGGTGCATCACCCGCAGTTGATGGAGGCGGCGACAAGGTTGGGGCACGGCGCTGCGGTGCATGCCCGGACGAGGGAAAGAGCGTGGGAGCTCCGCCTTGCTCAGGGGAGCCTGCTGGTGGAGAGAGGAGAGGGAGAAGAGCTCAGGCTCGGCTGAATTTAGGTGGAGGCCGGCGGCACTGCTCCGGCCATGGAGGTGGACAGAGGGCACGGGAGGAGGAGTGGGTTGGTCCAAGGGGTCACTGGGAGTGAGAGAGGGCGAAAGGAGGCCAGAGAGGGCTCGGGGAGGCCTTTAAATAAGTGAACGGCTGGGTGCCATGGACTCGTGCGCCGGTGGGCTCCTGCTCGTTGCTGCAGGGCTCGGGGGAAGAGGGCGTGGTGTCTGGGGTGTTCCTGGACGTCGACTACGTCGGGAGGGATAGAGAGAGGAAGTGGGGAGAGGTCAGAGACGCGCGCGTGTGAGCCGCACCATTGGCACGCTCGGGCGGCCTCTGTTTGCTAGGCGGAGGCGCGGGGAGGAGGAGAGAGGAGGGGACCGACCGCATAGCGTGTTGCGGACGCCAAGGCGCATCGGCAGGCGCGCGGGGGAGGCTCAAGGTGGTCGGGGGACGCGGCGTCAACGGTCGGGAGCACGCTGACGTGCTCTAGAGCACGCAAATGACCGGCATCCGCGGCTTTTCCGCGCGCACTCGTGTGTCCACTTGTGTCTGGAGTCTGAAGGGGGAATAAACAAGAGGGTTGGAGGCTTTGGATGCTCTAGAACTTGCCAGGAGTGAGAGAGAGATGAGACAGGGAGGAAAAAATGGATGTCCAGAGAAGAAAAATGGATCCCTGCCCCCCTTCATCATTGCCTCTCGGGCAGGAAAGCACACCAGAGGTAGAGGGGGACTAGGAGAGGCTGTGGTAAAAAGTTGAGCTCATGGAGAATAGTGGAAGTGGTCAAAATGATGATTTTGGAAAAATGGCAGAAGGTGTTTGTTGTTGGTTTGGGCAAGTAGATGATCTCCATTTGTCATGTGGCTTGACAGGGTCAAATGGTATGAGAAAATAAGAGGTACCACCAAGATTGAGTCCATTTGGGACAAGTTGCCAATGCAACTTTTGTAAACCCTAGAAATCAGCAGAAATGGACTTTCCAAGATTTAGTCATGCAAATCTATTCTCCTTGATGCACCACTTGGTGTAGTGTCATCATTTGAGGATATGAACATGTCCACAAAAGTTGAGATCAAAAGGAGAAAGTTTCCAATGTAGAGTTGTTCAAATTTGGTTCTGGACAGGAAGGGTTTTGGGGCACTTTGATCAAGTTAAATTGTTCTCCAGCTTGTGCCATTTGGTCTAGATGAATTATTAGACCATTTGAGCATGTTCACAAGGTTTGAGAACATTTGGACATGTTTGGCAATGTAAAGTTGCTCAAACTTCAAAATGGACAGAAATGGTTTTGAGGGGATTTCATGGAGTTATACTATTCTCCATGACATGATACTTGACAAGATCATCAAACATGTCATATGTGACATGATAGAATTTTCTTGGAATTTTTGGAGAATATTTCCTTTGTAAATATTTCAAAAGCTTGAAATATCCAGAAAGGGTTTTTGAGGTATTTGACCAATATTTTGAACATGACCATGTGTTGAAACTCTTATATATGGACAATATATGTCCTATGAGTTTCTCTAAATTTTGTAAAATATTTTTGAAGCAATAAAATAATTTTTCCCTATTAAAGACCATTTCTGGCCTTAAGAAAAAGCTTTTAAATAAAATAGGAAAATAACTTTTAAAATTATATTTTTGTGGTCTCTGCGTATCCTATATCTAATAGGAGTCAAATATATTTTTGGAAAGATTTTTACTACCCTTAATTAAGTACTTGCAGTGCAAACCTCAATTCAGGGGTTTTTGGAAAACTAATTTTAGAAAATACTTTTTGGCCAAATTAATTTTACAAGAAATTATTTTTATGTCCTATACACATGGCATGATCATTGGGAAAGGTTTTTGGAGCAAGGAGATGAAGTATAAGAGTTGGAGGATTTGTTTGATTTTGAGAGCACTTGCAAACAGCAGACAAACATTCAATCAAAGCAAAGACAAAACAGTCAAAAGTTTTTGTCAAACCACATTTTAGCATGATTTAGTGACTTCAGTGTTGTGGCAAGAAAATCAGGGTGTGACACCTGGCCGGCCCTCCTCTTCTCCCTCATGGCCCATGTAGGCCCATTAACCCCCGGGGGGTTCCGGTAACCCCCCAGTACTCTGGTAAAATCCCGATTTCACCCAGAACGATTCCGATATCCAAATATAGGCTTCCAATATATCAATCTTTATGTCTCGACCATTTCGAGACTCCTCGTCATGTCCGTGATCACATCCGGTACTCCAAACAACCTTCAGTACATCAAAACTTATAAACTCATAATAAAACTGTCATCGTAACGTTAAGCGTGCGGACCCTATGGGTTCGAGAACTATGTAGACATGACCTAGAACTGTTCCCGGTCAATAACCAATAGCGGAACCTGGATGCTCCTATTGGCTCCTACATATTCTATGAAGATCTTTATCGGTCAAACCGCATAACAACATACGTTGTTCCCTTTGTCATCGGTATGTTACTTGCCCGAGATTCGATCGTCGGTATCCAATACCTAGTTCAATCTTGTTACCAGCAAGTCTCTTTACTCGTTACATAATGCATCATTATGTAACTAACTCATTAGCTACATTGCTTGCAAGGCTTATAGTGATGTGCATTACCGAGAGGGCCCAGAGATACCTCTCCGACAATCGGAGTGACAAAACCTAATCTCGAAATACGCCAACTCAACATGTACCTTCGGAGACACCTGTAGAGCTCCTTTATAATCACCCAGTTACGTTGTGACGTTTGGTAGCACACAAAGTGTTCCTGCGGTAAACGGGAGTTGCATAATCTCATAGTTGTAGGAACTTTGTATAAGTCATGAAGAAAGAAATAACAACATACTAAACGATCAAGTGCTAGGCTAACGGAATGGGTCAAGTCAATCACATCATTCTCCTAATGATGTGATCCCTTTAATCAAATGACAACACATGTCTATGGTTAGGAAACATAACCATCTTTGATTAATGAGCTAGTCAAGTAGAGGCATACTAGTGACATTATGTTTGTCTATGTATTCACACATGTATCATGTTTCCGGTTAATACAATTCTAGCATGAATAATAAACATTTATCATGATATGAGGAAATAAATAATAACTTTATTATTGCCTCTAGGGCATATTTCCTTCAGTCTCCCACTTGCACTAGAGTGAATAATCTAGATTACACAGTAATGATTCTAATACCCATGGAGTCTTGGTGCTGATCATGTTTTGCTCGTGGAAGAGGCTTAGTCAACGGGTCTGCAACATTCAGATCCGTATGTATCTTGCAAATATCTATGTCTCCCACCTGGACTTGGTCCCGGATGGAATTGAAGCATCTCTTGATGTGCCTGGTCCTCTTGTGAAATCTGGATTCCTTTGCCAAGGCAATTGCACCAGTATTGTCACAGAAGATCTTCATTGGTCCCGATGCACTAGGTATGACACCTAGATCGGAAATGAACTCCTTCATCCAGACTCCTTCATTTGCTGCTTCCGAAGCAGCTATGTACTCCGCTTCGCATGTAGATCCCGCCACGACGCTTTGTTTAGAACTGCACCAACTTATAGCTCCACCGTTTAATAAAAACACGTATCTGTTTTGCGATTTAGAATCGTCCGGATCAGTGTCAAAGCTTGCATCGATGTAACCATTTACGACTAGCTCTTTGTCACCTCCATAAACGAGAAACATATCCTTAGTCCTTTTCAAGTATTTCAGGATGTTCTTGACCGCTGTCCAGTGATCCACTCCTGGATTACTTTGGTACCTACCTGCTAAGCTTATTGCTAAGCATACATCAGGTCTGGTACACAGCATTGCATACATGATAGAGCCTATGGCTGAAGCATAGGGAACATCTTTCATTTTTTCTCTATCTTCTGCTGTGGTCGGGCATTGAGTCTGACTCAACTTCACACCTTGTAATATAGGCAAGAACCCTTTCTTTGCCTGATCCATTTTGAACTTTTTCAAAACTTTATCAAGGTATGTGCTTTGTGAAAGTCCAATTAAGCGTCTTGATCTATCTCTATAGATCTTGATGCCCAATATATAAGCAGCTTCACTGAGGTCTTTCATTGAAAAACTTTTATTCAAGTATCCCTTTATGCTATCCAAAAATTCTATATCGTTTCCAATTAATAATATGTCATCTACATATAATATCAGAAATGCTACAGAGCTCCCACTCACTTTCTTGTAAATACAGGCTTCTCCAAAAGTCTGTATAAAACCATATGCTTTGATCACATTATCAAAGCGTTTATTCCAACTCCGAGATGCTTGCACCAGTCCATAAATGGATCGCTGGAGCTTGCATACTTTTTTAGCACGTTTTGGATCGACAAAACCTTCTGGTTGCATCATATACAACTCTTGTTCCAGAAATCCATTCAAGAATGCAGTTTTGACATCCATCTGCCAAATTTCATAATCATAAAATGCGGCAATTGCTAACATGATTCGGACAGACTTAAGCATCGCTACGGGTGAGAAAGTCTCATCATAGTCAACCCCTTGAACTTGTCGAAAACCTTTCGCAACAAGTCGAGCTTTGTAGACAGTTACATTACCATCAGCGTCAGTCTTCTTCTTAAAAATCCATTTATTCTCAATGGCTTGCCGATCATCGGGCAAGTCAACCAAAGTCCATACTTTGTTCTCATAAATGGATCCCATCTCAGATTTCATGGCTTCTAGCCATTTTGTGGAATCTGGGCTCATCATCGCTTCCTCATAGTTCGTAGGTTCGCCATGGTCAAGTAACATGACTTCCAGAATAGGATTACCATACCACTCTGGTGCGGATCTTACTCTGGTAGACCTACGAGGTTCAGTAGAAACTTGATCTGAAGTTTCATGATCAATATCATTAGCTTCCTCACTAATTGGTGTAGTTGTCACAGGAACCGGTTCTTGTGATGAACAACTTTCCAATAAGGGAGCAGGTATAGTTACCTCATCAAGTTCTACTTTCCTCCCACTCACTTCTTTTGAGAGAAACTCTTTCTCTAGAAAGGATCTGAATTTAGCAACGAAAATCTTGCCCTCAGATCTGTGATAGAAGGTGTACCGAATAGTCTCTTTTGGGTATCCTATGAAGACACATTTCTCCAATTTGGGTTCGATCTTATCTGGTTGAAGTTTCTTCACATAAGCATCGCAGCCCCAAACTTTAAGAAACGACAACTTTGGTTTCTTGCCAAACCACCGTTTATAAGGCGTCGTCTCAACGGATTTTGATGGTGCCCTATTTAATGTGAATGCAGACGTCTCTAAAGCATAACCCCAAAACGATAGCGGTAAATCAGTAAGAGACATCATAGATCACACCATATCTAGTAAAGTACGATTACGACGTTCAGACACACCATTTCGTTGTGGTGTTCCGAGTGGCGTGAGTTGCAAAACTATTCCGCATTGTTTCAAATGTAAACCAAACTCGTAACTCAAATATTCTCCTCCACGATCAGATCGTAGAAATTTTATTTTCTTGTTACGATGATTTTCCACTTCACTCTGAAATTCTTTGAACTTTTCAAATGTTTCAGACTTGTTTTTCATTAAGTAGATATACCCATATCTGCTCAAATCATCTGTGAAGGTGACAAAATAACGATACCCGCTGTTGGGGATATGACTATTTGTGTAAGCCGCCCAGAAGGGGCCGGGTTACACAAAGCAAACTCATCAGAGATAAGCCCAAGACCAAGCATGAAGATGGCGATTCAACAAAGGGCTTAAGGCCCACAGGCGACTTAAGTCCCGTTGTAGTAAACCGCCATGATGGCATGACTTATAACATAAGGTAGATTTAACTAGTCACCGAGCTGGACACTGTTTATGAGCCGGCCGGGACTCTGTAGGCCACAGGGCGTCAACCCATGTATATAAGGGTACGACCTGCTGGCGTCTTAGGGCAAGAAACAACTCATCAAGATCCAGGCATAGCGTATCTCGCTCCCTAGTCATCGAAACATCAATACCAACCCAACTAGACGTAGGCCTTACCTCGTAAGGGGCCGAACTAGTATAAACTCTCTCGTGTCCTTTGTCCCGATTTAACCCCTTCAAGCTTCCTAGTTGCGATGGCTCCACAACTAAGTCCTTTCACGAGGACATCTGACGTGACAATTCCACGACAGTTGGCACCCACCGTGGGGCCAGTGCACGGTGGATTTGAGTTCTTGAAGGGCAACTTCGAAGGGCTCAAGGGATACGTAGTGGGCCGGATGACCAAGAGTCGTCGCGGCAAGATCTACATCAACGACGAAGGCTGGGGTCCCGACGCCGGCTCAATTGAGTACGGATACCGGGCCCCCTTCGGCAGAATCCACGTCTTCATCGGCCGGATCGGTGAGCCAGGCCCTGAGCCGGACAACTACACCGACCTCGTCGAGACGGCTCAGCGTGCAAGGAAGACCCGGACTCAACCGGTCATGAGGCGTGCCTTCCTGGGTTGCATCCACGGAGAGGAATTTTCTGAAGGATCTGAATATAGGGGTGAGACGGCCGTCCTCTCAGATGGTGATTCGTCCGCCGCTTCAACAGATTCGTTGTACCAAGTGCAAGATGGCGTGCTTGGGGGCTGCTCCGATGGCATCAGTATTCCGGACCCCTGTGAGCCGCCAAGATGGGCCGGAGTCTTCATGGCTAGGACTCAGCCCGGCTCAAACTCTACAGCTGCTGCAGCAGTAACGTCCGGGTTAGGAGCAGCCGGGGCAGGCGGCCCCGTGCGCCCACCGGCTCAGGTGCTGATAAATCTCATGGACAAGCTTACGGCCCTATTAACTGCCACGGTTATTCCTGTAGACAAAGATGAGCATGACGCAGCGGTAGCACAGGTGCGTGAGGAGATAGCTCAGGCCAAGGAGGCCTTGGAAGCTGAGGATACTAGACTAGCTACAGAGCGGGCGGCTCTCGACGCCCGGGCACAGCGCTTGCAGTCAGAACCTTACCAGCTCACGATGAGCCTAAACGCATCCAATGAGGTAATGAGGAGGAGACATCAGAAAACTCAGTCCCGTTTACCTCCGAATTACGACCCTCGGGTTCTTTTTGCCACACCCGGAGCCGGCCCAAGTAACCCGCCAGAGGCCAATCAACTTATGACAGCCGGAACAGGAGGGCCGACTCAGCCTCGGGAGATGGCACCGCCTCACGTGAGCATGCAACCGCCGCGTTATGTGCCAATTCCACCGGGTCACTTTTCCAACCCCATGGAGAACTTAATCGCAGCTTCAACACGTTTGGCGGCTCTTCCTATGGACGGTGATGACCCGGTGATAGTGGAGACCCGGAGAGTCAGAGAACTCCTCCAGACGGCCTTAGCTTAGCAGGAGACCTATTCTTCCAGACGGGACGGAATTCACTCGACTCCCCTGCCTTGGTTAGCACCGCCTCGTCGGAACCGGAGCCCGAGTTATAGTAGGCACATAGAGTCTGAAGCTTTGTCAAGCAACACCCAACGCCATAACCAGCCCGGTGGCTATCACCCGGTGCAAGATCGAATACGTCAGGAGAATGAACGGGCGGCTCAGGCAGCGGCTCAATAGGCGGCTTATCAGGACATCCCGGAGTATCCAACGACTTCTATTAAGGCGGGAGTAGCCACTAGAACCAGTGGTGTTCCTTGTTTGGTACCGGCTCTGCGCAATGTACGTCTGCCCAAGGACTTCAAGGGACCTCGAAAGATACCAAATTACACGGCCGACTTACAGCCCGGGGCATGGATCGAGAGTTATGAGATGGCCAAGGAGCTATTGGAAGTCAGTGACGCGGCAATGGCTAAATATTTCACCATGATGCTAGATGGAACAGCCCGGTCTTGGTTAAAGGGTTTGCCACCCAATTCCATTGGCTCATGGGAAGAGTTAAAGGCCCGGTTCATCCAGAACTTCAAAGACACATGTAAGCAATCTATGTCGATTGTGGACTTAACAAATTGTAAGCAGGGGGAGGGCGAATCCACCACCCATTGGGTGCGCTGGGTCAAGGAGATAATTCATACATCCGACAATATGGATGCGGGCTCTGTAGTCCTTATGTTGGAGAAGAATTGTAGCTTTGAGCCGCTGAGACAGAAGCTGGGGCACCTTAAACGTGACTGCAAGGATATGGGCACGCTGATGGCGGCTTTAGTTAAATACACCGATTCTGATAGTAACAAGGATCCTGCGTCTTACAATGAGAAGACAGGGAAGGGAAGAAGGAACGACAATGGAAAGGGTCAACAGCATAACCCGGGGAATCAAAACGGCAATAAGCGTAAGGCGGACGGTAACCCGGAGTTTGTGGCCAATGCCAATGCGCAAGGTAACAATCAGAGACGTAAGGGCAAACCGCCTCGATCCGGCGGGTCAGACCCATCTCTTGAATAGCTACTCAATGAGCCCTGCCCGAGACACGGCACCAGGGAGCGGCTCGCCACGCACCTGTGGAAAGATTGCGCGATCATGAAGGCGTTTAAGAATTCCAACACCTATGATGGCCATAATGGGTCTGGTGGTGGTTCAGGAGCTGGCGGTTTCCATGGCCAAGGTGGTAGGTCAGGTTCCGGCTTTCAGGGACGTCAAGGAGGAGGCTATAACCAGCAGAAGTCTAGTCAAGGAGAGCAGCAGTAGCAGCAGTCGGGTTATCAAAGCAACCCGAAGCAGTTGAATAGCGGGCAGTATCACGTATTTACCACTAGCTTATGCAAACATGACCAGAAGGTTCATAAGAGGGCCGTCAATTCTGTTGAGACGGCAATCCCTCGTTATTTGAGCTGGTCAGAGCAGCCCATCATATGGAGCAGAGAAGATCATCCTCCGCGGGTCGATAACCCGGGTCAGTTGGCCTTGGTGGTGGCACCTCGGGTTGGTGGGTATAAGTTCACTAAGGTGCTCATGGACGGGGGTAGTAGCATTAATATCCTCTACTATGAGACCTTTCGACGCATGGGATTAACTGATAAAAATCTGAGAACATCCAACACTGTTTTCCATGGAGTGGTCCCTGGTAAGTCGGCTTACCCAGTTGGCAAGATTGAACTGGAGGTGGCCTTTGGAGACGAATATGACTCCAGAGCTGAGAAGTTGACGTTTGAGGTGGTCAAAATCAGGAGCCCATACCACGCTCTGTTCGGGCGGCCAACTTATGCTAAGTTTATGGCCTGGCCGTGTTATGTTTATTTGCAGCTCAAGATGCCGGGTCACAAGGGCACCATCACTGTACATGGCAGTCGGAAGGTAGAACTGGAGTGTGAAGAAGGTGACGCGGCTTATGCTGAGTCGGCCTGCGCGGCGGAAGAGCTCAAATTTTATCAAGATAATGTTGACCCGGCGGATATGACATCCCTGAAGAAGCCAACTACAGAGCACGACCCGGCGTTGAAGTTTAAGTTGGTAGCTGAGACAAAGCTCGTTGACTTTACCCCGAGTGACCCTTCTAAGCAGTTCAGCATCAGCAGCAATTTGGATCCCAAATAGGAAAGCGCGCTCATCCAGTTCATCCGTGAGAACCGGGACATATTTGCATGGAAACCTTCTGACATGCCGGGTGTACCGAGGGAACTCGCTGAGCACACTCTCAATATTGATCCAAAGTATAAGCCGGTCAGGCAGTTTCTTCGGCGTTTTAACGAAGAGAGACGGAAAGCTATTGGAGAAGAAGTCGCCCGGCTCTTGGCGGCCGGGTTTATTGTTGAGGTTTTTCACCCAGAGTGGTTGGCTAACCCAGTGCTTGTCCTCAAGAAGAACGGCACTTGGCGGATGTGTGTGGATTACACGGATTTAAACAAGGCTTGTCCGGCCGATCCTTTTGCTCTCCCCGTATTGATCAAATCATTGATGCTACGGCGGGTTGTGAACGTTTGAGCTTTTTGGATGCTTACTCTGGGTATCATCATATCAAAATGGCAATTAAGGACCAGGAGAAGACGGCTTTCATCACTCCGTTTGGGGCCTTCTGCTATGTATCTATGCCGTTTGGACTAAAAAGAGCCCAGGCGACTTATCAGCGGTGTGTGCAGAACTGTTTGCATGATCAAATTGGGCGTAATGTTCATGCTTACGTGGATGACATTGTGGTGACGTCCAGAGAAAAGGAAACCTTGGTATCTGACTTGAAAGAGACCTTTGATAATCTCCGGGTTTACAAGATGATGCTTAACCCGGCCAAGTGTGTATTTCGCGTACCTGCGGGCAAGCTCTTGGGTTTTCTGGTGTCAAAGAGAGGCATCGAAGCTAACCCGGAGAAGATTAAGGCGATTACATCTCTGGCTAAGCCGGCGTGCATCAATGATGTTCAGAGGCTGGCGGGTCGTGTTGCCGCTTTAAGCAGGTTCATAAGCCGGTTAGGTGAGAAGGCCCTTCCATTGTATCAGATGATGAAGAAAACTGACACTTTTGTCTGGAGCGAGGCCGCTGATGCTGCTTTTGAAGACTTGAAGAGACAATTGTCTAAACCACTAGTTCTCGCGGCTCCAATTGATAAAGAGCCTTTGTTGTTATATGTGGCTGCCAATTCATGAGCCGTCAGCGTTGCCATCGTGGTGGAGCGTAAGGAAGCTGGCAAGGAGCATCCGGTTCAACGGCCGGTTTACTACATCAGTGAGGTACTCATTGAATCTAAGCAAAGGTATCCACATTGGCAGAAGCTTGTTTACGGGGTGTTTATGGCCAACTGGAAGTTGAAGCAGTACTTTCAAAGCCACCCTATAACTATGGTATGTTCTGCCCCTTTGGGAGACATCATTCAGAACAGGGAGGCCACAGGACGAGTCGCCAAGTGGGCCATTGAGCTTGGGCCTCACGATTTGAAGTATATGCCACGTACTACTATTAAGTCTCAGGCCTTGGTGGACTTTATCAATGATTGGACAAAGTTACAGGCCCCTGAGGAAAAGCCGGATAACACATATTGGACGATTCACTTTGATGGGTCCAGGCAGCTAGAAGGCTCGAGGTCTGGAGTGGTGTTAACTTCCCCTCGAGGTGACATATTTTGTTATGTACTCCGGCTTATGTTTCCATGTACTAACAATGCAGCTGAGTACGAGGCCTTACTCCATGGTCTCCGGATGGCTAAGGAGATGAACTTAAGCCGGGTAAGGTGCTTGGGCGACTCAGATCTTGTGGCTCATCAATGTCAGGCAAGTGGGATTCCAAGGACCCCCTTATGGCGGCTTATCATCGTGAAGTAGATGTTGTGGCTGGTCACTTCATGGGTTATCAAGTGGAGCACATCGATCGAAGGAAGAATGAGGCGGCTGATGCTTTAAGCCGGTTGGGATCCCAACGTAAGCCGGTGCCACCCAACACCTTTCTCGATGTTTTGCATAACCCTTCTGTCAAGGTGCCTACCAAGGAAGAGCTAGCAGTGCCAGACCCGGAGGCACAGCTGGTGGCGGCTCTTCACGTTATCCCGGATTGGACAGTGCCCTACTTGGCTTATATGACCCGGGGTGCGTTGCCTGAGGATGAGACCTTGGCGAGACAAATCATCAAGCGCTCCAATTCTATGACGATTATTAACGGCGAGTTACATCACCTAAGTGTCACGGGGGCGTTTCAACGCTGTGTGTCCCCTACAGAGGGCCAAGAAATACTTTGTGAGATCCATGAAGGGGATTGTGGCCATCATGCCGGGTCAAAATCTCTCGTAGGCAAAGCTTTTCGTCATGGTTTCTATTGGCTGACGGCTCATGCTGATGCGGAGGATCTGGTCAGCAAATGCGACGGTTGTCAAAAGTTCTCCCGACGAGCTCATGTGTCGGCTCAAGAATTGAGGATGATCCCAATCACTTGGCTGTTTGCAGTCTGGGGGCTTGACATGGTTGGACCTTTCAAAAGGTATAAAGATAAAAAAGACACATCTACTGGTGGCAGTGCACAAGTTTACAAAATGGGTTGAGGCAGAGCCGGTTAGTAAGTGTGATGCAGCCACGCCGGTTCAATTCATGAAAAAGGTGATCTTTCATTTTGGTTTCCCACATAGCATCATAACTGATAATGGCACTAATCTCTCCAAGGGTGCCATGGAAGAGTTCTGTCAAAGAGAACATATCCGGCTTGATGTTTAGGCTGTTGCTCATCCTCAATCCAATGGTCAAGCAGAAAGAGCTAATCAAGAGATCCTGAAAGGTATCAAGCCCCGGCTCTTAGTCCCCTTACAGTGGACTCTGGGTTGTTGGGTGGAGGAGTTACCTTCCGTGTTATGGAGCATCAACACTACGCCTAATAGATCTACAGGCTACACGCCTTTCTTTATGGTGTATGGTGCAGAGGCGGTCCTGCCAAGTGACATCCGGCACGATTCACCCCGCGTGCTCGTTAGAATGCACTTGACTTGCTGGATGAGGAGCGAGACTTGGCAATAGCCCGCTCGGCGATTTATCAACAAGACCTGCGTCGCTATCACAGTCGCCGGGTTAGGAGTAGAACCTTTCAGGAAGGTGACTTGGTGCTCTGGCTCATCTAGGATCAGTCTAATATGCACAAGCTATCACCGCCTTGGGAAGGGCCCTTTATGGTCAGCAAGATTCTGCACAACGGGTCATATTGCCTCATCGATATTCGAGAGCACAAAGACTCATTTACGTCGGAGGAGGAGACCCGCCGGCCGTGGAATATAGCTCATCTTCGGCCTTATTATACTTAAGCTACCGGCTTTCAAGATGTATATATTTTTTGACGATGTATATATTAAATAAAGAAATAAAGCAGGACCTCCGTCCTTTTTACCCTCAAAACTCTGTGTCTTCTTTATCAGGTAGTGGAGACAACCAACAGGGAGCGGATCACATCTGAATCTGGCTTACCCTTTGGACTGGCTTATGATCATATCTGAATCTAGCCATGGTCACTTGGGGGCTTCCTGTTCAAACATAGGTCGTATTCGAACCAAAGGGAACATAGCTATCGATACCGACTTGATCGGCATACTGCCAAACCCACTTGGGGGCTTCTTGATCATATTTGAATCACAGCTTAACCCCTTTGGGTCTCACGTGGATCGTATTCGAATCAGCATCATTAAACAACTCTTTTGTTCACTTGGGGGCTTCCTGTTCAAACATATGTCATAATCGAACCAAAGAGAACATAGCTGTCGATACCCACTTGATCGGCATCGCCAAAGCCACTGGGGGCTATATGATCGTATCTGAATCTTAGCTTAACCCCTTTGGGACGGTTCTATGATCGTATTCGAATCAGGAGCCTGTGAACATTGCTTATAAATATGATTACTTTAACTATCATTGAAACCTTCTTGAGGAGATGGTTCTTGGTTCTTCCGGTTTAATATTGATTACCCCAGGTTCTAAAAAGTGCCAGGTAAAGCCTCAAATGAGCCAGGAAGACTATCAACAGGGTCACAGGTATGCTGTTGTGATTATATTTTAAATAATCATGAACCGGCCTATATATGATGTCTTTTGGTCATGTTCCGGGTTATCAATACTCTATAACCCCCTGGCGCAGTAAACCGCCCAGAAAATTTTACTTGTTTTATGTGCAGGATAAGGTGAAGCAAGTTAAACATCAAGGAAAGATATGGTTAACATAAGCCAGCAAAATATAGTAATGGCAGCTTACAGAAGTAGTAAGCACCATAAACATGCGCAAGGGCATGACCAGCATTAAGAAGTTTTTCTATCCTATTACAAGACTCCCCGAGTCTGAATAAGTGAAGCATTGTTTTGGCAAAGTTATAAAGCGCCTGGCGGCTCATTCCTTCGGCGGGCTTGACGACTCCGGGTTATCCTTCTCCGCCTCTCCGTTGGTTGCTTTGTCCTGGAAGGTGGACGAGGCCCAGTCAATGCCGCTCAAGGCTTCAAATTCAGCCTCATCATCTATTAAACCGGCCGGGTCCACTTCAGAGGCAAAGGTATGCTTACGCGTTGGAGGGATCAGGCTGACTTGGTCGTATGGGACGTTTGGGATTCTCCGGTTCTCGCCATCATAGCCTGGCGAATACTTAGTAAGATCAGTATTGTTCCCAATGAGAGTCGCTAGGGGACGTACGACTTTGACATAGGCAGTGAAGTCTTGGTCGTCAAAGGCAGTGCCGTCCTTCTTCAGGCTTGGATATCCAAGAGAGATATCAGCCAAGTCAAGTTCTGGCACCCATGCCCTTGCCCGGCTTAATACGGCCACAGCTCCGGCTCTCGCAGATGCCCGCCTTAAATCCTAAATTCGTTGAGGTACCACTGAGAGATGCCTCAACACATCTTGTAGGAGGCGAGGAGTGGTATTTGATAAAGCCACAATGGCCAAAGCACGTTCTGACCCAGAGTACAGCTGCTCTACTAAGGTGTAAACCTCCTTAAGCTTGATCAACATATTTTGCTTCAGATTGGTACTCCTGGGGCCTGTATGCTCACAGGCATAACAATAAGCCGGAGATAACTATTACAATAATCCTTGGAAGATTACAATATTTAAGGTTTTTTCAGAGTGACTTACCGAAGATGGCTGAGACCATTTGGGATATCTGCCGTTTTAAGTCAGACAGCTCGGTTGTTGCCTTTGCTGTTTCGGCCTAGGTCACCAGTGAAGCCCTCACATCAACCCAAGTTTTCTTTTCCGATTCAAAAATTTTCTTCAGCTTCTCTTGTTCAGAGACACCGAATTCAAACTTGGAGTTGGCTTTCTGAGTTTCAAGCTCCTGGGTTTTTAGCTGGCTCTTCAGATCAGCAATCTCCGACTCAAATTGACTTATGGTGGCCTGTATTGACATCAGGTTATGGTAAGAATCATGGTAAGGTAACATTCAAGTCCCAAACACTTTACAAGTAAAGATACTTGGCACTTGGGGGCTAATGTATGTTTAAAGAATTTTTAACCTATCCTACTGAGTCATACATTTTAAGTCTCAAGCACTTTACAAGTAAAGCTACTTGACACTTGGGGGCTAATGTGTAACACAAATTTAAAGTCTCATACTATCACCGGGTTAAATGTATTCACTTTAAACCAGACAACCTAAGTAGATTTCTAAGTCTACAGCATATTCATTCATAAGCAATAGACTTGGGGGCTGGTACAGTAAGTAAGGTTCAGAGTAAAAGCATAAGTTATACCTCAGATTTGTGCTGTATTTGCTTCACCATGTCAATTTCCAGGTCACGACTATTGTGCACTTGGTTCACATAGCCCGAGACTATATCACCAATGCTTAGGTGAATATAATCAGTTATATCCTGTTTGGCTTTCCGACGTTGGGAAAACTCCTCCTTGGCAGTGCATTGGGCAAGAACAGTGGGCCGGCCCGGTTCAACATATTGGCTTTTCACAATTTCAACTTCCGGGTCAGTCGCCTTGGCTGGGCTAGGAGTTTTCGTGTTATCAGAGTTGTGGATAACGTCTTCTGCAGGCGGGTCAGAGGTTGGCACCGGAATATCAGAAGCCAGTTCAGGCGGCCGCTGAGGAGTGGAGCTGTCAAGAACGGATGAGTCAAGCGCACTGACCACCGCGTCTCAGGACTGCTTATTCTTCTTTGCCCTCTTGCTGGGCTTCACTTGCAGGCTGTCAATCAAGGTGGAAGGATGAGTATCAAAGTATAAGTATGGAAAAATTTAAAGTAAGAAAGGTTACATTACCTGGGAGCCGTTTTAAAAGCCGGCATGTTTGATTGCATCGACTCATCAGAAGACGGAGAGGTATCCTGATAATTAGAGTCAGATGAATTGAGAGGTTGGCGAATCAAACCCGCCAAAGGTAAAGCAGAACGTAAATCGGAGATAACCTCGGTCCGACGCTTCCTGGTTGCATCGGGTAAACCGGAGGAGAGTTCCGCGTCTTGGTTGGCCCGAGTCTGCCGCCGGTTTTCAAGCTGTTGTTGTTTCAAAAGAAATTGAGGATCTTGGTAAGCTAGAGGATGTGAAAATCTTACTTTCCGGGTCACCCTTCGGATTTTTTGCGTTGGCAAAGGCTTTGAGTTGGAGGAGATTATAGTTACCTCTTCATTAATTGCTTGACTGTTCCCTGTATCCTCCTGAAAGGATAAAATGTCAGTAAAATAACGACAAAGGAGTTAAGAAAATCAAAAGATTACCTCTTCCTCATCCGAAGAAGAGTCATCAAATTTAAGCATATCGGAGGCGCTGGGTTTCTTCTTCTTGGAGGTGCCCGTCTTGGCGGCTTTCCTTTCTGTTTTCTTGGCTGCCCTGGCCTGTTGAGCAGCCTCATGGTCATACTTGACCTTCCAGAAATTATCACCGGCCTGTGGAAAAAGATAAAGAATTCATAAGTAAAAGAAGGTATAATATGTTAAAGAGTATTTATGAAGATTGGTAACTTACCGCAGGGGCCGGGTTCTTCTTGCAGAAGGGAAGTAAACCGAAGGTATTATTGGTTACAGTGCCCTCCTTCAACAGTGACTGGGTCGTAGCATCTACCACATCGTCTGGTAAGTCATCGGGACTGTGACGTATTGGATCAGACTTCTCGCCTGAGTAAGTACACATTAAGCCGGAGCGGCGGCTTAATGGTAGTATCCGCCAGGTGACCCAGACCCGGACCAAATCGATGCCACTTAACCCGTTGCCTAAAAGAGCTTTGATCTTCTTAATGGTGGGATTGAGAGGCAGGCGTTCAACAGCAGTCAACTTATCCGCCAAGTGATGGTTGGATTCAAGGAGCAGGTTGCGAATGCCGGACAGAGGACTCTCATCAGCCGGTGACGTATCTTGACAGTAGAACCACGTCTGGTTCCAATCTTTCTGGTGACTTGGCAGTTCAGCATAAGGAAAAAGACAATCTCGCCGCCGCTGGATTGAGATGCCGCCAAGTTCAAGACTAGGCCCGTTGGCACGTTCATTTTAACGGTTCAAATAAAAAAGTTCTCTGAACAAAAGTAGATTTGGCTCCTCTCCCAGGTACACCTCGTAGAATACTTGAAAATTGCAAAGATTTGACACAGAATTGGGTCCGATGTCTTGAGGTCTAAGGTCAAAGAAATTCAGAACTTCCCTGAAGAATTTTGAGCCGGGAGGGGCAAAACCTCGGTTCATGTGATGTGTGAAAACTATTACCTCCCCATCTTTGGGTTGAGGTATCTCCTCAGATGGGTGAGGGCCACGATAAGACATGACCTCCTTCTTTGGCAGATGGCCAGACTTCACGAACTCGGCAAGTTTGCTTTTGGTCACTGTGGATGGAACCCAATGGCAAGTCACAGGGGCTTTGGCCGCCTTAGGTGCCATGACAACAGATGGCCTATGACAAAATAAGAAGCTCCGGTTCAAACTTTAACCCGGGAAGAAACATCTACAGTGGCGGCTTAAGAAGGGGCCTGATGATATAAGGGTGACTGTGCAACAATATTGAAGCCGCTACAAGTATCAAGAGCAGTTCAAATTTTTAAGGTTATAGGAAGCAAGCAAGGCTCACAGACTAGTGTTATTTATTTAAACCGGACACCTGGACAGTTGTGTTTAAGGGCATTTTCCAGAAGAAGCTTTCTGGGTGATAGAAACAAGTTTCACAGATTACAACTATTATTCTGGATCAAATTATTGGTCTGAAAGGGAAATTTTCTAGACCTAAAAACAGGGCAGAGAAGTTCATGCACTCAAAGAAGGTTTCTAAATAAGGGAAATGAGATCTGTTTCTATGCAAGATCAACACAAACAACTACCGCAGCAGTTCTACATAGTTTTTACGATCTAAACAGGGCATTGGAGGTGCAAACTAGCGAGGGTTTGCGTCGGGCGGTGATGAACACGGACGAACTCAATAGGGTTCCAATGCAGATCTATAGAAAGGGAAGGAGAGGAACTTACAGATGCGGACGAGCTGTGGAGGTTCGCCGTCAATTTCTGGTCAGAGTCAGGTTCATGCAGCGGCCTGAGTCGATGGAGACGAGGGGTACGACGGCGGCGGCGGCGAAGCTCGAGTGGCAGAGAAGAGAGGAAGAAGACGACCGGGAGGAGGAAAATGGAAGACCTAAGTCGCGTCTATTTATAGGGAGAGGATAACTGAGACGGCGCAGGAAACGAGGAGATAAGAATTACTATCCAGCGGCCCCGACACCTCGATTTTCGGAGCAATCAATAAAAGCAGAGATCCGTTGAAGGATACGATGGAATACAAAATGAATTAAAGAAAGGATGACGTCACGCCGGGTTAAGATGGATCCAGAAGACGACGTCATGGCGGGTTAAAGAAAGCCCTCTGTATAGTCAGAAGATTGAAGATTTATTCTTTAAAAATATTTTTTAAGACTGACATGAACAGGTTCAAATCAATCTGGGGCCTAATGTTGGGGATATGACTATTTGTGTAAGCCGCCCAGAAGGGGCCGGGTTACACAAAGTAGACTCATCAGAGATAAGCCCAAGACCAAGCATGAAGATGGCGATTCAACAAAGGGCTTAAGGCCCACAAGCGACTTAAGGCCCGTTGTAGTAAACCGCCATGATGGCATGACTTGTAACATAAGGTAGATTTAACTAGTCACCGAGCCGGACACTGTTTATGAGCCAGCCGGGACTCTGTAGGCCATAGGGCGTCAACCCGTGTATATAAGGGGACGACCTGCTGGCGGCTTAGGGCAAGAAACAACTCATCGAGAGCCGGGCATAGCGTATCTCGCTCCATGGTCATCAAAACATCAATACCAACCCAACTAGACGTAGGCCTTACGTTCACCGTAAGGGGCCGAACTAGTATAAACTCTCTCATGTCCTTTGTCCCGATGTAACCCCTTCAAGCTTCCTAGTTGAGATGGCTCCACAACTAAGTCCTTTCACGAGGACATCTGACGTGACAATTCCACGACACCCGCCGCGAGCCTCAATATTCATTGGACCACATACATCAGTATGTATGATTTCCAACAAATCAGTTGCTCGCTCCATAGTTCCGGAGAACGGCGTTTTAGTCATCTTGCCCATGAGGCATGGTTCGCAAGTACCAAGTGATTCATAATCAAGTGATTCCAAAAGTCCATCAGTATGGAGTTTCTTCATGCGCTTTACACCGATATGACCTAAACGGCAGTGCCACAAATAAGTTGCACTATCATTATCAACTCTGCATCTTTTGGCTTTAACATTATGAATATGTATATCATTACTATTGAGATTCAATAAAAATAGACCACTCTTCAAGGGTGCATGACCATAAAAGATATTACTCATATAAATAGAACAACCATTATTCTATGACTTAAATGAATAACCGTCTCGCATCAAACAAGATCCATATATAATGTTCATGCTCAACGCTGGCACCAAATAACAATTATTTAGGTCTAAAACTAACCCCGATGGTAGATGTAGAGGTAGCGTGCCGACCGCGATCACATCGACTTTGGAACCATTTCGCACGCGCATCGTCACCTCGTCCTTAGCCAATCTTCGCTTAATCCGTAGTCCCTGTTTCAAGTTGCAAATATTAGCAACAGAACCTGTATCAAATACCCAGGTACTACTGCGAGCATTAGTAAGGTACACATCAATAACATGTATATCACATATACCTTTGTTCACTTTGCCATCCTTCTTATCTGCCAAATACTTGGGGCAGTTCCGCTTCTAGTGTCTAGTCTGCATGCAGTAGAAGCACTCAGTCTCAGGATTAGGTCCAGACTTGGGTTTCTTCTCTTGAGCAGCAACTTGTTTGTTGTTCTTCTTGAAGTTCCCCTTCTTCTTCCCTTTGCCCTTTTTCTTGAAACTGGTGGTCTTATTAACCATCAACACTTGATGCTCCTTCTTGATTTCTACCTCCACAGCTTTTAGCATTGCGAAGAGCTCGGGAATAGTCTTGTCCATCCCTTGCATATTATAGTTCATTACGAAGCTCTTGTAGCTTGGTGGCAGTGATTGAAGAATTCTGCCAATGACACTATCATCAGGAAGTTTAACTCCCAGTTGAATCAAGTGATTATTATACCCAGACATTTTGAGTATGTGTTCACTGACAGAACTATTCTCCTCCATCTTACAGCTATAGAACTTATTGGAGACTTCATATCTCTCAATCCGGGCATTTGCTTGAAATATTAACTTCAACTCCTGGAACATCTCATATGCTCCATGACGTTCAAAACGTCGTTGAAGACCTGCTTCCAAGCCGTAAAGCATGGCACATTAAACTATCGAGTAGTCATCAGCTTTGCTCTGCCAGACGTTCTTAACGTCGTCAGTTGCATCAGCAGCAGGCCTGGCACCCAGCGGTGCTTCCAGGACGTAATTCTTCTGTGCAGCAATGAGGATAATCCTCAGGTTATCAGCTTTGCTCTGCCAGACGTTCTTAACGTCGTCAGTTGCATCAGCAGCAGGCCTGGCACCCAGCGGTGCTTCCAGGACGTAATTCTTCTGTGCAGCAATGAGGATAATCCTCAGGTTACGAACCCAGTCCGTGTAATTGCTACCATCATCTTTCAACTTAGCTTTCTCAAGGAACACATTAAAATTCAACGGAACAACAGCACGAGCCATCTATCTACAACAAACATAGACAAGCAAAATACTATCAGCTACTAAGTTCATGATAAATTTAAGTTCAATTAATCATATTACTAAAGAACTCCCACTTAGACAGACATCTCTCTAGTCGTCTAAGTGATCACGTGATCCAAATCAACTAAACCATGTCCGATCATCACGTGAGATGGAGTAGTTTCAGTGGTGAACATCACTATGTTGATCATATCTACTATATGATTCACGTTCGACCTTTCGGTCTCCGTGTTCCGAGGCCATATCTGTATATGCTAGGCTCGTCAAGTTTAACCTGAGTATTCTGCCTGTGCAACTGTTTTGCACCCATTGTATTTGAACGTAGAGCCTATCACACCTGATCATCACGTGGTGTCTCAGCACGAAGAACTTTCGCAACGGTGCATACTCAGGGAGAGCACTTCTTGATAATTTAGTGAGAGATCATTTTAAAATGCTACCGTCAATCAAAGCAAGATAAGATGCATAAAGGATAAACATCACATGCAATCAATATAAGTGATATGATATGGACATCATCATCTTGTGCTTGTGATCTCCATCTCCGAAGCACCGTCTTGATCACCATCGTCACCGGCGCGACACCTTGATCTCCATCGTAGCATCATTGTCGTTACGCCATCTATTGCTTCTATGACTATCGCTACCGCTTAGTGTTAAAGTAAAGCAATTACAGGGCGTTTGCATTTCATACAATAAAGCGACAACCATATGGATCCTGCCAGTTGCCGATAACTTCGGTTACAAAACATGATCATCTCATACAATAAAATATAGCATCATGTCTTGACCATATCACATCACAACACGCCCTGCAAAAACAAGTTAGACGTCCTCTACTTTGTTGTTGCAAATTTTACGTGGCTGCTACGGGCTTAGCAAGAACCGTTCTTACCTACGCATCAAAACCACAACGATAGTTCGTCAAGTTAGTGCTGTTTTAACCTTCGCAAGGACCGGGCGTAGCCACACTCGGTTCAACTAAAGTGAGAGAGACAGACACCCGCCAGTCACCTTTAAGCATGAGTGCTCGTAACGGTGAAACCAGTCTCGCGTAAGCGTACGCGTAATGTCGGTCCGGGCCGCTTCATCTCACAATACCGCTCAACCAAAGTATGGCATGCTGGTAAGCAGTATGACTTGTATCGCCCACAACTCACTTGTGTTCTACTCGTGCACATGACATCTATGCATAAAACCAGGCTCGGATGCCACTGTTGGGGAACGTAGTAATTTCAAAGATTTTCCTACGCACACGCAAGATCATTGTGATGCATAGCAACGAGAGGGGAGAGTGTTGTCCATGTACCCTCATAGACCATAAGCGGAAGCGTTATGACCATAGTCGTACGTCTTCACGATCCGACCGATCCAAGTACCCAACATACGGCACCTCCGAGTTCAGCACACGTTCAGCTCGATGACGATCCCCGGACTCCGATCCAGCAGGGTGTCGGGGATGAGTTCTGTCAGCACGACGGCGTGGTAATGATGATGTTGTTCTACCGACGCAGGGCTTCGCCTAAGCACCGCAACAATGTGACCGAGGTGGAATATGGTGGAGGGGGGCACCGCACACGGCTAAGGAACGATCACGAAGATCAACTTGTGTCTAGAGGTGCCCCCCTGCCCCTGTATATAAAGGAGGGAGGGGGAGGTGTGGCCGGCCCCCTAGGGGTGCGCCTGGAGGAGTCCTACTCCCACCGGGAGTAGGACTCCCTCCTCTTGCCTTGGTGGAGAAGGAAAGGGGGGAGAGGAAAGAGGAAAGGGGGGCGCCGCCCCCCCTTCCTTGTCCTATTCAAACTAGGGGGAGGGGGCGCACGGCCTGCCCTGGCCAGCCCTCCTCTTCTCCCTCATGGCCCATGTAGGCCCATTAACCCCCGGGGGGTTCCGGTAACCCCCCGGTACTCCGACAAAATCCCGATTTCACCCGGAACGATTCCAATATCCAAATATAGGCTTCCAATATATCAATCTTTATGACTCGACCATTTCGAGACTCCTCGTAATGTCCGTGATCACATCCGGCACTCCGAACAACCTTCGGTACATCAAAACTTATAAACTCATAATAAAACTGTCATCGTAACATTAAGCGTGCGAACCCTACGGGTTCGAGAACTATGTAGACATGACCTAGAACTGTTCCCGGTCAATAACCAATAGCGGAGCCTGGATGCTCATATTGGCTCGTACATATTCTACGAAGATCTTTATCGGTCAAACCGCATAACAACATACATTGTTCCCTTTGTCATCGATATGTTACTTGCCCGAGATTCAATCGTCGGTATCCAATACCTAGTTCAATCTCGTTACCGGCAAGTCTCTTTACTCGTTACGTAATGCATCATTCCGTAACTAACTCATTAGCTACATTACTTGCAAGGCTTATAGTGATGTGCATTACCGAGAGGGCCCAGAGATACCTCTCCGACAATCGGAGTGACAAAACCTAATCTTGAAATACGCCAACTCAACATGTACCTTCGGAGACACCTGTAGAGTTCCTTTATAATCACCCAGTTACGTTGTGACGTTTGGTAGCACACAAAGTGTTCCTTCGGTAAACGGAAGTTGCATAATCTCATAGTTGCAGGAACTTTGTATAAGTCATGAAGAAAGCAATAGCAACATACTAAACGATCAAGTGCTAGGCTAACGAAATGGGTCAAGTCAATCACATCATTCTCCTAATGATGTGATCCGTTTAATCAAATGACCACACATTTCTATGGTTAGGAAACATAACCATCTTTGATTAATGAGCTAGTCAAGTAGAGGCATACTAGTGACATTATGTTTGTCTATGTATTCACACATGTATCATGTTTCCGGTTAATACAATTCTAGAATGAATAATAAACATTTATCATGATATGAGGAAATAAATAATAACTTTATTATTGCCTCTAGGGCATATTTCCTTCAGGTTGCTTCTTCGTGGACCCTTCGTGGGTGCAGGCCTCCGTGTACTCGCGAAACCGTTACCCTTCATGGGTTGAAGTCTCCATCAACGTGGATGTACGATAGCACCACCTATCGGAACCACGCCAAAAATCTCCGTGTCAACATTGCGTTTGCTCCCTCCAAACTCCTCCCCTTTACCTTCATATGCAATGATTTACATTCCGATGTTACACTCTTAGAATTGCATGTGTAGGTTGATTGCTTGACTTGTGCTAAGTTGCTAAAATCTACCAAGAACTAAAATTGGGAAAAGGCTAGATTTTTATTTGGTCAAGTAGTCTAATCACCCCCCCTCTAGACATACTTTCGATCCTACACTTCGTCGCGGTGGTGGGGTTGGACCACAACACGGACGGAAGCTTGTCGAGCCAGCCTCAGCTGCATGCCTTGAGATTTTTCTTGAAGCTTCTTGCCTTCAGGCCTGTCAAGACCTGCGAATTGGCGCGCTCAGAATGGCCATTGCTCCATGTGTGCGCCACAGAAGCGTAGCATATCTGCGTTCAAGGTTAGCGCAATATGTTTTAAAATGGTTGCTCCTGAACTGGGAGCCATTGTCGGTGATTATGTGGGCACCCCGAAGTGGCTTACGAGGCCCTTGATGAACTTTACTGCAGAGCCGGCCGGGATGGTGCGGACAGCTTCCACCTCCGCCCACTTGGTGAACTTGTCGATGGCGACATAGAGGTAGCGGTAGCCCCTGGGTGCTCGAGGAAATGGGCCTAAGATGTCCAGCCCCCAAACCGCAAATGGCCATGAGAGCGGGATGGTATGGAGGCCCTGAGCAGAATGGTGGATCTTCTTAGCATGGAATTGACAGGCTTCACAAGATCTTACCAACTCAGTGGCGTCGTTGAGCGCTGTGGGCTAGTAGAACCCGTTGTGGAACGCCTTCCCTACGAGGGTGCGTGATGAAGAGTGATGCCCACAATCCCCACCGTGGATGTCGGCCAGAAGCTCGCACCCCTGCTTCTTGGAGATGCACTGCAGGGAGACGTCGTTCTAGCGCCTTCAGTAGAGCTCGCCATCCTGGATGCAGTATGCGGTGGCCTGGCGAGCCACCTGCTTTACATCCTCTTCCTTCTCCGACAGGGTGCCCTGAAGAAGGTACGATTTGAACTCCTCGGTCCAGCATCCCTCCTGAGGCTCGAGCGCGAGGAGCAGGCGGGCCCCTGAGGCCAGGCCACAAGCCGGGGCGCATGTGGTGGATGCCGTGGGTAGCTCCTCCTGAGGTGGCGCCGTCTCGGCAACGGGGGGAACTGTCGATGGCCTGAAGAGCCGCTCCTCAAAACGCCAGGATCTTAGGGGAGGCGCCGGGACACCCTCTTGGCGATGTCATTTGCTTCCTTATTCGTGCTGCATGTCACGTGCTGCAGTTCCAAACCTAAGAACTGCTTCTCAATTTTGCGTACCTCCTCGAGGTATGCCTCCATGTGCTCGTCCTTCAGCGTGTACTCCTTGTTGGAGAAGTTGATGAGGATTTGGGAGTCGCCCCTGATGGTAAGGCGCCTGACCCCCAGGGAGACCGCGGCCCTGAGCCCGGTGATTAGGTCCTCAAATTCAGCGATGTTGTTGGAGACCTTCTCGCTGTGCTAGAAGCAGAGCTGCACGGCATAGCAGAGCTTGTCTTGGGTAGGCGAGATGAGGATGGCTCCAGCCCCCGCACCCTGACGCGCGAAGGCTCCATCAAATTACATGACCCAGCCATCAGGCGCTTCGTCTCCTGGGGCGAGAGAGCGGTCATCACCTACTTCTTGGCCTGGCGCGTCAATCCACCCAGCCACAAAGTCAGCGAGGACTGCACCCTTGATGACTCGGGTGGTGCTGAATTCCAGCTGGAATGCCTGCAACTCAATGTTCCATTCGGCAACTCTTCCTGCGGCGTTGGTGCTTCGGAGCACCCTCTCCAGGGGGTAGGCTGAGACGACCTTGATAGGGTGGCCTTGGAAGTTGGTGATGAAGCGCTCTCGCAGCTCGTCCCAGGAGGAGATCGACCGCACCGAGAGGTTTAAGACCACAAGCGCGCCATCCTTGAGAGCCATGGGGAACTAGTTCGCCATGACCTTCACGTCACCACTTGCCGCCTCGATGCTTAACTCATAGAGCTAAAGGAACTCGGCCGGGTCGGGGGTGCCGTCATAGCACGAAGGCAGATCCGGCTTCAACTTGCCGAGCCAGACGACACGACAAAGCTCTGGAGTGAACGCTCGACATCCCGCCGTGGCAACGGGGGCTCGCCTCGGAGGGGGAGCCAGGTCTTGATGCCCGCACGCAACCACCTCGGGCTGCACACGGTCCTGACGCGGGGGCGCATGAGGAGCTAGGATCGCACGCGCCTCTCCCTGAGGCCACTGCAGGACCCGCCAACTTTCTTCATCGTGCGCGGGCGCCCTGCGCGGCCGGTCGCACTGGGGGGACTCACGCCTTGGCTCGGGGAAGACATCTATCCGGAGAGGAGGAGGAGGCATGCTATGGGCCACGTCACCAGCCTAGGGCTGTGGGGGAGGCAGCGAACGAGACAGCACGGGAGCCTCTCCAGCAGCACTGACGTGCTCATTGATGCAGTCCAGCAAATCCTTGTAGAGGTCTTCGGCCGGACGGTAGCATAGAAGCTCATGCGCCATGAGCAGCGCCGACTACATGGTCGCTGGCCCGTGACGAGCATGGGAGGACGAGGTAGTGGCCAGCGTCAGCGACGGAGCGGCGATGCGGCCGTCGTGTTGCACGGAGGGTGGCAGCGACAAATCCTGCTGCTCATGGGCTGCGGGGCCGGTGGCAGCGTTGGCCACGGGCGACGGGGAGCGGTGAGGAGCACCGTTGTCCGCTGGCACCATCTGAGCGAGGCACGCGGCGAGGGCCACTCGGAGCTCCGCATGAACTCGACGAGCGTCCGCCATGAGAACAGCGGAGCGGTGGGAAAACAACTCGCGGAAGAGAGGCTTCGACACGCCCCCTACCAGGCGCGCAAAATGTCGGATTCCGGGCTTCGTAGATCCAAGAAAGGTTCGAACTCAGGGGCGTGTGCGACGAACACAACCTCTTAAGCCGATCAATCCACTGCTCTCACGACCTAGCTCGATGGACAAGAAGGAGAAAGACACGACAGTTTACCCAGGTTCGGGCCACCTTGCGGTGTAGAATCCTACTCCTGCTTTGTGGTGGATTAGCCTGACGGGGGGCTGAGCGTCGACTAGTACAAGTGGAAGAAAAGCCTCGTGAGGCTTGTTCTTGTGATGATCTCTTGGGGATTTGGTGAGCTGATCACCCGATGCTTCCTACGTTGGTGGCTAGGCTAAATTTATAGTGGCCTTGGTCCTCTTCCTCCAAAACATAGGCGGGAAGGGATCCCACAACGGCAAAATTTGGAAGGGGACGAGAAGTACATCTGATCCCAACGAAAGGTGGTCTTCTCCTACAAAGCTTCTGATCGTGACGTCGTGGTGGGCTCGACGATGACATCCATCCCGCCGTTCTGGTGGTCCTGTTCTTGTTGCATGCAAACGGCAACCTTTGGCTGATTCACTGGGACTCCACACGTGCGCTTGCCTTCTTTGCACCAAAGAGGAAACCTGCCACTCTGCGCCTGCTTGCACGTGCCTCGCCTTGGTCGTCATGGCTGATGTCATTTCAGCCTCATGAGGCTGGGTCATGCATAGAAATCTCCACTCCGTCAGGAGGCCACCTGAGGAGGTCGCTCCCTCAGGAGGTCTTGATGTCGCCCGCCTCGCGAGGCTGGTCCCCTTGCGAGGGTCTTGTCTTGTCGTGGCCGAAGATGGGCCGTACCAGGACGTCGGTGGAGCCACGCCGTGGGCCGCATGCAGGCAAGTCTGGGTACCCTGGTTCCCAGAACGCAGAGACCACCAAGTTGGATGTCATCCTAGATAGGCCTTGCCAGATACATGGCACCTCGGACAAGTCCACCAACCATAATTGTTGGGTAATTAAGAAGGGGGCAAACTCATAGCCGAAGACATGGGCAAAAGCCCATGTAGCAAGGACGATGAGGAACCTCACAGGCCGAACACTGGAGGGCATAAATAATTCCCTCCCGAGGTTAACAGAGTGTATGATCTATGCCACTCATATACCCAAGAAGGAGAGGAAGTGCGCACTTCCGAACGTCTATGCCATAGAGCATGTAGACCCGAAATTTAACCCATGGTCAGCATGTCCGATCACCTTCGGTCGCAAGAACCACCCGACTAGTATTTGTCATGGTGGATCGGCGGCCCTAGTCCTAGATCCCATTATCAATGGATGCCACCTTACCAGAGTCCTCATGGATGGAGGTTGCATCCTCAACCTGATCTATGAAGATACAGTCAGGAAAATGGGAATTGTCCCGTTAAGGATCAAACCCAGCAACACCACGTTCAAGGGGGCCATCCTCGGCATCAAAGCCCACTTTTAGGGCACTTTCACTTTGGAATTAGTATTCGGCTCTCTGTACAACTTCCGGAGCAAAGACTTAATCTTCGACATTGCCCCCTTTCCCAGCAGCTATCATGCCCTCCTAGGCCGAACGACGTTCGCTCACTTCAATGTCGTACCCCATTATTCCTACCTGAAACAAAAAATGATCAGACCGAGAGGCGGCATCATAGTTAATGGGAACACGGAGTGCTCTCTTTGGACCGAGGAACCCACTGCGACCTTCGCGGTCGAATACGAGGGCCCGAAGTTCCAGCTCGCCTCAAGGTGCAAGAGGCAAGCAAGTGAGCATGGGCCCTATCTCAAACCAAGGTGCCTCCCTATGTTCGACATGCATAGGAATATGCCCCCGTAGCATGCCCACCATAGCGGCATGTTATGTGCCCCGACATCACAAGTTCGCGCTCAAAATACCATGGGCAGCTGTGGGGCTTAAGCACCAAGATTCCGGTTCAACTGTACCATGGAATAAGGAGTTTTTGGAGGATGAATATGCACTATCTAGGACCTATCTAGCATCAAGCACCACCAGTGCGGCAACCTCTCGAAGCCCCTTGTCAAGAACCCGTCATTGGAAAACCACCCTCTCCATGGATTTATTCATTCGAATAGAAGCAAAGGTGCATACGTGCACTAGGGCACAGTTATAGTGTTAACCCACAAATCAAGGCCCTACATAAACCTTTCATCTATAAATATCTCTTTTTTTTACAAATTATCCCTATCCGAAGTTTTGTTCAGTGGTTCGAATTGTACGACTAAACATCAAGAGCTTATAGCAAGTAAAGCAAACCTTTTGTGGTCCTTCTAGAGTTATCCACACTACACCTTTTTACGCTCTATGATCTGGTCTTAAACTTATATGTCACATATTCGCTCTAAAAATGCAAACTGGCTAATAGACCAGGGGATCAACCATAACGGTCGCCCCACGCATTAAGTCGGGCACCACCCCCTATTTCCAATGTGTCTGGTGTCTTGGATATTTCATTATATGCATCGGTTCTGAATTATGTCTTGGGTTAATAGTTGGGTTTCCCCACTCCTATGCTTACCTTCTGACATTCCGCACGTTCGTATAAGAAGGTAAATGGAGAACCACTGTGATTGCACTTCCGCCTCGTTCGATCAAGTTCCTCTATGGAGAAAGATGAAAACTGACAGTCATAATAAGCGAGAACTGGTCGGCGATCCAATGACAGGTGTTGAACCCAAAATCGTTGGCGATTATACCGTGTAACAAGAACGATTTTGTGTTTGAACGAATCAATTGATAATGCCTGGCCCTCGGGCTTGCGAACATCTCACCACACGGAGGGCTGGTTACCCGCCCCCGCAGTCAAGCTTCTATGGCTAAGTGAAAGTAATAAAGCTGCATAGTCCGATTGCCTTGTTCTCCTCCTACACTACCTCCTCCGTCCACATAGACGTTGGCTAAAGGTTACAGTGCATCTACGTGGGGCTGAAGTCGATGATTGGTAACTTCCAGAATGAAACGACCACACAAGAGTCAAAATTAACATAAACACATGCAAGTATGATAACCCATACAAGACGCAACCATATTATAAAGCATAAAGGTTCAACCACTATTTAATACATCACGACACAACTACTCAAGCAGTACACCCTTTGAACACAGTGCCTCTACTGCCCGAGCACCATCCATCATGGCGGAGAAGTATTGGTCTGGGTGCCTATGCTCCTTTCCAGTCGGTGGTAGTCCGGTGGCCAGCTCGACGGGTTTAATCTTCGCCAATGCACATGGTCTTCGAGAATGCCATCTAGGGCCCCCCGATGTACACGCAGTGCTTCAAGGCATCAGCACAGGTGGCAGCATCACATAGTTTCGCCACCACGCCAAAATAGCTGCTCGGTATGGGCTCAGAGGGCCATAGCTGGACATAGAGGTCCTTCATGGCTGTCTCTGCCATCTGGTGCAGCTCCATCAACTGCTTCATTTCATTAACAAGGAGGGGAGGGTGCTCGGTTGCTTGGATTTGCACCCAGAACAGCTTGAGCTTGGTGTAACCCTCCCGAGTTGCATAATGCCTTGACGCATCCGCCGCACTCCTCCAGAGCTCCGCAAAGGTGCCTGCGGAACGCTAGACCCAGGTAAGAAATGTGAATCTTTGGCCGCCAAAGACACTCTGCTGTAAGTACTGCTTACAATTCGGAATTTCTTTACTTCCGGAGATCTTCTTGAGCACCTTGCGCCTCCGTCCGCGCCTCCTGGACCTCCGTATTCATATCTCCCAGCTCGATGGCTTGATCTTTATTCTTCTGCTCAAGTCCTGACATTTAGTGATGACATCCTTGAGCTCTTGTTGCACCTCGGCCACCCTGGCCTCATGCTTCTCACTTTCGGTTTTTACTGACGTGAGCTGAGTGGCTGCTTGTTTGGCCGCTGCCATTTGTTTGGCTTCTTCCGCTTTGGCCTTCCATAGCTCGGCTTTTGAGCCGCTCGACCTTTGCGGCGACAGATGCAATAATTTCTTGCTTAGGGATAATCCCGAATACTGTATTTAACACGGAACATGCAAATGACTGTGCTTTGGACGGGCTAACCTTGTGCTTCATCAAATCGCTTGTTGAGGAGATTGAGCTCTTCATCAGAACTCTTTAGTTTCCGATTTATTTTTACCAGTTCTCCGGCATTGGCAGCAGTCGCCAACGTCGAAGCCTACAAGATAAAACCAACATGACACTTAGGCCACTGTCCTCATGATTTTTTGATCCTCCACTAGGTTTCTTCAAAAGCTTCTAGAGTCTCGGGGGCCGCTATATACAAGGACTGCTCAAATTTTATTTACAAAGAACACTCTTTACAAAAAAGGGTATTACTTTGTTTACCTCAAAGCTTGTTAAGAGTCCACCAAAAGCATCATTCACTCCACTGTTAATGGATGAAACGCTTTGCAAAACCACACCCATCAGGGCGCGGTGTTCCACGACTATGGAGGAGCTGTTCATAGCCTCCTCCATTATGTCCGGCCACTCTACCAGGACCCGATCCGTGGTGTTCGGTACTGGTGGCAGGGCCCCGGCTCCCACCTCGGTAGGGGGTGGTTGTGATGCTTCATAAGGCCGTTGTCGGTGTCAAAACCGGCGGATCTCGGGTAGGGGTCCCGAACTGTGCGTCTAGGTGGATGGTAACAGGAGACAAGGGACACGATGTTTTACCCAGGTTCGGGCCCTCTTGATGGAGGTAAAACCCTACGTCCTGCTTGATTAATATTGATGATATGGGTAGTACAAGAGTGGATCTACCACGAGATCAAGGAGGCTAAACCCTAGAAGCTAGCCTATGGTATGATTGTTGTAATGGAGGTAATGTCCTACGGACTCAAGCCATCCGGTTTATATAGACACCGGAGAGGGCTAGGGTTACACAGAGTCGGTTACAATGGTAGGAGATCTACATATCCGTATCGCCAAGCTTGCCTTCCACGCCAAGGAAAGTCCCATCCGGACACGGGACGGAGTCTTCAATCTTGTATCTTCGTAGTCTTGGAGTCCGGCGGACGATGATAGTCCGGCTGTCCGGACACCCCCTAGTCCAGGACTCCCTCAGTAGCCCCTGAACCTGGCTTCAATGACGATGAGTCCGGCGCGCATAATGTTCGGCATTGCAAGGCGGGTTCCTCCCTTAAATAATCCAGAGAAGATCATGAACACCAGGATAGTGTTCGGCTCTGCAAAATAAATTCCACATTCCACCGTAGAGAGAATAAAATGTACACAAGTTCATTCTGCTGACATATTTTGCGGCATGACGTCACACCACTACCAAGCCTTTACTTGAATCGTTTTTTTATTATACCGCCTCAGCGCATTTAGCGAAGCGGTTTCCTTGGCACGTCTTGTCGAAGCAGAGATCGTGTTCCCCTTATTCCGGGATTCTCATCAATACGGACGTGGGTAACCCAACCGCGCCATTGATGGTGGCGTTTGGGAGATAAGCGAGTTTTACCAGGCTAGTGGGGACGCATAGTTTCGTCTGCCTATATATAAGGGATAAGGATTCACCCTTTCACCTACGCCTTCTTCCTCCTTTGCTTATCCATCTCCGTGCACTCGAGCTCCAACGCCCAAGTTCGCGCATCTCGTCTCGACCTTCTCCGACCATGTCCGGAGCGGGAGGCAAATGGTTGGCCTCCACCGTTAAGGAGGAGCACATCACAAGGCTGCGCAGCGCCGGATACCTTTCCGGTGATGTCACGCACCGGCTGCCCGACGAGGGGCAGCTCATCCCCACCCCCAGGCCCCATGAGAGGGTCGTTTTCCTTCCCCACTTCCCCCGCGGACTGGGCTTTCCACTTCACCCCTTTGTCCGGGGGCTCATGTTCTACTACGGCCTGGATTTCCATGATCTGGCGCCGAACTTCATCCTCAACATCTCGGCGTTTATCGTCGTGTGCGAGGCCTTCCTCTGCATCCAGCCCCACTTCGGCTTGTGGCTCAAGACCTTCAATGTCAAGCCGAAGGTAGTGAAGGGCACTCAAGCGGAGTGCGGAGGCGCCATGTTGGGCAAGATGCCCAACGTCCTTTGGTTCGAAGGGTCCTTCGTGGAATCTGTCAAGGGGTGGCAGTCGGGGTGGTTCTATATCACCGAGCCGTGCGACCCTACGTGGGCGGTGGCCCCCGAGTTCAGATCTGGAATCCCTACGCAGCTCACCTCCTGGAAAGAGAAGGGCTTGCTGTGGGGTAATTCGAAGGAGCTGACGGGACTCCAAGACTGTATCCAGAAGCTGGTGAATAAAAAGCTCAGGCTGGTTAACGTGGTCCAAGTCATGCTCGTCCGCCGGATCCTCCCATGCCAAGAACGGGCATTCAATCTGTGGGAGTTCAATGCGGAATAGCACCAGGCGTTGAGCGGGCTCTTCGACACGACGTACGAAGGCGCCTGGAGGGTGCTATTTAAGGGCGCCGAAGCCCCCGCATCCGCGACGGAAGATCGCGGATTTCACTCGCAGCGTCCAGCTGACGAGGTAAGTGATTCTTCCCCTTTACGGGACACTTATTGTTAATAGATTGATTCTGAGCGGGTTTCAATCTCCCTCTTCCTTTGACAGGAATGGATGAAGAAGGCCGAGCAGCTCATCTGCCCGGCTCCCAAGCCAGAAGACCCAGTGGACGCCCGTCTAGCGGGGCTACTGGTTCCGGCACCGCACATGGTGCCGGAGAAGTAGGCCAAGAAGGTGGCCACGGGCACTCGAAAGAGTTCCCGTTTTTAGGTGTTCGACGACTCCGAGGCGGACTCCTCCCCCGAAGATGAGGAGGAGGAAGAAGACTCTCTCGCAGAGGAGGGAGAGAGGAAGAGGAAGGCTTCCCCAACAGGGGAGGCCGAAGGGTCCAAGAGGGGAAGAACTATTCCCCCGGACAGCTCCGCCAACACCAACGTTGGCGGCGAAGAGTGGCCCTCAAGGCTCAGGCCTCAGGCGAGATCGTAAGTATCCGGATCCCTGAATGATCTACAATTTCTTTTGTGTCATATAGTGTCCTTCTAATGCCGCATACTACCTGCAGTCCGGCCGATGATGATGTCCCCGCTTCATCAAGCGGGTCGTTGGCTCCGTCGGATGTGGATTCCATCCCGACTGCCTGCACCCCTCGCGCCGATGAGGACGCCAAGGTGGGATCCCAGAAAGGGACCCATCAGGGGGAGGCTCTGGAGGCGCCGCAGGGCGGCCTCCCGGACTTAGCGTCGGACTCTACGCCGGAACCTGCAGTGGTTCCAGAGTCCGGCTAGCGACCCCTTCGCAAGAAGGGCAAGACCGTGACACCGGCGGCCTCCGTCCAACCGGAGGCGCTGGACAACTTGCTGGAGGCGCTCAAAGGCGCTTCCATCGAGGAAGAACACCGCACTATCATGAGTGCGGTGATTCAGAAGGTTCAGCTCACCAAGAGCGGGCTGACCGAAGCCTGCAGCAGCCTTCTAACAGGCTTTGAGGTAAGAAGTTAGAATTATGTAATGTAATACCGCATAGACAGTAGCCCCTGATGCTCAGTTCGGTGTTCGGAAAGAAAAGCCGGACTGAGGATCTAAAAAGATATACGCAGGGTTGCTAAAAGTATGTCAATATGGGTTTGCAGGCTGCGCTGCTGACCTCTGCCGCACTGACAGCGGAGGTCGGTGTGTTGAAGCAGGATCTCGAGCGGTCCGAGCAAGATCTCGGCCGTGCCAAGAGGCAGCTCGAGGACAAAGAAGGTGAGTAACACCACTTTGAAAAGTTACCTTACAGAAAAGGATTTAGGTTGCAATATGATAATAACAAGGATAACATGGGTACTGCAGGGGCCACAAACAAGGTGGCAGCCCTGAAGGAGGCTGTGTCCGCGGCCGAACATAATGCGGCCGCGGATCGGGCAGAGCGAGAAAAGCAGGAGGCACGGGTGGCGGAGGTGCGGCAAGAGCTCCAGGCTCTCATGGAGAAGCATGAGAGTTTGGAGCGCGACTCTAAGACTCGAGAGTCCGAGCTCGCCTCGGCTCTCGAAAGTGCCAAGTCCACCAAGGCCGAGGCCCGTAAGGCCCTTCAGGAAATTGAGGATATGAAGAAAATAGCGGCGGGTAAGGCATTTTTCATGCAAAGCAAGCATGTTAATGTAAACTACCTGACACTTACCCGAATTCGGAGCTCTCCAGGGGCGTTTGCAGATCTGCCTCGCAGTGTATCCGATGCTGCCGCATTCTACCGTGGCGAGGAGGGGAGCTCCACGGAGAAGGTCTTCTGGTCTCAGTACGCTGAGGCCGGCCATCCGGTGCCCCCAAGCGACCAGCTGAAGCAGCTGGTCAAACTCCACAAGGTAGCTGAGGAGGCCATGAAGGGCCTTATAGTCCGACTGTGGCCTGTACAGGCCATGCCTGGGAGCTACTTCGGCCTCGTGCAGCGGCTGGTGGATGCGTGCCCCTGGGTGGATGTCATCAAGCGCTCCGCCTGTATTGAAGGTGCTCGTCGGGCCCTTGCCCGCGCAAAGGTGCACTGGGACAGGCTGGATGCGGAGAGGCTTCTTACTGACCCGCCGCCAGCGGGCAAGGAGTATCGTACGCCCGAAATGTACCATAAGACTGTCCTGAAGGGTGCCCGCAATATTGCGGATGAGTGCCCCAGAGATGTAATTCTTGAGTAAACTCGCTATGTATTATCCTATGCGCTGAAGACTTTGTTCATATGCGCTTCGCAACGCTTGTTTAATTTAAAATATTACCTTCTGTGCGGCCGTTTATAAAATCTGAGAGATGGCAAGTCGTTGGCTTCAGCCCCCAAGCCACGAGTGCTGGGGTGTTCGGGGTAAACTTGAGCACTCTTGTTCCCATTTTTGGGTCCATCTAGGGAGGCGCTCAACACAATGAACAAGGCGACCGGACTTATAATGCTTGAACACTCTCACTTAGCCATAGAATTCTATAATTTTAAATTTCGGTGAAGCCCCTAGTATTCGGAAGACCGAACTCGGGGCGCTATCCACGCCTTCGTCGGACATTATGCGGTACTTCGCTCGAAGCGGCATAGGTCTATAGGGACCCGAAAAGATCTCTCGAACAGCGACCCGTCTCTCGCCTTATCATGCCAGTCAGTTTTAGCTTTCTCCACTGAGGCGCTCGCCCAGCTCAACCGGGGCGCAATCGCAGTGGTTCTCCCAGTGCCACCTTAGCCGACAGAACGGAACGTAAGGCACCAAAACGTGGGAGCCAGGCAATCCCAACTATTGACCCAAGACATGATTCGGAGCTGATTCATATAATGCTATAAGTTCGGGGTGCCGCACTTGTGAAAGTGTTCGAACTTATCACACCATAATGTGGGGAACATAAGCCCCTGGTGTATTCGGCCGTACCAAAATATACGGGTGCGAGATGTCATTAATGAACATATGTGTAAAGTAATGCAATAACAGGTAAAAAATGCCGCATTATTTATTCAAGGAATTCTGCTATAAGTGCGGAAGGATACAAATAGTGCGGTAAGCAAGGGATTGGACTAAATAAGCATGTCCCCCTCTAGGGGTGGGCTGCTGACTAGTGTATATAATCGAATTTAATGCTCGTAATGGAGACCACCTGAATGTTAACCGCAGCCTTCTTTCTTCCCTGGCCGTTGCATCGTGAGTTCGGCGGGTCCACCGCCGGACAGGGCTTCTGGTAAATGGAGTCCTGTATATAAAAAGAAAAATAAAAAGAGCGACACACTTGGGAGCCCCTGGTGTGGTCGAGCCGCACTCTGGGTCTGTTGTGGTCGTGCCCCTCCTCCTAAGCCCATGGTATCTCCAGAGCGTAATGATGTACGCGGAGGGTTGGTCTTGCAATTATGCGAGGGCTGGGGTTGGGGCCGTATTGCTACGCATGCTCAGATCGTGCCAGATGGTCTTGGTTGATGTTGCTTCGGGCACGTTTGGCCGTGTCCGGCTGTTTAACGGCCGGACTCGAAAATTGCCTTAAAAGGCTGCTCTGTACTTCTACCGCGAGAGCCGCTGTGTGTTCCTCCGTTCGGAGGGAGCGTTCCGTATTTCCGTTGACCGTGATGACTCCACGAGGGCCTGGCATCTTGAGCTTGAGGTATGCATAATGCGGCACCGCGTTGAACTTTGCGAACGCGGTTCGTCTGAGCAGGGCGTGATAGCCACTGCGGAATGGGACTATGTCGAAGATTAACTCCACGCTCCGGAAATTGTCCGGGGATCCTAAGACCACTTCCAGTGTGACTGAGCCTGTACAATTGGCCTCAACACCTGGTATGACGCCTTTGAAGGTCGTCTTTGTAGGTTTAATCCTTGAGGGGTCTATGCCCATCTTGCGCACTGTATCCTGATAAAGCAGGTTCAGGCTACTGCCACCGTCCATCAGAACTCTCGTGAGGTGAAATCCATCGACGATTGGGTCTAAAACCAATGCGGCGAATCCGCCATGGCGGATACTGGTTGGATGGTCTCTTTGATCAAAAGTGATCGGGCAAGAGGACCATGGATTGAACTTCGGGGCGACTGGCTCCATCGCATATACGTCCCTTAGTGCACGCTTCCGCTCCCTCTTGGGTATATGGGTTGCGTATATCATGTTCACCGTCCGCACTCGTGGGTGGAAACCCTTCTGTCCTCTATTGTTCGGTGGTCGGGTCTCTTCCTCGTCGTCGCTGTTCAGCCCCTTGTCATTGTTTTCGGCAATTAACTTGCCTGCCTGCTTGAATACCCAACAATCTCTGTTGGTGTGATTAGCTGGCTTTTCGGGGGTGCCATGTATCTGGCATAAGCGGTCGAGTATTCGGTCCAAATTGGACGGACCCGGAGTTGTTCTTTTGAATGGCTTCTTCCGCTGACCGGGTTTAGAGCCTCGGAATCCGGTGTTGATTGCTGTATCCTCCTTGTCGTCGCCGTTAATGCGGCATTTATTTTTGCTTCGAGCGACCTGCCATTGTGGTCCTTGGTATCCGGACTGCCAGAATTTTTACTGAGGTTGTTGCTGCGAGCTAGCCAGCTGTCCTCTCCCGCACAGAAGCGGGTCATTAGAGATGTGAGGGCTACCATGGATTTCAGCTTTTCCTGTCCTAGGTGCCGGGCTAGCCACTCGTCGCGGATGTTATGTTTGAAGGCTGCTAGGGCCTCTGCATCCGAACAGTCGATGATTTGATTTTTCTTTGTTAAGAACCGTGTCTAGAACTGTCTGGCCGATTCGTCTGGCTGCTGAATTATGTGGCTTAGGTCATCGGCGTCTCGTGGTCACACATATGTGCCCTGTAAGTTGTTGAGGAATGCGGCTTCCAGGTCTCCCAAACACCCAATTGACTCTGCGGGCAAGCTGTTAAGCCAATGCTGAGCTGGTCCTTTAAGCTTGAGTGGGAGATACTTGATGGCGTGGAGATCGTCGCCGCGGGCCATATGGATGTGAAGGAGATAATCTTCGATCCAAACCGCGGGGTCTGTTGTGCCATCGTAGGATTCAATGTTTACGGGTTTAAACCCTTCAGGGATTTGATGATCCATTACTTCGTCAGTGAAGCATAGCGGGTGTGCGGCGCCTCTATATTGAGGAATATCACGACGTAGCTCGAGTGAGTGTTGTTTGTTGTGTTCAGCCCGGCCGGAGTTATTGTATCCGGCACGACGGTATTCGTTGTGGGTCGTGGGGCGCCCACGTGATCCATAGATGGATCTTGATTGCCTTGCTTTGTCCTCCAATATATCTCGCAAGTCCGGCGCGTTCCCTCTTGGCTTCGTACTTTTGGAGTGATGCCGGGGTACGGTCTTGGTAGAGGGCCTAGATGCCTCTCTATCGCGACCACGGGGTGGTCGGTCGGCCGTATTGTGCGCTGGTGATGAAGGTATGTATGCTTCCTCCTCTAATCTGGGGAGCAACTTGCGTTTTGGGTAGCTTTTGGAGGGGCGTTCGAGTTCGTACTCTTCGGCCGCGAGGACCTTGGTCCATCGATCGGCCAGCAGGTCCTGATCAGCTTGAAGCTGCTGCTGCTTTTTCTTTAGGCTATTTGCCGTGGCGATAAGCCTGCGTTTAAAACGCTCTTGTTCGACGGGATCCTCGGGCACGATGAATTCATTGTCGTTGAGGCTTGCCTCGTCTTCGGAGGGAGGTCTGTAATTATCATCCTCGACCTCTTCATCTACCGCTCTCTCGTGAGGGCTTGCTTCTGCATCCTCCTGCGCTGAATCTTGCTGGAGGGGATTGTCTTCGGCACTTTCTGGGGTATTATTATCTCCTGTGCCGGAATCTCCATTCTTGCTATGGCGGGATTTAGAGCGGCGCCGCTGACATCGACGCTTGGGCTGTTTCTTTAAGGAATCTGCCTCCGCTGCTTCTTCGCCGTCCCCCTCTTTTGGGATGTCCACCATGTATATGTCATATGATGAGGTGGTCTTCCAGTGCCCTGTAGGTGCTGGTTCTTGTTCGTCTCCGGCATCGTCGTCCATACCGTCGATGTCTTCGGAGTCGTAGTCTAGCATGTCTGTTAGATCGTCGACAGTGGCTACAAAGTGGGTGATGGGTGGGCCTTGAATTTCTTCGTCATCCGTATCCCAACCGTCCTGGCCATAGTCCGGCCAGGTCTCTCCGGATAGCGAGAGATGTTTTAGCGAATTTAGTATGTTGCCAAAGGGCGAGTGTTGGAAGATGTCCGCGGCGGTGAACTCCATGACTGGCGCCCAATCAGATTCGACTGGCAGGGGCGCGGGAGGTTCGGAGTCCGGCAGGGAGTCCGGCACCTCGGAATCACGAGCTTCGCAAGGGACAAGGTCAGTGTTCGGCTCCATCACCGTGGGAGTTGTAGCCCCCGAGGCGGTGTCCAGCCACCGGTCCTCGATCTGGGCGATCGGCTCCGGACTAAGGGCCGGAGCGGATTCGTGTGCGGCCACCAAGGCACTATCCGGCAGTAGAGCTAGATCATGCCCATCGTGACAGTGCGGCACGCTCGGCTGTGGCTCAAGCCCATCGAAGATCAAGTCCCCGCGGATGTCGGCCGTGAAGTTTAGGCTTCCGAACCAGACCTGGCGGGCAGGGGCGTAGCTTTCGATCTGCTCCAGATGGCCAAGTGAATTAGCCCGCAGTGCGAAGCCGCCGAATACGAAGATCTGTCCGGGGAGAAAAGTCTCACCCTGGACGGCGTTGTTGTTGATTGAAGAAGCCATCGAGCCTATCGGTGACGACACAGAGGAACTCTCAATGAAAGCATCAATGTCGGTGTCAAAACCGGCGGATCTTGGGTAGGGGGTCCCGAACTGTGCGTCTAGGCGGATGGTAACAGGAGACAAGGGACACGATGTTTTACCCAGGTTCGGGCCCTCTTGATGGATGTAAAACCCTACGTCCTACTTGATTAATATTGATGATATGGGTAGTACAAGAGTGGATCTACCACGGGATCAAGGAGGCTTAACCCTAGAAGCTAGCCTATGGTATGATTGTTGTAATGGAGGTAATGTCCTACGGACTAAAGCCATCCGGTTTATATAGACACCGGAGAGGGCTAGGGTTACACAGAGTCGGTTAAAATGGTAGGAGATCTACATATCCGTATCGCCAAGCTTGCCTTCCACGCCAAGGAAAGTCCCACCCGGACACGGGACGGAGTCTTCAATCTTGTATCTTCGTAGTCTTGGAGTCTAGCGGACGATGATAGTCCGGCTGTCCGGACACCCCCTAGTCCAGGACTCCCTCAGCCGTGAAGGCCCCGGAACTATCTTATGAGAGGGCTCTGCTTGCCCGAGCTCCTTCTCCTAGTCTTTGGCGCCTGAAATGTTTGTCTCGGCCATATCAATGTCGCGATCGCCCCTCATGCTCGGCATGCCTGGGGTCCTATGGGACAACACCTCCCCGGTTTCCCCAATGATTGAAGGAGGCGTGAAGTGCAATGCGCTTCCTCTTTCTGCCAGGTCGGTTGGCGGAGAAGTGCCCTCCGACATCTGGTTACTGCGGAGGTCGTGCGGCGGGCTGCAACACGGCAGCATACATGCTTTTAGTAATGGGTTAGTAAACCGACACCCGGGTAGTCTTCGGATTCTACCCTTTCAGCACGGTGCTTGACCCTGGGAACCCTCTCCGAGACCTTCCACGAGTCTATGGACTCCTGATCAGAGTCCGAACTATCATCAAGCATGACCAATTTTCCCCTGCTCATCTTCTTCGGAGCCAGGGAAGGGTGCTCTCCTTCGACTTTGGCTGACGCCGCTCTCTTCCTGGTGCGGGAGGAATCGCTCTCCTCCTCTTCTTCTTCTTCCTGCTCCGCCTCAGGTGCGGAGGGGGCGTGGATGTCCCCGGACTTGGCGTCCAGATGGACTCGTGAGCAGAGGCCCTCCCTAGCCTCCCTTGTGGTCTTCTTCTTCTTCTTCTTCTTCCTCTTCTTCTTCTTCTTCTTCTTCTTCTTCTTCTTCTTCTTCTTCTTCCTCTCCTCCTTTTTCTCTGGCGCCTTGTAAGGCGCCATGGTCAGCATCTTTTCTAGGAGGGCCGACATGGGGTGTTCAGGCAGCGGGGCTGGACTATCCATCTGCACGGCCTTCTTAAGCCAGCCCTGAGGAAACAAGAAGAAGGAGTTGAGGACCATAATGGGTATGTGTATATCCGAACATAAAGGGAATAATACTACATTACCTCCTTAGGGGGATTCTTGGCGTTGAGGCCAATGTCCTCCTTCTCGGCTGACCACATCTTCTATGGCTTGAACATCGCCTTCCACAGCTTCTCATGGGTGGTACCATAGAAGTACTGCACGGTGCGGGGGTCTTCGGGCTTCCAGGACCACATTGGGGAGGCCCAAAGTTGGCAAGCCAGTAGACTATGATGGAGCATGATCTGGACCATGTTGGTCAGCATGCCCCCCTTCATCATATCAGAGACACATTTTTGCAGCGCCTACACCTTGGTGGTAGATCCCTAGTCAAGGCCTTTTTTGGTCCACGAGGTTAACCTCGCAGGGGGTTGGGATAAAAATTCTGGAGCAACTACCTAGGCCACGTCACGTGGCTCTGTGATGCAGAACCATGCTTTTTGCCATATCATGACCGTGCCTACAAATACGCCCTCCAGCCAGCCGAGTCGAGTGAGCCTTCTCACCCTAGCACCCCTTGCAATTTGCGTGCTGGCCATCGAGGATCTTCGGCTTGACGTTGAAAACCTTCAGCCATAGGCCGAAGTGCAGCTGGCCCTAAGGAAAGGCCTCATGGATAGTTGATACGTCTCCAACATATCTATTATTTTTTATTGTTCCATGCTATTATATTATCTGTTTTGGATGTTTAATAGGCATTTATATGCTATTTTATATTATTTGTGGGACCAACCTATTAATCGAGATCCCAGTGCCAGTTTCTGTTTTTTTTGCCTATTTTAGAGTTTCGCAGAAAAGGAATACCAAACGGAGTCCAAATGAAATTAAACTTTCGCAATGATCTTTCTTGGACCGAAAGGAAACCAGAAGACTTGGAGATGAAGTCGGAGACGCAACGAGGCGGCCATGAGGCAGGAGGGTGCGCCTAGGGGCGTAGGGCGCGCCTCCTACCTCGTGGGGCCCTCGTAACTCCCCTGACCTATTTCCTTTGCCTATATATACTCTTATACCATAAAAACATTCAGGGCAGCCACAAAACCACTTTTCCACCGTCGAAACCTTCCGTACCCGTGAGATCCCATCTAGGGGCGTTTCCGGCGTCCTGCCAAAGGGGGATTCGATCACGGAGGGCTTCTACATCTACACCATTACCTCTCCGATGAAGTGTGAGTACTTTACCACAAACCTACAGGTCCATAGTTAGTAGCTAGATGGCTTCTTCTCTCTCTTTGATTTTCAATACCATGTTCTCCTCGGTGTTCTTGGAGTTCTATTCGATGTAATATACTTTGGTGTGTTTGTTGAGATCCGATGAATTGTGGATTTATGATCGGATTATCAATGAATATTATTTGGTTCCTCTCTGAATTCTTTTATGCACGATTTGATATCTTTGCAAGTCTCATCGAATTATTGGTTTAGTTTGGCCTACTAGATTGATCTTTCTTGCAATGGGAGAAGTGCTTAACTTTCGGTTCAATCTTGTGGTGTCCTTTCCCAGTAATAGTAGGGGCAGCAAGGCACGTATTGTATTGTTGCCATCAAGGAAAAAAAGATGGGGTTTTCATCATATTGCCTGAGTTAATTCCTCTACATCATGTAATCTTACTTAATGTGTTACTCCGTTCTTTATGAACTTAATACTCTAGATATAGGCAGGAGTCGGTCGATGTGTGGAGTAATAGTAGTAGATACAGAATCGTTTCGGTCTACTTGACAAGGACATGATGCCTATGTTCATGATCATTGCCTTAGATATCGTCATAACTTTGCTCTTTTCTATCAAGTGCTCGGCAGTAATTTGTTCACCCACCGTAATATTTGCTATCTTGACAGAAGCCACTAGTGAAACCTATGGCCCCCGGGTCTCTTTTCCATTATATTGAATCTCTTTTACATATTACTAGTTTCTAATCTACTATTTTGCAATCTTTTATTTTTCGATCTATAAACCAAAAATATTTACTTTACCATTTATCTATCTCTATCACATCTCAATTTTGCAAGTGATCGTGAAGGGATTGACAACCCTTTTATCACGTTGGGTGCAAGTTGTTGATTGGTTGTGCAGGTATTCAGTGACATGTGCATTGTCTCCTACTAGATTGATACCTCGGTTCTCAAACTGAGGTAAATACTTACTCTACTTTGTTGCATCACCCTTTCCTCTTCGAGGGAAAACGAACGCACGCTCAAGAGGTAGCAAGAAGGATTTCTAGTGCCATTCCCGGGGAGATCTACGTCAAGTCAAGCCATACCAAGTACCCATCATAAACTTCTCTCCATTGCGTTTCATTTTTCGGCATTCGCCTCTCATTTTCCTCTCCCCCACTTCTAAAACAATTTTCAGAAACCTTTGCCTTTTCTACGCCCCTCTTCCATTCGTCTCTTTTCGCTTGCTTCTTGTGTGCTTGTGTTTTGATGTGCTTGTTTGCTTTCATGGCACAACCAAAATGCGTTGATCCTCACCTTAGGAGGCTGGAAGAGATTGAAAATAATGTTAGAAGCTTTATGTCTTTAAAATTTGAGCATAATAATTTCTTTAGGAACGAGCTTAAAGAACAAAAATATTTTATGGAGTATATGAAAAAATAGCTCGATGATATATCTAAAGAATTTTATGGTTTGAAATCTCATTTTGCTCATCTTGAAAACTTAGTGGGCTAAATTTCTGATAAACAAGTGTGCCGCCGCTGATTTGACCGTACACTAATCATGCACGCAAATGTGTACGATCAACATCAGGGACTCACGGGAAGATATCACAACACAACTATAAAAGTAAAATAAGTCATACAAGCATCATATTACAAGCCAGGGGGCTCGAGGGCTCGAATACAAGTGCTCGAACATAAACGAGTCAGCGAAAGCAACAATATCTAAGTACAGACATAAGTTAAACAAGTTTGCCTTAAGAAGGCTAGCACAAAACTAGCGAAGATCGAAAAGGTGAGGCCTCCTGCCTGGGACCTCCTAACTACTCCTCGAAAACCAAACTCTATGTAGAACCATCCTCTGGATCCTCTGGCTCCTGGACTCGAATTTCTAGTTGCGGCATCCGGGAAGAAGAGGAAAAATGGGTAAAAGAGGGAGCAAAGCAACCGTGATACTCATCCAAAGTACTCGCAAGCAAGGATCTACACTACATATGCACGGGTATGTGTGTAAAGAGGCAATATCGGTGGACTGGACTGCAGAATGCCAGAATAAGAGGGGGATAGCTAGTCCTATTGAAGACTATGCTTCTGACAGCCTCCGTCTTGCAGCATGTAGAAGAGAGTAGATTGAAGTCCCCCAATTAGCATTGCATAGCATAATCCTACCCGACGATCCTCCCCTCGTCGCCCAATGGGAAAGCGATCACCGAGTTATCTCTGGAACTTATCTGGGTGTGTTTTATTAAGTATCCGGTTCTAGTTGTCATAAGGTCAAGGTACAACTCTTGGTTGTCCTTTTACCGAGGGACACGTCTATTCAAATAGATAAACTTCCCTGCAGGGGTGCACCACATAACCCAACATGCTCAATCCCCTTTGGCCAGATAAACTTTCCTGGGTCATGCCCGTCCTCGGAAGATCAACACGTTGTAGCCCCACCTAGGCACAACAGAGAGGTCAGCACGTTGTTCTAAATCCTATGCACGCAGGGGTCTGGGCCCATCGCCAATTGCACACCTGCACGTTGCAAGGGCGCCCGGAAGCAGACCTAGCCTCCCTAATACAAGAGCAGGCGTTCCAGTCCAATCTGCCGCACTCCGATCAGTCGCTGACGTCAAGAAGGCTTCGACTGATACCACGACGTCGAGTGCCCATAATTGTTCCCGCGTAGTTGGTTAGTGTGTATAGGCCATTGGCCAGACTCAGATCAAATACCAAGATCTTATTAAGCGTGTTCTGATGAAGTAACCGTGAATGCCAACCAAGGCCAGGCCCACCTATATACAAGGGACATGCTTTGGATACACAAATGATCCATCAGGAGCAACTTATAAAATAAGTCTTACAATTTCCTCCAGGAATAATGGTTATCCTTGCAAAAGAAATTGTAATGATAGGTCCTCCAGCCAGGGGGTGCTAGGCATGACATCATATTACCGGGTCACCAAAGGACCAACATCATAACTCGTGGAAAGTTGTCCCAACCATCATATCTGATCGAGATTTGGATCCGATTGGCGTCATGATACCTTAGACTAAGGATGTCTGAGAAGAGAAGGTGCAACACAAATCGCTGAAATGACATTGCAAGATTCTCGGGAAATGAACTATGGGAGTGGGTTCCTTTAACAATAGTTCATCATTAAACCAAGGAGGGGATGAGAAGGTGGCTGATGGGCTCAGTGTCAATTCATCGAGAATCCCAAACGGATGGATCTCCACAACAATGTGAACAAGAAGATGACACTTTTAAATTCAAATGATATAATGGTGTATGCTCTAGGAAAACATACACCATTAATCATTAGTTGAAAGGTGTGCCTGAAATATGACCTTAGGCAGCAAGATCAATGTTAGAGTGATGATTCAATAACCAACAGTCTAAGATCGAATTGTTGATCATTAAGTTCGAAGCAATAGGGTTGTTAGAAGTACAGAACTCAAACAACATCGTTAGCATATTGGTATTCTGGTTAAAAACAACACGGGGACCAAGGAAGAATGGTGATGGTGAGAAGTATCATCATACCGAGATTTCTAAGAGGTGGAGCAATCCCCACAACATTCTCGACAGAAAAGACAGTAATACTTCAAGGAAAAACACAATACTAGCTGGAGAGCAAGTTGTATTCATAATGTGGACAAGCTCGTGATGAAAGGAAGTCAAGGGTGTTGTCGATGATAATAAAAATCATCGAGGGCAAGGAGGGTATTTCTCATCATGAACACAGTTGACATCTCTGAAGAAGTCAAAGTGTTAAAGGTGATCTGACACATTTGCCGGGAGGTTTCGAGAGGATGCAATCAAACAACAACGGCAAGAAGCAATGGAATGACGAAGTGGCAATTTATAGGATCAATATATAAGATGCAAGCTCGGAACCAAGGTTGCCTTTCAAGACAAGCAACATGATGTTGAAAGCTCGACATAAGTCATGCTCACACACTGAAGAATTCGTGCACCAGAGAAGGATGAGGTAGCACAGTCAAAGATAGCAAGACCAGGATGCAGCCATTAGTCTAGGAATGACCAGATTGAGTTCAGAATTTCCTAGTGAAAATACTATGGGTATTTGATTTGTAGTGCGGAATAATTTCACTAGTCGGTGTCCTCGGTTGATAACAACCCAGAACCGGTAGAGTGATTACGATAAGGAAAGACATTACTTTAGCAAAGTTAGTAAGATGTGGTGCAATGGCAAGACATCTTCGAGATACTAGGGGCTAATACTCGAAGGTACAACATGATAGAAGTAGAACCGGGTCATTGACCTATGACAGTAGATACTTCAACCTTGCCAAAAATTGACGAGGCACTTGAATGAATTCCCATCAAATATATCAGATCAGGACAACATGGTCGGAACCATAACGGTAAGGAATCAATTTCAAGAATACCAAAAGAATCATATAGCTGGATAATAAGTTTTGAAGAACCTTTCGAGACGGTCTACATCATTTTCATGGGCTTGAACACAAAGTTCAAGGTCAACTCCCACTTCTTTAATGCATATCATTTCATTTACCTCTCGCTTTGATATAGCTGTAGTGTTGGAATTTTATCTGGTAGAACACCGGAAGAGTATGACTTGTGAAAACTTTCGGGTTCTCACGGATTAGGGGAAGGCATAGGTTCAACGCATCGGGCATCTTAGTAACATATACCACAAGTTTCAAAAGTAAATACACAAGCAAAGCAGAGCATGGTTGGCCAAGCAGAGGATACAATTTACCAAAGGCATTATGTATCAGGGGAAGAACTCACAAGGTGATTGAATATGAAGGACACTGTCGGATAAAATCCAACAATGGATCAGGCGATCCACAACGGAGCCGATGTGAGTATTGGTACTCACTCAGAGGAATAAAGAATGCAGAGGCATTAGATTCAAGAATCACCTGATTAGTCTGATGCTTAAATAGAAAGAGATTATGATCTCCAAAATGAAGGAGCAGAAGCAGACGCTTTGATCAAGGATGGATAAGTTGAAAACACTTAGTTGGACAATCAATAAAGGTTTGAATTGCCGAGAACCAACTCATGTCCGGAATGACGCTGAGTTGGAAAGATAATTTTCAAAAGGATAACCTGTTATCGAGGACTACTAGTCATATGGAATTAACCATAATGCAAGCAGGCAAGAATTTCAAGAATAACAGACTGTAGAGGATTTTCAAAAGATCAAAAAGTATTCCGAAGAATTTTGTGAGACACATGAGTAATTGAGAAGAATGGATCCTCGTTAAATGTGAGACAAAACCGTAAGGGTTTTCATGCGAAATAAAACTGCAAGACAGTAAACTAAAGGATTCTCGGGACAATGGTGAATATCTCGAGGCATCTTGCAACATCAAGAGCGATGAGGAATGATCAAGAAAATGACAAGTGCATGCAGATATCCATAGGGATATATCGGTGGCAGTGAATTGCAAAGGCGATGAGCACAAGGGTCTCAGGAAAATATCGAGGGATATCCTCAGAATCTTCTGACGAAGCAGGTGATCTTCCGGAATGAGGGCTCTCTGGGAGAAATAGTTATGAGAACCTAGAGTTAGAGTTAGCAAAATCATTTAACCCAAATAGAAGAGAGATCAGAGTCCTAGAGCATAGACAAGGAGTAAAAGGTCCTAATACCTCCCAATGGCGACGTGGGACCGTAAGCCGGACAACCAAGTTAGTAAAAACTTTTTCAATGAGTAGACTCAACTTCGGCCAAGGAGTTTGGAAGGGGGATTCCTATAGGCAGTCGGCTCTGATACCAACTTGTGACGCCCTCGATTTGACCGTATACTAATCATGCACGCAAATGTGTACGATCAAGATGAGGGACTCACGCGAAGATATCACAACACAACTCTAAAAGTAAAATAAGTCATACAAGCATCATATTACAAGCCAGGGGCCTCGAGGGCTCGAATATAAGTGCTTGAACATAAACGAGTCAGCGAAAGCAACAATATCTAAGTACAGACATAAGTTAAACAAGTTTGCCTTAAGAAGGCTAGCACAAAACTAGTGACGATCGAAAAGGCGAGGCCTCCTGCCTGGGACCTCCTAACTACTACTCAAAAACTGAACTCCATGTAGAACCATCCTCGGGATCCTTTGGCTCCTGGACTCCAACGTATGGTTGCGGCATCCGGGAAGTAGAGGAAAAAGGGGGAAAAGAGGGAGCAAAGCAACCGTGAGTACTCATCCAAAGTACTCGCAAGCAAGGATCTACACTACATATGCATGGGTATGTGTGTAAAGAGGCAATATCGGTGGACTGAACTGCAGAATGCCAGAATAAGAGGGGGATAGCTAGTCCTATCGAAGACTACGCTTCTGGCACTCTGTCTTGCAGCATGTAGAAGAGAGTAGATTGAAGTCCTGCAAGTAGCATCACATAGCATAATCCTACCCGGCGATCCTCCCCTCGTCGCCCTGTGGGAAAGCGATCATCGATTTATCTCTGGAACTTGTTTGGGTGTGTTTTATCAAGTATCCAATTCTAGTTGTCATAAGGTCATGGTACAACTCCGGGTCGTCCTTTTACCAAGGGACACGGCTATTCGAATAGATAAACTTCCCTGCATGGGTGCACCACATAACCCAACACGCTCGATCCCCTTTGGCCGGACACAGTTTCCTGGGTCATGCCCAGCCTCGGAAGATCAACACGTCGGAGCCCCACGTAGGCACAACAGAGAGGTCAGCACGCCTGCACGTTGCGAGGGCGGCCGGAAGCAGACCTAGCCTCCCTAATACAAGAGCAAGTGTTCCAGTCCAATCCGGCGCACGCCGCTCAGTCGCTGATGTCAAGAAGGCTTCGGCGATACCACGACGTCGAGTGCTCATAACTATTCCCGCGTAGTTGGTTAGTGCGTATAGGCCATTGGCCAGACTCAGATCAAATACCAAGATCTCGTTAAGCGTGTTATTATGAAGTAACCGCGAACGCCGACCAAGGCCGGGCCCACCTCTCGCCTAGGTGGTCTCAACCTGCCCTGTCGCTCCGCCACAAAGATCCACACAAAGGGTCGTCGGGACAAATGTCCTTTCAGCCCCTATTCTGTGAATCACTCGTGGGTACTCAACGAGCCGACCCGATTTTAGTCACCATCTGTATAGTATGTATATATGTATAGTATATACCCGTGATCACCTCCCAAGTGATCACGGCTCGATAGTATAGCAAGGCTGACTGACCAGAATGTAGGGCCAATAATGATAAACTAGCATCATATACTAAGCATTTAGGATTGCGGGTAAGGTATCAACGACTGTAGCAACAATGACAGGCTATGCAACAGAATAGGAGTAACCGAACAGTAACATGCTACACTACTCTAATGCAAGCAGTAGAGAGAAGAATAGGCGATATCTGGTGATCAGGGGGGTGCTTGCCTGGTTGCTCTGGCAAGAAGGAGGGGTCGTCAACTCCGAAGTCGAACTGGGCAGCAACAGCGTCGGTCTCGTAGTCTACCGGAGAGAAGAGGGGGATGAAACAGTAAATACAATGCAAACATAAGCATGATGATGCATGACATGACAATGAGCGGTGTTAGGTGTGCCCTAACGCGGTAGTAGGTGATACCGGCGAAAGGGGGAAACATCTGGGAAAGTATCTCCGGTGTTTCGCATTTCCGGGCAGATGAACCGGAGGGGGAAAGTTGCTGGTTCACTATGCTACGGATGCGTGGCGGATGAATGGGCTGCATATCTGGATTCATCTCGTCGTTCTGAGCAACTTTCATGTACAAAGTTTTTCCATCCGAGCTACGGTTTATTTTATATTAATTTAGAAAGGATTTAATCAATTTTTGGATTTAATAAATCAGTTTAATTCAAAAATTAATTAATGCGTCAGCATGATGTCAACATGACGTCAGCAGTCTACGGTCAACCTAATAGGTGGGTCCCACTTGTCACGGACTGTTTAGCTAATTAACATTTGTTAATTAGGTTAATTAGTTATTAGGTTAATTAATCTTAATTAGTTAATCTAAACAGAATTAATTAAGTTAATTATTTTGTTGATTGATTAATTAATTTTTTATTTTTTTTAATTTTTTTAATTTTTATAAAAGCGTTCCAGGGGCTTGGGCCCCATTTGTCATAGGTACAGGGGGGCGGGCCCAGCTATCTGTGGCCCCTGGGGCCTAAGCGGGCGCACGGGCTTGCGGGCATGCGGGCTAACGGGCGCAGGGGGGCCTGGTGCGAGGCGAGCCCGGAGGCGAGGTGCACGGCGGGTGTGCGAGTGCGCGTGCGCACGACGGCTATGGCCGCGGTCGGCGAGCGCGAAACCAGGGGAAGGAGGAGGAGAGGTGCTCACGGGGGGAGCGTAGGGTCCAAGGCAACGGGGGGGGGGGGGGGGGGGGGGGGGGGGGGGGGAGGGGCGAGGAGGAGGACGGAGACGGCTAGACGACGGGGAGGCAGTCCGGTGAAGGTGTCCGGCGAGGTCCAACGATGGGGCGGCGTTGAGGAGGCGGGGGCGAGGTACCTCCGGGCGGGGTCCTGCGACAGCGTGGTCGTGGACGGGCGGCGGAGCGACTCTGGGCGAGGTGGCGGGCGGTGCCAGAGATGACGACTGGCGTCGGTGCGCCGGGGTCGGGGGCAGCGAGGTCCAGCCCCTAGGCGCGGGCGAGCATCCAGATTGAGCGGGGGGAGGGGGGCGAGAGAGAGTGGGGGGGATCGATCCCGATCCAAGTGAATCGGGGAAGGGAGTAGAGTGCGTGGGGGTTAGGGTTACGGTCGGGGTTGGCCAGGTATAGGCCAGGGCGGGGGGCCGGTTGGGCTAAGTAGGCTGATTGGGTGGGATGGGCCGAGGCCCATGGGGAGCCGGGGGGTTTCTTTTGGTTTCTTTTGTTTCACCTTTTTATTATTCTTTTCTGTTTTGGCTAATTGTTTGGGCACCAAATGAGTTTTGTAAAATATGAGAGCTGGCCCACAAATCACAACACAATATATCCTACCACCAAAAACTAGTTTGGGGTAAATATCATTTCATATTTCTTTTGTATTAATAAAAAGGTTATTAAATAATGTTTTCAGCCACTGTTTGAGGTTGTTTAAGTCACTTATCAAATCTCCTAATGTTGTTTACAAATTTATCATAGCCTCTGATTTATCTACTATTATTGAACATTTTAGTTTTAATATTTGAAAACTTCTATTGTTTGCTTGATTTTAAATTTTGAATTATAATCGGTTTCGAACTAACATGAGATTAGCAGAAGTAATCGAGGTGACGTGGCATCATTAGCAAAGGTTTACTGTAGCTTGATTATCCGGGCGTCACAACAAGCCACCTTAGTTAATAAGATGGCCGCTAAACCTGAAGCTCTAAATAATAATGATGAAGATTTGAAAGTGATTAATGAGACTCCTATTAAATGTTTGTTTTCCAATATGAATCTTGATAAAGATGGACTGGAGATGAGTCAACTTTAGTTAAAAGGCGTCCCAATGATTTGGAGTTTTTAGATCTAGATGTAGAAATTTACAAAAGTGGGATTAGAGAGGTCAAGACATTAAGTAGCAATGAACCCACTATTTTGGATTTGAAGGAATTTAATTATGATAATTATTCTTTAATAGATTCTATTTCCCTGTTGCAATCCGTGTTAAATTCTCCTCATGCTTATAATCAAAACAAAGCTTTTACTAAACATACCGTTGATTCTATGATGCAATATTTTGAGGAAAAGCCTGAATTAGAAGTTTCTATCCCTAGAAAACTTTAGGATGAGTGCGAACCTACTATTAAGATTAAGATTAAAGATTATAAATGCTATTCTTTGTGTGATTTGGGTGCTAGTGTTTCCACGATTCCAAAAACTATGTGTGATGTGCTAGGTTTCCGTGAATTTAATGATTGTTCTTTAAATTTGCATCTCGCGGATTCCACTTTTAAGAAACCTATGGGAAGGATTAATGATGTCCTTATTGTTGCAAATAGGAACTATGTGCCCGTAGATTTCATTGTTCTGGATATAGATTGCAATCCTGCATGTCCTATTATTCTTGGTAGACATTTCCTTAGAATGATTGGTGCAATTATCGATATGAAAGAAGGAAACATTAGATTCAAATTTCCGTTAAGGAAAGGCATCGAACACTTTCCTAGAAAGAAAATAAAATAGCCTTATGAATCTATCATCAGATCCACTTATGGATTGCATACCAAAGATGGAAATACCTAGATCTGTTCGTGTTTTTATGCATTGCTAAGGGCGTTAAACCATAGCGCTTGTTGGGAGGCAACCCAATTTTATTTTTGTTCTTTGCTTTTTGTTCATTTAGTAATAAATAATTCATGTAGCCTCTGGTTAGATGTGGTTTTATGTTTTAGTTAGTGTTTGTGCCTAGTGGAACCTTTAGGATAGCTTACGATGATAGTTGTGTTGATCCTGCTAAAAATCAGAAACTTTTTTGCTAAGTAAATTATTTTTGTAAATTCACAGAGACGTGGTTTTGATATGATTATTTTTGCTATGGATTGGTACAAAAATTTGTCAGGTTTTCCTAATTTTGATGTATTTTTAGATTTATGGAAGTATTCGAGAGTTACAGATTACTACAGAATGTTCTGTTTTTGACAGATTCTCTTTTCGCGTGTTGTTTGCTTATTTTGATGAATCAATGGGTAGTATCGGGGGGTATGAACCATGGAGAAGTTTGAATACAGTAGATATTACACCAATATAAATAAATAATGAGTTTGCAACAGTACCTTAAAGTGGTGATTTATTTTCTTATACTAACGGAGCTCATGAGATTTTCTGTCGAGTTTAGTGTTGTGAAGTTTTCAAGTTTTGGGTAAGGATTTGATGGACTATGGAATAATGAGTGGAAAGAGGCTAACTTGGGGATGCCCAAGACACGCCAAGGTAATATTCAAGGACAACGAAAAGTCTAAGCTCGGGGATGCCCCGGAAGGCATCCCATCTTTCGTCTTCGTCTATCGGTAACTTTACTTGAGGCTATATTTTTACTCACCACATGATATGTGTTTTGCTTGGAGAATCTTGTATGATTTGAGTCATTGATTTTTAGTTTACCACACTCATACTTGCTATACACACCTTTTGGGAGAGACACTCATGAATCATGATTTATTAGAATACTCTATGTGCTTCACTTATATCTTTTGAGCTAGGTAATATTGCTCTAGTGCTTCACTTATATCTTTTTAGAGCACTGCGGTGGATTTATTTTATAGAAATTGTTGAACTCTCATTCTTCACTTATATTATTTTGAGAGTCTTTTAGAACTGCATGGTAATTTGCTTGGGTTATAAAACTAGTCCCAATATGATGGGCATCCAAGATGGATATAATAAAAACTTTCATATAAAGTGCATTGAGTACTATGAGAAGGTTGATTCTTTATGATTGTTTCTAGATATGAAGATAGTGATATTAGAGTCATGCTAGTGGAGTAGTTGTGAATTTGAGAAATACTTGTGTTAAAGTTTGTGATTCCCATAGCATGCACGTATGGTGAACCGTTATGTGATGAATTTGGAGCATGATTTATTTATTGATTGTCTTCCTTATGAGTGGTGGTCGGGATCACACGATGGTTGACTCCTACCAACCCTTCCCCTAGGAGCATGCATGTAGTACTTTATTTTGATGACTTTTAGATTTTTGCAATAAGTATATGAGTTCTTAATGTTGAGTCCATGGATTATACGCACTCTCACCCTTCCACCACTGCTAGCCTCTCTTGTGCTGCGAAACTTTTGCCGGTACCATACACCCACCATATACCTTCCTCAAAACAGCCACCATACCTACCTATTATGGCATTTCCAAAGCGATTCCGAGATATATTTCCATGCAACTTTCCACAGTATCGTTTATTGACACGATCCATCATTGTCATATTGCTTTGCATGATCGTGTACATGAAATCGTATTTGTGGCAAAGCCACCATTCATAATTCTCTCATACATGTCACTCTTGATTCATTGCACATCCCGATACACCGTCGGAGGCATTCACATAGAGTCATATTTTGTTCTAAGTATTGAGTTGTAATTCTTGAGTTGTAAGTAAATAAAAGTGTGATGAGCTTCATTATCAGAGCATTGTCCCATGTGAGGAAACACTGCTGGAATCAACTTCTTTGCCGTCCACCATGGCAGACGGCAAAGGCACTGATCACAGATGGCAAAAGCCTTTGCCGTCAGCCAGCGGACGGCAAACCGTCCGGCTGAACATGTGCCAGCAAAGGCCTTCTTTGCCGTCCGCTTCATAGAAACGGACGACAAAGGATTGTGCCGTCCGCCATCCGGGGCCAGCAGACGGCAATAATGGCGGACGACAGAGATTAACGGCGCTCTTTGCCGTCCGCTGATGGACGACAAAGATTTTAGCTAGCGCAGCAATGGGAAGCTGCCACGTGGCTAGCTATGTCGTCTGCTAGCGGACGGCATAGATGGCCCTGTTTGCCAGGCCAATTTGGTCACTTTGCTGTCTGCTTGCATACGGCAAAATGACCAAATAAGCAGCCAGTGTTGCCAGTTTGCATAGGTGACTGCCACGTGTCCTCTTTGCCGTTTGCTAGCGAACGGCAAAGAGCTTTGCCGTCCGCTAGCAGACGACAAAGATTCTATATAGCCCTTGTTTTTCTGTTTTTTCTTAAATTCATTCAATTTCACAGAATTTCACACATATATATACCAACACATACAAATATGAAAATACTTTCGACAAGCATACCAACACATATACATACCAAATCATATCCTTGCCATATGGATATGATCATCCAACACATATACATAGCAAATCAAAAGTCTATATGCAACATATATAGCTAGCCAACATATCCAACAACAAGCATACAATGGTTTGATCCATACATGCATATATAGGTAGCAAGTTTCGCATTGTTCATCTTACAAAATCAAAACAAAAAAAGAAGCATAAAGAGAAGAGTAGACTCCATCGACACAAGCTTCCTCATCTAAAGAAAATATGCAAATAGGGAAAGAAGAAAGTTAGAAGAGGGAAGTTAGAAGAATAAAGTAAGAAGAAGAAGAAGAAGAAGAAGAAGAAGAAGAAGAAGAAGAAGAAGAAGAAGAAGAAGAAGAAGAAGACTGGCTAGAAGAAGAAGAAGAAGTAGAATAAGAAAAAGAAGAACAAAAAGAAGAATAAGAAGAAGAACAAGAACAAGATTTTTTTTTCTTCTCTTTCTTTTTCTCCTCTGCTCTTTTGTATCTTCTTCTTCTTCTTCTAACTAAGGTAAGTAAAAATGCCATTTTATTGCTAAGCTAGGTAAAAATGCTAAGTGTAGGTCATTTTAGAGCTAAGCAAGGTAAATAGGTCATTTTGGAGCTTAGTAAGGTTATTATGTCATTTTCAACGAAAATAAGCTAAGTTTATATCATTTTGGAGGTAACATAGATCATGCCATTTTTGACCTAAGTATGCTAAGTATGTCACAAATGAACTGAATAAGCTAAGTATAGATCATTTTTTATGTAACTTAGGTAATTATGCCATTTAGGAGGAAAATAAGCTAAGTATCCATTTGTAAAGCAAAACATTAGAGAAAACTTACCCTCATCACAACAAATATGATGAAGATCGCAACTAAGGTAACAATTGATCCAACGACATAATGATACCAAGCCTCATTATCAATTGCATATTTTCTAATCTCTTAAGCTTTAGGCGCATTGCATCCATCTTCAAGCGCATTGCATTCATCTTCATCTTGTCATCATCGATGACATCGGCAACATACAACTCCAATGTCATCTTCTCTTCTATAATTCTTTTAATTTTTTCTTTGAAATACTCATTTTCTTTTTGAACTAAATTTAACTTCTCGACAAGAGGGTCAGTTTCAAATTCCGGTTCACATACCTCCTAGATTAAAATATCTCTATGTCAACTTGATGGCCATAATTGTCATAAATGCGAAATGAAACAAATAGTTATGAAAAATAATTTACCACATCCGAATCATAAAGCAGGCGAGGGCCGACGAAGACGGAAATCAAGACCATGGCACTATGTATAAGAAACAATCATACAAAGTAAGAAAATTATACATACCAACTATATAAATCATACAAAGTACAACATAAAAATTTGAATACCTAAGAATCACTATCGGTAATGACGTGCTCATCATCATCATTAATAAATGCATCATCACTATTGGTAATGACGTGATCATCATCATCATTAATAAATGCATCATCATCTGGAAGGCCACCTTTACGTAATCATTGAAGCATTGACAGGTCATCTGCAACAGTAAGTTCTTCTTCTTTCGGCTCTTCTTGTTCCGGCTCAGGGTCGGATTCACTATCTTTGTCTACTTCAATGTTCTGGGTGGAGTAGAGCATTTCTTGAAAAGTTTTTTGACAAGACGTGTTTCTTGGAAGAATTCTCCTTCGTCATGTGTGTCTTGGTTAACGTGACATTCCTAATCCTCTTCACTGGGGGGAGGTGGTCTAACACGTGGTGGCACTTCATAAATGACATCCTAACCACTGAGATTTGGATCACTTTGACTGGCCCACGGTAGATAGAAAACTTGGGTTGCCTGTGGAGCCGTAATATAGACATCGGGAACATCCAAATGGGTGCTTTGTTTGATTTCGACTTGCCCTATATGTTCATGAGTCCTTCTAGTCTCCCTGGGCTGGAACCAATAACATCTGAAGAGTACGACATTTGGTGGGTTATCACCATAGAATTGAAGTTCATATATTCCTTCAACTCTTCCATAATACTCGGCACCTCCTTCGCCGATAGCAGAGACACAACAATTTGTGGACTTTCGATCAACCATAGATAGCTCTTTGCCATAAGTACAAAAGCAATACCCGTTGATGTCATAATTGTCAAATGAACAGACCTTATAGTCAAAACCATTAGCTACATGTCTCAATTCGGCATCCATAATCTCTGAATTAGCCTACAAGTTTAATAAGGAAGGATTGTTGCATTAGTCGCAAATTAGCCAAAGAAATGAAAGGGTCTAATGGAAATTACCATTTTTTTGAACCAAGAGATGAAACCGGGATATTCGCCTCCTTGCTTTGCTAGAAGCTCATACTCTTCGACGGAATCATTTTGGATCACCGCTCCAAATGAGAATATGGCGACGTATTGACTGCATCAAATATCCAGGAATAAGAGCAGTTCAAAGAAATTAGAAGTTGCGAAACAATGTAACGAGATCTTACACGATGTACGACCGCACTTCTGTTAGGTTGTTAAAAAGATACAGTGAAATGGTCCGCCATTCTTCAACATCCAACGATACTGGTTTCCAAGCACCGGATGGTGCGAGATTCCCTTTGAATAGGCTGAGGTTGGATTGACTCTTTGTAGGCTCGTTAGCATTGTACCGAGGCTTCGGATTATGCAAATGATGTTTTTAGCTTCGTAGTGTGCTGTCACGAAGTTTGAGGCCTCCTCAATGATGAATGCATCGGCATCGATGCTTCTATTCTACATTTATTTTTACATTTTGCTGGAAGTGTCTTCTGCATCCTCTCAGTTTAGTAGCACCAACGATTTTGCACGCCCCCCAATCGTGCCTCGGTCGGGAGATGCAAAATCAAGTGTTGCATTGGATTAAAGAAGCTTGGCGGAAAGATCATCTCTAACTTGTTGATCAACTCCGACGCCAACTGTTCCATTTCTTCTAGGAGGCCAGGCGATAGTTCTTTCGCACAAAGAACACAGAAGAAATAGCTCAGCTCTGCCAGTACTATCCATTCATCCTCAGGGATGAAGTCACGCAACATCACCGGCATTATCCGCTCTATCCATATGTGCCAATCATGACTTTTTAGACCAAATATTTTCAATTTATCAAGATTTGCTCCCCTCTTTAGATTTGCTGCATACCCATCGGGGAACATCAACTAAATTTTCACCCACAAAAGAATTTCCTTCATAGCTGGCCTTCCAAGATTGAACCATGCCTTTTGCTTCTTCCAGTTCCGCGTTCCTTTTGGTTCTTGCATGTTTTGTAACGGTCTATCACAGAGCTCCTCTAGATCATCTCTAGCCTTAGTATTACCCTTTGATTTCCCCTCTATGCCGAACAATGTACCAAAAATGGCTTCGGCGATATTCTTTTCAGTGTGCATCACGTCGATGTAGTGTGGGGAAAGGAGGTCTTTGAAGTAAGGCAGATCCCAGAAGCATGTCTTGTGAGTCCATGTGTGTTCCTTATTATACCCCTTGAAATACCATGGACATTCTGGATCTGGCTCGAGAGCGTTTATCTGATCTAAGGTCTATTGGCCTGTCAACGCAGGTGGTGCTGAGTCTTTGACAACTCTACCTTTCATGAAGTTCTTCTTGTCTTTCCTGAACTTATGGCAACGATCTAGAAACTGTCTATGCAAGTCGAAGCAACTATACTTGCGCCCCGCCGTCAGCCAACGAAACTCAAGAGCTCCCTTACATGTGGGGCACGGGAACCTTCCATGCACACACCAGCCAATGAATAGAGCATACGCCGGCAAGTCATGCGTCGAGTACATGTACCAGGCACGCATTATGAAGTTCTGTTTGCTAAAGGCGTCGTATGTCTTGAACCCATTATCCCAAGCTTCTTGCAATTCGTCCTTAAATGGCTGCATGTACACATTCATATTCTTCCCTGGATAGTTGGGCCCTGGAATTATCAACATCAGGAAAATGTTCTTTCTTTACATAATCCGCCCGACGGGGGAGATTGAGTGGAATGACAAACACGTGCCAACAGCTGTATGGGGCTGCCATCTGACCAAACACACTGAACCCATCTGTGCTGATGGCGACTCGAGGATGCCTTGGATATGCCATTTTTTCCTTATGTAATGCATCGAAGCGCTTCCACGCTTCACCATCCGACGTGTGCACCATCATCACATTCCCATCTGCATCTAGTTTGGTTCTTTTGTCCGTTTTGTGCCATGTCATCTGTCTGGCCGTCTCTTCTACCATGAAAAGACATTGAAGTCTTGGTACGATTGGCATATACCGAAGACCATTAATTGGTATTTTGGTCTGCGTCTTCTCACCCATACCATTGTCTACCACAACATACCTGGAAGAATTGCAAATGGGACAATAGTTCAAGTCCTCATACTGAAGCCTAAATAAGACACATCCTTTCTCACAGGCATGTATCTTCTCATATGGCATCTTAAGAGCATGGAGGATTTTGTCTGACTGGTACAGGTTTGGAGGTAGCACATGGCCTTTGGGTAGAAATCGTCCGAAAACTGTCATCATCGCATCGTAGCATTCTCTGCCCAAGTTGAATTGAGCCTTGAAAGCCATTATTTGTGAGATGGCATCCAGCCGACAAAGCTCACTGTGCTCATGGAGAGGACGTTTTGAGGACTCCAACATTACTGTGAAGGCCTTTGCAGATTTCTCCATCTCCTCATCCTAGTCCCGAGCATCGTCAAAGTCGTGCACCATGTCTGCGGTCCCGGTACCATACTTATCGGTGCGAAGACGAACCACCTCAGCTCTGGCACGTTGGGCAGACTCACCATGTAATGTCCAGACCGTGTAACCAGACATAAAACCATACTTCTGCAGGTGTTTACTCATTTGAATCTTGTCCCTCTAATTATAGTTGTCGCACCAGGCACAGGGGCACCAGCTAAATTCCTAGCCATTTGCAAATGTGGCTCTAACAAACCCCTTAGTTTTTGTTAACCATTCCTCGGTCCAAAGATACTGACTAGTGTAACCGGTGTACATCCATGCATGATCACTCATATTGACTTCCTAATGGACACACAAGAAATATATTCATAATTAGGCAAACCATATCCATCAGTTTATGGAGTTTGTTAGTTTAATTACGTCCATGCATCCTACACGCTAATAGGTGAGGATAGATCCTAATCGCACCCGAGTATGTGTAGATTGGGTTCGTTTTCCCATGCTCTGCTCCGGACCCGACGCAAAATTTTGGCAGCACCTCCCCGCTGTTCTCCTGATACACGTCTCGGCAATAAGCAGAGAGGATGTGTACCCGGAGAACAACAGGGAGGCACTGACGAAATTCTGCATCGGATCTGGAGCTGAGCATATGGGAAAAGAAACCCAATCTACACATACTCGGGTTATCCATGGATAACGTTGGACAATTCGAAAGAATCACGACTATAAATATGCAAATGCATAAATATTTATAGATGTAACCCCTTCGAATGGGAGACGCATAGTGGTTACACATACTGATGATTGACACCTATAGCTAGCAAGTTTCATCGGCACGAAGACCGGAACAGCGCAAATGAAGGGGGAGGAGGAGATGTCATTTGTTCTCACCAACGAACGCAGGGGCGGAGCTCGTCGAACACTAGACCTTCGCAATGACAAAATAACCGCATATTTAAATCGAAAGATGAGTAACATAGCAAATATTCGACACCGACGGCCACATGTACCTTGCACTGACGATACTTGCTATTTACGGTACCATCGACACCGAGGAACCCTCTAACCCGCTCGTCCCCGGGTAAACTAAATAGCAACTACCATGGGTGCAAGGTACATGAGGCCGTCGGCGTTGAACACTACATCCACATCCCACAAGTGAAGCCGGCGCCCGGTGTCCCGCAACAATAGTTCTGGTGGCCATCGACGCCGAGAACTGTTACTGCTGGACGCAGGACCCCTGTGTCACTTGTGGGACGTGGATGTAGTATTCGACACCGACGGCCACATGTACCTCGCACTGACGATACTTACTATTTAGGGTACCATCAACACTGAGGAACCCCGTAATTAACCCTAAATAGAAATTATTATCGGTGCGAGATACATGTGGCGCTCGGCGTTGAACACTAGATCCACATCCCATAAGTGAAGCCGGTGCCCGGCACTTTGGGACGCCAGGCGTCGGCGTCATTTGTGGGACGTGGATGTAGTGTTTGACACCAACGGCCACATGTATCTCGCACCGATGATACTTGCTATTTAGGGCCTTCTTCTTCTTCTTCTTCCTCCCTCCTCCTCCTACTTCTACTCCTCTTCTTCTAAAATAAACTAAACTAAAACTAAAACTAAAATTGAACTGAAATAAATACTAAAACTAAAATTAAACTAAATAAAAGAAACTAAAAAAACCTAAACTCAAAAAAGGGGGGAAGAACAAACATGGAGGGGATCGCCGGTGGAGGGCAAGGTCGGCAGGTGGGGCGGGGCGGCGCAGGGGCCGCGGGGAGGAGGGCGGCAGTGGGCAGGGGCGGCGCAGGGCCACGGGGAGGGGTCCGGCACCGGGACGGCACGGCGCTGGCCTCTCCGGCGACGGGGCGGCGGGGCGTGGCGGGGTTCCTCTTCACGGGGGGGTGGGGGAGGGCTGAACGGCAACGGGGGCTGGATCCGGTGGGCAGGGCTGGCCGAGGGGGGGGGCGACAACGGCGGGGAAGGAGAGAGGCGGGCGCGCGAGGGAGGGGAGACATAGAAAGAGAGAGAGGGGAGACGGCACAGCCCGTTAAGTGGGCCTTCTTTGCCGTCTTCTAGCAGACGGCAAAGAAGGCGGCCGTTTAGGGCTGGCCTACGTCTCCTCTTTGCCGTCCGCTGGCGGATGGCAAAGAACTTGACCTAGCCATGCCGTGCCCTGTGGGGCCCACCTTGCCCTTTGCCGTCTTCCTTCTAGATCTTTGCCATCAGCTGGCTGATGGCAAAGAATCAGCTGGCGGCAAATACACATTTTGCCATCAGCTTTTTCATTGCCGTCCGCTTTGTGGAAGCAGACGGCAAAGAGGCTATTTGCCGTCAGCTGCTGGATGGCAAAGAGGAGGCAGGCGGCAAAATGCCAGATTCTAGTAGTGAAAGGATGATGGAGAGTATGAATCCCCCACAAGTCGGGATGAGACTCCAGAAGAAAAAAAAAGAAAAAAAAGAGGCCATAAAAAAGAGAGAAGGCCCAGATAAAAAAATAAAATGAGAGAAAAAGAGAGAAGGGACAATGTTACTATCCTTTTTCCACACTTGTGCTTCAAAGTAGCACCATGATCTTCATGATAGAGAGTGTCCTATTTTGTCACTTTCATATACTGGTGGGAATTTTTCATTATTGAACTTGGCTTGTATATTCCAATGATGAGCTTCCTCAAAATGCCCTAGGTCTTCGTGAGCAAGCAAGTTGGATGCACACCCACTTAGTTTCTTTTTGAGCTTTCATACACTTATAGCTCTAGTGCATCCGTTGCATGGCAATCCCTACTCACTCACGTTGATAACTATTGAAGGGTATCTCCATAGCCCGTTGATACTCCTAGTTGATGTGAGACTATCTTCCTCCATTTTGTCTTCTCCACAACCACCATATTCTATTCCACCTATAGTGCTATGTCCATGGCTCACGCTCATGTATTGTGTGAAAGTTGAAAAAGTTTGAGAATACTAAAGTATGAAACAATTGCTTGGCTGACACCGGGGTTGTGCATGATTTAAATATTTTGTGTGATGAAGATGGATCATAGCCATACTAATAACTATGGACCTGAAGACATGATGGCTTCTTCTCTCCCATTGGCCACATTATTTTGAGAAGACATGATTGCTTTGTTAATATGACTGAAGTATTATTATTTTTATGTCAATATTAAACTTTTGTTTTGAATCTTTCGGATCTGAACATTCATGCGACAATAAAGAATATTACATGGATAAATATGTGAGGTAGCATTCCACATCAAAAATTCTGTTTTTATCATTTACCTATTCGAGGACGAGCAGGAATTAAGCTTGGGGATGCTTGATACGTCTCCAACGTATCTATAATTTTTTATTGTTCCATGCTATTATATTATCGGTTTTGGATGTTTAATAGGCATTTATATGCTATTTTTTATTATTTTTTGGACTAACCTGTTAACCGAGAGCCTAGTGCTAGTTTCTGTTTTGTTGTCTATTTTACAGTTTCGCAGAAAAGGAATACCAAACGGAGTCCAAACGAAATGAAACTTTCGCGATGATATTTCTTGGACCGAAAGGAAACCAGAAGACTTGGAGATGAAGTCAGAGACGCAACAAGGCGACCACGAGGCAGGAGGGCGCACCCCCGACCTCGTGGGCCCCTCGTAGCTCCTCTGACCTAGTTCCTTTGCCTATATATACTCTTATACCCTAAAAACATCCAGGGGAACCACGAAACCACTTTTCCACCACCGCAACCTTCTGTACCCGTGAGATCCCAACTAGGGGCCTTTTCCGGCGTGCTACCGAACGGGGATTGGATCATGGAGAGCTTCTACATCAACACCATTACCTCTCGAATGAAGCATGGGTAGTTTACCACAAACCTACGGGTCCATAGTTAGTAGCTAGATGGCTTCTTCTCTCTCTTTGATTCTCAATACCATGGTCTCCTCGATGTTCTTGGAGATCTATTCGATGTAATATTCTTTTGCGGCGTGTTTGCCGAGATCCGATGAATTATGGATTTATGATCAGATTATCTATGAATATTATTTGGTTCTTCTCTTAATTCTTTTATGCATGATTTTATATCTTTTCAAGTATCTTTGAATTATCGGTTTAGTTTGGCCTACTAGATGGATCTTTCTTGCAATGGGAGAAGCGCTTAGCTTTGGGTTCAATCTTGCGGTGTCCTTTCCCAGTGACAGTAGGGGCAGCAAGGCACATATTGTATTGTTGCCATCAAGGATAAAGATGGGGTTTTCATCATATTGCTTTAGTTAATTCCTCAACATCATGTCATCTTACTTAATGCATTACTCCGTTCTTAATGAACTTAATACTCTAGATGCATGCCGGATAGCGGTCGATGTGTGGAGTAATAGTAGTAGATGCAGAATCGTTTCGATCTACTTGACACGGACGTGATGCCTATGTTCATGATCATTGCCTTAGATATCGTCATAACTTTGCACTTTTCTATCAATTGCTCGGCAGTAATTTGTTCACCCACCGTAATATTTGCTATCTTGAGAGAAGCCACACTACAAAAAAAGACACATCCATGACATTTTGGGCTGAACGAAATTTTTTTCTGTCATACATATGACACTTCTATGACGATAATTTTGACAAAACCCGGTATCATCATTGATGTGGTGGGCTCCTACTTCTATGAAAAAAAATCATGACATAAAATGGGCTTTTCGTCTTGGGCGGGCCGGAGACGCAGCTGCATGACATTCTTTGGGCCGTCCATGACAGAAAAAACCATGGTAGAAGCAAGGGGGAGGAAAATTTCGGGAAGTTGCCAGTTACGGTGGGAGGTCGGGGGCCGAGCGATGCGCGTTTCTCTCGTACACGTGTGAGGCGTTGGCTCTAACTGAACCCGAGCGAGGCGTTGGGCTCTAACTGCACCCGAGCGATTGCACTGCAGGCTACGCGTTACTGAACCCGAGCGATTGATCAATGGCTGTTAACTGAACACGATGGAGCGATTCCTTCGCTACTGCTGCTAACTGAAGCCGGTCAATTTGATGAACAGTGAGCGTTGCGGGGGGTTTGGATGAACAGTGAGCGGTGGCGTTGCCTCTGGATGAACAGGACCCGTGGTGTGGAGGGCTGGATGAACAGTAGAAGGTGGAGGGATGGCCGTGGAGGGGTGGTTGAACAGGACCCCCTGGTGTGGAGGGCTGGATGAACAGTAGACGGTGGAGGGGTGCCCGTGGAGGGGTGGTTGAATAGTAGCCAGTGGAGTAGCGCACGGTGGAGGCTGGATGAACAGGAGCCCGTGGAGGCTGGAAGAGGTCGACGGTGGAGATGAACAGCATCCCGTGGAGTCCCGTTTTGCGGTACGCCACACCCCTCCCGATGAACAGGACCCCTGTTTCGACCGTAGCGCTCCAACACAAGTCCGTTTCGTCCATTTTGCAGTACGCCACACCCCTCCCGATCAACAGGACCCCCATTTCGACCGTAGGAGGTCCGTTTCGTACGTTTTGCGGTACGCCACACCCCTCCCGATCAACAGGACCCCCGTTTCTACCGTAAGAGGTCCGTTTCGTCCATTTTGCGGTACGCCACACCCCTCCCGATCAACAGGACCCCCGTTTCGACGGTAGGAGGTCCGTTTCGTCCGTTTTGCGGTATGCCACACCCCTCCCGATCAACAGGCCCCCCGTTTAGACCTTAGTAGGTTCGTTTTCCTCCCTTTCCCGATCAACAGGACCCCGTTCTAAATGTAGGAGGTCCGTTTCCTCCGTTGTGCGGTACGCCAGGCCTCGTTTCCATCGCCTGTTCCGTCCAAGCCCTCCCGATGAACACGACCACGCATTCTGTTCCGACCCAGCCGGTTGGCTCCCCATGAACACGACGACGATGCTGTTTCTCCGTTCCGACCCAGCCATGTACATATGCGCGAGTAGGCGTCCGAGACCCTACCCGTATGTACGTACGTGGCCGTATTTTCTTTCTTGCACCCTCGCCGCTGTACGTATGTATACATGCTACGTGCGCGCCTCTATTACGACACGTACGCGCCTCTACAATGACCAATATGTATGTACACGTTCATGACCAGAATGGCAATGCTACGTACACTTTGACCAGGTGGGTCCCGACTGTCAGGAACTTCCTTGCCTGTGAAGATGTAGCTGGTGGGTCCCAGCAGTCAGGGGGCGAATCTTTTTTTTTGCCCGGACGCACTTCCTTGCGTGTGAAGATGTAGCTGGTGGGTCCTAGCAGTTAGGGGGGCGAATCAATTTTTTTTGCCCGGACGCACTTCCTTGCGTGCGAAGGTGTCGCTGGTGGGTCCCAGCAGTCAGGGGGGCGAACCGTTTTGTTTTTTTGCCCGGACGCACTTCCTTGCGTGTGAAGATGTAGCTGGTGGGTCCCAGTAGTCAGGGGGAAACGTTTTTTTCACGAAATACAGTGGCCCGTCCGGTGGGTCCCAGCTATCAGGTGGAGGAATCATTATTTTCCGCATAATAAGGAGGCACTTCCTTGCTGCGGCCGTGGACCCAGCTGTTAGCCTGTCCATGTACAGTCCACGTCCGATGGAAGTCATTCCTTGACCACGTTGACCACGCCGCTCCGAGAGCACCAGGGGGGTGGATGACGCGAGGCCAAGGAAGGGGACGATAGGGAGCCGGGGAAGACGCGGCAGTGGAAGCCTGCGCGGAGAGGAGTACGAGGGTTCACTGGTTCGGCTACGGTGTGAGGCTGCCGTCGCCGTAGGGCCTGGCCAGCGATGGGAATAGTAGGGGGCGGTGAGGCCTCCGCGGCAGCACAGCCGGCCATGGGAGGCAGGAGCATGCGGCACGACCAGCGCCGCTTTGGATGGATGGAGCAAGAAGACCAGAGGTTGAAGAAGCACTATGGTCGTTGGATGGACATCGTACGATCACTGGAGCTAGAATCGTTCATATTGACTAAAGTCGACAAAGGTCCCCGTCCCAGTCAACTTAGTAGGCCCACAAGTCAGCCTCCCACCATGGTGGGTCCCAGCTAGCAAGGGGAGTTCATTTTTTGTGCATAATAAGGAGGCACTTCCGGTGGGTCCGAGCTGACAGCGCGGGGAACGTTTTTTTTTTCGCGAAATACGCTGGCCCGTCCGATGGGTCCCAGCAGTTAGGGGGAAACGTTTTTTTGTGAAATAAGGTGGCCCATCCGGTGGGTCCCTGCAGTCAGGTGGAAGAATAATTATTTTGCGCGTAATAAGGAGGCACTTCCTTGCGACCGCCTGGACCCAGCTATCAGCCTGTCCACGTACAGTACTCTTCCGATGGAAGTCGGTCGTTGGCTACGTTGACCACGCCGCGCCGACAGCACCAGGGCGGTGGTCTAGACGAGGGCGAGGCCTAGGAAGGGGACGACGCGGAGCCGGGGAAGACGCAGCAGTGGTAGCCCGTGCGGAGAGGAGTACGAGGGTTCACTGGTTCGGCTGCGGCGTGAGGCTGCCGTCGCCGTAGAATAACAGGGGGTGTGGGTGAGTAGAGGGATACCCTGGGCCAGCGGTGGGAGTAGTAGGGGGCGGTGAGGCCTCCGCGACATCACAGCCGGCCACGAGAGGCAGGAGCATGCGGCACGACCGGCGCTGCTTTGGGCGGCTGGAGCAAGAAGACCAGAGGTTGAAGAAGCACTATGGCCGTTGGATGGACATCGTATGGTCACTGGAGCTAGAATCGTTCATATTGACTAAGTTGACAAAGCCCTCCGTCCCCGTCAACTTAGTTGGTCCACAAGTCATCCTCCCACTATGGTGGGTCCCATCTAGCAGGGTGGGTATTCATTTTTTTGTGCGTAATAAGTAGGCACTTCCTTGCATGCGAAAATATAGCTGGTGGATCCGACATGTCAGCGGGGGCAACGTTTTTTTCGCGAAATACAGAGGCCCTTCCGGTGGGTCCCAGCTGTCAGGTGGAGGAATCATTATTTTGCGCGTACAGTCCACGGCCGATGGCTGTCGTTCGTTGACCATGTTGACCAGGCCGCGCCGAGAGCACCATGGCGGTGGACGACGGCGAGGCCAAGGAAGGGAACGACACAGAGCCGGGGAACACTCGGCAATGGTTGCCCACGCGGTAGGGAGTACGAGGGCTTACTAGGCCGGGTGCCGTCGCCGGAAAATAACAGGAGGTGTGGGTGAGTAGAGGAATGGCCTGGCCAGCATTGAAGTAGGGTGGGGCGGTGCGGCCTGTGCCGCAGCACAGCCGGCCACGGGAGGCGGGAGCAGGCAGTCCCACCAGAGCTAGTTCGGGCGGCTGGAGCAAGAAGATCAGATATTGAAGAAGCAGCACGGCCGTTGGATTAACATCCAACGGTCACTGCTACTAGAATCGTTTGTGGACTAAGTTGACAAAGCCAAAGTACACGTCAAACAAGTAGACCCACAAGTCAGCCTCCAAATCTGTCCCAAATAGCATACAGCCCGAAATTTCTAGCCAGATTCAAATTAATTTTAAATCTAAATATACCTTAATTAAAATTCAATGAAATTTTACCCGCACAAAAACAATGAAATTTAAAATATCAAAATCCGAAAGAAAACAGTATTTGGGAACTAATTGCCTGTTTGCTGTATTTTTTTCATTTTACAGCCCATTTATTATTTCTTATAGCCCATTTCTTATTACTTATAGCCCATTTTCTGGGCAAAATGCATCCCTCCTCGTCTTGAAAGATTTCCGGCCCTGCACGGCGTAGAAAAGCAAGTAGGCCTATGTTGGTTATTTTGCAAAAAACAAAATAGCTGGCTTGCCATTTTTTAGAAAGGAAAAAAAACAAACTGGGCCGGTCATGTGCTAAACATATGAAATAAAAGCCTGGGCTAGACGAGCCACGGGCCCCGCACAACCCAGTTGATACCCTTCTGCGTCCTAAAAAACAAAATTACTGCGCGCGCTGCTGGGTCCCTACTGTCATCCTCACCATGTACAATCATCTCCTTATTCCTCTCGGTTGTTGACCATGTTGATAACACCGGAGGGCGGCGCCGTGGCGAGCGAACCAAGGCGGAGGACGATGGTGAGACCTCGGACGGGAACAAACAGAAGCCGGGGAAGATCACAGCCAGCCGTGGGAGGCGGGAGCAGTCGGTCCCGCCGGCGCTGGTTTGGCTTTGGCGGCTCGAGGAAGAAGAGACTGAAGAAACACGACAGACGTTGAATGTCAATCGAACGGTCAAGGTTGGCACAATCATTTTTTGACTAAGCGGACACCAAGTAGCATACTTTTTTATATATAGCAAGAAAACTGCGAGGAAAATGCGTTCATCTACCGTCCTCCTCACAGGGAACGTTCGCCAAATAAGTGACTAGCACCCTTGGTTTTCAACCGAGAGATCTTGGGTTCGAGTCCGAGGAACTCTCAATTTTGTCCTCCTTCCTTCCTTGCAAAAGAAAGGGAAAGAAAATCAAAGACTTGGGAAGGTGTACAGAACAAGCTAGTGTACCAGTAAAGAGACGTTGCCGAGTTTTAGAAAAAAGAAAGACATGCTCCTTTAGCTGGTCCGAATCCAAACCTAGACTATGACTATATATGGTGCTATGCTACTCTGCAAGTAATGAAACTGACATATCCAACGTTCGCTTCTCCTCTTCTCTACTTACTCTGCCTAGCATCTGAAGCTCTGAGTGCAGCAACCATGTCCGCTGGCTGCTCGTCCACCTGCTCTTCAACAGGCAACAACCAGATATGCGCCAAGTCGCCACCCGTACCATCGCTTGTGGGTCTCATCACACCCCCGCCGGCACGCGCACCGCAGCCGATTGCTCATCGCAAACCGCTGCTGTTGGTGTGGTGCCACTGCTGCAAATCACGCAGAGTCAGCCATCGCGTCTCAACCACAATCCGCAACCCTGGCCGAGTCTTCTACAAATGCCCGAATCATGGGGTAATAATATGTTTAAGTGTTGTTCTGCTGCTTTCAGTTGCTGATTTTTTAATAGTTTGGTTGATGATCTTCCAATTTGATTCGTGCAGAAAAGGGAAGATTCATGTGATTTGTATTTCTGGGAAGTTGCTAATGTGCGGGAATGCAACTACGCTGATTATTTGGTTAGCCAAGGAATCCCAATACCAGCAGGTTGGGGTGTTGGACAAGTAACTGAAGGAACAGCAGAAGAGGAAGATGCAGAGCAGAAGGTTAAAGATGCAGTTCCTCTTATCATGTCCAAGCAACAACTGTTGAACGGCCTTGACAGCAATGAGGAGATGAAAGAGCTTGTGAAGATAATGGGCAAAATCGATGTGCTCTGTAGGATGATTGTCTCTTTATTTGCAGTGTATGTAGCACTCGTGATGTATTCAGTGGCTACGACATGAGCACTTTGCTGAAACTAGTAATGAATGAAACCTGTGTAGTAGGCTGGGCGTAGTGTTGTGAACATCTAATGATTTCTATTAACGGAAATCAGGGGGTATCCCCTTTTGCTCATATAAATAAATAAATAGCAGAGGCCCTGTCGTGTCTTCTTTGTTCTCATTCGAAGATGTCGAGCAAATTATAGTCCAACAGCAAACTATGTCATCAAATTCAAGTTTCACGGCCAAATATGAGTACAACTAAACAACAATGTCATCATGTTTTAGTTGTCATACAATCACCAAACACAAATCAGCATACATAACAAGTGATGTTCTCACAGCAAAATACTAAACAACATGTTCATCAGGTTTCAGTTGTCATAGCAAACACAATTTCACATAGTAGATAAAAAAACGTCTTTTGACAGGCAAATACGACAAAAGCAATGTAATCATCATCTGCAGCAGCAGTGTGAACATCTTCGCCATGTGTATGAGTCTGAATTGTAATTCCCCACGGTGTCATCTTCTTCTTCGTCCTCAACGTCCTCGAACGTTGGCTTCTTCTTGATCAACTCTTGTATGTCCACACCACGACAGGCAATCTTTTCGCGGGCGTCATTGACGTGATGGTTCTCAAAGATATTAGGAACATCTGTGTTATCTTGTACATCTGGAGCAGTGTAAGCATCATCTTGTTGTGCAACTTCATTAAACAAATTCCTCTGCTCAAACCTTTGCAATACTCTCCAGTCATTGCTACGAGCAAATGTGTCTTCCAAGAAAAATATCTGTGTTGCTTGATTTGCCAAAATAAAAGGCTCGTTGGTCTGGTATGCCGCCTTGACATTGATGGATTTGAAATAATCATCAGCTCTGGGTTTTGCGATCCTGGAAAACAGGTTATACCAATGACAGCACAACAGAACCACACACTGATGATCCTCGAAACTGGAGATATACTGCAAATGAACAATGTCTCTTATGTTAGCATACATTTCAGTTGTCTCTTTGTCATACGTATCCGTGCTCATGATGGCACTGTTTTGTGTCTTCCTGCCTTCGTCTCGTGCAAGGGTGTTGTAGCGCACATCTCCAACAACGCAAGATTCATAATGTCTTACCCGAGTATTAGGACCCATTGCTAGTGAGTAAAGGGCATCATCAACTGCCTGCCCATCATCCCGCATCTTCTTAACCTATGTTTAGAAAATAGACAAGCTGATCATCTTATGTACTCAATATATTAAAAAAACTGACAGTGGACTTCAAAAGCTTACATGGTTCTTGAACCATTTCGCAAATCCTGCCACAACCAGTTTATCAATGTTTCTTGGATTTTGCGGCAGTAACTCCTCTTTGTAGATGCTGCACAACATAGTGATTGCGTCAAACATCTAAATATATAAGAATGTGCTGCAAGTTTAGTAGATTATGATGTATAAGCTGCAGTACTGCACTTACTTGATATAAGGTAGTATCTCAGGACAGTTATTCAACACATACCAAACCATTTTGTCCAAATCTTTAGGTTTGTCCTCTTGTCGACTCTTCCCTGTAACTCGAACAGAATAATCGAAAACATTGAGCCCGGGATTGTCTTCACCCACCTCTTTGCTAAGCTTATCAGCTGTTTCAATGTATTTTCAGTAGAATGTCAACGCTTATGTAGCAATGTAGGCCTCTGCAATGGAACCCTCGGATCTAGCTCTTTTCCTAACATAGCCCTTGAAAGTGCCTAGCAGCCTTTCAATAGGGTACATCCAGCCATACTGTACTGGACCTCTAAGTAGTGCCTCATCAGGTAGATGAACAGCCAAATGCACCATCAGATCAAAGAAGGCTGGAGGATATATCTTCTTAAGGTTGCATAGGATAGTTGGTATCTTGTCTCTAAGACGCTCCAAAGCATCTATCCTAATATTTCTACTACAGAGTTCCCTGAAGAATTGTCCCAACTCTGCAACTGCTCTGTATAAGTCAGGGCGGCCCAATCCTCTAAGGATAACAGGTAAACCCTTTGAAGTAGGATGTGGCAGTCATGAGTTTTCAACCCTTGTACCTTGTTTCCATCTGCACTGACTCTCCTTTCAGGGTTGGAAGCAAATCCATGTGGGAATCTCACACGTGGCAGGACCTCGCAGAATTCTTTTCTTTTTACCTTGTCCAAGATGTACACAGCTGGTGCCATATCCCGTGGTTTACCTTCATCTTGCACCTGCAAATCCTTTCTGATACCCAGGTGTGTCAGATCAATCCTAGATTTTAAGGTATCTTTCGTCATGCCTTCAATGTTAAGAAGTGTGCTAATAATGTTGTCACATATATTTTTCTCGATGTGCATCACATCAAGATTATGCCGCAGATCCAAATCTTTCCAATACTCCAAGTCCCACGAAGTGGACCTGCGGGTAAACAATAATCTCTCTTCTACTGTGCCATGCTTCCTTTTCCCGCTACCATTACCAGGATGGTTTCCTGGTGTAATATGCCTGACCTTCTCTAATTCCACTTGCAACTCATCGGCGGTGAGCCTCTTTGGTGCATCACAGTTTTCATGATTTGCATTGAACACATGTCTTCGGTACTTTTCTAGGATGCGGCTTGTCCTTTGCAAGGAAACATTGGTGTCCAATGTAACAGATCATGCTAAGTATTGCGTATGACAGCAGATTCCTGTCATAGCGAACACATGGATTGTAATCATGTGTCGTTCGCCCTGACATAGTGCCCAAAGCCAGATAATCATGGATGCACCAAATTACAACAGCACACAGAAAGAAATCAGCTGGTGTGCTGCTATATAGGTCTCAAGTCAGAACACCCTTCCATAGCTGTTGAAGTTCCTCCACAAGAGGCTCTATGAACAAATCAAAATCCTTTCCAGGACTTTTTGCACCTGGGATGAGCAAGGCCATCATGTAGTTTGATTCTTTGGTGCAGACATTTGGAGGCATGTTGTAAGGGATAACAAGCACTGGCCACATGCTACATGTGGCGCCCTGGTGGCCAAATGGGTTAAATCCATATGAAGCTAAGCCAAGTCTAATGTTTCTCGGGTCAGCACCAAACTCTTTGTGTTTATCATTGAAGCTTTCCACTCACTACCATGAGATGGATGGCTCATTACATTCTGATCTCTGTACTCCTGGTTCCTAGAATGCCACAGTACATCCTCTCTTGTTTCAGCATCATGAAACAACCTCTGCAATCTTGGTGTAATTGGAAAATGTCTCGGAACATTATGAGGAACCCTCTTCATAGCATCGCCATCTTTCCATCTTGATGATTTGCATTTTGGGCATTCACTTAAATTGGCATAATCCTTCCAGAACAGAACACAATTATTCTTAAAACATGGATCATATCATATCCAATTCCAACTGCACGAAGGAAATTCTTCATTTTACTGTAGGTGTGTGGCAGCTCAGACGCATCTGGGAAAGATTTGCGGAAAGCAGCCAACATCTCATCGAATGATTTGTTGGTCATCCGCTCAGATGTCTTCACCTGAAGAAAGGTGACCATAGCTGAGAATACTAATAGATTATTTCCTGGGGTGACAGCAACGTTGCATTGTTCCAACATGCGGGCCCACCGTTTTTCTTCTGCAGGTGAAAGTTCACGGAATGCACGAGCATTTTGTAGCATTGTTTCAATGTTGGTCAAACTCACTGGCTCCGCCACCACCACCTCCTCCTCCTCTTCCACCTGAGCATCAGGCAGATCAAGATGGTGATCTGCTGCTTCCATGTAGTCAATAACATTGACGTTCACACCTTCACCATGATGAACCCTCCTAGTATATGTGACCAACGTCCCATACAAGTGTAGATGATTTTGCACAGTTGACTGCGGTCTTGTAACTGAATTCATACAACTGCTACACGGGCAGAGCACATCTGATTTCGGACCACCGTACTCAGCTCTGATAAAGTTCATGAAGTTTTCAACCCCCTCGACATATGCAGCGGAGAATCTTCGAGCAGAAGTTATCCAAGTCATGTCCATCTGTTAGACATACAAATTAGTTCTTCTACTAGATATTACAGGAAAAACATATATGTTTTTTTATGAAGTCCAGAAAAAAAATACCTAGGTCGATGTCTAAAGTTATGGCAAGATATTTGGACGAGAAGATCTAAGTAACGAAATATATGTAAAGCTAACTCAGCAAACAGATTTGAGTGCTAAATTATGGCAGGCTGTTTCGGCAGTCAATGAGGCCGAGCACACAGCCATCAAACTATCTAAGGCCATCGCAGCAACAAAGATCGAGTATAAAACGGTGTAGAGCTATTTCACCTAACAGATTGGCTACTAGACCATGGCAATCTACGTCACAATAAATATATGGCAGGATATTTTAGCAACTAATCGGCCTTGGCATGCCATCTCAGCTAAGCAGATTAAGTGTAGAAGAGGGCAAGGAAGCTTCTTAAGCAGAGCATATTGACAGTAAACTACTTCGGCAAACAGTGAGATTAACAGCGTCTATCAGCTAACATTTAGCGCTACACCGACATGAATGGGGCCTCAGTCTAGAATGCGCGTACCATGGGAGAAGCTGACCGCCGTGCGTCTCCACATGAACGTCGCCAGCATTGGCGGCGCTGACCGCCATGCGCCTCCACAAGAACGTAGCCAGAGGTGGCGGCGCGGCTAGAGGACGGCAGTTTACGATAGCGTACTATGGGAGCGAGAGGATTGTCGTGCGTCCCCTCAACGAACCACGGCACCGACGTATCGGCGCGGCGTGGAGGGCGGCTTTGGCGGAGAGAATGGAGTGGAGGGGGGGGGGGGACGGGGGGAGGGGGGTTTGGGGAATATTTGGCCGAAGGGCGGTTGAATCGAATTTGGGGGGAATTTTTGTGTGTGGGGAGGGGGGGGAGGATTTTCGCGCGGTGGGCGAGGGGAGTTTGGCGCATGGTCGATTTCTCCAAGTGTAGTCCCATGTGTCAGTGAAGAGGCAAGCCGAAGCGCATTCCGTTTGCGTGAGCCGTGTGTAGGACCGAACGTGTGTGGGGTGCAATGCGACCGCGACAGGAGTGCTGTGAGTGTACCACCTTTTTTCCTTTTAAACTAGGTGCTTCGCCCCCTCAAAAAAAATGTTGCTGCGTGCGATCCATCGATACTACTACTAGTAATCCGGTAATCCCGACTAAAACAACGCGGCCGGGTCTTTTCCCGCGCGATATGCTGGGAGGTTGGCTTAGTTGGGTTTTTTAAGATTTGTCTCGGTTCAATAAAAAGCAGAGTTGGTGATGATGGTGTGCCTGTCATCCTGCAATATAGGCCGTCTGATCTATATCTAATGGATAGGAAGGAAACTATGACAATTTACCCGCACTCCTCTCCACATTTTCAGATAAGGCTTTCCCTCGTTCATCCTTTTCTCCCACAAGATCTTGATCTTCCGTGCAATGCACGGGCATCTTGCTAGTACTCCTACAATATGTATATTATTGTGAAAGTTCATATACATCGGCTAAGATTAATGCAAACACGGCAGATTTTCATTACATTTTGAACTTCTATAGGACAGAAAAATAAAAGAAACCCGACCCTAAACCTATTCTACGGCGGCGACCGACGTCCTCCATCTGCGATCTCTATGTACGGGGGTGGGGTTCAAGACCCGTGAAGTGAAGGTGCGGTCTCCGGCAAGGAAGAGTAGAACACGGTATATGGACCGGCCAGTTGGCACACCATGCCCTGCCGCCTCCCATGCCCTACTCATCCTCGGAGGAGTCCCCGACCACGGCGGTGCCGGACGTTGGACGGTGGCAAGTAGGACACGTGGCTGACGGTGCTCCCGTCATCGGCCGCTAGCGTGGCCACCGCTTGTGCGGTCGCGTCCGCGTCCGGCTACACTGCTATTACGTCACGAGAGGCGACTTGAGCGAGGGCGGCGACATCGAGCTTCATCCCCGAAGACGAGTTCTCCCGCAGAGCGTTCGCACTTGCGGTCATGGCGGATGTGGTGCCTGGTAGGAGGACGATGCGCTATGGTGTGGAGGTTAGCTGGGCGTTGCTGCTTTAAGTAGCGCATTCCGATGAGGCCAAGCATCCGGGTGCATCATCAAGTCGCTGGAGCTGGTTCCTCGGGCACCAAGCCTCTTAACGACGACATACGAACAGATGGCATGAATGCGGGCAGCTGGCGCTGGCTGGGAACGCACCGCGCGATGGCGCGAGGGACGAGGGCTTTGGTGTGCCAGGGTAGTCAGCTGCGGTCGTGGCAACGTTGGAGATGCCCTTTGCTCAAAAGCGATCCGCGCATGTCATTGAAAAAGCAAGACGACCCAGCATGGTCTCAGGTCCAGAGGATGCAGTTGGCCATGCTACACAACTCCGCGGACGCGTCGCGGCGCCCCCGGCATCCTTGATGAGCCAGGTGTTGGGGTGTGTTTGGATTGTGGCCAAAGTGCACCTTACCAAAATTTTGGTCATGACCCAAAGATTGGTCTTTGTTTGGATGGTTGCCATTTCTTTGGCACGCCAATGAACTCTAGCCAACTCTAGTTCATTTTTCTTGCCAATGTCAGCCAAATCATGGGCAACCAATACCTCAACCAAAATTTTGGCTACCCTATGCTTTGATGGGGCAACCTTGGGCAGAAACCAAACATATCGTTGGTCGTGCCACAGCACTAATGCCACCCTCGGCACACTGAAACTGACCGTGTCTATCGACGATATGAGCGTGTCGCTCACTGCTGTCGCCGTGTCCAGAGGCGGTGCTGGAGCTGCGCCCCATTGTTGGCCCTAATGACCCACATGAACGGTTGTCGGTGGCGAGGAGGTCGTGGGCCAGCTCATCCATTGGACTAGTCTGCTCTATGTCGTCCCGACGGGTGTGCCCCACATGTCGGTTTCCCTGTTTTCCCGGCCATATTCGAGCGTCAGTGCTCCGCGTAGCGGATGAGGCCATTCACCATGTAGGCCAAGCGAGACAACTTATTGTTTATTTGAGCCGTTCAAGTTTAATCATGTGGCGTTTGCTTATTTCTCATTCCTCTCCAACCCTCTTCTCCATCGATCACGTCGTCCTCCAGTCGAGTCCATCCTCCCCCATGCCTCATTTGAACATTCCGCCGAGTATCATTCACATGTACCCACCCTAGTCCTCTTTCAATAGATCTCCGGACCCCGAGATGAAATCGAGAGGGAACGAGTGGGGGCACGTGATATCTAAGGCGGACTCAAAATTTTGAACCAGTGATCATAGCATCCGCAAATCATATATAAAGGGTATTCAATGTTCATTTCGTTTTTGAACGTACAGTATACTCCCTCCTATCCTTTCTAATTTACATATAAGTTTTATGTGTAGTCAAAGTATCTCTACTATGATAAAAAGGTATCAACATTCAACAACGCCCAATCAATATTGTTAGATTCATACGTACTCCTAGATTTGTACTCAAGATGGTTTCCAATTTGACTATTGACAAGATTAATAGTACTCCTTTCACATAGGTGAGTAAGTCATCTTAGGATGTGCACCGTGACCAAGGAGGAGGGGAAAACGAGAGACATTAATGTTTATTTGCTAATTAATAGTATTGCATGCAATGAACTGACCACTGCATGTCATGTTTGATAGTCTCAGGTCATTAAAAGCATGCACACGCTCATCTCTTATTGGTTCATATGTCAAGAAACAAGAAACAAGATAGAAGTTAATGCACCACGCCTACGTGTTTTGGGATTATTTGGTTTTTGTAAGATGACTTACACACCTAGACGGAGGGAGTACATGAGATGTATAATGTGAAAATTATATCATTGGAAACTCCTTTCACATACAAAATTGACCGTATGCTTTGTGTAAGTTGCATGTCATATATTATTACTCTAACATTTGGTCAAAGTTAGCCTCGAAAAACGCATTAGACCCTGTATGCTTTGTGTAAGTTGCATGTCATATATTATTACTCTAACATTTGTGTAAGTTGCATGTCATATATTATTACTCTAACATTTGGTCAAAGTAGTATCATGGAAGTGGATCCTCTGACGTAGGTATCCCTGCCTTACCCTCCCTTTCGGTCACTTACTGGCGGACCCCATGCTTGCTAGGCCCCACATGTCAGTTACTCAATGGGTTCGGCCATGTCAGGGGATCCTCATCCGTTATATACTCCCTCTGTTTTTATTCACTTCGCATAAAACGGAGGGAGTGGTGGTATAATAAATGACGCGGGCGGGGGAGGGGGAGGGACGTCGGTTTGCTCTCAACTGCGGTCCCACAAGCGAGCGAAAACGCAAGACGAAGCGCTTTCCATTCGGTGAGCGAAATGGAGGGTCCAGCGTGCCGGGCTGCAACGCGGATGCGACAAGAGCAACGTACAGTCAAAACCGATTGACCGGTCATCACCGGAACCACTATTCACACCAGAACCTTCACTGCTCGGCCTTCCCCAGCCACTTCCCTAAAACCACACCAAATCTCCAGCCCATTCCCCCACCTTTCGATCCCCTAGCCCGCATCAAGTGTCCCCTAGTTCGCCAGAAAGCCATGGTGCGCTGCAAGATCACTTACTACAAGATGCTGACGCCGGAGCACCGCGCGGAAATCGCGGCGGCGGTTGGCGCCACAGACCTCCATTCCCAAGCTCGCTTTGCGGCGGGCCAATCCCCGAGTTCTCTGGAGCCAAGCTACGAGGAGGAGGAAGCCGATCCAATGTTCACTGTGGAGGTCGCGGCGCAGAAGGCCCCCAATGGGTATGAGACGATGGACGTCGACTTCTTGCCGGCGTCCGAGTCCCCCATGACTACTGCACGAATTATCTAGGCATCGAGAACCCCGTTGGTCTGCCCGTCAACAGGCACCTCGGCAGGCTCGCTGGATGGGGTCACCGTGAGGGTGGCCGCGAAATGCATGTCGACTTCGAGGGTCGACTCGCCGACTTTGAAAGAGCAAACCTAGTCGCGCTACAACACATAGACGTGGTCGATCCTTGGGTGGTAGAGCACAAAAACTTTATTGAGAAGACATACAATGACCGAGGCCAACAGAGGATGGGCGGAGATATAATCAAAAAGCACAACTCATGTTTCACGCGTTGGTTCAAGCAGAAGCTTCTGTCGTACCCTTTACATGAGGATTCTTCCGCGGAAGAACAACTCATACTTGCCTTGTCACAGGGTGCCGAGCACAACCTGATGACGTATGAGGCATACGATATCAACGGCTACACATTCTACACCGAGGGAAAGGACATGAAGAGCGATGGTTATCAGAACTCCGGGGGAACAATGGAATCCTACACCGGTAATGACAAGGACAGATACTACAGAAGGATCTAGGAGATCTGGGAGCTGAGCTACGCTGGTGAGAAGGTCCCGATGTTCCGTGTCAAATGGGCCAAGAGCGTCAAAAAAGAAGACCGGTATTTCACCACCATGGTTATACCCGAAGCCAAATCCAAGACCGCGGGCGCAAACGTCAACGCGAAAAATGAGCCATGGGTACTGGCTTCCCAAGTGGACCAATGCTTCTTCATTACCGACCCGCCAAAGCCTAGTCTTGTTGTTGTGAGGAGAGGCAAAAGAAAGATCATCAGAATGGATGGAGTCGCCAATGAGCAAGACTTCGAAAAGTACGGCGACCCGAAGATGGAACATGACGACGACGATGAAGTCTCAGCATACACTACAAGAAGAAGCAGGACCACCCTACCTAAAGGACGTCCGTTCAAGAGAAGAACTCCATTTAAGAAAAATAAGGGCAAGAAGATTGTGAACAGATAGCTAGCTAAGATCGATTGTATTTAAATTGTAGCCTTCATTTCTCGATTGTATTTCATGGGCACTTTTTGAACTCATGAATGTTTTTAAATTTCATGGACACTCGATCTCGATCCCCCTCCATCTCGATCGCTATCCCACCTCGCCAGATCCGGTCCCCCTCGCCGCCGAGCACCCCCGGCACCCTCTCCCCCGCTCCACCGGCCGCCGCAGCCGACCCCCGCACCCTCCCCCAATCCACCGCCGCCGATGACTCACCGCACCCTCCCCCGCTCCATCGCCGCCGAGCACCCCCCGCACCCTCCCGGCCCGCTCCACCGTCACAAATGAATGAAACTAAAATGGCAAAAAAAACAAATTTGATTATATTTTCAAATAACAAATTTGATGATATTTTCAAATAATAAATTTGATGATATTTTTTCATATTCATAAATATTTCCAAATAACAAATTTGATGACATTTAAAAAAAATTATTACTGTTTTTATAAAAAAATATTACTGTTTCATATTCATATTCATTTTCTTAAAAATTATTAGATGCAACAAAAAAAAAATAAAAAAAATTTACTTATGGCGCACCTCTGGCTGGTGCGGCATTGCTATATAAAAAAAGACTACTTATGGCGCACCTCTGGCTGGTGCGCCATTGCTATATAAAAAAAGATTATTAATGGCGCACCGAAGGGGGGTGCGCCATTGCTATCTAAAAAAAGATTACTAATGGCGCACCGCTCGGGGGTGCACATTAGTAATCTTCCCCTAGCTCTAACTCGGCCGACCCCTTCTCCCTCTCGCCAGATCCACTTCTCCCCACCCGCGCGCTACCCCGATGACCCACGACTCCGCCGCCCCTATGTGCGCCGCCGCCCCCGCGGCCCCACGCGCCCCGCGCCATCGCTGACGCCTCCACGACCTCTGTCACAGCCCTAGCTCAGCCCCTGCTGCCTTTGCTTGTTTCTCTTGTCATCATGTTTACAATTTAAATAAACTTGAAATGGGGATTGATAAACCCTAGCACAAATGCAATTCAAATAGGTTCAACCAAAATATTTTCAATGACCTCAAAATATCCTTTTAAAATGTTCATGATTTATGGAAAAAGGTGAAAGCTTCTACCAGAGATGATGCATATTTTTCCAGGACATTTTGGTCATTGAATTAAATCATTATGATATTGAGTTGGAGTTTAAAATTACCATTAAATATTGGTTGCTCCAAATATTCTGAAATTTGTTGTGTGGTTTGAAAATAATTCAAATATTCCTCACAAAAATTTACAGAATTAACCAAAGTGTTTTGGTTAGTATGTTATTTGCAAAACAGTAGCAGAAATTAGAAAAACTAAAACAAATAATAAAGAGAGGGAGAGAAGGCCACCAGGCCACCTACCTAACCTACCTGGCCCAAAGTTACCTGGCGCCCCACCTGGCCCAGCTCCTCCAGCCGACCCGGCCCATCTGGTCGTGCCAGTCATCACCTACCTCTGCAAGTAGGCAGAGGAGGGAGACAGCGCACGCGCGCGCCGTGGCGACACGCCTCCTCCCTGCTCGCCTGCCTCACCGGGCGCCTCGAAGCCCCTCCTCGGCGCCGCTCGGGACCCCCTGCACCCCTCTCCTCTCTCTCTGGACCCTTTCCCCCTCCTCTGCTCTCTCTCTCTCGCGATCGACCACGAGCACCGAGAGCGCCGACGAGCACCACCACGGCCACCGGCCACCCCATGCCTCACCGACGCGCTCAGAGGCTCCGCCACTTCGTCCTCTACCTCCTCGATGAGCCATGAGGCCCCGGACGTGCTGCAACACCGCCACCGCCGCCGCCTTCTTCGTTCGGCCACCGAGATCACCGGCGACCTCTCGTCACCACCAGCCCCTCCCCGAGGCCGCCGAGGCCACCTCTGAACTCGCGGTGAGCTCCTCTACCGATCCCCCCTACTCCCATGCCCACTAGCTAATCGTAGCACCCGTTCCCGTCGAGCCCGAGAGCTTGGCTCCGCCGGCCATGGCGCCGCCGTGGCCACAGCTCCTGCCGCCCGTGTCGGAGCACGTCAACGTGCTCAGGAGGCCCCAGGAGCCTAACCCACACACTCACTCGCCCTACCGCGCACCCTAGCACCAACCCCGCAGTCACCCGAACTCCGGCGCCGCCCCGAGCTCGTTTCCGGCGAGCTCCGGCCGTCCCCGCTACTGCCGCATGCCGTGCTGGATGCGGGAGAGCTCCAGCTCCCCGTAGATGGCCTCAGCCGCCGTCTTGGTCCACGTAGCACGAAACCCGCAGTCCTCCGCCGCGTCTGGTCTCGCCGGCGTCGAGCCGCCGGCGAGTTTGACCCCGCTGACCATTGACCTCAGGTGGACCCAGTTTGACCCTCTGGATCACTGACGTGTGGGCCCCAGGCCACTAATGAACCAGGATTAGAATTAACTTTAATTAGTTAAACTAATTACCCTGACACACGGGACCCACACGTTAGAGTTGACCTGGACCGTGCCTTTGACCCGATTACGTCACCCTGACCTCATGCTGACGCAATAATCATTTACTGGAATTATTCTTATACAGGAAATTCCAGAAAATAGTCAAAACTTCTAAAATTCATAGTAATTCAACCATAGCTCCAAATCAAACAAATTATATATGAAAAATTATCAAAAAAATGCAATCTATCCATCTGTACCATTTTCATGCATGACAAACTAAGTTATACCTGCTGTATAACTAAAAACATGTTAGTGGCATTTAAATAACCACATGTGGAGTTTGAATTTGAACCTTGGGTTCAAACCAACTTCATTTAATCTGGTCTCCAGTTGCATTAGCTCAAACAAAAGCATATTGCCATGTCATGATCATGCATCATATTGTGCATTGCATTGATTGTGTTTCTTTCTCTGTTGCCGGTATTTGTCCCCTCTCGATAGACATGGTTTCGACAATGTGATCGATGACACCGATGAAGAACTATACTATCTTCAGAAGTGCCAGGCAAGCAAAACCCCCTTGTTCATTTCGATACAATCCCACTCTCTCGCTCCTGCTCTCTTTTACTGCATTAGGACAACAATGATACAACTGTTACTTGCTGCGGTAGTTGAACCCCTTTATCCTCTGCATGACCTGTCATTGCCACAGTAAATAGATGAAACCCACTAGCATGAGTAGGAGTTGTTTGAGCCCTGATGTGCCTACTCATTCATGCTTGTCGTCATGCCTGCTATTGCTTAGAGTTGTGTTAGGTCTGATTCATCGGGGATGAATCGGAGGTGTGTGAACATGTCCTACTGTGTGTGAGCTAAGTGTGTGAACACGATTTGGTAAAGGTAGTGGTGAGAGGCCATGTAGGAATACATGGTGGGTTGTCTCATTGCAGCCGTCCTCAGGAACTGAGTTCTGTGTTTGTGATCCATGAACAGCTACTACCACTCATTGGGATCCTTAATTGACCCTCTCGGCTTCTTAATCACCCTTGTTCTCTGTCCAGGAGTTGCAACTAGTTTCTGGTGTTTGTAGGTAGTGTTAGTAGTCTACCAAGTGGCACCCGGTACAGGTGGGCTTGGGACAGACTAGGCACAGTGGCCCGGTGTACCAAGTGGCACCCGGATGGTGGACTTGGGAACCCCGCACACATCGTTTGGGGCCGTGAGCGACACCCCGGCCGGATCTCCTTGCGGATGGAACCCGAATAGGCGATAAACCTGGACGAGAGACTTGAGTGTTTAGGTAGGCCGTGGCCGACTCCCTCGCCCGGCTTCCGCTTGAAGGTTGCCAAGGTACATGACGTGTACATGGCGATAAGTGGCGAGAGCGTGTGTGAAGAAGTACACCCCTGCAGGGTTATCATTATCTATTCGAATAGCCGGATTCCTCGGATATGGAAACTTTGACCCCTTGCATAGTTCATAGACAAGTGAAAGTGGACACTCTAAAATGCGCAAGATAAGTGTGAGTGCTATGGATGGCGTTCTCGTAGGGAGACGGGAGCGGATCCATAGTGGTGTATTGATATGGTGAATATGTGGACTCGTGTGCGCCACCTCAAAAGAGTTACTTGCAGTCGTAGTTCAGGATAGCCACCGAGTCAAAGCTGGCTTGCTGCAGTTAAATCCACCATCCCCTTTACTGATAATGATGCATATGTAGTTAGTTCTGATGTAAGTCTTGCTGGGTACATTTGTACTCACGTTTGCCTATTTCATGTTTTTGCAGAGAGACTTCAGTCTCGCTAGTAGTTCCACGTGGACTTCGACGTTTAGCTTGTTACCTCAGCTACGATCTTGTGCCCTCGGCAGGATCTGGTAGATAGTCAGGCTTCTAAGCCTTTTTCATTTGTAGATGTCTGTACTCAGACATGTTCGCTTCCGCTTGTGCTTTGACTTGTATGCTCTGAATGTTGGGTCGTGAGACCCATGTTTGTAATATCTCGCTCCTCGGAGCCTAATGAATAAATACTTGAGTCGTAGAGTCATGCTGTGATGCCATGTTGTATTTGCACATATCGAGCATATTGTGTGTATGTTATTGAAATGCTTGGTATGTGTGGGATCTGACTATCTAGTTGTTTATCTTTAGTAGCCTCTCTTACCGGGAAATGTCTCCTAGTGTTTCCACCGAGCCATGGTAGCTTGCTACTGCTCCGGAACACTTAGGCTGGCCGGCATGTGTCCTTCTTCGTTCCTGTGTCTATCCCTTCGGGGAAATGTCACGCGATGAATACCGGAGTCCTGTTAGCCCGCTACAGCCCGGTTCACCGGAGTCCTGCTAGCCCAGTGCTACAGCCTGGATTCACTCGCTGTTGACTGACACGTTCGATGCTGGGTCATGGATGCCTGTCCCTGTAAGTTTGTGCCACTTTGGGTTTACGACTAGCCATGTCAGCCCGGGCTCCTTATCATATGGATGCTAGCGACACTATCATATACGTGTGCCAAAAGGCGCAAACGGTCCCGGGCAAAGGTAAGGCGACACCCATGGGAATACCGTGCGTGAGGCCGCAAAGTGATATGAGGTGTTACATGCTAGATCGATGTGGCATTGAGTCGGGGTCCTGACAGCTTTGGTATCAGAGCTTGACTGCCTGTAGGATTACCAAGCCAAACTAGTCGAAGTTGAGTCTAGAAATGCTTTAGTTATATGTAGGGGAATTGATTGTGGGATGGAATGTAAGGCTCTTTTTACTCCTTTACCTTATGCCCTTCTGATCTGAGTCAACCTCTTCTTTTCTACGGGGATTAAGGAACTAGGCCTTCTCTTCTTTCTATTAGGATCACGCGTTACTAATCCGTAGACTTATAGGAATGATGGATTTAAGCTTCAGTTCAGTTCCTACTACTTCCGTATGTTAACTGTTGATCTCGAAACCTTGATATTGTGCTTCTGAGTGGCTATGCCACCATTTTTGTAGCATGTCTCCAATCTTTTCGAGCATTTACAGCTGTTATGTTGTCCGAGTCATTCCAGGTTTCTAAACAATCTGATGCACTTGCAAATCCTTTCCCTCTGGTGTCTATATTCCTTTGGGCTAGGTTAATCACACTAATTGTTGAGTTGAGGCATTCTATTGCCTTGACATATATGTTGGACTTATTATTATGGCCCTAGATGTCTTAGGGGATCATCTAGTAATTTAGCCACGTTTTGTATCCCCGGTGTGATGATTCTGGCCATTATTCTCGAAAGCATCCCATGATGCCATTTAGTTAATAGTATTCTATTCCTGGGTTCTTGAACCCGAGATTCACCCTACTTACTTCGTGTTGATAGCATTTGCTAGTTTCTTTAGGATATTAGTAACCTTTGCGATAGTCCTCGAGGTCCGTGGTATATCGTTCTTCCAAATACCATGAACCATTCTTGGCAGGAGTTCTTTTGAACCAAAAGATCACAGCGAGAGTGCTCTTGATGAGTTCTCGATTCTATGTTGTGACTCTGCCAGTTCAACCTTTCTGCATGGGTTATCCGGAAGAAACCTGTTGAACTTGATTCGACATACTAATCTGTGCATCCACAACTCAGAAAATCATATGCTCCTTTGAGTTGTCCCTCTTTAGTTGTCTTCTGACCTTCATCTATTAATTAATAGTCAAGAGTATGCGTGCATTCGTTCATCGATGCCTATTACTCTTGTGGTCCGTCAAGCCATTCTATTCTGGAATGACTAGGAGAAACAAACTCCAGTACCTCATCCATATTTAGGGTTGGGTCAAAGAAGTTGTATTCCATAGATCAAAATGCCAATCCAGCTTCTGATCTGTTCTACCTTGAAGTATTACCTTCTTTATGTCAGGATTGTCATGAGAATTGCACCACCTCTTATGAATTCTTGACGCAGTGATACTTCTCGCCATCATTTTCATTTCTCAATTTCCGTGTTATCATAACCGGAATGCCGACAAGTGAATCGTGGTGTGTGAAATCAATACTCCTAGCAACTCTGTTGCTTGGTAGTTAAAGGACAAAATTTCATTCTTAGCGTGTTGGTTATTGAATCATCATTCTAAGACTGGTTGTGCTACCTAGTCCTTATTTCTGGTACACTCTCCGATCAATGAGTTAGGATAGTGCCAATCCTTGCTTATTTGATCATATCGTCTTGCCCTGGAAAGCAAGATTGTTCTCGAGCTTAGTAACATATCGGTGGTTCATGAATTTCCGAATATCTTCTCATAAGTGTTACCAGGTTGTCACCTGACCGCTATGTTGAGTTCGTGATCAAGTTGGTTTCTTGTAAACCACCCCTTCTCCAAGAATCTGTGTTGGATACCCCTGAGCTAGTTGGTTGAGCTAGACAACAACTTGGAGAGTTGGAAGATAGAAGCTTGTCCGATTTAGTTCATCTTAAGGGATATCTTGTATGTGTGTTGTAGAAAGATGATTTCTTCATCGATTGGTACTCGTGATCAGTTGTTGAACCTATCGTCTTGCACAAACTTTGATTTGAGTGTGGGCTATTCTCAAATCAAATCAGAACCAATGATGTTCGTAATGTTGTCTTACTCGTGGTTGAACCCTTGAGCATACACCATTACATCTTTTGGTCTGACCAATGCTATCACCATGTTCATATGATGGAGGAAGTCCAGTGATATGGAAATTCCGATGAGTTGTTGTTGAGCCCATCAGCAGCATTTTGTCTCCCCCATGATTCATGTTGAACATCCAGCTAGTGTTGGAAACTTTGTAAGCAATGTCTTCATGTTCCGCTCATGAAGCTTATGCTTGGATGGAAGAAGTGACTTCCTCGAATTCATGTGCATTTGGTGCAAGTTGCCGCCGTGGGTTCGAGAAAGATTGTTTTTGTTTCCTTTGGAATCATCCCAAGTCAGTCATGCATGTGCAAAGTATACTATGGTTTGGTAGATTAATTACCTCCATTCCATATGTATTCCCTAGCACACAAGCCACTGATTGAGTTGTTTAAGGAGAAGAAGTTTCTTCTTAAGAGCATGCCTTATGCAAGGACTTCGATATCCTCAATGATGATTCCCATCCAGAACTCGATAGTGTTTTATTGTAAGACTACCACGTGGTCATGCTTGTCTAGGATAACGTGTTCACATGTTTGTAGCAGAACCAGCTCATGTTTTGGAGTTTACTACCGTTGTCCATTTCCCGAGAATCTCGCAACTTCATCTCGTCGATTTGTGTTGCAAACTTTCATTTTTCTTTCTAGACTCGATGAGTCTGGAATATCCTGACACAAACCAGATTTGAATCTCAGGCAGATATGATGGTTGGAACGTTCCCAATAACTATAATAGTGGTCCCTTGTAACCCGGTAAAGTGGATGTTGTGGCCAACACACCCAACCGGAAGACTTATTATTGTAGTATCTTGATTGAGGAAGTTGGCCACATCCCATAAAGATTTCGTAGGATTTATTTCCTAGTTGTCCCTTATGGATTTTTGTTCTCCCGAAGTCCGACCTTTTACTTGATGTTCTAGATAGCAAACCATATCTATGAATGGGTTACGCTAGCACATCAAGGAGAACATTAGAAGCGGAGTGCTAAATGTCTCTCGGTCGATCATCCAGATTTTGTTCCCTTGGCCCCGCTAAGGTGAAATCCGAGAAGGTTATCTTCCTTTGCCTCTGCATCGTCCATCACTGTTCATCATGGTAGTACGTTGTGTTGCCAAGACCCTTGACACGGATATTGGTAAAACCTTGATGAATATGGAAATGCTCAAGTTCTTGAGAGCACGCACAAGCAAAATCATCCCTTACGTTGTCTTCAACAAGGTAGTCCACATCATCCATTCTAGTCCGAGTATGCCATTCTTTCGAAACTTCTCCAAATGATCGATTGTAACTTGCCTTAAGCTGGTATAAAGAGTTTCAATGATCTTTGAATCATAGGTAATTCTTTTTGCCACATAAGGGATGATTCTACGAGTCACCTCCTCTAAGATGTCTCGTTATGGTATCATGGCAATTCAACTCCTCGCTACGTTGACAACTGTTCACCACCTTCTTAGACATGAAATTGTTGTCTACCTAGTGAACCTTCCTCATCTGTTTCGCTCCATCCCTTTGGATGTTTGCTTCGTGTCTCTGCTCGCGAGATGTATTAATGTCTCACTCCGTGAGTTGATCCTGAGTTGTTCGATCTTCGAGAAGATCGATCCTGCTAGAGTCTTCCCTTTCCTCTCATTGCCATGTTAATTGGAGTTCTCAGAGCAAGACGTCGAGACAAGATGATGATCAAATCAAGGTTCTTATGGAGTGCAACCTGGATCGTGAAGATTGTGCTAGCTTCGTGTCCCCTCTATCTTCTTACCTCATGTCTTGAATCTCGGGTCGAGAGTCTTGTTTAGTGGGGGTGAGTTGTCACAGCCCTAGCTCAGCCCCTACTGCCTTTGCTTGTTTCTCTTGTCATCATGTTTACAATTTAAATAAACTTGAAATGGGGATTGATAAACCCTAGCACAAATGCAATTCAAATAGGTTCAACCAAAATATTTTCAATGACCTCAAAATATCCTTTTAAAATGTTCATGATTTATGGAAAAAGGTGAAAGCCTCTACCAGAGATGATGCATATTTTTCCAGGACATTTTGGTCATTGAATTAAATCATTATGATATTGAGTTGGAGTTTAAAATTACCATTAAATATTGGTTGCTCCAAATATTCTGAAATTTGTTGTGTGGTTTGAAAATAATTCAAATATTCCTCACAAAAATTTACAGAATTAACCAAAGTGTTTTGGTTAGTATGTTATTTGCAAAACAGTAGCAGAAATTAGAAAAACTAAAACAAATAATAAAGAGAGGGAGAGAAGGCCACCAGGCCACCTACCTAACCTACCTGGCCCAAAGTTACCTGGCGCCCCACCTGGCCCAGCTCCTCCAGCCGGCCCGGCCCATCTGGTCGTGCCAGTCATCACCTACCTCTGCCAGTAGGCAGAGGAGGGAGACAGCGCACGCGCGCGCCATGGTGACACGCCTCCTCCCTGCTCGCCTGCCTCACCGGGCGCCTCGAAGCCCCTCCTCGGCGCCGCTCGGGACCCCCTGCACCCCTCTCCTCTCTCTCTGGACCCTTTCCCCCTCCTCTGCTCTCTCTCTCTCGTGATCGACCACGAGCACCGAGAGCACTGACGAGCACCACCACGGCCGCCGGCCACCCCACGCCTCACCGACGCGCTCAGAGGCTCCGCCACTTCGTCCTCTACCTCCTCGATGAGCCATGAGGCCCCAGACTGTCGGTGTACTAAAGTAGGGGGGTACCTTAGTACCCCGAACTTGTGCACGGGCAGTCGTAGCACCCCGCGGCAAGGCTTGCCGGACGCCCGCCAAGATCCTCCACGGCTACTTTGATGCCATTCAAGATCAAAGTACTCAAACCAAGGCCCCGGCAAGAGGAGCTTGCCGGGAAGGCCAACCAAGGTCCCGGCGAGAGAAGCTGGCCGGGAAGAAAACAAAGGCCCCGGCAAGAGGAGCTTGCCGGGAAGGCCGACCAAGGCATCTCCAGAAGACTTGCCGTGGCGCCCCGCGCGTCCTGGCAAGGCCCGACGGTCGGCAAGCTTGCCGGCACAACAAGAGAAGGGCCGCGGCGAGGCACTTGCCACGGCAAGACTGCCACCCAAACTCCAGCGCATCCGGCGACGTGTCATCACAGGGCCATCCCAAGGGCACGTGGCGAGGCGCTACGCAGCCATGCGGGGCGAGGTGGCAAGCGGAGCTGACAGAGACGCCATCGTGGCAACCGGTGGCTCACTTGACGGTCGCTTCTCTGCACTGTTGGGGCGACCAGACGGGCATTAAATGCCCTTGTCCCCTGCTGTCAGAGTTAGGTGGGGGACACTGTTGGTCACTTTTACACCAACCTGCGTTTTTACCTTTCTACCCCCTCTTCTTATGCTGCCACCTGTTGGTGCCCCCTTCAGACTATAAAAGGGAGGCCCATGCGCACGTAGAAGGGGTTCATTCCATTTTTTGGGACACAGGCAACACCACCATACGCTCGGACCCTCGAGCAAGATCGAATACGAACACAAAGCAGCAGTAGGAGTTTTATCTCTCCGGAGAGCTCCGAAGCTGGGTAAAAATCGTCCCGTCTCCCCAGCGCGCGCCCGACCTCGATCTGCTCTACGCGCGGCCTCCGCCCCCTTGCCGGACTAGAAGGGGCCCCCCGTGCCCCATAGGTGCTCGTGGCCACAGAGAGAGAGACGCCCCGACATCTTTTGGCGCGCCAGGTAGGGGCGCGTCGAAGTCGTGAGCATCTGATCCGGTCTCCGCGCGCGCTACATCAACTCCTTCATCAACATGCCACCGAAGAAGAAGCCTTCGGAGGTGGCCGCTCTGTCTACATCGATTCCGCCACCAACGCCGGAGCAAACGGGCGGTGGAGTGGACGCCGGCGGAGGAGCGGGCGCCGACGGTGGGACTCACGTCGTCACCAGATCCAAAAACAAGGCCCCGCAAGCGTCGGCGACCGTGCAGACACCGCACCCTTCCCAGGAGGTGCAAGGTCAACAACGCCCCGGTGCACCTAGCACCGTGCTCGCATTGGAGCAAGGCCAAGCTGGTGGGTCGCGGGACGTTCGATGTCGGCATGCACGCCCGCATGCTGGCGCGAGTGAGGTACGGTCGCCCGGGCGGGGTGTTGCCCCTCCCAATCCAGTTGGGAGTCCGAGCACATCCGGCTCCTCGCGGCGCCCGTCGCCACCGCCACCCAAGACAGCAGAGGAAGCGCTGGCCCGAGCCCAGCTGCTTCTAGACTACCCTCGGCGCCGCACAAGATCGACGACTAGAGGATGACCATATACAGCCTCATCATCTTCGCCAACGGCGACAAGCCCCGGCAACTGAGCGTATCGAGGCCCCGGCAAGGCGCCCAGGCGCAAGCCGACGCCGACAAGACCGCTGGGGGTTCCACCTCTGTGCACTCCCAGCCCCGAAGGCCAAGATCGCCGGCTCGTCGGACCAACCCCGACGGCGACTCCACCGCGTCGTCGGACCCGCGAACCTGACGCGATCAACGCCATGTTCTCCAAGAACGGCAGCACGAAGACACTCGCACTCGCATCGAGCGCAGAAGGGAAACGCGACGTCAATCTGACCAGTGTGCTGGGCCCACTGTCGACATGCATGCACTAGGGGAGCCAGGCGACTTGCCGTACGCGGCAGGTTGCCCTGCGTTCACCCGCGAGCTGCGGCAAGTCCAGTGGCCCAAAACCAAGAACTTCAAGCCAGACGTGCCCGAGAAGTACGATGGCAGGATACATCCATCGGGGTTCCTCAGCATCTACACCATCGCGGTGCAGGCTGCCGGAGGGTGCGATGAGAAGATCCTCGCCAACTACTTCCCGCTGGTGCTCAAGCCCAATGTCAGATCTTGGCTCATGCACTTGCCGGACGGTTCCATCTCTTCATGGGCGGACCTGTGTCATCAGTTTGTCGGCGCCTTCACGGGTGGCCACAAGCCTCATGGCCAGGAGAGTGACCTCCACTTGCTCGTCCAGAAGGAGGGGGAGCCCCTGCGCAAGTACATACAGAGATTCAGCCAGGTGCAGCGCAACATCCCAGACGTCCACCCTGCCGCAGTTATCAGCGCGTTTCATCAGAACGTGCGTAACCGCAGGATGAGGGAGGAGATGGCGATGTGCAAGATCAGAAACGTCAGCGAGCTCTATGCTCTGGCCGACAAGTGTGCACGGGCTGAGGAGGGGAGGAAAATCCCCGGAGAGGTTGCAGGAGCAGAAGGATCTGACAGTGAGGATGCCGCCCCGGCAAGGAAGAACCAGAGACGGAACAACAGGAAGAGAAAGGTTAAGGATGTGCTAGCTGTTGAGCATTCCGGCAACGGAGGCGGCTCCGACAAGGCCAAGGCCGATGACTACGGCGAGGCTGTGGTAGCCGCCGACAAGCAGGATGGCTCCGGAAAGCGGTATTGCAAGATCCACTGCACCAAGGGCCACGATCTCCAAACCTGCAAGAAAGTCGAAGAGATGGCGGAGCTACAGAAAGCCGAGTACGAGCGCCGCGATAAGGAGAGAGCCCATGGAGGTGGCGGAGGATCCGACAAGAAGCTTCCCGCCTGGGGAGGACACCGCGGCAAGTCCAAGCCGCGGCAAGGAGATAGGCCTCCCCGCGGCCGCGACAAGGACGAAGATGAGGATGAGGAGGATGAGATGGAGGAAGATGAGACCGATGACCAAGGGTTTCAGAAGGCGACAGAGGTGTTGTGCATCGACGGCGGCGCCTCTCTGCACGCCTCGCGCCTCCAACTCAAGCAGTGGGTGCGAGAGGTGAACGCAGCGGAGCCGTCCGTCGAGGCGCGCAAGCCTCTGAAATGGTCCGGCACGCCCATCATCTTCGATGTTGAGGACCACCCTGATCGCGTCACTGCGGTCGGGTGCTTGCCGATGTTGGTCTCACCAACAATCCGCAACCTCAATGTCACGAAAATGTTGGTTGACGGCGGGGCCGGCCTGAACCTGATTTCCTCCGCAGTGCTCAAGAAGCTCCAGATCCCCGACAGCGAGCTTGAAGAGACTGGTACCTTTCAAGGGATAAATCCGGGAAGAAGCAAGCCCAAGGGGAAGATCATATTGCCAGTGACGTTTGGCAGCGAGCTGAATTTCAGGATGGAGAGGGTCACATTTGACGTGGTTGATATCCCATTACTCTACAATGGGATACTCGGCCGACCCGCACTCGCCAAGTTCATGGCGGCCTCTCACTACGCATACAATGTGCTCAAGATGCCTGGCCCGATGAGTGTCATTTCTGTCCAAGGTGACAAGAGGGATGCACTCATCTGCGCCGACAAGATCTACCGGGAAGCAGCAGCCACAGCAGAGCGCGAGCCACTTGCCGCTGAAGCTCCCCGGGGGAAGAAGAAACTCAAGTACGGCAAGTGCAGCTCTGATGCCCACTCCGGCAAGCGCAAGAAGAAACTCAAGTCCGGCAAGTGCAGCTCTGATGCCCACTCCGGCAAGCGCACCTCCCCGGAGTGTTGCGCTGCCGTCGAGGACGCACCATCGAGCTCCACCGGCAAGTGCAAGAAGGCAAAGGCAGACCAACCAAAGACTAAGTCCGGCAAGAGCAGCTCTGGTGCCCACTCCGGCAAGCGCACCTCCTCGGAGTGCCGCGCTGCCGTCGAGGACGCACCATCGAGCTCCACCAGCCAGTAGGGCGAAGAAAGTGTCCAGTTTCAAGCTTTTGAATTGTATTCCCTGAGAATCCGTACCTTGTACAAAGAACCTGTGCGCGGAAGGGTCGAATCGTGGCTAAGTTGCGCCCTTGATCCGTTTCGAGTCCGCTCAACGATGAAAGCGCGCCGCAACTAGCCCGACGACTTCTTCCTGCCGGAAGCAACACCGCCAGCGGGCTGCTGATGTCCCGCACTCAGCAAGTGTGTTTGCGCCGGCGGGTTCCCTGAAAGCGCGAGGTGGTGAAAACGTACAAGGGAGGAAGTCAAGGGAGGAGTGCGGCTTCGCCAGACCGCGGAAAACAGAAAAGCTAAGTCACCCGAGCTTGAATGCATAACACTTTTTAGTTCTAAGCTCTTATGTTATATTCCTCGAATGTTCGTCCCTTGTACGAAAAACCTGTAATCGGAGGAACCAACTCGTGGTTAAGTTGCGCCCTTGCTTTGTTTTTGAGTCCGCTCAACAATACAAGTGCGCTGCAACTGGCCCGAGAAGGTTTCTTGCCGGGTACAACACCGCCAGCGGGCTGCTGACGTTCCGCACTCAGCAAGTGTGTTAGCGCCGGCAAGTTCCCTAAAAGCGTAGGGTAAAAACATACAAGGGATGTAATGAAGTAGAGAATGTAACGTAGCAAGCCTTGCCATGGGACGTCCTTTGTATAATAAACTTGTGCGCAGAGGAGCTAACTCGTGGTTAAGTTGCGCCCTTGCTTTGTTTTCGAGTCCGCTCAACAATACAAGCGCGCTGCAACTGGCCCGAGAAGGTTTCTTGCCGGGTACAACACCACCAGCAGGCTGCTGACGTTCCGCACTCAGCAAGTGTGTTAGCACCGGCAAGTTCCCTAGAAGCGTAGAGTGTAAACATACAAAGGGCGAAACATGGCGTTGCATTGCCCAACTTGAAGTTACATTGCAAAGAGTAACTTATTACGGCGCTGTCTTAGCTATTTTTTGTGACTAAAATGACAGCGACAAGGAAAGAATAGAAGGGCACACTGGCCCCTGGGCCCTGGCACGCCCCGGCAAACCAGCGTCGCTGGGGGCTGCGAGTGCCAGGATCCCTACGCGGCAAGTCAGGCTCCCCGGGGGCTGCGACGCCGGCGGCAAGGACAAAGCGAGGCGCACCGGCACCTGGGTCTCGGCGGGCCAAAGTTGCCGGGAGCTGCGAATACCAAGGTTCACCCCCGGCAAGCCAGGGTCGCCGGGGGCTGTAATATCAGATAAGTTTTTTTTCATCCCTCGTCATGCATCCTCTTATGGGCTGGGGAAAGCAAGGTCGCATCCTTGAACGTTCATGCCTTGTATAAAAAAAACATGTGTGCGGAGGAACCGGCTTGTAGCTAGTCGCGCACCGATTGTTGTTTCGAGTCCGCTCGACAATTTAGGTGAACTGCGGCTAGCTCAACGACAAGGTTTCTTGTCGGTCGCGGCACCGCCGGCAGAGAACCAACTCGTAGCTAGTTGCCTTACTATCGTTTCGAGTCTGCTCAACGACTTAAGTAAGCCCCGACTAGCTCCGCGACAAGGTTTCCTGTCGGTTGCAGTTCCGTTGCCGATGTTCCGCACTCGGCGCTCACGGCAAGGTGCCCGCGCCGGCAAGTTCCCTAAAAGCTTAGGGTGAAAACGTACAAGGCACAAAATCAAGTTAAGGACTTAATCCAGCAAGCTTTCCCCTCTTTCCATTAAAAAACATCCCAATTTAGTACAAGTCCATAGAGGATGAAAAACATGATAGAGAGGATTACAAATTTTAAATACAGCTAAGGCCCGAAGGCTTACAAATTAAAAGATAAGATGCCTGAGATCCCTCTCCTGTTTCTCTCTTCAGGAGGTACGTCAAGGAGGCCCCGGCAAGAGAAGCTTGCCGGGGAGGGCGAAAGGAGCGCCTAGGCGAACTACGGGTGCTAGAAGACACCAAGAGAACACCCCGGGGGCCGGCCAGGAGCTTTGCGGAGACGGAGGCGCCGGAGGCAGAGCTTGAAGACGGGGCGGCAGGACGTCAGCACGCTGTCGAGGGCACCTCGCCCTCGTACTCCGACTTGACGGCATTGCCGCCACCCCTCTTCCTCGTCCGCAGCCTCCCTATGCCAGCCGCCCAAGGAGACGGCCCCGGGGAGTTCAGAAGGCCGGCAACCCGGATGATGGGGTCGCCGGTGGCGCGCGAGACGGCATCCGACGCCTAGTCGGACCCGCCGTCCTCGTCGTCGCTATCGCTCCCCTCCTCGTCACTCTCGCTCGAGGAGGGGCCTTCGCTATCGGAGGAGCTGTCCACGCAGCATCTCGCCCGGATGCCGGAGTCCCCGAAGACCTTGACGGCGAGAAGGTCGCCCTCCATTAACTTAAAATAGAGGGTAAACCCCGCCGTCAAGCTATGGATGCGGGCGAACGTCTTCCACCCTCGATCGAAGTACATCACGCCGGGGGCTGGGGATACGACACTGACTCGAGTGCCGCTGATCCCGCAGCCCCTCATGCGCAACTCCAGCATCTCGGGCGGGTCAGGTTCCATCGCGCTCGCAAACGGAGCCGGAAGCCGGAGGCGTCGACGAGGTGCCCGGCGCAGCTTGACAAAGAACTCCCAGGGGTCGTCCCCGATGTGGACAGCCTCGAGGGGAGGAGCCGTCGGCGGAGACGGGGGTGGCGCACCACCCCGGCCGCCTCTTCCCCGAGCGCCTCGGCCACGCCCTCGAACTCGTCCACGGCCTCGCCCCCTCCCTCTTCCCCTCGCGGCTGGCTCCGCCACCGTAGGAGCGAGAGAGGGAGAGGTGCGCTGTCTGGCGGCAACCCTCGCCCCCACCGACGAAGGGCCAGGGTTCCCTTTCTCCATGGCGAGTGGGAGAGAGGAGAACGGAAGCTGAAGAAAGGAGGAGATGAGAGAGTGCGGGGTTCTGTGCCCCCCTTCCTGCCCTTTATAAAGGAGCAGGGTGGGGGCCCGGCCGCCCCGCTCAGCGAATCAAGGTACGGGAGGGGCAGGGAATCAGGACCGACCCGCTGCCTCTGCTCGCGACGGCCCGGATTCCCACTCCCACCGTCCGTGACCCCAAGTGCATGGGAGCTACGTGGCGGGGATACAAGGCCAAGGTGACGGGTGAGGCGGCCTCACCCCACCCCGTGATAGTGTGGTTGGATGCCTCGAAAACAACGCACCGGCCCCATCTAGTAAATGCACCACGCCCCCACGCCTACCTCCGTTTAGGTAGGGGGGCGTGTGCCGTACCCTTCATCATGGCTTGATGCATGATCGCAAGGCTCAGCCCCGCACGCACGTCACCCACGACGCCGCGTTTGACGCGTGCCGCTCTGGACGTGCGCGGTGGAAGCGGAGAGATATGCGGTGTGACCTAGGCCGCGCGTGCCCGTGCACTGTTTTGGGCCTGGCCCAACAGCACTCGGCACCGTGTATGGCCCAGGCCCGGGGGCTCCTGTCGGTTTACTAAAGTAGGGGGGTACCTTAGTACCCCGAACTTGTGCACGGGCAGTCGTAGCACCCCGCGGCAAGGCTTGCCGGACGCCCGCCAAGATCCTCCACGGCTACTTTGATGCCATTCAAGATCAAAGTACTCAAACCAAGGCCCCGGCAAGAGGAGCTTGCCGGGAAGGCCAACCAAGGTCCCGGCGAGAGAAGCTGGCCGGGAAGAAAACAAAGGCCCCGGCAAGAGGAGCTTGCCGGGAAGGCCGACCAAGGCATCTCCAGAAGACTTGCCATGGCGCCCCGCGCGTCCCGGCAAGGCGCGACGGCCGGCAAGCTTGTCGGCACAACAAGAGAAGGGCCGCGGCGAGGCACTTGCCGCGGCAAGACTGCCACCCAAACTCCAGCGCATCCGGCGACGTGTCATCACAGGGCCATCCCAAGGGCACGTGGCGAGGCGCTACACAGCCATGCGGGGCGAGGTGGCAAGCGGAGCTGACAGAGACGCCATCGTGGCAACCGGTGGCTCACTTGACGGTCGCTTCTCTGCACTGTTGGGGCGACCAGACGGGCATTAAATGCCCTTGTCCCCTGCTGTCAGAGTTAGGTAGGGGACACTGTTGGTCACTGTTACACCAACCTGCGTTTTTACCTTTCTACCCCCTCTTCTTACGCTGCCACCTGTTGGTGCCCCCTTCAAACTATAAAAGGGAGGCCCATGCGCACGTAGAAGGGGTTCGGTCCATTTTTTGGGACACAGGCAACACCACCATATGCTCGGACCCTCGAGCAAGATCGAATACGAACACAAAGCAGCAGTAGGAGTTTTATCTCTTCGGAGAGCTCCGAAGCTGGGTAAAAATCGTCCCGTCTCCCCAGCGCGCGCCCAACCTCGATCTGCTCTGCGCGCGGCCTCCTCCCCCCTTGCCGGACTAGAAGGGGCCCCCCGTGCCCATAGGTGCTCGTGGCCACAGAGAGAGAGACGCCCCGACACAGACGTGCTGCAACACCGCCACCGCCGCCGCCCTCTTCATTCGGCCACCGAGATCGTCGGCGACCTCTCCTCACCACCAGCCCCTCCCCGAGGCCGCCGAGGCCACCTCTGAACTCGCGGTGAGCTCCTCTACCGATTCCCCCTACTCCCATGCCCACTAGCTAATCGTAGCACCCGTTCCCGTCGAGCCCAAGAGCTTGGCTCCGCCGGCCATGGCGCCGCCGCGGCCACAGCTCCTGCCGCCCGTGTCGGAGCGCGTCAACGTGCTCAGGAGGCCCCAGGAGCCTAACCCACACACTCACTCGCCCTACCGCGTACCCTAGCACCAACCCCGCAGTCACCCGAACTCCAGCGCCGCCCCGAGCTCGTTTCCGGCGAGCTCCGGCCGTCCCCGCTGCCGCCGCATGCCGTGCTGGATGCGGGAGAGCTCCAGCTCCCCGTAGATGGCCTCGGCCGCCGTTTTGGTCCACGTAGCGCGAAACCCGTAGTCCTCCGCCGCGTCTGGTCTCGCCGGCGTCGAGCCGCCGGCGCGTTTGACCCCGCTGACCATTGACCTCGGGTGGACCCAGTTTGACCCTCTGGATCACTGACGTGTGGGCCCCAGGCCACTAACGAACCAGGATTAGAATTAACTTTAATTAGTTAAACTAATGACCCTGACACGCGGGACCCACACGTTAGAGTTGACCTGGACCGTGCCTTTGACCCAATTACATCACCTTGACCTCATGCTGATGCAATAATCATTTACTGGAATTATTCTTATACAGGAAATTCTAGAAAATAGTCAAAACTTCTAAAATTCATAGTAATTCAACCATAGCTCCAAATCAAACAAATTATATATGAAAAATTATCAGAAAAATGCAATCTATCCATCTGTACCATTTTCATGCATGACAAACTAAGTTAGACCTACTGTATAACTAAAAACATGTTAGTGGCATTTAAATAACCACATGTGGAGTTTGAATTTGAACCTTGGGTTCAAACCAACTTCATTTAATCTGGTCTCTAGTTGCATTAGCTCAAACAAAAGCATATTGCCATGTCATGATCATGCATCATATTGTGCATTGCATTGATTGTGTTTCTTTCTCTGTTGCCGGTATTTGTCCCCTCTCGATAGACGTGGTTTCGACAATGTGATCGATGACACCGATGAAGAACTATACTATCTTCAGAAGTGCCAGGCAAGCAAAACCCCCTTGTTCATTCCGATACAATCCCACTCTCTCGCTCATGCTCTCTTTTACTACATTAGGACAACAAAGATACAACTGTTACTTGCTGCGGTAGTTGAACCCCTTTATCCTCTGCATGACCTGTCATTGCCACAGTAAATAGATGAAACCCACTAGCATGAGTAGGAGTTGTTTGAGCCCTGATGTGCCTACTCATTCATGCTTGTTGTCATGCCTGCTATTGCTTAGAGTTGTGTCAGGTCTGATTCATCGGGGATGAATCGGAGGTGTGTGAACATGTCCTACTGTGTGTGAGCTAAGTGTGTGAACACGATTTGGTAAAGGTAGAGGTGAGAGGCCATGTAGGAGTACATGGTGGGTTGTCTCATTGCAGCCGTCCTCAGGAACTGAGTTCTGTGTTTGTGATCCATGAACAGCTACTACCACTCATTGGGATCCTTAATTGACCCTCTCGGCTTCTTAATCACCCTTGTTCTCTGTCCAGGAGTTGTAACTAGTTTCTGGTGTTTGTAGGTAGTGTTAGTAGTCTACCAAGTGGCACCCGGTACAGGTGGGCTTGGGACAGACTAGGCACAGTGGCTTGGTGTACCAAGTGGCACCCGGATGGTGGACTTGGGAACCCTGCACACATCGTTTGGGGCCATGAGCGACACCCCGGCCGGATCTCCTTGCGGATGGAACCCGAATAGGCGATAAACCTGGACGAGAGACTTGAGTGTTTAGGTAGGCCGTGGCCGACTCCCTCGCCGGGCTTCCGCTTGAAGGTTGTCGGGGTACATGACGTGTACATGGCGATAAGTGGCGAGAGCGTGTGTGAAGAAGTACACCCCTGCAGGGTTATCATTATCTATTCGAATAGCCGGATTCCTCGGATATGGAAACTTGGACCCCTTGCATAGTTCATAGACAAGTGAAAGTGGATACTCTAAAATGCGCAAGATAAGTGTGAGTGCTATGGATGGCGTTCTCGTAGGGAGACGGGAGCGGATCCATAGTGGTGTATTGATATGGTGAATATGTGGACTCGTGTGCGCCACCTCAAAAGAGTTACTTGCAGTCGTAGTTCAGGATAGCCACCGAGTCAAAGCTGGCTTGCTGCAGTTAAACCCACCATCCCCTTTATTGATAATGATGCATATGTAGTTAGTTCTGATGTAAGTCTTGCTGGGTACATTTGTACTCACGTTTTCCTATTTTATGTTTTTGCAGAGAGACTTCAGTCTCGCTAGTAGTTCCACGTGGACTTCGACGTTTAGCTTGTTACCTCAGCTACGATCTTGTGCCCTCGGCAGGATCTGGTAGATAGTCAGGCTTCTAAGCCTTTTTCATTTGTAGATGTCTGTACTCAGACATGTTAGCTTCCGCTTGTGCTTTGACTTGTATGCTCTGAATGTTGGGTCATGAGACCCATGTTTGTAATATCTCGCTCCTCGGAGCCTAATGAATAAATACTTGAGTCGTAGAGTCATGTTGTGATGCCATGTTGTATTTGCACATATCGAGCATATTGTGTGTATGTTATTGAAATGCTTGGTATGTGTGGGATCTGACTATCTAGTTGTTTATCTTTAGTAGCCTCTCTTACCGGGAAATGTCTCCTAGTGTTTCCACCGAGCCATGGTAGCTTGCTACTGCTCGGGAACTCTTAGGCTGGCCGGCATGTGTCCTTCTTCGTTCCTGTGTCTGTCCCTTCGGGGAAATGTCACGCGATGAATACCGGAGTCCTGTTAGCCCGCTACAGCCCGGTTCACCGGAGTCCTGCTAGCCCAGTGCTGCAGCCTGGATTCACTCGCTGTTGACTGACACGTTTGATGCTGGGTCATGGATGCCTGTCCCTGTAAGTTTGTGCCACTTTGGGTTTACGACTAGCCATGTCAGCCCGGGCTCCTTATCATATGGATGCTAGCGACACTATCATATACGTGTGCCAAAAGGCGCAAACGGTCCCGGGCAAAGGTAAGGTGACACCCGTGGGAATACCGTGCGTGAGGCCGCAAAGTGATATCAGGTGTTACATGCTAGATCGATGTGGCATTGAGTCGGGGTCCTGACAACCTCGCCGTCGCCGACATCCTCCCCGTGTTGGCCCCCGCCCTGCGCCGCCTCCCCGCATCGGCCCCTGCCCTGCGCTGCCGCCGACCCCGACCCCTTCGGCGACCGGCCGCGCCTGCCCAGGTACCTCTCCTCCTTCCTCCTTCCTCCCACTCCACCCTTCCTCCCCATTCCCTCCCTCCCTCCCCTTCCACCGCACCCTCCACCTCCCCTCCGCCCTCCTCCCCGCCGTCTGCCCCGCCCCCTCCGATGTCCTGCTCATTCAGCTCTGGATCTATAGGGAAACTCAATCCTGTTGTTGGAGAGGAAGACGGGGCGCTTCCATTGTATATGAAGGAAAGTAGTAATAGTCAAGTGTTGTCAAGTGTTCATACAGTAATGGCCAGGAAGGATGTGCTCCAAATGAGTGCTGCTAGGCATAATACTCACTGCCAGTATCAGATTTTAGTTTCTTATCAGAATACATACATTGTATAAAGTTTCTAGGTTTCTTGTCTTAGCAAATGTTCATCTCATAGGCGGGTTTTGGCGTCTGAACCTTAGACGAAGTGCCCAAAAAACACACTGTCAGACTTTGGTTCCTGCACTGCACCATAGTCAAGATTGGTGTGCACTGACATGTGGTAGGGTTCATTCAATCGTATTTACAGTGTGCGCCATGAGTAGAGCAGAGTGGAGTAGGGCAATGTCATCAGCAGAATCTAATGCGGGTTGACGGCCAGACCGCGTTCGTAGCAGCTGGCCAGCCCATTCCCACTCACCTGTCTCTTTCTATCCCCTCATACCCAGAGAACCCAAATTAGTTAGCCTGTCACTGCTCTACTTTCTCTTAAGTATATAAACGCCGTATCAATATACATGTCCATGTGGAGAATTTAGAATGGTCTGCATTGGTATTGGATGTGATCGAGACTAGGACAAATTCGTAGAAGTAATTAGGTAGGCAACAACAACAATTTAATGACAAGTTCCAAGTAGGAATAAGATGGATTTGATAGACTTGGGTATTGTGGTAGTTACCCATCCACGACATAGTATTAGGCCCTATCAGATTCATGCTGAAAAAAATACAAATCTGTACGCCTACCCTGATTTGGCACTTGTTTTTTTAGTAGACTATCAAATACTTTGTCTTGCTGATTAGACTACCAAATACTAAAATCTAAGTCAAATCGTTTGCTTACATGTCCAAGGTTACAAGACTTCTGAAGTTATTTCACTTGTTGATGAGAAAGAAAACAGAGTTAAACTGCTGATTGTCAAGGTAGTGGTCAGTACTACATGCTTGTTCTCGTTTAATATTGGTTGATTTCTCAAATATACTCTATACATGTCTTGTTTTCTGGTCTGATAATGCTTACCTAAGGTTTTTATTATTTTGCTGTTGTGATTGTTTTTTGAGCTCTTTGTTTTTCATTTCCTACTATCCTTATCCTAATTATCTTAAATTGTTATGTTGTGTGTAACAGGATTAGATCTTGGATTTGCTAGTGGACTTTGGGAGTTTCTTAGCCAGCTTGGTGACTCCATATTTTTCACTATTTCAGCAAGTCTTTTGTAAGCATTAAACTTTCAGCACTACATTTTTATCTTATGTGTACATCTATTTGCTTCCAATTGCTATATATGTATTGCTGTTACTAAAAATGATGAAGCTCCTGTCAATTGCTATACATATATATGTGTATGATGATCCTCCTTTCTTAAAAGTGAGATTGCCATATGTAGTTCAGAACTGACCTAGCTAAGGTTGTTTTCCTACTGAATGATGATATTATTATGATGATATTTTCCTACTGATTATAATTTGTACCTGTGTACTAGCACTGTGTCATATTCTTCCATTACAAGTAGTACAAGGCTAGTACTAGTAGTCCTACTCTCTTATTGCCAGTGACAGTCTATCGAGGTCATTAACTCCAACTGAAGCGGGGATAATTCTCTGCAGCAGTATAGCACTTGCAGTAGTATGGCACTTGCAGTAGTGCAGGACAGCAGTAGTATGGAAATTTACTGAATTTTGTTTCCAGTAGATGCACTGTATTTCACGGAAAGAGTAATCGAGTACATGGAGTTGATGCACTGAATTTTACTGAATTTTGTTGATGCACTGAGATGGTCTCTGCATCACCACAAAAGTGTAGATACAAAGCCAGAGGACCCTATGGTCTGTGGCCTTTTCATCCATATGAAAGTAGACGCCCATTGTGGTGCTAGTTTGCTCGGTTTTGTCTCCGACCTTCGTGTCATGATGATTTTGCAGGTACCCCGAGAGGTCTTGAGTTTGCCGGAATGTCGATTAACTTCCGTTCCGGCAAATTCGAGTACTCCATATGTCCTATTTTCAGCAAAGGTCATGCTGAAATTTTCCGTGAATTTTAGCATGACTTTGCTAAAAATCAGACATATGGGGTACTTGCTACTAATGCATGGGCAGGGGTATCTTAGTACTTAATTAAGTAGGATCAGCTTCCCCTTTATTCTTGCTACATTAAACCATAGGTGGCAATAGAGCCAAGTGATTAGGCCCAACTTAGAATTCTCCTTAGCATCGATAAACCCTAGATGATGAACCCAACATAGGTGGCAATAGAGCAAAGTGATTAGTGCCAAGTGATTAGGCCCAACCTAGGGTGCCTCGGCATCAATAAACCCTAAATGATGAAAACTTAACTTAGCATTTAGGGTGCCTCAGCGTCGACAAACCCTAAATGATGAAACCTTGGCTTTTAGGGTGCCTCGGTGTAGATGAGAACCTAAATGATGTACGCTTAGGCTTTTAGGGTGCCTCGGCATCGACAAACCCTAAATGATAAAAGCTTAGCTTTTAGGATGCCTTGGTGTAGACAAACCCTAAATGATGAGACCATGATCTTGTTCCTTGACAATAATCAACTTTTTGACCAAACTTTTTTCCTATTTAGAGCGAAACATGGCCCAAAACGATGAGGCCGGCAGTTCGGGCGGCAAGCAATTCTGGGAGCTGTTCCAGGAGTTGGAGGAAGAACCTCACCGCTATGAGGACGCTGCGGAAGACACCGATCCTGACTACACAACCCCTAGTGGCGTCGGGGATGACACCACTGATGGTGCCGCCAAGGATGCCACCACTGATGATGGCGGCGCACGCACAGATGGCAGCCAACCGAAGAGGCAATGGAAGGACCGGCGCCCGAGCGTGCTCGGCACCGTCAAGGAGGAATTTACTGAAGTGAACTCCGACGAGCATCCGACGGCGCCCAAGGAAGTAGTCAAGGGGTACTCGGTTCAGCTCGGGTGCATTCTCCGGAGCACCGTCTCGATCAACACCGAGAACCTAAGGCATAAGGACCGAGGGAATTTGCGCAACCTCCTCTTCACGAAGCTGCACGAATGATACAAGTTCTCCGCTGAATTTGCAAACACACGCCTCTCAGGGAACAAAGTGAATAGTGCCGCCCTCACGAGGATGAGCACGACCCTGTCTACTTGGAGAAGCACGGTGAAGGCAATGATTGAAGAAGGTGATAGTTATGAGAAGATCAAGGCAAAATATTCTTTGATCAGCGAAGATGACTACAAGGAGTTCAAGATCAAGTGTGAGAGCAGCGCAACCTCCGAATCAAGTCAGTGGGGGAAAGAAATGCGGCAGTTGAACTTAGGGGTCCACCAACTCAGTCCCGGCGGTTCCAGAGTGGCGGAGCCTATATGGGACAAGGAGGACGCGGAGCGTGCCGAGCAAGGCCTATAGCCCCGCTTCGAGAAATACCGTGACAAGCACACCAGGAACTTTCTCAGGGCCCAGTACAAGGAGGACCCGGTAACAAAGGATCTTACCACGGATCCGAAGACCAGGGCGCTCGAGATTGTTCTAGTAAGGAATACACCCCCGCGTAATTAGCTCCATATGGTTGCATTCTAATTAATCCCCAATATTTCTAAATGGTTCACGTTCGTTTTGCAGGACACTGAAGGCAGTAGCGTGGGGTTTTCTCAGAGCTCCCCTTTCGACACCCCTTTAAATAGGGCGTTGAACGTAATGAAAAACAAGGATAAGCTCAGTAAGCCGACGTCAGCTGGTCGTTTGGCCGGCAAAGGCTTGTCCACAAAATGGTCGTCATACTATACCGCTGGTGGGCGAAAGGAGAAAGAGACCAGCTCGGAAGGCCAGTCGCGCGAGGTTGAAGCACTCAAGGCACAAGTGGCGCGGATTCCGGAGATTGTCTAAGAGGAAGTGCAACAACAACTGGAAATGACGCTCACCGCCATGGTGCCTATGTTGATTCATGGGTTGACGACGTGGATTGCGGGCAGCCAACAGGGGCCTCCCCCGGTTCCCAGCTTCACGGCCAGCAACTCGCACAACGTGCAGGCGGCGCCATTGGTGTCTCCGGCGGCGCCATTGGTGTCTCTGGCGGAGGCGGTATTCGTGTCTCCGGCGTCGGCACGGGCATTGGAGCTTAATGCACCCGGGTGTACGCCGGCCGACACCTCGCCAGCAAGCAGCCCCTCCGTCAGTTGCACGCCCGCCGTTGGCGGTTCCTCAACATTAGCCGAGCTCGACGGCATCATGGTAACTAAGCCTCTCGACCGATGACTTCATCTCCTTGCCTTTGACTGGGTATCCCTGACGCCCTACATGTTTTCGCAGGGCGCCGCCAACGTTCCTTGCACTCTCCTGCACTTCGTGGGAGGCGAGTTGGTCGATGTTGCCAAGGGCAGAATCGTTCAACTAGGCAACCCCGTGTTCCACGGTAATCCGATGCCACCCACCTTGTATAGGGTTGAACTGGTTCGGGTGCTGCCAGGCTGCGATGAGCTGTTACCTCCGATTCGACCTGCTAGGGCCGACGAAGAAGATGAGATGACCCTTAGTGCCTGCATAAGCTGGCCCCTGCTTTGGCCAAAGAGCCAGATTCGATTGGGGGCAGGGGACACCCCCCCACCACAGACCAGACCGCCCGTCGTACCGGCACCAAGCCATGGCAAGAACGCCGCAATGCTACTGGACAGGCCTACCATCCCTATGGCACAGGATCCGGACATGCATATGGCACAGGATCCGGACGATGACGACAACGACGACGGTACATTTACCAACGTTGATAAGTACTTTGCTGAACATGGGTACGCTGACGAGTTCTATGGGCCTCCTTCTCAAGAACCCAACCAAGACAACCGAGATCTAGCTGGTACAACGGAGAAATCCAATTGCAACAGGCGTTGTCTAGCGTTCAGTTCTTAGGAGACGCCTCCAGCTCCTGCCTTCACCGAGCATCAGATAGCTGAGGTGCGAAATATTATTAGTCCCAACATGCTCAAGAAGGCGGTCTGTGAGCAGAACTCGGTCCCATTACAGCAGATCAAGAAGAAGGGACGGAAACGAAAGACTAACAAGGGCGCCGGTGCGAGCCTGCCGGCACCAAGTACGATCCGTGCTCAGGACGGGCCACCTTCACCTAAGGATATCTCGAGGAGGGTGCATGTGGCGGGTAGGGCGATGCTACCGACAAATATACTCAATGCTGCAACCGGTGCTATGCGGAGTCTGCATGACAGTGTTCTTTCTTTGGAGAAGCGGCGTCTCTCCCAGAATGAGGTGGCATTCCCAGTTTTCGTGGCCAAGGTGCCAAAGGGCAAGGGCTTTGTGGATGGCGCCATCGGGGGTACGATCGTCCTGCGATTTGATGACATCTTTGCTATGTTTAACCTTCATCCGCTGCACTACACCTTCGTTCGGCTGTTTTCGCTGAGTATGGAGATGTGGATCATTCGAGACAAGACCCCGGACATCGGGATAGTCGACCCCTTCTACATGCGTGCCAAGATCTTGGGTAGCGCTGGGGACCGACAAGTCACGAGTTCACACCTTGAAGGCGTCTTTTTGGCAAACCTAGATAAGGATAACTTCCTCGTGCCTTACTTTCCCGAGTAAGTCATCCCCTCACCGCCCCGTAACATATGATTTCTTAGATTTCGATTGTTCTTTTTTTTTCTAACATGCCGTGTTCTGTGCAGTGACACACATTGCACACTCATCCTCTTAAGCCCAAGATATTCCATGGCCACGTATTTAGAACCGGACCATGACTCTAAGATAGACTACACAAATATCAAGAAAGTTCTTGATGATGCTCTCCCCGGCTAAGCCAAATTTGGAGGCACCTTTAAGAGGCCAGTTCGTAGGTACGGCAGGCATGTGTTCACCCACAATACGATGTTCCCCTGCGTCAAGCAACCTCCTGGTGGTCAGAAGGATGCCTACTACACCCTCCATCACATGCGGGCGATCGTACGGGACCATAATCACCTTCTACTACCAAATAATGTCTAAGATTGGGGCGCAAGCTTGGCGGCAATCCAGGACGCGGACCTCCGACAAGAATTCTTTCGCATCCAGTCGGAGTTTGCAGAAATCATCCATCAAGATGTCCTTCGTACCACGGGGCAGTTCTACCTTAGATATGAACCGTCCAACAGTGAGATAGACACAATGCTACAAATGCAGGCTCACAACGCCGCGACTTCATGACCATCATGAAAGACGGCGACTTATTCCACGCTTCGGTCCCATGAGTCGAGTCGAAAGTAGTGATGCTATTTGTAGTTCTGAAACATCGATTAGCTCATGTTGTAATTAAACTTTAATGAACTTGTATGTCTCTTTGGTTTGGACAGTCGTTCAACTTAGATGTAATCGTTGCTATTTATTAGTAGGACCGTGAATCGTGCTATTAATATCTTGCTTTTCTCTTCCGATCCTTTTGTTGCATACTTATATATTGCTTATGTATTGTCTATTGTTTGGCTTGTGCATAGAGATGTCGTCGTATGTCGTGTACAAGGGTAAGGTTCCCGGAGTCTATGACGACTGGGAGGAGTGTCAGAGACAGGTTCACCGTTTCAGCAGTAACAGTTACAAAGGGTACAACACTAGGGCGGAGGCGGAATCTAGATACGCCCGCTATCTAGCGGGAGAGAGGAGGTAGCGTTGGAGTAACCGAATGATGACCAGTTTCATCGCGATGATGCTCATCGTGATGACCGCAGCTCTCCTCTATGTGATGGTAGTTTAGATGATCGATATTGACTTGTAATGTGAAAACAAACTCGCTACTCGTGGTCTCCGAGACTTGTAATGTTCTATCTTTGTTCGGTCTTTTGAATTCGGAGACTAATATGATGAATTGTATTCGGAGACTAATCTTCTATTGTATTCAATGAATCTGCTATTGCTGTGTGGTGCTGTCTATATTCTGTCCAATAATACATTTTGTAACCTGTGCAAAAATCAGAAAAGTAAAAAAAGAAACCTAATATTCATACTAATGGTGCATCACCACAAAGTGCGCCATTAGTATGCCAAAGGATACTAATGGTGCATCACCCCACATTGCGCCATTAGCATGCCAAAGGATACTAATGGCGCATCACACCACAGTGCACCATTATATGCCAAAGCACCTGGGTAAATATGGCCCCCTGGGGGCATACTAATGGCGCATCATGGGCTATACTAATGGCGCACCCGCGGTGCGCCATTAATATACCAGATACTAATGGCGCACCACAGGTGCGCCATTAGTAAAAAATACTAGTGGCGTGGTACTAGTGGCGCACCAGTAGTGCGCCATTAGTAGGCAAAATTGGTGCGCCACTAGTAGGCCTTTTCCTAGTAGTGCCGGCTGCTCTGCACTGTATTCCGGTATGGCACGTGGACCTGGTAGCTTGATGTCCCACATGTCGGCGAAAGGGACTAGAAGATTTATGAAAGCGAGCGCTCCACTGTTACGACGGAGGAGTAGACGACACGACGGCCTAGTGAACTGTCACTTGTACTGTATAGTACTATAGTTTTGCTGTTTCGCATGATCCATCGATACAAACCCGATTAAACAGGAAAGGGCGGCATTTTTCTTGCGCGGTAGATGATACTGGCCATACATTTCAAAGGCAATTTTAATGTATGCAAACTGAATAATTATAAGCAACAATATGATATCTAGTAAAACTAAAAACACATATGATTTATTGTGTGAGAGTGTAGTAGTAGTGCTGTATTGCATAGTTGTTAGATGTAACATGCGAGAACGTGTAGAGATGTAGTTTTGGAGGGCGTACAAAGAGAAAAACATAATACGGTCACCGAACTTCAGAATAAGCTGCTTACGGTCACTATATACGTTTTGCGGTGATTATCCGGTCACTTGCTCACAGTTCAGCATCGGATTGCACTCTGTTGACCGGCCAAATAGTCTGCGTGGCGCCATGTTGACTAGTTAAATTGACCACGTTCCTTGTGGGTCCCACCTGTCAGTTCGCATAGGGAAAAGGTCAGATAAACACAAATTTACGCAGCCGCGACAAGGCTCCAACCCGTGCACGGGAATCACCTGGTTGTGTTTGTGTCTGTCAGGGCCTGATGTGTGCGCATGCACGTGTAGGTTGAGCACTTGAGCGTGAGAGTGTGTGTTGGTCGTGTGGTGTACTGGTGTGTGCATGCATGCGTGCGTGTGAGTGTTGCATGCGTGCGTGGCTGTGTGTGTACATGTGAGTGTTGCATGCGTGCGTGGCTGCGTGTGTATGTGTGAGTGTTGCGTGCGTGCGTGGGTGCATGTGTTTGTGTGAGTGTTGCGTGGATGGAGTTCGTGTGCATGCGTGCATGTGTGTATAATCACGACACCAGCTCCTGTGTGTTAAGACAGACGGCTCAGCATACCAATACAAGGCCACCTTGTCCGCTGTGCCCGTGGTCATGACTTCGAACCACCGTCAAAATATTTTTTTGTCGTTTGTTTTCATTCTTACTAGCAAGATGCCCGTGTGTTGCACGTAACATCAAGATGCATTTGTATGACTTGTTTATCTTGTGAGGGAAAAGGATGAACGAGGGAAGGCCTTATTTGCAAATGTGGAGAGGTGTGTGGTTACCTTTTTGCAAAATTGCCATAGTTTCTTTCCTATCCGTCAGATATAAATCAGATGGCCTATATTGCAGGATGGCAGGCACACCATCATCACCAACTCTGTTTTTTATAAGAGTGTATTTTATGTATTTTATAATAGTGTAGATGTAGATTAGATACAAGTCGACAGGTGGGCACGATGTTAGAGAGATAATGTGATGCAACTCTAGAGGTGCCACGTGGAGCGTTTAACTGGTCAAGTAGTCATGTCATGAGCAAATACAAAGTTGTACGGTGAGCCCGTGACTGTATAATAACCACTAAACGTAAACGGTGACCGTAATGAGTGGATTATGAAGTCCAATGTATGTATCGTGCTTTCGCTTCAAATACAATGATCGTCATTGCTATCGCGAGAGAAAGATGAAACACACGTGAATTTTCTGGGGGCTTACTTTCAGAGGACCTGGAGATAGTTTTATGTGCATACATCAAAGGGGCGTACAGGGGGGTATGCGATGGAGAGAGAGAGATGCTCTTCGTTTCTCTTTGTTATGACTAACTTTGTATATAGTATTAAAATATACAAATTCACAGTGCGGAATAAATATCATTGTGGGCACCATGCAATGCAAATTAGCGTTCGTACTCCTCCATATAACTTTGTAATGTTGTATATATGTAGAAACTCTAAAATAATTTTTTGGCCACACTTTATTCAAAAGGAATGTTGTATGCGAAATAAACGTGAAGAGAGGGCTTTTTAGATCAATGGGGTACGTGATGTAACATGTGTTAATGTGTAGTTGATGCATTTGGCGGGGCATAGAGAGGTATGTGTGTGTATTACATATTCGGGAGAGGCATGGATAGAGGGGCCGACGGGGGGGGGGGGGGGGGGGCGTGGGAGAGATAACACGAGAAATGAGAGTGGTCTAGAGAGAGAGAGACGAATATGGCATCACGACAAGAGATTCCATTCCCTTGAGTGTGTATATGCAAGGGGGGGAGGGAATAGAGGCACCAGGAGAAATTTTCTGTGTGTGTGGTGTTTGTGTTGGTATGTGTGGGTGTGAGGAGATAATGAGTCGTGGGGGCAGAGGGTGTTCATCGCGTGATGTCCGGTGGGTCGAGGTGAGGCCCTTCGTTCGGTTCCATCCTGCACCACATTGGTCGGCCCATGACACATTTAGGAAGACCCATGGATGACTAGTCGTACAAGACAAAGATAGCAGAATTGTGAAGGACTCTGTGTCCACTGACAAAGCCGGCTAGGATTTGTAACCCTAGGTTCTCGGACTAAGGTGACCACTTTATTTCTGATATTACTATTCATCCAACCTAACTTTAAGGGGCATCCTACAGAATGCTCTGCTAGAATCATACTCGTCAATTAGGAAGAGAGGTGTGAGATAATGCGTGAGAGACAAGCGTAAAGATAATGTGCGTACATGAGACACGTAGCCAGGTCCATGTATATAGAAAGGGTCGATGAGGATTGTTCGTGTGTATGTTTGCGAGAGGAAGAGTGCTTGTGATAAAGGTTAGTGAAAACATTTGTAAATGGTTACGAGAGGGAGGGAGGGTTATATCTAGAGCATGTGTGCGAGAAAGACACCTCGGGAGAGAGTGTGTCAACATGTGTGAGAGAGCAATGATGGAGAGTGAAACTACACGTAAAAGACTACTCCACACATTGATTAAAGATATAAATTGTATCCAAATATTAGGATGGGATCATGATATTTGCAATTCGCGTAAGGAGCGGTCATTGATCCATTAGACATCTAGACTCTATCGAATTTGAGCATGTCTATGTTATTTTTCGACACAATTGATCCACATAGTTAGTATTTTGAACTCCAGACAATGCATCACTTTAGCAATTGAATATAAACGTGAATATAGTTCATGTTGTGTGTGTAAAGAACAATATACATACGAAAGTTACAGAATGGACATTTATAAATAGCTACCTATGAACTAGCATACATTTGAATTCAACCTAAGGTGGTTTAAAAAATCGAATTCAACATGAAGTCCATTCAATTATTTGAATTTGATATCATGGCATTTGTAAACCATACCTAAGCTATGGGGGTACCAATCTTTGCTCTAATTTTGTACATAATAGCATATGTAGTCGTGTACAAAATAGATTCAAATTTAGCTCCTCCATTCCAAAATAATCGTAGTTATAGGATTTTCAAGTGTCAAAATTTCAAAAGGAAGCGGATAATTTAATGAGGTTTTCAAACATACAAGGTCAAATATAACATTGTCTATTTAGGTCAATCCTCATAGTTCAAGAGTACTCTAAACGTGAATGCTTGTGTTTCAAAATTTCGAACGAAGCGCCAAAAGAGCCTCTACTTGCCCGAAACCGCGTGAGAGCAATGTTTGGTAGTACAAGGAAATTACTTTTCTAATAACTCCGACCTGTGAAACCTACCGGCCCGATGTCCAAAGGTCTAAACCGGGGTATGTTTGTAGCTTCATCTAGACGCCACGCAACCGCCTCCAAAAAATATTCATACACAATGGCCGCCTAAGCACACATGCGCGTGGCCGAAATCGCTCCCGCCCACTATTTGGGACACCTGGGATTACCATCCTACCCCCGACCCGCAGTAGGTCCGAAATTTAAGAGGGGGGCAAAGTTTGTACTTTCCCCAAATTTCAAACAAGCGTGTCCCGTCTTCTGTTCAAAAAAGCCGAAAACAAGCGCGTCCCAGACCGAAACATGGTTCCCCCACCCGTCTGATTCCCCATTCATACTCCGTGGGCACCAAAACTACCTCTCCACCAGCCGGGAAACCCCGGCGTCCTCCGTCCGCCACCCCATCCCACCCATCAACCGCCACCCTCCTCCATCACGCCGGAGCCGATACCCCGACGTCGTCGTCCACCGAAACCTCAACCGCCACGCCCTCCACGACTAGTAGTTGAAGCCGAGGCCGAGCCATCCGTACCCGAGCCAGTTCAACCACGCCGTCCTGCGCCTCGCCACTGCCGCTCCAACATCTCCACCCTCCACCACACCGGAGCTGTTCCTACTACACCGTCCTTCGCCGCCTCGGATCTGCTTCCCCTCCGCCGACATACGGCCACGGCAACACAGTCAACAATTTGGCCATGGGTTCGTCCAAGCCTGCACCCTCCAGAACATCGGTTTCCCTAGTAAAAAGAATAAGATCGGCGCGACATGTGGAGGTGACCACACCGGCAACCGAAGAAGGTACTCCTCTTCCCTTATTCGTGCAAATCTTATGTCTCTGCTTGCACGGTATTCATCCCAGAGAAGACACTAGTTGACCGCTTCTTCTTGATACTAGATGTTCCTAGTAACTCACGATGCCCAAGGTTTCTCCTCATATACTATTTCATCTTAGCTAGAGGTCCGTCGCCCCCCTGAATTTCAATTTCTGGCCAGTTGATTGCCAATTAACGGAAGCATTTCCTGGCGTAACAGGCGCTAGTACGACTATTACGCCGGGGAAGCAGCGCCTTGGTGTTTATCTTAGGGGCGTGTGCGGCCTAGAGCTACTGGCACCCGATCTGGAGGTCGGCCGGGATTAAAGGTATGGCTTGGGGGCGCTGCCAAGCACGGTGGTGGTGTGAGGCCGATGGGAGGGCGGGACGGCAAAGGCATGGGTCTGGGCCGGTGGTCGCTGGAGGTTCAAGAAAGATCGTCAACAGTGACTGGCGGGAGGTAGACGAAGGCCATCTGCCCACTCCTTATAGATCGGACGGTTCATTAAAAAATCGACTGACCTATTTATTTTCAGTCGACTGTTATCTTAGATATGACCACATGTGGTGGTGTGCTGGAGGAGTACCTGCATTTCCTGTGCTCATATGTTATAAAATCATACGGGGTAGAATCTAATTTTGTTTGCCATGCAATGTTGTAGAACTATCATATGTCTCCTGTCATTTATTTTTCAGTCACCTGCTATCCGCTACTTTTACAGTGCACTAGTTCTGCACACACTTGATCCATACTCTCACCATTGTGTTTTTATGCAAGGGTATTTCAGAGTCTGCCGAAAGCGAAGCAAAAAAGAAAAGAGACAAGTCGTGCCAGCTTTCTACACGGCTAGGCGCGACATGTTACAGCGCTTTAAAGGGTGCAGTGTCAGCAGATGGAGACGGTAAATGTTGCTCTGGAGTTGATGACCTCGCTCGCAATGAACCACCATCCCAGGTGCTTGCTTTAACTTCGCGGTGTCATATGTGGTTGCATGTTCCATATGGTGTCTAGCTTGTATTCGAAAGGCCGAAGTCGGTCTTTATTAAGATAAGGAAAGATATTTTTTACATGAACCACCACCCCGTGAGCACCAGAAGACAAATAGCTAGTCAGGGCACTGGCCGAGCCAGTGACAAGCCCAGCAAAGACAGGCATCACATGGAAGCCAACTAAAAAGCCGCGATGGTGGCGAAGCACCCCGCCTCCCACCAGGCTCTCAGTTCCTAGATGATCATGTTCACCACTCCAGCCGGATATCTATCTTGTATTGCTTCCAATTTGGTTAAATTGCATCTGCTTAGCTTACACAATATACCTTTGAATATGACATGCCTTTCTGTTTTTGGTACATACTAGTACATCTGTGTATTAACCATGTTCTTACATCAAACTAATGTTCTTGTGTATCCCTCATCAATCACTTATGACAAGGCAGGCAGGCAAGGGGACTACTCCTCATTTAAAGAATGCAGCGTCAGCCTCCCGACATGATTCTCAAGAAACAGAAATGCTAGATGAAGATAGTGAACGTATCTATGTAGTTGATTACAGCATTTCCCCTACACTAGCATCGTAGGTGCTTGCTCTAACTTGGTAGCGTGATATGTGGTTGCATGTTGCATATGGTGTCTAGATTGTAATTCTTCCAATCTAGTTAAACTGCATGTTGTCGTGGGAAACGAACACCTATGGGGCAGGGCCCCTTTTCGGTTCGGCAAGGGAGCGGAGGGCGCACGAAGAGCAGATCGAGGCGATGCACGCGGGGTATTTTACCCAGCTTCAGAGCTCTCCAGAGAGATAAAACTCCTACTGCTGCTTTGTGTTTCTATTTTGTTCTTGCTTGAAAGCGTGGGTGTGTTGTAGTTTCGAGTGAGTCGAACCCCTTCTACGTGCGCATGGGCCTCCTTTTTATAGTCTAAAGGGGTCACCGACAGGTGGCAGCGTAGAGAGAGGGGTAAAAAGGTAAAAACGGGGGTTGGTACAACCGCTATCAACAGTGCCCCCTACCTAACTCTGACGGCAGGGGACAAGGGCATTTAATGCCCGTCTGGTCGCTCAAACAGTGTAGGAAACGACCGTTAGAGGCGCCACCGGTCGCCACGATGGCCTCCTTGTCATCTTCACTTGCCACCTCGCACCGCTTGGCTGCACAGCTACCCGCCACGTGCACCAGGAGCGATCCTGCGGCGACACGTCGTCGGATGTGCTGGAGCGTGGGCGCAGAGTGGTGGCTTCGCCGCGGCAAGTGCCTTGCCGCTCGCTGGGTCTTGGTTGGCCTTCCCGGCAAGCTCCCCTTGTCGGGGTCTTCTCCTTCCCGGCAAGCTCCTCTTGTCGGGACTCTGTCTTCTCAGTTAACACTTTGTTCTTGAATGGCACTAATAGGAATAACGAAGGATCTTGGCGGACGCCCGGCAAGCCTTGCCGCGGGGCACTGCGACTGCCCGTGCACAAGTTCGGGATACTAAGGTACCCATACTTTAGTACACCGACAGGAGCCCCCGGGCCTGGGCCACACACGGTGCCGAGCGCTGTTGGGCCAGGCCCAAGACAGGGCACGGGCACACGCGGCCTGGGTCCACACTAAATCTGACTCCGTATCCACCGCGCTCCCCCGTAACGGCACGCGTCAATCGCGGTGTCGTGGGAGAGATCGTGGGCAATTCTTAATTCAGGAAATGCTTAACGTTCGCCTCCCCTGTTTATAAGCAGAGGAAACAGGGCCGTTCCCCCACCTTCGCCACTTGCAGTTCCTTCCTCCGAAAGTTCCGCCGCTCCCCTCCGCTTCCCAAGCCGAAAGAGAGCAGCGCTCCGCCGCCCGTCGCCGCCGTCGCCCTCAACACCTCCGCGCTCCCCCGCCGCTTCCGCCATGGCTCCGAAGACCGGCAAGGGCACGAAGTCGAGGACCAAGTCGGCCGAGGCGTTGCGGCTTGAGGCGCTGCGCAAGGAGCGAGTGCTTTCCCCCCCCGAGCTCACCCCGAAGGCGCTGCGGGAGGAGTTCTACCTCTTCTGGTCGACGGAGACGCGGGCGCATCCGCGCACGCCGGTGCTCTCCGCCGAAGCTTCTAAATCGAAGCGGTGCCCAAAAGGGTACCATTTCTTTCCTGTGTTCTTCTATTGCGGGCTCTGCCCACCTTTTTCCGATTTCCTCTGCGACATCATGAATACCTACGGGTTTCATCTTCTTGATTTCACCCCCAACGCCGTTCTGACAATGGCGGTTTTCGCACACCTCTGCGAGAACTTCGTTGGCATCCTCCCGAATGTCGCTCTTTTTCATCATTATTTCACCCCCCGAGCCGAGAAAGGGGAGCCACTGGCTGGCAGAATCGCCTGGACCTCACAAATCGGCATGACGGAGGTGTACTTGATGGGCGAGCTCTGCAGCAAGTGGGATGAGTGGAGGGCGGAGTGGTGCTGGATCGTTGACGCCAATCCGCAGCCATTCACCAACCTGCGCCAGACCCGGGTAGTGCGCGGCGGCGACTGGAGCGCTCTGTCGCCGGACGACGCCAAGCTGAAGATTGCCACCACCCGAATCCTCCGGCTCAGGCTTGCCGGGCTCACAGCAGGGGCAGTTGGCGCGGATTTCCTTCGCCGTCGCATCGCCCCTCTGCAGAAGAGGGGGAGGCCCGCCTGGCTGTTTGGCGGCCCGGCGGATATCATGAGGCTGCGTCCAGGCCTCAACTTCAACTTCACGGTTCTGGAGCTTGATGGGATGCTGAGGGAGCTGTTCAAGCATGAAGCCAACCATCCAGAGTGGTTCAAGCTGCCGCAGGGCGTCATCCCGTTGTGCAACAACTCCCAGCGCGATCGCATCTGCGCAATGATGCCAGAGTGCGACTCGCACGGGATAAGCGCAACTTGGATGGAGCCCGCCGACGACGTCGTGCGGCAATTCTTCGATGGATTGACGGAGGTAGCAGTCAACTCCGACGAGCAGAGACTCCTCACCCGCGACACCACCGACGACGAGATGCGGTACATCGCCACCAGGGCTGAAGAGGCGGCGGCAGCCGCCGCCGCGGGCGAGTTTGGCTTCACGTTCGAGGAGGCGGAGGCGGCCGAGGCGGCAAGTCTTGCCGACCGGGAAGACCTTGCCGGAGAGGTTGTTGGCGAGGGGGAGCCCGAGGCCGAAGCGAGCGAGCCCGCCGGGGGCGCGAGCGGCCAGCCGTCCTCGAGCAGCTTGCCGCAGGCGGATCCCCCAGCGCAGCCCCAATTCCAACCAAGAAGGCGCCTCCGTCAAGTTGGAGATCCAGCAGGGCGGCAAGCAGGCCAACAGCCACAGCATCGTGGGACGCGCTGCACCGCGGCAAGTACGGTTGCCGCAGGAGCATCTCAGGCCGTGCCGGCAACTGAGGCGGGGTCTTCCCGGGCTGCCACACCCGATCCTGCCGCAGCTCCCGGCATACGTCCAAGGGAGCCCACTCCTCTGCCTCGCCGCGCAGAAAGGGTACCAGACTTCAACCTCTCTGCGCTGAGCTCCGACGAGGAGGAAGAAGAGGAGGAGGAGTAAGGCTTTCTTCTCACTGTACTTGTATTTCTTCAATCTTTGTTGTTGCTTGTTTTGCATCTGATTTTCTTCTCTCTGAATCCCTGTTCTATTTCAGGACTCTGGCCGAGAGAGCAGCGAAGAGGGCCAAGGTCCCCGTGGTTGTCATCGAGGACGATCCTGTTGTGACGGCAGAAGACACGTCCGAGACCACCTTGACGGACCCGGTTCCTTCTCCTCGCAGCAGCCCCCAGCACAGCCCCCAGCGTAAGTGTTTGGTTCACTTCCTGTTGTGGGGCGCGCATGGGTGCTTCTTCTTTTGCTGACATCTTGATTGCTGATTCATTCGTGTAGGAGCAGAGCAGGCCCATCAGGGGCAATCAGAAACCGCCCTGGAGGTGCTGTCTGCTTTGACTACACCGCCAAGGGGCGATTCCCCGACAAGGGAGCGCTCCCCGGCAAGGGAGAGGTCCCCGGCAAGGGACGGAACTAGTGAGCCCTTGGTAGAGGAGCCCGTGGTCACAGAGCCCAGCACAGGTAACCTTCCTTGTTGGAAATCTTCCCTTGGGTTCTTCTTCTGATCTTCTTTCTTGTTTTTTGGATATTTGCTTGACTTTTCCTTCCTCTTCCTATCCTCAGATCCCCCTCTCGCAGACTCGATGGAGATCGAGGCCACCTGCGAGGAAGGCGCACGCGGCAGCACTGAAGATGCCGCCGCTGGCGAGGAAGAGGCCGGCGCTGATGAACCCGCCGACGAGGAAGCCGCCAAGGCTGCTGGCGCAGGAGCCGGCGAGGGGTCCGGCGATCGTACTGACGACCCGGAGGGCGCAGGAGCGCAAGGCGCTGCACCGTCCGCCGACCCCTCCGCCGCTGATGCAGCGCTGGGCTCCGAGGAGCCCCAGCCAGGCGCATACTTGAAGGCCGGCGAGGGCGTATACATCAAGCTTCCCTGGGCATCGAGCTCCAGGGCGCCGGTTGAATGAGAAGAGTTTGATGGAGAAGTACTCGCCTCTGCTGGGCTAGCAGTGGTTGACGCGCCAAGCAGCAGCAGCGGCGAGTCCGAAGAGGAGCAGTTGCTCCGAAAGCTGGTGTCACTCTACCGCGCCCGGCAAGCGAAGCTTGAGTCCCGGGAAGCGCTTGTCGCGCGGGCGGGAGTTGACATAGAGAAGCATGCGGAGGAGCTCAAGAGCCGCAACCAGGAGGCCCTTCGATCCATTGCGGAGGAAAGGGCGCAACTTGACGAGGCGAAGAAGGCGTTCATCCTGGAGAAGGCTGAAGCCGAGGAGTAGCAGAGGCTCGCCGCCGAGGAGCTGTCCAGGCAGGAAGGCGAATTGACACAGAAGAAGGTCAATCTGGACAGCCACGAGGAGGAGTTCGAGGTCCGGGAGCAATCACTTGGCGGGGCACTCAAAGAGGCGAAGGATGCCGCCGCGGCTGCTGAGGCCGCCAAGAAGGAGTTAGAGGTGAAGGTGATGCAGCTGGAGGCGGACATGAAAGGGAAGAATGAAGAGCTTGCCGCGCTCCAGCGCGAACGCGAGAAGGATGCACTTGCCCATGGCGATCTGCAAGTTCAACTCGCCGAGAAGATCAAGGAGCTGAACGCCGCCAAGGACTCGAGCGCTGATCTGGAGCTGAAGCTGGCCACCTTGACGGAGACGTTGAACGCCGCCAAGAGGCGAGAGGATGACTTGAATAAAGAGGTCAAGGGCAACGAGGAGCTGCTGACGAGGGCCGCCGAGACTCAGAACACCTTCAAGGCCACGGTGGAGCTCTGGATGGAGGGCCTCGTCAACATTGCTGCATCCATCGACGAGGAGTTGGCGGAGCTGGACTTGGCGGGCTTCGGGTACTCCACCGACGAGAACCTCCAGCCCAGCGCCAAGCTTACTCTTTTCTTCAAGGGCGTGGTGACGGCCCTCCAGCAACTCCGGGAAAGGATCCCAAAGAAGCTGGCGGATGAGTCGCGCGCAATCTGCGCCAAGGTCTTGGAGAAGGTGTTGGTCAAGATAGTCTTCCGCAACCCGGGCCTCGACCTCACCCGCGTCCTCAAGAAGCTGCCGGCGGGTGCTGATCTTGAAGAACTCAAAGCCATTGTCGCACCCATCGTGGACAAGGTGAATGAGGTCAGGAGGGTTGACGGGGAGCGCGTGGATTAGGCCATCCTTCTTCTCCTTTCCTTGTCGCTGTTTATTCAAGTCATGAGAACAATTTAGTCAGTGCCGCAACAAGCTATTTTTGTAATATAACTCTATTCTGGGCACTATCTGCTATGTTACTTCCTTTACTTGATTGCATCCCTTGTATGTTTTTGACCTACGCTTTTAGGGAACTTGCCGGCGCAAGCACACTTGCCGCGAGCGCTGAGTGCGAAACATCAGTAGCCTGCTGGCGGTGTTGCCTCCGGCAAGAAACCTTGTCGGGACTAGTCGCAGCACACTTTCATAGTTGAGCGGACTCGAAACAAAGTAAGGGCGCAACTTAGCCACGAGCCGGTTCCTCCGCTCACAGGTTTTCCATACAAGGCATGGTCGTTCAAGGAATATAACTTAAAAATTTAAAACTGACTATGCTCAAACTTTGGCAACTTAGCTTTTCTGTCGTCTGTGTCCCGGCAAGGCTAGACTCCTTTGAACGACGCCTGGTCGACACCCTTATCCTCTCCTCCCCCCCCCCCGTGAACTTGTGGGCGAAGGAACCTTCTTTTTGAGAAAAAGAAAGAAGAGAAAATAATGGTATGGGGCCTTAAGGCTTGTTATTGCTTACCGGGGGCAAGTGCTGCACAAAGTGTCAGATAAAACATGCAAAAAAGAAAGAATGCATGAAATTTGACAAGATGTGTGAAGCACACATGAACTTTATTTATGCACGGGATCTGCGCCCGGCTTTGTACAAAGGGTTACATGCAACAGCGGCAAGGCTTGTACAAAAGGTGGTTGCCAAAACAGATTCCAGCAACCGCGCCTTATGGGTAAAACTTGCGAAGATGCTCTATGTTCCAGGAATTGCTCACCGGAAAGCCATCTTCGGTCTCAAGGTGGACAGCGCCGGGCCTAGTGACTCGTTTCACCCGATAAGGGCCTTCCCACTTCGGCGTCAACTTGTTGGAATTCTTGGCGGATTGAACGCGCCGAAGAACAAGGTCGCCATCCTCGAAGCTTCTGGCGTTAACTTTGCGGCTATGGTAGCGGCGCAAAGCTTGCTGGTAGCGAGCAGCTCTTACAGCAGCCTGAAGACGATCTTCCTCGAGGAGCAGCGCATCATCTTGCCGCAGCTGCTCTTGCTCAAGCTCATCATAAGCGAGCACTCGAGGCGATCCGTATACGAGTTCCGTGGGGAGAACTGATTCTGCTCCATAGACAAGAGCAAAAGGTGTCTGGCCAGTGGCTCGATTTGGCATCGTCCTGATCGACCAAAGAACCACCGACAGCTCCTCGATCCAATTTCTTCCGCACTTGCGCAGCCTGTCGAAAGTTCTGGTCTTGAGCCCGCGCAGCACTTCAGCGTTTGCCCTCTCCGCTTGACCGTTGCTTCTCGGGTGAGCAACAGAAACGAAGCAGATCTTGGTGCCAAGATCTTGGACGTACTGCATGAAGGTGCGGCTCGTGAATTGTGTGCCATTGTCGGTGATGACCCTGTTAGGGACTCCGAAACGGCAAACAATTGACCTGAAGAACTTGACTGCTGACTGTGTTGTCACCTTCCTCACTGCTTCCACCTCAGGCCACTTTGTGAACTTGTCGATTGCAACGTACAAGTACTCAAAGCCCCCGACAGCTCGGGGAAAGGGGCCGAGGATGTCGAGCCCCCAGACCGAAAATGGCCAGGATAAAGGGATTGTTTGGAGAGCTTGAGCTGGTTGATGTATCTGCTTGGAGTGGAACTGGCACGCTTCACACTTGGTTACTTGTGCAGTTGCATCCTGGAGGGCTGTCGACCAGAAGAAACCTTGCCGGAAGGCTTTGCCGGCAAGTGCTCTTGCGCCAATGTGGTGACCACATATGCCTCCATGTATCTCCGCCAACAGCTCCTGTCCATCTTCCCGGGAAATGCACTTCAATTTCACTCCGTTGAATCTTCTTCTGTACAGTATGTCGTCGACAAACTGGTACATACTTGATTGCCGGGCTACTCTCTCTGCTTCTTCTTGCTCTTCGGGAAGTTCTCCTATCTGAAGGAAATGGACGATCTGCTGTGCCCATGCCGGAGCTTGTGGCTCAACGACAAGGACTAAAGGCGCAAATGCTACTGCGGGAACATCTGCTTCCACGGCCAGAATCTGTGATTCAGTCGGAGCATGATGCTCCCCGGCAAGCGTGTCGGGACACAGCATGTCGGGAGCGTCTGCTTCAACGAAACAAACCCTGGCGCTTGTCGGAGCAGACTGCCCCTCAGCACTCTTTGTGTTGATCTTGGGGACCTTCTTGACGGCGGCTTCGGGGAGCTCTGCCGGAAAGTAGTCGCCAGTAACCAACTTCCTCTTCTTGCTCTGTCCAGTTGACGGTGTTACAGATGATTGAGTCAGCTTGAGCACAAAAATTCCTGGTTCCACAGGTAACTTGAGTGCGGCGCACTTTGACAGGCCGTCTGCAATGTCGTTTTGAGCTCTTGGAACGTGTTCCATCTGCAGGCCATCAAAATGTTCTTCTAGCTTCCTCACTTCATCAATGTATGCTTCCATCAACGGACTCTGATAATCTTTGTTTACTTGACGGACGACAACCTGTGAGTCACCCCTGACAATAAGCTTCCTGATCCCAAGGTCTACCGCGATCCTGAGTCCGACAAGCAAGCCTTCATACTCTGCAGTATTGTTTGTTGCTTGCTCCTTGGGAAAGTGCATTTGGACCACGTACTTGAGGTGCTCTCCGGTGGGTGCGACGAGTAGTATGCCCGCACCGGCGCCTTGCAGCGAGAAGGCACCATCAAAGTACATGATCCATTCTTTGCTTGCTTCCTTGACGGGGATGCTCCTCTCCGGAGTTTCTTCATCAGGTGTTGGCGTCCATTCTGCTATGAATTCTACCAATGCTCGGCTCTGAATAGTTGAAGTACTTTCAAACTTGAGGCCAAAGCATGACAATTCCAGTGCCCACTCGACAATCCTGCCTGTTGCCTCTGGATTCTGCAATATCCTCTTCAACGGAAAGCGAGTGACCACTGTGATTTCATGTGCTTGAAAGTAATGGCGCAGCTTCCTCGAGGCCATGAGAAGTCCGAAAAGCAACTTCTGCACACCAGAGTACCTTGATCTAGCCCCCTGCAGAAGGGAACTGACAAAGTAAACTGGGCGCTGCACCATCTTCTTCTATTTCTCTTCTTGTGGCTGCGCAGATCCATCCTTGTCGGGACCAGAGCTTGTCGGGGAAGCCCCCTGCTTGTCGCTGGATTCGCTTGCCGCGGTCGCTGGCTCATCATCCGCTTCCCTCTCTGCTACTAACATAGCACTAACCACTTGATTGGTTGCCGCCAGATATAGCAGCAACTTCTCTTGTGGCTTAGGTGCGACAACTATTGGAGTGGAGGATAGGTATCTCTTCAAGTCCTGCAGCGCAGCCTCCGCTTCCGGAGTCCATTTCATTGGACCTGCCTTTTTCAAAATTTTGAAAAATGGCAGGGCGCGCTCAGCAGACTTAGAGATGAACCTACTGATAGCAGCAACGCAGCCGGCAAGCCTTCGTACGTCCTTGACTCGCTTCGGTGCTTCGATTTGCTCGATGGTCTTGATCTTGTCGGGATTGGCTTCAATCCCCCGCTGCGACACAAAGAATCCGAGAAGCTTGCCAGAAGGGATTCCAAACACGCACTTCTCGGGATTCAACTTGAGATTGATCTTGCGCAGATTTGCAAAAGTCTCGTCCAAATCTTCGATCAGAGTTTCTTTGTCCTTGCTCTTGACCACTATGTCATCCATGTAAGCTTCTACATTTCTGTGCAGCTGTGGCTCAAAAGGATGACTGACTACTCTTGCAAATGTTGAACCAGCATTCTTTAGTCCGAAAGGCATCCGTACAAAGCAGTACGTGCCACATGGAGTAATGAATGCGGTTTTCTCTTCATCCTCTTCAGCCATGAAGATCTGATGATATCCTGAGTATGCATCAAGGAATGAAAGCAGATCACATCCTGCCGTGGAGTCGACAATCTGGTCAATGCGCGACAAGGGAAATTGATCCTTGGGACAAGCTTTATTAACATCAGTGAAGTCAATACAAAGCCTCCACCTCCCGTTTGCTTTGCGCACGACTACTGGATTGGCTAACCACGTTGGATGGAGCACTCCTCGGACCAGGCCTGCTGCTTCCAATTTCTTGATCTCTTCAGCAATGAACTCTTGGCGTTCTACTGCTTGCTTCCTGACTCTCTACTTGACGGGCCGCGCGTGAGGGCAGACGGCAAGGTGGTGCTCAATTACTTTCCTGGGAACACCGGGGATGTCAGATGGTTGCCATGCAAACACATCGACATTTACCCGCAGGAAAGCAACGAGTGCGCTTTCCTATTTAGGGTCAAGCGTGGCACTAATGGTGAAGGTACCACCAGTACCGTCCTCCTTGGCGCCCACTTTCTTGGTCTCCGGTGAAAGCTGTCTTTGCCTTCTTGCACTTGCCGGTGGAGCTCGATGGTGCGTCCTCGACGGTAGCGCAGCACTCCGAAGAGGTGCGCTTGCCGGAGTGGGCATCAGAGCTACTCTTGCCGGACTTGGTCTTCTTCTTCCCCCTGGGAGCTTCAGCGGCAAGTGGTTTGCGTTCTGCTGCGGCTGCTGCTTCCCGGTAGATCTTGTCGGTACAGATAAGTGCATCTTTCTTGTCGCCATGGACAGAAATTACACTTATCGGACCAGGGATCTTGAGCACGTTGTAGGCGTAGTGAGAGGCTGCCATGAACTTGGCAAGCGCTGGACGGCCAAGTATCCCATTGTAGGGCAATGGGAAATCAGCAACGTCAAATGTAACTCTCTCTGTCCTGAAATTCAGCTCGCTGCCAAATGTCACTGGCAGCGTGATCTTCCCCTTCGGCTTGCTCCTTCCTGGGTTGATTCCTTGGAAAGTACCAGTCTCTTCGAGCTCGCTGTCGGGGATCTGGAGCTTCTTGAGCACTGCGGAGGAGATCAGATTTAGGCCGGCCCTGCCGTCAACCAACATCTTTGTAACCTTGAGGTTTCGGATGGTTGGCGAAACCAACATCGGCAAGCACCCGACCGCAGTGATGCGATCAGGGTGATCCTCAACATCAAAGATGATGGGCGTGCTGGACCACTTCAAGGGCTTGCGCGACTCAACGGACGGTTCTGCTGCGTTCACTTCCCGCACCCATTGTTTGAGTTGGCGGTGCGAGGTGTGCAGAGAAGCACCGCCGTCGACGCACAACACCTCTGTTGCCTTCTGGAACTCCTGCTCGTCAGTCTCATCCTCCTCCATCTCATCATCTTCATCTTCGTCTTCGCCTTTGTCGCGGCCACGGGGAGGCCTATCTCCTTGGCGCTGCTTGGCCTTGCCGCGATGCCCTCCCCGGGCGGGACGCTTCTTGCTGGATCCTCCGCCACCTTCCTAGGCCTTCTCCTTGTCGCGGCGCTCTTATTCAGCTTTCTGTAGCTCAACAAGCTGCTCAACCTTCTTGCAGACCTGGAGGTCATGGCCCTTGGTGCGGTGGATCTTGCAGTACTGCTTGCCGGAGCCGTCCTGCTTGTCAGCGGCCACTACAGCCTCGCCGGAGTCACCAGCTTTGGCCTTGTCGGCGCCGCCTCCGTTGCCGGACTACTCAACCACTAGCACATCCTTAGCCTTCCTCTTTCTGTTATTCCGCCTCCGGTTCTTCTTTGCCGGAGGGGCGTCGTCACTGTCAGATCCTTCTGCTCCTGCGTTCTCTCCGGGGAGTTTCCTCCCCTCTTCAGCCCGCGCACACTTGTCGGCCAGAGCATATAGCTCGCTGACATCTCTGATTTTGCACATCGCCATCTCCTCCCTCATCCTGCGGTTATGCACGTTCTGATGGAATGCGCTAATAACTGCGGCAGGGTGGACGTCTGGGATGTTGCGCTGCACCTGACTGAATCTCTGTATATACTTGCGCAGGGGTTCTCCTTCCTTCTGGGCGAGCAGATGAAGGTCGCTCTCCTGGCCATGGGGTTTGTGGCCGCCTGTGAAGGCGCCGACAAACTGATGGCACAGGTCCGCCCACGAAGAGATGGAGTTGTCCGGCAAGTGCATGAGCCAAGATCTGACGTTGGGCTTGAGCACCAGCGGGAAGTAGTTGGCGAGGATCTTCTCGTCGCGCCCCCCGGCAGCCTGCACCGCGATGGTGTAGACGCTGAGGAACTCTGACGGATGTATCCTGCCATCGTACTTCTCGGGCACGTCTGGCTTGAAGTTCTTGGTACTGGGCCACTGGACCTGCCGCAGCTCACGGGTGAACGCAGGGCAACCTACCACGTACGGCAAGTCGCCTGGTTCCCCTGGCGCATGCATATCGACAGTGGGCCCAGCGCGCTGGTCAGATTGACGCCGCGCTTCTCTTTGACGCTCGATGCGAGTGCGAGCGTCTTCGTGTCGCCGTTCTTGGAGAACTTGGCGTTGATCGCGGCTAGCACGCGGGTCCGACGACGCGGTGGAGTCGGTGTCGAGGTTGGCCCGGCGAGTCGGCGACCTTGGCCTTCGGGGCGGGGAGTGCACGGTGGTGGCACCCCCAGCGGTCTTGTCGGCGTCGGCTTGCGCTGTTGGCGTCGGCGTCGGCGTCGGCCTGCTCGGTTGCCGGGGCTTGTCGCTGTTGGCGAAGCCGATGAGGCTCTGAATGGCGGCCCTCCAGTCGTCGATCTTGACTGGCGCTGGAGGGTAATCTAGAAGCAGCTGGGCTCGGGCCAGCGCTTCCTCTGGAGTGTTGGGTGGCGGTGGCGAGCGACGCGAGCTGCGGATATGCTCAAACTTCTAACAGTGTTAGAAGGAGCGACATCTCGTCCAGGCAACCGCACTGCGCTCGTGGCAGCGTGTTGATGCATACGTTGGCCTTGAGCGTCCCGCGACCCACCAGCTTCGCCTTGTTCCAACGCGAGCACGGTGCTAGGAGCACCGTGGCGTTGTCGATCCTGCACCTCCTGGGAAGGGTGCCGTGGATGTACAGACGCTGAACCTTGCGGGGCCTTGTCCTTGGACCGGGTGACGATGTGAGTCCCCCCGCCGGCGCCCGCTCCTCCGCCGGCGTCCACCCCACCGCCCGTTTGCTCCGGTGGCGGTAGGATAGTCGTAGACGGAGCGGCCACCTCCTAAGTCTTCTTCTTCGGTGGCATGTCGATGAAGATGTTGATGTAGCGCGCGCAGACGCCGGATCAGATACGCACGACCTCGATGCGCCCCTACCTGGCGCGCCAAAGATGTCGTGGGAAACAAACACCTATGGGGCAGGGCCCCTTTTCGGTCCGGCAAGGGAGCGGAGGGCGCACGAAGAGCAGATCGAGGCGATGCACGCGGGGGATTTTACCCAGCTTCGGAGCTCTCCGGAGAGATAAAACTCCTACTGCTGCTTTGTGTTTCTATTCTGTTCTTGCTTGAAAGCGTGGGTGTGTTGTAGTTTCGAATGAGTCGAACCCCTTCAACGTGCGCATGGGCCTCCTTTTTATAGTCTAAAGGGGTCACCGACAGGAGGCAGCATAGAGAGAGGGGTAAAAAAGTAAAAACGGGGGTTGGTACAACCGCTATCAACAGTGCCCCCTACCTAACTCTGACGGCAGGGGACAAGGGCATTTAATGCCCATCTGGTCGCTCAAACAGTGTAGGAAACGACCGTTAGGGGCACCACCGATCGTCACGATGGCCTCCTTGTCATCTTCACTTGCCACCTCGCAACGCTTGGCTGCACAGCTACCCGCCACGTGCACCAGGAGCGATCCTGCGGCGACACGTCGTCGGATGTGCTGGAGCGTGGGCGTAGAGTGGTGGCTTCGCCGCGGCAAGTGCCTTGCCGCGGTCGCTGTCTCGTCGCACCCGCAAGCTTGCCGCTCGCTGGGTCTTGGTTAGCCTTCCCGGCAAGCTCCCCTAGCCGGGGTCTTGTCCTTCCCGGCAAGCTCCTCTTGCCGGGACTCTGTCTTCTCAGCTAACACTTTGTTCTTGAATGGCAGTAATAGGAATAATGAAGGATCTTGGCGGACGCCCGGCAAGCCTTCCCGCGGGGCGCTGCGACTGCCCGTGCACAAGTTCGAGATACTAAGGTACCCCTACTTTAGTACACCGACACATGTGCTAGTCTGCTTAGCTTATACTCCTGTAAACGTGACATTATACCTGTTAATGTGACATGCCTTCCTGTATTTAGTACATAGTACATCTATCTATTAAGCATGTCCTTACATAAAACTATTATGTTTTTTTATCCCGCATCAATCAATATGACGAGACACCTTTAGTATATGCAATGCGATATTAGTTGCATCTTTCATATGATTTATAGCATGCGCTGCTTCTAATTTGTTGAAATTCCATTTATGATGGGATGCTTTTAACTTGGCAGAGTCATATTGGTTGCATCTTTCATGTGGTGTCCAGCTTGCATTTCTTCTTATTTGATGGAATGGTTTCTTCTTAGTTTACACAAACAGTTGTGAACATGCCATGCCGTCCTGTTTTTCGTACATATTCCATCCTGGTATCATGTGTTTGCCTTACATCAAAGTAGTGATTGTCAGTATCATGCATGAATGAGTTCTGAAGAGAGAATTTTATTGCTTTTTCTTGTCGGTTTTACTTGACAATTCAAAATCAATAAAGCGGAAGGAAGTTAGCAAGGCAGCGGATAAAGGTGCTCCTTCCAAACGGAGGGCCTCTACAGTTTCTACTCCTCCACACCCCCAAGATAATTTCCAAGACAACACATGCATAGACACTCAACAAAGCTGTGTTTATGATGAGCACGTCTCCCCTAGTGCAGCATCACTGGTGCTCCCTCTAACTTGGCACTGTTATATGTGGTTGCATGTTATGTGTGATGTCTAGCTTGTATTGCTTCTAATTTTGTTGAATTCCATCTGCTTACTTTACACATTATACTTGAATAAGACACGTGTTCCTGTTTCTAGAACATACAATATCTGTCTATCGCACCATGCTCTTACATCAAATTACTACTGTTGTGTAACCTGCAACAATCACTTATCATAAGACACGTTTGACTTTGGAGTGTGATATAGGTTACATCTCACATTCTTTTCTAGCTTGTACTACTAATTTGTTGAAATGGCACTTATGACGAGACAGTTTTAACTTGGTAGAGTGATATTCGTTGCATCTTTCATATGGTGTCTAGCTTTCATTGCTTCTAATTTGTTGAAATGCCTTCTCCTTAGTTTACACATCATAAGCTGTGAATATGCAATGCTGTGAATATGCAATGGCACTAATGACGAGAGATCTCTAACATGGTAGTATGATGTAGTTTGCATCTTGCATATGATTTATTTCTTGTACTGCTTCACATTTGTTTAAACGCCATTTATGCTGAGACACTGTTAACTTGGCAGAGCAATATTTGTAGCATCTTTCATATGGTGTCTACCTTCCATTGCATTGCTTCTAATTTGGTGAAATGTCTTCTTCTTAGTTTACACATCATAGTTCTGGTTATCTCTTCCGTCCTGTTTTTCATACATCTTACATCCTCCTATCATGTGGTTGTCTAACATCAAAGTTCAGTTCGTCTGCATCACGCATAAATTTGTTCTAAAGAACTAAATTGTTATTCGTTTTTCTTGTCGGCTTGACTTAACATGGCATAGAGAAAGAGGAAGAAACACAGAATGGCATGGAATGAGAAGTAGATGAATCCTGCAGATTCTACTGGTACTGATGGTGCAATAGAAGGTGAAAGTCCAGCGGAAAATTCTACAAACACGGCATCCCATGCTACACGAGCTGCAAAAAAGCCAAACAGAAACAAATAGCTGCCACCAAACAAGAAGAGACAACCCTAGTTCTTGCAACACCTACCACAGTACTACCAGCTGCATGACATACTCGTGCGTCAACTGAGCTAGCAGCACGTTCCCAAGCTCCCTTGCCACCTGACACTACTTCTCAAGCACTCTTGACACAAGATGAGTTGGCAATATCATATGAACCTTGTGAGCTTCAACAGCAAGAAGGTAGTTGCTGGAGTCAAGTTACAGTTGCATGCTTCTTTATATGTAGTCTCACAGTTTGATGTACACTAACACTTCCTATGTTCGTTGTTGGACTAGCACCTAGGCGCAAGAGGAAACAAACATTAGGGATAATGCTCGATAGGTTACCTAAATCTAGAGGAGGAACAATGGAGATCCGTTGAGGCAGGTTTAAAAAGGCCATGTGATGCTACAGAGTCAGCCAAGTTAGTATTAGAGGCAGCGGTTGCCATTAGGTGTCATGTACGTATGCTCCCAACATGGATTCAGTACAGGAATGACAAAGACGAAACCCAGTTAAACACCTTCCTCGACCATTTATCTGTAATTATGGTTATGTATGGAAATTAGTAATACCGTCTTGCTCTGTCCCATACTTTCTAGATTGTCGATAATGAGACTCCCATAATTTTCAATAGATGAGGTTCAAGTTGGATAGCCAAGATGATGCAACCAGACAAGCTTGCACCCATGTTTTCAAGTCTGCTCTGCGACAGTATCGGTATAACTTGAGGAAAACTCACTTTGAAGGCAAGGCTAACAGTGAACTTTCCCAAACATCTCCAGTGAAAAATATATCGGATGAAGACTCAAGGGGCCTTGTTAAACACTGATCTGATCCGAAGTATCAGGTACATTATATATATGTGATCAGATCACATGTTGAAGTCCTATTGACGCATGTGCCACACAAATCTATCTTCTTGTAGATGAACTGTTCAAAGAACAAGGCCAACCATATGAAAGTGAAATTCCAATAGACGACAGGATCTCGTAGCTATATTGCACACTGCGAGGCTCTTGTAATTAGCTGCTATTTCACTCTTTTCGCTGTACCATATTATTAGATCTATATTGACTTGTTCGAAATGCAGAGAAAAGCCCGCACGGACCAAAAAGTACCTGAACCAAATGTTGTGGAAATCTTCAAGGACTGTCACACCAGCAAGAAGAAGGGCATGACTACACCAGTCAAAGCCATTGTTGTAAGTTCTTAATCCTCATGCCTTTTAACTACTACTTACTTTGACTTGTGCCTTGAACTGCATGGTTTGCAGCCAATGTCTATTACTCTTTTCAATTTTATACACAATTGTCTTAGCGTATCATTGCACCTTACAAGGTTTAAAAGGGAGGAGTGATGTTCCTTTGATCTTGACCCGTAATCTAGTTCTATGCTGGACTTGCCCACACAATGTTACAATTGCATGTTTGTCTGTTCTCAGTTGTTTTGTGATATTAATGTTGTCATACTATGCTTACCGTATTATAAACTTCATCTCTTTATCCTTAGCCCTCAATACAATGTGAAGAAATAGACAATACATTAGCGATGGTACATGGTCATATGTTTGGAACCTGGTTTTATTATGTACTTTGCAATAAAATACAACTAATATTTTACATGGGTTCACCAGAATAAGTTCTGTATATAGACCAAAGCTATTTTGTTTGGTTTAGCTGCCTCCTTAATATCTTCTGTTTTGGTACTACTAGTGTAAAACCTCAAATTTTCAGCGAGCTATGGAAAAAATGGTGGAACCGCCACCTTCTAAAGGTGGCGAGGCAACTATAACCGCAATGTCAGCTCTTGCTGCAGTGGGTCAGTACCTGTCCACTAACAGTGCAAAAAGCACGTTCCTGCGTAATACTGGGTTGGTTGTTAAGGCAATATCGTCCAAACTGCCTCATGATCAAGATATGCAAGCTCAAAGCAATGTTGTATCTGCGCTTCAGACACAAGTCCGTTCCCTAACAGAGGCCCTTTGTGAAACAAGGAGAAACATTGCTCAATGTCGTCAAGATATGCATGGTTTTGAAACCAGACTATCAGACATTTGCTATTTTGTTCAGGAGCCTAGGGGAAATGAAGGCAAGGGTTATGGTTCTCCATCGGACAATACAGCATGAAAACATAACACTCAGGTCAAATGAACCGAGCTTCTGAACTTCTGGTGGTGCATTTATCTGCTAGACTGTTAAGTTTTATGCCAACCTTCCTTTTGTTATATAGTTGTAATTTGTTTTGGTGCGATACAAAATTTATTCTTAACGTGCAGCCACCGGCTGAAGAAAACAGCAAGCCATTTTTGTATAGTGTAGGGTGTTCCCTATATTTGCACTGGTGGCGATCTTTGATGCCGACTAGATGTAATATGTGCAATCGCCTTAATAGCCTAGCGTTAGTTTCGGCCTTATTTATTTCCTAGTCTTCTTTTTCCCTGGTTTGCTAGTGGCCGCAACTACCCACGGGCCATATACGGGCCGTAGGATCCATGGGTCTCCTCGATAAATGGGCCTATAATCGTGGGCCTCGGGCTGTCGATAAATGGGCCTGTAATCGGTGGGCCTCAGGCCGTCGAATAAACGGGTCTACATGGGCCGTAATCGAGCGTAATTGGTATCGGCCCAGCACGTTAACGGGCCTTTAACAGGCCGTAGGACTGCAAAAGCTTAATTCTGTCACAGGTATAAAGGGTCGTTAATGGGCCAGAATATAGGACATGCTGGCCAGAAATGAGCCGACTCTTGCCATGGGCCGAATTTGGCCCATTAGGGTAACAGGCCAGTAACAGGCCGACTCTTACCATGGGCCAAATTTGGCCCATTTGGGGAACATGCCAGTAACGGGACGACTCTTGCCATGGGCCGAATTTGGCCCACTAGGGGAACAGGCCAGTAATGGGCCGGAAGTAATCGAGGGCCGAAAAGGAGCCCAAGAACGTATGGGCCATCAATAGACCGAAAGCTAACACGGGCTGGAAACGGCCCATGTAAATCACTGGCCGTTAATGGGTACAAAGAAAATTACTATTCATTATGGGCTAGAGTCACCGTGGGCCTGTAAAGGGCCGAAAGATAAGAAGGCCTCATATGGGCCGAAAGACGTCGTGGGCCATACATGGGCCAAAAGTGAAATGGGCTGGTGTTATATTCGACAACCCACATGACGTTGTTGGGCCGATTTCCTTTAGTGCCTAATGGGCCGTAAAATGGGCTATTTGCGAGGAGACCGTTAACAGGCTTTTCATGGGCCAGCCCGTTAACTTTTGACCAAGTCAAACGGGCCGGCTTTGTAAGCTAAATGGGCCAGTGGTGGGCCGTGGCACATGTCGACATATCATAGGCGCCTATCTGACCCACTGACGAGCTGACATGTGTTCCGCCCGGCCAATAAGAATTTTACACGTGGAAATTTCCCATTGGTCGGGGCTATTAATGGGTTATCGGATCCAAAACCCGACCCGATAGCTTAACGGTGTTCCGTTACGGTGGATGCCACGTGTCGGTCACCCTTGACGAAAGCACTTCTGTGACGCGCGATTCATCGTCATGGAAGTGGACACTTCTGTGATGATAATTTTGGTAATGTCATGGAACACTTCTACGACAGCACATGTATGACTATCTTGATTCTGTCATAAATCGTCATGGATGTACATGCATGATAGAAAACGCGACCTACTGTGACAAACACGTATCATCACAGAAGTGTAATTTTTTTGTAGTGCCACTAGTGAAACCTATGGCCCCCGGGTCTCTGTTTGTAACAGCCTGGATTTTGGCCCCTTTCTTTTTCTTTTGATTTATTTGGTTTCTGCCCTGTTTTTCTTTTTGGAGTGGTTGTGTGGCCTTGTCACCTGGGAAATCATCCTCATTCCCCCTCCCAAGTGGCTCATCATCCTCAAATCCTTGCCAAGATCATGTCACTTCACTCCTTGACCAAACCCTAAACTCTTTTTCTATGGAAAATTCCTTAAAGGACTAACCCTATCCGCCCTAGGTAGTAAAGCAACCCATATTTCTATCCTTCCAAAAATCCCCAATTAATTCTCATAATTCCTTTGGGTCATATATAGCTCAAATATGCCCAAACATTGTCTTGGCCAGTTCAAAAATAATTCCCCAATATTCCTTTTTTTATTCTGTCCCGAATGGCACTTTGTAAAGAAAGTTTCATTTATATTTCTCCTAGTGGCTCCCAACCATTTTGGGCATGTTTGTATGTCCAAATAATTGCCCCATGCACTAGTTCAAATTTATTTGCCTAGCCAATCCTTAGTGAATTTTCAAAGTTTCTTTCAAACAGAAGGCTTTGTGAAGGAAGTGCTAGCTAGGAGTATCCAAATGAATTGAACTTTTGCACACTCCTTAATGTGCTCATATTAACCCCCTCCACCCATTTGCAACCCCATACAATCATCTATGTGAGCGCTGGAGCAAATCTTTGATTCTAGCCATATTTTCAGGTTTTGAAGCAAGTGCATTTTATATTGCTTCAAAATCCTGATAAATTACCAGATCATTCCTATACCCATAAAACATCTCTCATACAATTTAGCATTATTTAATTAAGCCATTTGATCACCAAAATTATTCAAAGTTTCTGGACAGAAATGATGTTTGTGAAGCAAGTGCCATTTTGGCTTGTCCATTTGGCATGAGCTTTTTACAGCATCTTCATATGTCCAAATGATAAAGCTTTGCCCAATCATAGCCCAAGTTGACACTCCATGTGAGTGCACCATCATGATCTAGTTTCTGGACCAAAAATGCAGTTGTGAAGCAACTATATTAATTCTGGGTCCATTTCTCCTCAAACTTACCAGGATGAAAGTCTTTCTTTACCTCAACCTCGCACACAACTCCATTGCTCCCAAAACCCTTCCTGTTGATCACCAGTGCTCACCCAAGTTTACTGAAGTAAACTTCAGAGGGTGATTTCTATTTGACCAGAGCCTTTTTCACCAGGTTACCACCACAGCTAAAACCCACCTTGGAAGGACTCCACCGCTGACAAGGTTTAGCACTAAGTTGGAAGCCAGAGTGCGTGCTGTCGGTGGTGACCACGGGAGATGCCGGCCAAAACGGTGGTCTCACCACTGTTGGCAATAGCAGCACTGCTCCGACCGGTTCTGGCTTGTCCCCAACTGTCAAACAGCTTAGCCTCGTCGTCCTCTTCACCCTAGACCCCTCTCCCCCTCAGGCAGCTTCCTCACCGACGCAAACCGTCGTGTGCCCACGAGCCAATAGTGGAATTTGGCTTTGTTCGTCATCGTCTTCTTCCTCCCTGCATCCCTCGACCTCTACTACCCCGTGAGCTTCTGCCTTATGACTCCCCCGTCGCCTTCCCCCAGCTCATGCGCGCGAGCACGTGTCCGTGGCGCCGGACACACGTCCGAGGCGGTCCCAGCGCGTCTCCATCTCCCACTTGGCTATTTAAGCCCACCCCGAGGCCTCTCGACCTCACCACTGGCCTCCTGCACGTCCTCTAGCCGCTCCAAGCCTCTCGCCCGAGCCCCGGAGCTCTACAATCCGCGGTTGGCCACCATGGCCGCCATCTCTATCAAGCTCGATTCCGGCAAGCTAAGCTCCCTTCCTCCTCCATTCCAACCCTAGAGGCCTCCCCTCTACCCACCAAGCCTCCCCATCCCCTCAACTAGTCGCCGGAGTAGCTGGGGCCGTCATCCCCAAGATCGACCGAGCCGCCGTCCGCCACGGTCCCTGGTGCTCTCGCTCCCACCCTCTTCGAGGTCCATTTACTACGGGGATGGGCGCGCCTCCGTCTCATGATCATTTTGGTGGGTTGGGTGCCGCCAGAGGTGGCCGGAGTCGGCCGGACTCGTCGCCGGAGCGCTCGGCCCTGCCTCTGCCGCTGCTCGCCGTCGGGAGGAGAGAGGAAGAAGAGAAGAGAGGAGAGAGAGAAGTGGATAAGGTGGGACCTGCGTGTCAGTGAGACAGAAGCTGGCTCCACGTTGACTAGTCCACGTTGACGTGGATAAGTGGAAGCGTAATTCCCAGAATACGCTTTCTGTTTTTCTGTTTTGGCCCAGCCTGTAAAATAAATTTTTACAAATAGGTCCCCGATAGTAAAACCCTTATATCTTTTTAACCGTAGCTCCAAATGAGGTGATTCCAACGCTCACTTCTTTGTTTCGTCGAGCCACTTATTTTGGTTTCCCTTTCACCATGTTTCGACATTGTGAAAATGACCATTTTGCCCCTGCCCTTATTCAGCCCCCTCCGAGAGAGTGCGTTTTCCGGCGATTATTTCCGCAAGCTTCTTGCACCTTTTCCCGGTGATTTCTTCCACCCCAGGCAAGCCACACCCTCCATTTGCATGATTGAAATGCAGTGACATGGTTTCACTTATTTGAACTTGTTTAAAATATTGCTTTAGCTACGTGACTCTATGCATGGCATTTTCTCGGAGTATTATTTTGATCTTGTTGATGCCATGCTATTGTTTGGATTACTAGGAGTTATGCTTGAAGTTGATAAGTATCATGTTGCCATTGGAGTATTAGTGGCTGGTATTATGATTATTTCCATGATGATATCTGTTAGTATATTTTGGAATATTACTTTGGATATCATGCTACCTTTGGATTATTAGTGGTTAGTATGATCATTTTTAAGATGCTAGCTGATGTTCTGTTGCTTGCAATATTATTTTTGGAGATGATGTTTACATGTGGATCTTAGTTCGATAGCTGGTTCCTGCATATTGGAGTAGTAGTATTACTGTTGTCCGATTCATCATAATAGTAATGTTGTGCTACCCTTGGAGTATTTTGATATGTTATGCTTGGATTATTTGTTGGACATTGCTATGACTTGGATTATAGTCTGATAGTTGATATCGGAGTATCAGCTAGCACAATTATATTTTTGGGGTTAAATTCCTTCATTAAGTTGGTCAGGTGCCGCCGAACCAGGCTTTTTCCAGTGCAACCACATTTGCCGGTATGGGACAGCCCTAATGCGGTCTATTGTCGTGCCTCTCGCCGGTGCCTCCAACTAGGGAAGGTTATGGGCGCACGCTACCCTGATCAGGTAGGGGGACATAAGCCTTGTGTGCACGTAGTTTGATTTTGCGCGCGGGTCCCAGAGTGGATCGTGACCATGACGGTGGTCGTTGTGTCTTGTAGTAGACACGGGGCCACTCATGACTTAGCACATAGGGGAGTGAGTCGGAGTGGTCGGGAGTGTCATGGCAGTAGATCGGTTTTGTCGGAACACCGTTGATCCACCCGAATGGGAGTGTGAGGCCATGGGTTCTGTGGTGTGGGTAAAGTGAGCTACCTCTGCAGAGTGTGTGTTTAATCTATCGATAGCCGCGTCCTCGGTCATGGGCATGGGTTCATACTAGGTCACACCATTCGATCAACACTCGCATGACGGAATGACTTATAGGTGATTTATATGAGCAGTACAGAGTTGTTGTGATCACTGTAAGGATCACGGGCCAAATATTGGTCGTGGTTGTGATCGCCGTAAGGATCACGGCCCAGTTAATGGTCGTGGTTGTCATCACCGTAAGGATCACGGGCCAAATGTTGGTCGCGGTTGTGATCGCCGTAAGGATCACGGGCCAGTTATTGGTCATGGTTGTGATCGCCGTAAGGATCATGGGCTAGTTAATGGTCGTCGTTGTGATCGCCGTAAGGATCACGGTTTGAGGCCAAATATTGGTCGTGGTTGTGATCGCCGTAAGGATCATGGTTTGAGAGATGGTAATTTATCAGCATTGTAGTAGTTTCATATCATGCTTAGGAGTTGCTGTTGTATCATGGTAGCTGTTAATTTAATTAACCTACTTAATGCTATGTTGTTGTCTTGCCTTGATGTTTTTGGTTGTTGTGAGCTTGCAAGTACATTCAATGTACTGACCTGGCGTGTCATGCCAGATTGCAGGTGATGCCGTGATTGCTTGATTGCTTGTCGTGGTTTCCGTTCGTGCGAGCTAGATCTTGTCCCAGCCAGAGTCCCTACAAAGTGGAGTTCACCACCTTCGTCGTTGTTCCGCTGCTAGAAGATTTCCGCTGCTTCGAGTTGTTCTGCTACTAGCATAGAGCAAATGTAGTATCGCAGGCGTAGTGTCGCCATGCTGATGTGAACCTTTGTAACATCAGACCTTTGTATTTATTCTTGTAATAAGAGCTGATTTGTTCTATGTCAAGCAGTGCCGTATTCCAGAGACTTCTCCTCGATCTCTGGGCTAGAATACGGGGCGTTCCGGTTTCTCTGAGCCGGGGTGCCACACTGTTCCATGTTATTGAATCTTTTTTCATCTTACTAGTTTCCGATCTAGTATTTTACAATCTTTTACTTTACGATCTATAAACCAAAAATACCAACAGTATTTACTTTACCGTTTATCTATCTCTTTCAGATCTCACTTTTCTAACCGACCATGAAGGGATTGACAACTCCTTTATCGCGTTGGGTGCAAGTTGTTGATTGTTTGTGCAAGTATTCGGTGACTTGTGTGTTGTCTCCTACTAGATTGATACCTTGGTTCTCAAACGAAGGGAAATACTTACGCTACTTTTTCGCATCACCCTTTCCTCTTCAAGGGAAAATCAATGCATGCTCAAGACGTAGCAATGGTGATGAAGGCTGAGATATGGAGAAAAGAGTTTGGAGCCAGGTCGTGGAAGTCGAGCCTGTAGTAGAACATCACCCTGGAACGAACAGGTGGAGTGGGAAACCCAGTCCCCAGATAAAGTGGGGAATGAACACCACCTGTTTGCCGGCGCAGGCCGTCGGCACGACCAGGTCCTCCTTAGGGGCCTAATGAGCAATGTTGGGGAAAAGGTAGCCAACTCACTTGAGGTCCTCGATATCGTTGTTGGAGACACTTGAGGCCTCCCACCTTCCCCTCACTCCAGATCCGGCCATGATCGGGCATGGGGAAGGGGAATCTTTTGAGGGAAGTTGAGTTGGGATGCAAGTGCTTTGCGGAAGGCTGTGGTGAAAGGAAGAAGAAGGCTGAGGGTACAACTGCGGTTGGTCTCTTCTTATAAGCGGTCATGATACCAAGAGTCCTTTAAACATGCTGCTGGCCTCACCACTTCCCGTTATACTCGTGACATTATGCGCGGGTGGGATACTAGGTATCATTGATTAAATCCCTTGAAAAGTGGAAAACGATCCCCACCTCAATGGGATGTTCCATTGGAGGGGCTGCCTCGAGCCGCGCATCGAAGTTCTCATGTTTATGATAGGTCGTGACCCTTCACCGAAAGTTATCAGTTGAATGAACTGCTTATATTTGGGAGGTTATCCTTCGGACGCCATATGTGGCACGACTGTACATATGAGCCGGATACCCTTTCAAGGCTCAGCTGGAAAAGATTATTTTGAATACACAGGAGGAACTCACCTACAGGCTAGAGACTGGAGATGTAGGGGTTACGAGAAGACTTAAAGTCTAGTTAGAGGCTACTAAGGGAGTCGTAGACTAGGGGGTCCTCGGGATGCCGGTCTATCACACATGGGCCGGACAGTTGGGCCGCACTATGGCCGCTGGTGGACCAAACTATGGAGCAGCATTGTATTCGGACGGGAGATCTTTTGTGCCTTGGTGTGTACTCCCAGTCAAGATGGATGATTCAGCATACCTGTTCCCTTGTTGTAACTGACTATGTGTAACCCTAATACCCCTGGATTATATATAAACCAGGGGACCTAGTCCGTAGAGGCAAGAGAACAATCACAATCCTACTAGTTTAGGGTTTTGTTCATCTGATCTCGTGGTAGATCAACTCTATAATCCCCATACACACAAGCAATATAATCAAGCAGAACGTAGGGTATTACCTCTTAGAGAGGGAACGAACCTGGGTAAATATCATGTCCCACGTCCCTTGTTCCCCACCGATCCAAGATCCACAGTTCGGGACCCCCTACCTGAGATTCGCCGATTTTGACACCGACATTTATACCTCACCCGCAGGCGCAATTGGTGGTGGCTCTTCGTGCCACCCTAGACTGGATGGTTCCTTATCTTGTGTACCGGACTCGAGGCAAGCTCCCTGAGGATCAACTTATTGCTTGTTATATCATCTGCCGCTCTAAGTGTATGACTATTGTCCATGGGGAGTTACTCAAAAGAAGCATCACCGGTGTTTTCCAATGTTGTGTCTCCCCTGATGAGGGTTGTGAGATCCTCAATGAGATCCACTCTGGTGACTTTGGTCCTGATGCCAGATCAACATCCTTGGTCACGAAGGCGTTTCAACACGGTTTTTCTTGGCTTGCAGCTCATGGAGATGCCGAGGATATTGTGCATAGATGCGATGGATGTCAGAAGTTTGCACGTCAGGATCATGTACCGGCTCAAGAACTTTGGATGATTCCCATCACTTGGCCTTTTGTAGTATGGGGGCTTGATATGGTTGGTCCTTTCAAAAGGTCCAAAGACAAGAAAACTCATCTTCTTATGGTTGTTGATAAATTCACCAAGTGGGTTGATCCAGAGCCTATCAGTAATTGGGGTGTAGAAACAACACTCAAGTTTGTGAAGAAGTTGATCTTTCGTTTTGGCATTCGCACAACATCATCACTGATAATGGGACTAACTTGTCCAAAGGAGCCATGAAGAAGTTTTGTTAGCTAGAGCAAATCCAGCCTGACGTGGCCTCTGTGGCACACCCTCAGTCCAATGGCCAGGCAGAACGTGCTAAGTAGGAGATCTTACTAGGCATCAAGCCTAGATTTATGGCCTTTTGTTCTCTGTAGCAAATGGACTACCCCCAACAGATAAACCAATTATACGCATTTTTCATTGTTTATAGGGCCAAAGCAGTGCTACCAAGCGATATTCGTCATGATTCACCCAGAGTGGCGGCTTATGTTGAAGAGGATAACGAGTAGGCTTGTAGGAATCTTTTGATGCTTTGGAGGAGGAACATGACTTTGCAACATCAAGATCAGTAATATACCAGCATGACCAACATCGCTATCACGGCCATAGAGTCTATAGTCGTACTTTCCACGAGGGGTACTTAGTGCTTTGACTGATACAAGATCAATCTAGCATGCATAAGCTCTCACCTCCTTGGGAAGGGCCTGTTGTCATCAGCAAGAACCTTAACAACAGGTCATATTATCTGATTGACATACGTGAACACAAGAAGTCACGTACATCTATGGAGGAGACCAACGGGCCTTAGAACATTGCTCATCTCCGTCCTTACTACACTTAGAGCCATTGGCTCCATCCTTTGTACATACATATGTGTATATATCTTTTATAATAAATATTAATAAAGCCAGCAACCCCAAAACTCGGGGTCTATGTCGCTTTGTTCCATATATTGTGTATGTGTCTTTATTTCTTGATCATAGGTCACTTGGGGCTTCCAACTCATCGAGTTTAGCTATTAACATCCCTCTTCACCCCGCATATGCCATTATATTACATGGTTAAACCTGCCTATTTGCTTAATGCTCACCCGCCAAGATGACCCCGCGTACTCTTGACAGTCAATCTATTATGACCCTGAACTTGTCAAGGTTAAAATGCCGGCTTAAGCCATGCGAGAGCCGTCCTATAGAAATCTAGGATAAACCATAAGCTGTCAAGCCAGCTTCATTGAAGCAAGACTCAATCCTCGAAAGCCGGCCTTTTGTCGAGCTTCGAAAGCCGACTTAATATATCTATTTATATGTTTGTTAAACTAGTTGTTTTACATGATTATCTATTTTGATCAAGATTGATTATGACCATGAGTCACGGGGTCATTTATACTGGCTTATTTTGATAAAACATAGATTGATATTGCCCATGAGTCACCAGGTCATTTACACCGGTTTATTTTGTTCATAGATTAATATTGACCATGAGTCAGCGAGTTATTAATACCCCGAGGTCTTCTGAGCATACATTGTGCAAACATAGATGAAGTTATTGATGACTCACACAACAACTTGCCAGCTCATAAGCAGTAGATATTTTAAAAGGATACTGGGTGGGTCAACCAAACGCCACAGCCGTTCAAGTCTGTTCTACAAAATAAACTTCCAAGTATCAAGGTGCGCGAAGGCACCATAGATGATGCAAACATTTTTACTACCCTATTACATAGACATGCATGAGCTCAAATTCAACAAAGTTTTTCAGGAGATGTTGATGACCCACAAGTATAGTATGAGTGTCGAACCCAACAAGGAGCAGAAGGAAATGATAAGCGGTTTTCAGCAAGGTGTTCTCTGCAAGTACTGAAATAGGTGGTAACAGATAGTTTTGTGATAGGATAAATGGTAACGAGCAACAAGTAAAAAAAAGAAAATAAAGTGCAACAAGGTGGCCCAATCCTTTTTGTAGCAAAGGACAAGCCTGGAGAAACTCTTATGATAGAAAAGCGCTCCCGAGGACACATGGGAATATTGTTAAGCTAGTTTTCATCACACTCATATGATTCGCGTTCGGTACTTTGATAATTTGATATGTGGGTGGACCGGTTCTTGGGTACTGCCCTTACTTGGACAATCATCCCACTTATGATTAACCTCTATTGCAAGCATCCGCAACTACAACAAAAGTATTAAGGTAAACCTAACCATAGCATGAAACATATGGATCCAAATCAGCCCCTTACGAAGCAACGCATAAACTAGGGTTTAAGCTTCTGTCACTCTAGCAACCCATCATCTACTTATTACTTCCCAATGCCTTCCTCTAGGCCCAAATAATGGTGAAGTTATGTAGTCGACGTTCACATAACACCACTAGAGGTTAGACAACATACATCTTAGCAAAATATCGAACGAATACCAAATTCACATGACTACTAATAGCAAGACTTCTCCCTTGTCCTCAGGAACAAACGTAACTACTCACAAAGCATATTCATGTTCATAATCAGAGGGGTAATAATGTGCATAAAGGATATGAACATATGATCTTCCACCAAATAAACCAACTAGCATCAACTAGAAGGAGTAATCAACACTACTAGCAACCTACTAGCACCAATCCCGGACTTGGAGACAAGAATTGGATACAAGAGATGAACTACGGTTTGGAGATGAGATGGTGCTGGTGAAGATGTTGATGGAGATTGCCATCTCCCGATGAGAGGAGCGTTGGTGATGACGATGGTGATGATTTCCCCCTCACGGAGGGAAGTGTCCCCGGTAGAACAGCTCTGCCGGAGCCCTAGATTGGTTCTGCCAAGGTTCCGTCTCGTGGCGGCGGAGTCTCGTCCTGAAAGGTTGCCTTCTATTTTTTTCTCATCGAAAGACATCATATAGGAGAAGATGGACGTCGGAGAGCCACCAGGGGGCCCACGAGGTAGGGGGCGCGCCCAAGGGGGGGCGCGCCCCCCACCCTCTTGAGCAAAGTGAGGGCCCCCTGGCCTTCACCTTTGGCGACGATTTTTCTTTATTTATTTTAAGGTATTCCGTGGAGTTTCAGGACTTTTGGAGTTGCGCAGAATAGTCCTTCAATATTTGCTCCTTTTCCAGCCCAGAATTCCAGGTGCCGGCATTCTCCCTCTTCATGTAAACCCTATAAAATAAGAGAGAATAGCCATAAGTATTGTGACATAACGTGAAATAACAGCCCATAATGCAATAAATATTGATATAAAAGCATGATGCAAAATGGACGTATCAACTCCCCCAAGCTTAGACCTCGCTTGTCCTCAAGCGAAAAGCCGATAACAATAAATATGTCCTCATGTTTAGAGGTAGAGGCGTCAATAAAAATTAAAATATGGACATGAAGGCATCATGATTATTTCTAAAACAGCAACATAAATAGATTTTGTCTTATGATTACTCAAGTTCAAGTGATGATCTTTTCACAAAGCCAAAGTATGAATCAGAAACCTTATTGAGCACCAACAAAATATAATCTCAGTCATCGAAGCAATTGCAATTTATCATAACATCGGAAAGAGTCTATGTCAGAGCTTAAAAGCAAGTTCACATACTCAACCATCACTTAGTCCTTCATAATTGCTAACACTCACGCAATACTTGTGGTTACGGAGTTTTAATCGGACATAGAGAAAGATAGGGGCTTATGGTTTTGCCTCACAACCTTTTACCTCAAGGGTAATGTCAGCAATAATAATTCATGCTCCCCCACATCCAATTATATATATATATATATATATATATCATGTTCTTTCCAACATGCTGAGCTTGCCAAAGGATAAAATAAAAAGGGAAAGGTGAAGATCACCGTGACTCTTGCATAAGGTAGATGATAATAATAAAAGATAGGCCCTTCGTAGAAGGAAGCAGAGGTTGTCATGCGCGTTTAGAGTTGATGCACAAAATCTTAATACAAAAGAACGTCACTTTATATTGCCCCTTGTATGTGAACCTTTATTATGCAGTCCGTCGCTTTTATTGCGTCCACAACAAGTTTGTACAAAGTTTATTTTCTCCGCACTAATAAGTCATGCATATTTAGAGAGCAATTTTTATTGCTTGCACCAATGACAACTTACTTGAAGGATCTTACTCAATCCATAGGTAGATATGGTGGACTCTCATGGCAAAACTGGTTTAAGGGTATTTGGAAGAACAAGTAGTATTTCTACTTGGTGCTGAGAATTTGGCTAGCATGAGGGGGAAAGGCAAGCTCAACACGGTAGAGGATCCATGACAACATACTTTATCTCAGGTATAAGAAAACATAACTCATTATGTTGTCTTCCTTGTCCAACCTCAACTCTTTAGCATGTCATATTTTAATGAGTGCTCCCAATCATAAAAGATGTCAATGATAATATATCTATATGTGAAACCTCTCTTTCCTTATTACTTCCTATTAATTGCAACGATGACCAAGCTATAATTGCCATCTCTCAACAATTTTAAATCATCATACTCTTTCTATGTGAAGTCATTACTTTCAATAAGATCAATTTGAACTCTTTGATTCTTTTTATTCTTTTTCTTCTAATCACCAAAGATCATGGCAAAATACTCAAGCCCTTGACTCAACACTAATATTTATTATATAGCTCACGGACTCAATTACAAAGAAGGATCATAAAGCAAAACTCAAAACTAGATCATGCCATGACTTTATTCTACTTAATCAAGATACTACTAATAGGATCGAACTAAGAAAAACGGTAAAGATAGGAGTTGTGATGGTGATACCATACCAGGGAACCTCCCCCAAGCTTGGCAGTTGCCAAGGGTAGTGCCCATACCAATGTGATTATGTCTCCTTCCTTGTTGATTTCTTCTGGTTCCTCTTTTTTCAACTCTATCTTCAATAGCCAAGCATCCTTGTCTTCGTTGTTGGAGGAGGGAGAAGTCATGGTGCTCTAGACCTGTCAGAAAAACGGCTCGAAACAAGAACCGGGGAGATTTGCGTGATACGAGAGTCAAAACCTTCGGGAGAATATATAATGAATTTTTACCAACCAAAATACGTATCGTGCAAGGAAACGGAGTCCAGAGGGCACACGAGGTGCTCACGAGGTAGGGGGCGCGCCCAGGGGGTAGGGCGCGCCCTCCACCCTCGTGGAGGCCTCGTGTCCTCCCCGGACTGCTACTTATTTTTCTATTTTTCTAAATATTCCAAAAAGGAGAAATATTGCCTTAAAAATTGTTTTGGAGTCGGTTTACTTACCGTACCACATACCTATTCCTTTTTGGGGTCTGGAACATTCTGGAAAGTGTCCTTTATGTATTCCTCCAGGGTTACAGTTTCAACAATATTAGTTTCAACATTTATAGGATTACCTGAGATATAGTGTTTGATCCTTTGACCGTTTACCACCTTCGGATTAGTGCCTGCGAAGTTGTTGATTTTTATGGCACCGGAACGATAGACCTCCTCGATAACGTAAGGACCTTCCCATTTGGAGAGAAGTTTTCCTGCAAAAAATCTTAAACAAGAGTTGTATAGCAATACATAATCACCTACATTGAACTCATGCTTTTGTATCCTTTTGTCATGCCATCTTTTAACTTTTCTTTGAACAACTTGGCATTTTCATAAGCTTGGGTTCTCCATTCATCAAGTGAGCTAATATCAAATAACCTCTTCTCACCGGCAAGTTTGAAATCATAGTTGAGCTCTTTAATAGCCCAGTATGCCTTATGTTTTAGTTTGAGAGGTAGGTGGCAAGCTTTTCCATAAACCATTCTATATAGAGACATACCCATAGGATACTTATATTCAGTTATATAGGCCCATTATGCATCATCAAGTTTCTTGGACCAATTCTTTCTAGACCTATTGATAGTCTTTTGCAAAATTAATTTGAGCTCTCTATTGCTCAATTCCACCTGACCACTAGACTGCAGGTGATATGGAGATGCAATTCTATGATTAATGTCGTATTTAGCAAGCATCTTACGGAAAGCACCATGAATAAAGTGTGAACCACCATCAGTCATTAAGTATCTAGGGACTCCGAACCTCGAAAAATAACCTCCTTAAGCATTTTAATAGAAGTGTTATGATCAGCACTACTAGTTGGAATAGCTTCTACCCACTTAGTAACGTAATCAACAACAACTAAAATATGAGTGTATCCATTAGAAGCAGGAAAAGGTCCCATATAATCAAAGCCCCAAACATCAAATGATTCAATAACAAGTGAATAATTCATAGGCATTTCTTAACGTTTACTAATATTACCAATTCTTTGACATTCATCGCAAGACAAAACAAACTTACGGGCATCCTTGAAGAGAGTAGGCCAATAAAAACCGGATTGCAATACCTTATGTGCAGTTCTATCTCGAGCGTGGTGTCCTCCATAAGCCTCAGAGTGACAATTGCGTAGGATTTGTTCCTGTTCATGCTCAGGTACACAATGTCTAATAACACCATCTACTCCTTCTTTATAAAGATGTGAGTCATCCCAAAAGTAATGTCGTAAGTCATAGAAAAACTTTCTCTTTTGTTGGTATGTGAAGCTAGGTGGTATAAATTTAGCAACAATATAATTAGCATAATCAGCATACCACGGTGTGCTACAAGAAGTGCTTATGACATTTAATTGTTCATCAGGAAAGCTATCATCAATAGGTAGTGGGTCATCAAGAAGATTCTCTAACCTAGACAAGTTGTCTGCAATGGAGTTTTTAGCTCCTGTTCTATCAACAATATGTAAATTACATTCTTGGAGCAAGAGAACCCATCTAATGAGTCTAGGCTTTACATCTTTCTTTTCCATAAGATATTTAATAGTGGCATGATCTGTGTGAATAGTTACTTTAGAATCAACAATATAGGGTCTGAATTTATCACAAGCAAATACAACTGCTAAAAGTTCATTTTCGGTAGTAGCATAATTTCTTTGAGCACTGTCTAGGGTCTTACTAGCATAATGGATAACATTTAATTTCTTATCAACTCTTTGCCCTAGAACAACACCTATAGCATAATTACTAGCATCACACATAATATCAAAGGGTAAATTCCAATCAGGTGGCTGAACAACAGGTGCAGAGACTAATGCTTTCTTAAGTATTTCAAATGCTTCTACACAATCATCATCAAAGACAAATGGTACATCTTTTTGTAATAAATTAGTCACAGGCCGAGAGATTTTTTAGAAGTCCTAAAATGAACCTCCTGTAAAATCCGGTGTGACCAAGGAAACTTCTTATACCTTTGATGTCCTTGGCACATGGCATCTTCTCAATAGCATCAACTTTGGCTTTATCAACTTCAATACCTCTTTCAGAAACTTTGTTCCCCAAGACAATACCTTCATTTACCATAAAGTGGCACTTTTCCCAATTCAAGACAAGATTAGTTTCTTCGCATCTCTGCAAAACTCGAGCAAGATTGCTCAAGCAATCATCAAAAGAGGAACCATAGACGGAAAAGTCATCCATGAAAACCTCACAAATTTTCTCGCAAAAGTCAAAGAATATAGCCATCATGCATCTTTGAAAGGTAGCAGGTGCATTACATAAACCGAAAGGCATACATCTATAAGCAAAAGTACCAAAAGGGCATGTAAAAGTAGTCTTTGATTGATGTTTAGCTGACACAGCTATTTGAGAAAAACCAGAATAACCGTCTAGAAAGCAATAATGTGTATGTTTGCATAATCTTTCTAGCATTTGATCTATAAAAGGTAAGGGGTAATGATCTTTCTTAGTAGCCTTATTTAATTTGCGGAAATCGATTACCATCCTATAACCTGTGATAATTCTTTGCGGAATCAATTCATCTTTATCATTAGGGACAAAAATAATACATCCCTTCTTAGGGACACAATGGACAAGACTTACCCACTGACTATCAGCAACGGGGTAAATTATACCTGCCTCCAGAAGCTTGAGTATTTCCTTTCTAACCACTTCTTTCATTTTAGGATTCAAATGTCGTTGAGGATCACAAACTGGTTTGGCATCAGCTTCCAAATTTATTTTATGTTGACATAGAGTGGGACTGATGCCCTTAAGACCATCGAGAGTATATCCAATAGCGGCACGGTGCTTCCCTAGAGTTTTCAATAATTTCCTTCTTCATGCTTTGAAAGGTTAGTGCTAATAATGACAGGATATATTTTCTTTTCATCAAGATAAGCATATTTAAGATTATCAGGTAACGGTTTGAGCTCAAACACGGGATCACCCTTGGGTGGAGGAGGATCCCCTAGGATTTCAACAGGCAAATTGTGTTGCAGAATAGGTTCCTGTCTAAAGAATACTTCATCTATTTCCCTTCTTTCATTCATGAACATATCATTTTCATGGTCTAGCAAATAGTGTTCTGAAGGATCACTAGGAGGTACGGCAATAGAAGCAAGACCAATAATTTCATCCTTACTAGGCAATTCTTTCTCACGATGTTCTTTACTAAATTTAGAGAAATTAAACTCATGAGCCATATCATCCAAGCCAACAGTAACAACATTCTTTTTGCAGTCTATCATAGCATTAACCGTATTCAAGAAGGGTCTACCAAATATAATGGGACAAAATCTATCTTGTGGAGAACCAAGAACAAGAAAATTAGGAGAATATTTGGTTTTCCCACACAAGACTTCAACATCTCTAACAATCCCCACTGGTGAAATAGTATCTCTATTGGCAAGTTTAATTGTGACATCAATTTCTTCTAACTCAGCAGGTGCAATTTCATGCATAATTTCTTTCTATAAGTCAATGGGTATAACACTAGGACTAGAACCCATATCACATAAGCCATGATAACAATTATCTCCTATTTTAACAGAAATAACAGGAACGCCTACCACAGGTCTATGTTTATCTCTATCACAGGGTTTAGCAATTCTAGCAATTTCACCAGAGAATTGAATAACATGCCCATCAATATTATCAGACAAGAGATCTTTAACAATAGCAATATTGGGTTCTACTTTGACTTGCTCAGGAGGTGTATAAGTCCTAGTATTGCTTTTACGAACAACAGTTGAAGCTTTAGCATGATCCTTCATTCTAACAGGGAAAGGTGGTTTCTCAACATAAGAAGTAGGAACAATAGGATCATTATAAGTGACAATCGTTTCTTCAACTTTAATAGGTGCAGCTACTTTTACTTCTATGGGAGGATGATATTTAAACCACTTCTCCTTGGGGACATCAACATAAGTAGCAAAAGATTCACAGAAAGAAGCTACTATCTTAGAGTCAAGTCCATATTTAGTGCTAAACTTACGGAAAATATCGGTATCCATAAAAGATTTAACACAATCAAACTTAGGTGTCATACCTGACTCCTTACCTTCATCGAGGACCCAATCTTCAGAGTTGCGTTTAATTCTATCCAATAAATTCCATCTAAATTCAATTGGCTTCATCATAAAATAGCCAACACAAGAATTATCGAGCATGGTGCGATTGTTACCAGAAAGTCGAGCATAAAAACTTTGCATAATCACTCCTTCTGTGAGCTCGTGATTGGGGCATGAATATAACATTGATTTAAGCCTCCCCCAAGCTTGAGCGATGCTTTCTCCTTCGCGAGGCCAAAAATTATATATATAATTGCGATCACGATGAACAAGATGCATAGGGTAATACTTTTGATGAAATTCCAATTTCAATCTTTTATAGTTCCATGATCTCATATCATCACATAGCCTATACCATGTCAATGCATCTCCCTCCAAAGATAAAGGGAAAGACTTCTTATTAACAACATCATCGGGTATACCTACAAGCTTAAATAGTGCACAAATATCATCCACATAGCATAGATGTTCGTCAGGATGCTTTGTTCCATCTCCTGCAAAAGTGTTAGCTAGCAGTTTTTCTATCATACCCGAAGGAATCTGGAAAGGAGTTTCATTTTTAGAAGGTTCAGTAGGTTCAGTAAGTTGAGGAGCAACTCTTGGCTCAACTGGACGGGGTGAAGATACCCCGAACAAGCCCCTCAAACAATTACTTTCCATAGTAACAAGTGACAGAAATTTCAGCACACTAAATAAATTTTTCCTTACTAAATTCCACCTACCAAAGGCGCTTCACTCCCCGGCAACGGCGCCAGAAAAGAGTCTTGATGACCCACAAGTATAGGGGATCTATCGTAGTCCTTTTGATAAGTAAGAGTGTCGAACCCAACGAGGAGCAGAAGGAAATGATAAGCGGTTTTCAGCAAGGTGTTCTCTGCAAGTACTAAAATAAGTGGTAACAGATAGTTTCGTGATAGGATAAATGGTAACGAGCAACAAGTAACAAAAGTAAATAAAGTGCAGTAAGGTGGCCCAATCCTTTTTGTAGCAAAGGACAAGCCTGGACAAACTCTTATGATAGGAAAAGCGCTCCCGAGGACACATGGGAATATCGTCAAGATAGTTTTCATCACGCTCATATGATCCGCGTTCGGTACTTTGATAATTTGATATGTGGGTGGACCGGTGCTTGGGTACTACCCTTACTTGGACAAGCATCCCACTTATGATTAACCTCTATTGGAAGCATCCGCAACTACAACAAAAGTATTAAGGTAAACCTAACCATAGCATGAAACATATGGATCCAAATCAGCCCCTTACGAAGCAACGCATAAACTAGGGTTTAAGCTTCTGTCACTCTAGCAACCCATCATCTACTTATTACTACCCAATGCCTTCCTCTAGGCCCAAATAATGGTGAAGTGTTATGTAGTCGACGTTCACATAACACCACTAGAGGTTAGACAACATACATCTTATCAAAATATCAAACGAATACCAAATTCACATGACTACTAACAGCAAGACTTCTCCCTTGTCCTTAGGAACAAACTTAACTACTCACAAAACATATTCATGTTCATAATCAGAGGGGTAATAATGTGCATAAAGGATCTGAACATATGATCTTCCACCAAATAAACCAACTAGCATCAACTACAAGGAGTAATCAACACTACTAGCAACCTACTAGCACCAATCCCGGACTTGGAGACAAGAATTGGATACGAGAGATGAACTAGGGTTTGGAGATGAGATGGTGTTGGTGAAGATGTTGATGGAGATTGCCCTCTCCCGATGAGAGGAGCGTTGGTGATGACGATGGAGATGATTTCCCCCTCCCGGAGGGAAGTGTCCCCGGCAGAACAGCTCTGCCGGAGCCCTAGATTGGTTCCGCCAAGGTTCCGCCTCGTGGCAGCGAGTCTCATCGAAAGACTTCATATAGGAGAAGATGGACGTCGGAGAGCCACCAGGGGGCCCATGGGGTAGGGGGCACGCCCAGGGGGGCGCCCCCATCCTCGTGAGGAGGGTGTGGCCCCCCTGGCCTTCATCTTTGGCGACGATTTTTCTTTATTTATTTTAAGGTATTCCGTGGAGTTTTAGGACTTTTGGAGTTGCGCAGAATAGTCCTTCAATATTTGCTCCTTTTCCAGCCCATAATTCCAGCTGCCGGCATTCTCCCTCTTCATGTAAACCCTGTAAAATAAGAGAGAATAGCCATAAGTATTGTGACATAACGTGGAATAACAGCCCATAATGCAATAAATATTGACATAAAAGCATGATGCAAAATGGACGTATCAGATGTCTACTCGTGTAAGTCGGTCCCTGTGCCCATGGGTTGACCTTTTCCGGGTCGACACCTTGATGATCTCCAGAAGTTGAAGCTTCTGGATCATCCCTATCATGGGAAACCTTGGCCACCTATGGGGCCATGACACCCTTTTGGTTCGGCGGGGGGATGGGCACTTTGCACAAAGAGGGGAGAAGCATAACACAGCGTGACAGAGATCACACGGGCAGTTTTACCCAGGTTCGGGCCGCTGTGAGGCATAAAACCCTACTCTTGCTTTGGTGGATTGATAGTGGAAAATGGTGGTGAACGTAGCACACTTGCCTGGCAGGGTTGCCTCGGGGCGAAAGTGGCTACACGTGTATGAATGTGTGAGGGTCTGAATGGTTGAATCTTCGAGCCTCTAGAAGCGGAACCCTTTCTATGGTTGCCATGGGCCTCCTTTTATAGAGCAAGAGGTCACCATAGTGGCAAATCAGTCTTTACGTACTAATTAGATAGCAAACAGTGCTATCGTAACTAACTCTACAAGTTATAAATGTGTCGTCGAGTGTCACATCGCAGCGTGCCCGGCATTTCTAGCTTCGTGCCTGCTTGCTCGACACGTCTTAGGATGGGTGTCATATGGAGGTGTTTTCTGTAGGTAGTGGCTGCCATGTGGCAAAAACCAGCCACTTAGTCACCTTGGGGTTTGACACCTCACTGATCTATGACATGCATTGCTCGTGAGGTGGAGCGGCGGAGTGGCTTCGCAACCGCCGGCAGGCCTACCGGGACGATTTGGAAGTTTGCTTCCGGGGAAAACCCAACCTTGCCAGGCTCGCCTGCCCGGCAAGGGAGGTTCTTTCCTTAGCGATATCTTGCTTCTCTGGATTATCTTGGTCTTCTTAATCTGTACTTGGATCATTCAAAGAATTGATCTCTCTTGCTTGGTATGATCATGGTGTTGTAATCTTGTCCTTGGGCCTCTGCACAGTCCGGGCAATGAACCCAGGGTTTGTTGCACAAACAGGAGCCCCTGGCCTTGGCACAAACATGCCGCTGGGTGCCGTCAGGGTAGGCCCTAACGAGTGCACAGGCAGGAGCGCAAGGGTGGATTCGCCCTTTGAGATCTTCTTTGCTTCCTCCTTAACCTGAGCTTGGGTCCGTTTCAGGTTTTCCTGCACGTCATGCAAAATATTACGGGAGAAACCAAACCATGATCCACGGATCGCCCATGTCCCATGATCATAGGGTAGAAACTGCCTCCCCACTTTCCTCCCATCCTTGGTGCATCTGCCACATGCACCACATGCATTGCGTAGGGTAGGTGGTGGATGCGGAGGGTGCGGAAATGGGCGCTATGGCAAAAGCCAGGTGTCGCTGATTGGTGCAGAAGGTCGGCCCTAATTTCTTGAGCCGTTGAAGGTGCAGGGAAGCCACATTTGAGGAACAGGGCGGTCACCTTCCAAATGAGAGGATAGCCCCCTGCCTCATTCTCCTATAAAAAGGGGGTAGAAGTGGCATATTTGCTCACACACTTTCCTTCTCCCTTTTCTCAAATTTTCTCCACCCGCCATGACGAGAGGGTGAGGACATGGTGGTGCTTCAATGGTGTCGATGATAGCTTCTGCTCGACAGCGTCTCCCTCCTCCTCCTAAGAGCGCTGGGTTGGAACCCGCTACGAGAGGAGGAGAGAGAGGACGAAGTCGTGGTCATTGTGGTGCCTAGGGAGGAGGAGGATGGGGCGGTGCCTTGACCGCGCCCCTACAAGAGGCTCCTCCTCCAATGGAAGGCCACGTCGAAGACCAGCCTCTGGAGTTCGTCATCAGGCTGTAAAGGCCTCCACAACATCCCCTCTGTCTTACTACTCCATTTGCAAGGGCGATGGAGCTTCAACAGCCGCGAGCGTTGAGACTGCACATGAGGGGCTGCGGGAATGGCAACATACGAGTGGATGTAGATTCCCCGCCCCTTATGTCATGTACTTTCGTCGAGGCTGGAAGACTTTTGCTAGTGCCCATAGCTTGTCAGAAGGGCACGTCCTCCATTTTAAGTTAATGGAGGACAGTTTCCTTTCCTTCAAGGGTTTTGGGAGCTCGGGTACTCTCTTAGGCTGCTATGTGATGAGCTCGACCAAAGATGAAAGCTCCTCCTCGAGCGATAGCGACAAGGAGGACAGTGATGGCAATGACGATGTCATCGATCGGGAGGGTGACGACTCCGACTCCTATTGAACACCAGCCGCACTGTCACCGTCAGGCGGCAGCACCATCATCTGCACCAGCGCTCCTTTCCCGGTGAAGGGATTTGTCCGGGAGTTGGACGTAGGGGTGGGTGTGGCGCCCCTCCTGGCTCCCTTAGCAGCTCTCCAGCTGGACCCCGGCAGGCTTCCTCACGGGCTGCAGCTCCGTTTGCCTTGCCGCGTCCTGCTGGCCTTGGTGGTGGCGGTCGACGGGTTGTCCCCGCCGATCTCTTCACCATCACCTTCGTCCATGCCCTCCTGCTTCTGTCGGGCCGCCTCTCCTAGAGCCCGACAGGATCAGGCTTGGCTTCTACATAGGCGCCCCTTTTGCCCCCTTCACCTCCTGCTGCAGTGCCTAGGAGGAGAGTGACAAGAAAAGGCATCAAGGGGCACTTATCTTTTTTTCATTCTTAAATTTGTACGCACTTGCACTACAAAAAAATACACTTCCGTGATGATACGTGTTTGTCACAGTAGGTCGCGTTTTTTGGCATGCATGTACATCCATGACAAATTTATGACAGAATCAAGATAGTCATACCTGTGCTGTCGTAGAAGTGTTCCGTGACATTACCAAAATTATCCTCACGGAAGTATCCACTTCCATGACGATAAATCGCGCGTCACAGAAGTGCTTTCGTCAAGGGCGACCGACACGTGGCATCCACCGTAACGGAACGCTATTAAGCTATCGGGTCTGGTTTTGGATACGATAACCCGTTAACAGCCCTAACCAATGGGGATTTTCCACGTGTAAAATCATCATTGGCAGGAGGAAACACGTGTCGGCTCACCATTGGGAGAGATGTCATCCACTCATTGGACAGAAGGCGCCTATGATACATCGACACATGGCACGGCCCAACAGAGGCCCATTCCTGTGAAAAGGCCGGCCTGTTTGACTTGGTCAAAAGGTGGCGGGCCGGCCCATGTAAAGCCTGTTAACGGCCTGTTCGCATATAGCCCATTTACAGCCCGCTAACCCAAGGCCCATTACGCCCTATCCGAATTAGGCCCAGTAGCGTCATCTGGGCCACCCAATATGATTCCAGCCCGTTTTCACTTCTGGCCCATGATGTCTTTTGGCCCATATGAGGCCCTATGTAACTCTTGGCCTATTAACGGCCCGTGGTGAAACTGGCCCGTAATGAACAGTGTATCACTTTACACCCATTAACGGCCCGTGGTGAAACTGGCCCGTAATGAACAGTGTATCACTTTATACCCATTAAGGGCCCATTATTCCATTGGGCCGTTTCCAGCCCATGTTATCTTTCGGCCTTCTCAGAGCCCATTTATTCTTGGGCTCATTTCCAGCATTCGTTTACTTATGGCCCGTTACTGTCACTTTCTGCTTATGGGCCAAATTCAGCCTGTGGTTACAGTCGGCCCGTTTGTGGTCCGTTAACAAGTTGGGCTGTTTTCATAGCGTCATGAAATACGGCCTATTAACAATGGCCCGTTATGGTCGGCCCATGAACGGACAATTCCAACTCTAGCCCGTTTACGGCCATAATGCGGCCTGTTATTAGCCCATGTTTGGCCTATCGATCATACTGCCCGTATAAGGCCCATTGATGATATGGCCCGTAGAAGGCCCATTGTTTCTACGGCCCGTAGAAGTCCCACTATTTCTACGGCCCGTAGAAGTCCCACTGTTTCTACAGCCCGTAGGAGGCCCAGTGTCACTACAGTAAATATTAGCCCATGGTTATTGTGGCCTAGTTTTAAAAAATAGGTTATTGCAGCTACTAGCAAACCGCGGAAAAAGAACTGCAATGACTACAAGCAAACAAATAAACAAGACAACAAGGAAATAAATAAGCAAGCAACTTACGGTAGGCTATCATGGCTATCACACATATTACATCCACTGGGCATCAAAGTTCGCCACCAGTGCAAATAAATGCGCCGACATAAGAATATACAAAACTGAGAGCACTTCAGAAGGCACTAGGCCTGGCCAGGTCGGGGCCCCCAAACAACTGAAGAAGCCGAGTAGACCTCAGTTGTGTCAACGATAGATGCATCAACACTAGATTTAAGGCATGATGGTGCGCACGGTAGTCCTCTGACATCTTCATTGCATCTTTGACTTCAAGTCGAAGCTGAGCTGAAGCAAGCCTTTCCGCTTTAAGTTGAGACTGAAGAAGTCGAACTGATTGAGGTAGCGACTGCACAGAGGTTGTCTCACACCTGCTGGTGAGTAGCTTCAACTCACTGTCTTCATCAAGACAGGACCTTGGGGTCATCTCGCTGTCCTCAAGATGGTTTGGCTCACTATCTTCCCTAAAGTTTCGCCTGGCGTAAGAGATACGACTCTGAAAGAGAAACGAGGAGACACGTAATAGGTTTCCCAATTATATAAGCAAATAAATGGATCTGTTCTGCATAAGGAACATGTTTTTACAACTACAATTTGAAACTGGTAGTTGTTGCAAACATCCAATCAGATGTAAACAACAAAGCAAACAGTAGTGGAGGAAATGATGCCTATCCAAATCTATACTAGAACAAAGTTTGAAGGCTTGAGAAGGATGAACTTACATTACATGTTAACACGGGTGGGACAAAGCCCTTCTCCATGTTGATGGAAGGATAATTCAATAAATTCCCCAAAGAAAATTCTTTATAAGCGTTGCCATTATTCTACATTTTGCAAAGAGTAAATATAGATCAGATAGTATTGGAAGAAACAGAGGATAACGAAGCTCAGGTGCAGACTGATGATACATAATCAAATAGCAATTAATTAAGTACAACGCGACAAGGCAAAAGGGAGAGAGGTACTAACAAGAGCAATGCAGAGCCCATTATTGTTTTGAGATCGTATGATCCTTTGAGCAAGGAGATTCATCTGAAATTAGTTTTCATACAAGAGAGAAGGTAAGGCACAAGCAGAAATTTAGGAGTTCAAATTTTGAATTGATATCATAGACAGTACCTAACGCTGGGCTCCCAGCAGTTCTAATAGGGGTTTGGCCACTGGAGTAGGGGTAAACTGTGGTATAGTTGGGCCTGTGTTTTCTGTGGCTGCTGATCTATCTGATTTAACATGTACCTCTACCTTTTCCAAATACCTAGTTTGTACTCCTTGAGGATCTGCACTCACCCTCTTCCTTTAGGACATCTATCACGAAAGAACAACATTTGACTGGAAAAACATAGTGTGACGACACATGGAATAGGTATAGAAATGGATAGTTATGGCATATACTCATATATGATGCTTAAACTAAGCAGATGGTGTAACAAAGTAGAAGAAATGCAAGAGGTCAGATGCAAAATATGTGCGACCAATACAACTTTGCAAAGTTAGAGCAAGCACCTTGATGGGTGAATAAGATAGGCCATCCTCCACCATGCCAAGTTTGTTAGCCAGTGGATCGTTCCGCAATATTCCTCTCGTGCGCCCATTCTCATATTCATTTTGATAATGTTCAATATCTGACATGCATGAAAACATAAAAACAAGTGAGATTTTCTTTGTAATGCATAAGTGATTCTAATCCAATACTGCCTCCCTGTAAACCCCTTTGTGCTATCTCTGCAATTCTTTTAAAAGATGCCATGCATGCTGTAATTTGTTGTGTGCATTAATATAATGTGGCCTACTACTCAAAATATGAGAGGTCCAGAAGTGATGACACTTCGAAGATGATAGCTTCAACATATAGTAAAGAAGAACAAGTCCACCTGACCTAACAGATTCGAAATATACTAAGGGAGAACAACTCGACCTGACCAGTCGACCGCAAGAGAAGAGTATCATCTTAAAGAAGAGCAGAAGAGCAAGCAGATTGAAGATATTACAAGTGTTTCAATACAATGTCGGTTGGCCACCCATGATGAACCAGAGCGCACAGAGAAATACTATTCTTTCCGGTCTCTCCATATGTGGCTCACATGCATTTCGAAACTAAAGTAGGAACATTTAGCTAACCAATTAAACATCTCTCAGTTTTACTAATATAAGCAATAATATCAGATATGAATTTGTACAACTAAGCTTGTTTAGCTCAATGAGTTGAGCAGTGCTATTACGACACGAACCACGTAGGCTGATTGTGGTCATCATAAAATGGGGAAAACATAAGCATGATCAGTACAGTGTTGACCGTGGCAGTGGGATGGCAGATCTGAAGTTGCAAACCGTGCAAACGGTAGTTAGCAACCGATGTTTGCTTTGAAATAACAACTAAGATTTGGTATGGACAAGAAAGTACGGTCAACAAGTGACAAATAAATGCAATTATGCTGTCTCTCTATATGTCGCGACATGCATTTGGAAACTCAAGTGGGACCTTTAGCTAACCAATTAAATGTGTCGGTTAACTAATATCAGTATCATATCACAATCATATTTGAGCAACTAAGCTTTCAAATTCTGAGTGTTGTGTTGTTTAGCTTGAAGGGTGGAGTAATGCTAGTACGACAGAAAGCACCTATGGAGATCATAGTAGAGTAGATAAAAGGGGAAAACCCTAAGCATCAAGAGAAAAATCAGGAAAGTGGAACTAGCTGGACCAGTGGGTGGCGCACATGCTTTTCGAAACGAATATAGGAACATTAGTTGACCAATTAAATGTTCTCTGTTTTAGTGATATGAGCATCATATCAGATTCGTATTTGAACACGTAAGCTTTGGGTTGAGGTCTTGAGGAGCAGTGCTAGCACAACACGAAGCACCTACGATGATGGTAGTTAATATAAAGGGGGGAAACCATAAGCTTTACGAGTATAGTGCCCATGCCATGGCGGATCTGAAGGTGCAAACCGGACAAAGCTACTTCCCAACCAATGTTTGCTTTCAACTAGCCACTATGATTTGGTACGGACAAGAAAAGTACAGTAAACAAATTAGATCTATTTTCCGGGTGAGATCAATAAATTAAGCACATATGGAAGAGTACCACCTCTCTTGCGATGCCGTGTAGGCCTATGCTGATACGTTGAGGGTGCTGCTGGTGCGATGGCTATCGGCGGCGGGGAAGAAGACTTTAGATGGCAGACGGCCAGGTCGGGGGATATATCCTGTTGCCGTTGACGAGGCGGTCGTAGGAGTGGCAACGACAAGGTGGACGACGGCGCCGATGAAGCGAGAGGATGCGATGAAAGGATCCTGTTCCAGCGCCGTGGATGAGAGACGTCCATCTCTTGCAGTGGATGACGGGGTAGGGGTAGCGGCTCCGACAAGGTGGAGGATGGGGTGGCGGACGGAGGAGGCTGGCCGCAGTGCGGAGGTTGTCGTGCCGTCGACGGTGTATGAATGGGGAAATGGAGGGGAGGGGGCGATCTCAAACTTTGGGACGCTCTTCTCTGAAATGGGGGAAAGTTACGAACTTATCCCCCATTTAAAATTTCGGACATCGCGTTAGTTGGGGATAGGACGGTAATCTCGCATCTCCCAAATATTTGCCGGTAACTATTTCGGGCGAGGAGAGGGTGTTTTGCCCCCCATGGTTGGCGCCCACGGTGTATGAACGGGGCTGACAGGTAGGGCGGTTGTGTCACGTCTGATGGAAGTTACACATCTGCCCCTATTTAGAATATTAGCCTACATCGATTTCGGACAAGGAGAGTTTGTTTTGCCGCCCACCGTGTATGAATGGGGAAATGGAGGAAGAGACACATGTCTTTCGGATGAGCTTGAATCAAATGTGTTTTGCCTCCCACGTTTGGCGCCCACCGTGTCTGAATGGGCTCAGAGGCCGTCGTGTCATGTCTGATTGAAGTTACTAGTCTACCCCTATCGACAGCAGTGTAAATCCGGTCGATAAGGATGTCAAGTGTCAGGGGTAGACAGTAATTTCCATCTCGCAAACACTTGCTTCGGGCAGCCCACAAATTACAGTGGGTGTTTAGCCTCTTCATTCAAAACTTGGGAGAATTAGCATTCACGTTTGCCCTGGGACCTGGCAAACTAAATTCAAATCCAGTTTGTATACGATTACAAATATCCACAGATAATTATATGTTTTGTTATTTATTTCTTCAAAACCACAACAAAGATTTATTCCACCTTTATATATGATTATGATTTAGAAATGTCGTGATCTTCGAATTCAGTAGGTTGGATACACTCTGACTCAAACAGTTATTTCATCCAATACAATATGCTCACACGAAAAATAGTTCACCTTATGTCAATCATACAAGTACTGAGGATTACCTCGCCTAAAAAATTTGGATCATTACAACACATGGACAACATGGAATTCCGGACAACATAGGGGGTCTTGCAACATAATCCATTCAGAGACATGACACAACATGCAAGTACACTAATCTAATGACAATTTCAACTGGTATCTAAAGAAGAACCGGGATTACCTTGGGCTTCAGATAGCAGAAACAGCAGGACCTCCTCCGTCTTCAAATGCAACATTCTTACTTCCTCCAATTCTTGGGTTGCTTGCATAATGCGTGACGCTAATTCCGTAATTTCCAGCCTCAAGATAAAGATTACCTCATTCATGGCAGCCACACCATCTCTTTCTGCCTCTAGTAGAGCCTCAAGCACTATAATATATGTGCTCAGACTGCTCTCCGGCGGTGTTGCCTCTGAACTGCTACCATCTGGTAACATGGATGGCGCACTGCTTCCACAAATAGATTCTGGGGTTGTACATTGTGTCCTAGTGTGAACGGCATCCTAAAAGGTTTCCACTGGACATAAGTAAGAGATAGTTATCGTATGATCCAGGCAGTAAGCTTACATGGTAAACGACGGACGAATTATTGCCGAGCATGGCAAACTATATTAAATGGTTCGAAGTAGCATCAGCCGAAAAAAATTACAATGGTAAGATGAAAGTCGAAACGGAGTGTACAACCGCTATATTTAAGTTGCCAAGGCATGTAAGCAGTTGAAATAATCTGAGAAAGCACTTAACAGTGTGGCCTCATATAAACTACGAAGCAGTCTTGTGATGAAGTTGAGAGGAAAAGTTAAGGACTCAAATGAAATAGGCATGCATTTCTTTACGATAGTACAGCAGGCACTGCTGACATATTGGCCAACTCAGGAATAACTTAACAACAAACAAGCATTCGAATCAAGCAATACAACAAAGTAGACAACTGAACTATTTGTAATTCGGTAGGATTACACGTTGAGGGCACAAGCCAAGAAAGCAGCCCACTCACATTACATTTAACATGTACTAAAACACACTGGCTTACCATATGTTGCTGTGAAGCCTAGCTGCTGTTGCAATGTTCTTTGAAGATATCGTCAGCATCCCGTGGTTGCAAATCTAGTTGTTGTAGTTTATTCTGCACCATCTATTTAGGTAAAATTAATTTTAATCGCATGCACTGGTCCGAATTGACCATCAATGGTTCATCTAAACTAATGAAAGAAGGGTGTGTGCATACACAATATATCTGCTTCCCTCTATTTTTATGCTTGTTCGAGGTGCTAGCACCAAAAAAAACAAATATTTTGCTTGATGGGGTTGGCAGCTCCATAATTAATAGAAGCTTCAAATTAGTCATGCAACGTCGGAAGATCAAGAACACACAAACAAGTAATGAACAGAGGCTCAGAGCAGTGATGTAATAGCTAGCATCAGAAAATGTAGGGTAAAACGAACAAAAAGTAGCAGAACCACATGCTAGTTTGCTGATGTGTAATTAAGCATAGAGAACATTAAGCAGTCTGATGGAACCAACAGGTGGCATCAGAACAAAACTAAAGCATATTAACTATATGTGCACTGGTATGTAATTTAACACATGTAACATGTTCACTGCCAGAAGTATGGCCCTACAGGTGCAAGCAGAATAACGCGTCTCATGAAAAACTGAATGATGCCCTGAAGAAATTCAAAGGTGCGGTGCTTATGCTAGGAAAGTGAACGTAGGCGCCGGCCGTTGGATAATAGTACCTGATTCTCGGCGGCGTATGGGTGTCGTTGTCATACTTGATAGCTAAGGATCGTCGATGGTGCTCATGTTGCGGTTGAGTTTAGGCCAGTTGTCGCCGTCGCTCAAGCTGCTCCGGTGCTACGGTTGAGGCGCCTGTCGACATACAAGAAAGCTCATCTGTGGTAACTGAACAGTTGCACGATAAAGAGAAAAACCGAAGGAGTACAAATCGAAATAACCTGATGAGGCTGCGGCGTCGGTAAAGCAGGGCCGGTGGAGTTGAATTAGGCATTCGTGGAGCAGGTCCAGTGCAGTGGACGAAGGCTTCGGCGGGCGCGTTCTATAGTGCTTTTGGTGAGACAGATCTATTGCGTTGGACGAGGGCTTGTATGAAGGGCCAGCGAAGGGGCAGACGAGGGAGTCAGTGAAGGGCCTACGCTGTGGTGGAGGGCGCTGGTTAAGCAGATCCAGTGCGGTGGACCATGATGGCGGTCAAGGAGATCTGGAGCGGCGGACAAGCCAGTCGCTGAAGCGGCTTCGGTGAAGTGGTGAGTTGGTAGTTGGGGTTCCAAGGTGCGGAAGGTAGATCCGGTGGGGTGTGAGGTCCACCGCTGCGGCGGAGGACTAGATTCGGCGGCTTGCCGTGGTTGGGGGGTCGGGGAGGGGAAGGGGAGCAGCTCTGGGGAAGAATGTTGGGGGCAAAGAGGGGAAAACAATGGAGATACCAAAGCAGCCCTTTTCCGTTCATGTGGCAGGGGGAATATCGCTGGGCTAAAATTTCGGGCGCATGATATTTTGATGTGAGCGGGAAGTTGAAAGCTTTTGGCGCCTAAAATTATAAGTATTCTGCTCTCGTATGGCCGACTATATCATCATGGCCGACAATTTGTTTGTTTTGCACGCAAAAAATGTGCAAGTTTTGAAAATCAATGTCTCCAACTCGAAACTTAGATTGTCCATTCAATTCAAATATGGATCATTGAGCTACTACAAGCAAATACCATCATACGGTCCAATTCAAATGAAACTCCAAATGTGTTTATCCTAAATATGATGACAAAAGCAAAAATGTGTATGTGTATGAATAAAGTGGATGATTATAAAGTTTGAACATGCCCGTATGTGTATATCTCTAGGTTTGATATATGAATTTCAAATCACAAAATCCCGGCTTAAAAAATGTACCTCCGTTTGAATGAATTACAAAAGCTAATGATGGAGTCGAATTCCAAAATTCCAATCTTAGGTTTGTAATTCTGGTACATCAAGGTATATCACGCATGGTCAAAAGTATCGTTATCTCATAGCACAAACTGTGAAACAAATGGATCAACCATGAGTGCACAATATCTCAATTACGCTAAAGTCACTCAAATATAGATCCAATGACTTGTGGGTTTATGATCAAGTTTATCTATGAGAAATATTTGAATCTCCTCTGAATTCTTTTATGTGTGATTAAGTTATCTTTTCAAGTCTCTTCGAATTATCAGTTTGGTTTGGCCTACTAGATTGATAATTCTTGCAATGGGAGAAGTGCTTAGCTTTGGGTTCAATCTTGTGGTGTTCATTCTCAGTGACAGCAGGGGCAGCAAGGCACATATTGTATTGTTGCCATCAAGGATAAAAAGATGGGGTTTATATCATATTGCATGAGTTTATCCCACTACATCATGTCATATTTCTTAATGCGTTACTCTATTCTTTATGAACTTAATACTCTAGATGCATGCTGGATAGCGGTCGATGTGTGGAGTAATAGTAGTAGATGCAGGCAGGAGTTGGTCTACTTGTCACGGACGTGATGCCTATATACATGATCATGCCTAGATAATCTCATAATTATTCGCTTTTCTATCAATTGCTCGACAGTAATTTGTTCACCCACCGTAATACTTATGGTATCTTGAGAGAAGCCACTAGTGAAACCTATGGCCCCCGGGTCTATCTTTTATCAAATAAGTTTTCAATCTACTTTTATTTGCATCTTTACTTTTCCAATCTATATTATAAAATACCAAATATATATTTATCTTATCATATTATCTCTATCAGATCTCACATTCATAAGTGGCCGTGAAGGGATTGACAACCCCTTTATTGCGTTGGTTGCGAGTTCTTGTTTGTTTGTGTAGGTGCGTGGGACTTTTGAGGAGCCTCCTACTGGATTGATACCTTGCTTCTCAAAAACTGAGGGAAATACTTACGCTACTATTGCTGCATCACCCTTTCTTCTTCAAGGAAAACCAATGCAAGACATAGCAAGAAGGATTTCTGGCATCGTTGCCGGGTAGGTCTTCGCTCAAGTCAAGACATACCAAGTACCCATCACAAAATCATCTCCCTCGCATTTACATTATTTGCCATTTGCCTTTCGTTTTCCTCTCCCCCATTTCACCCTTGCCATTTTATTTGCCCTCTCTTTCCCGATCTCCTCTCTCTTCCGTTTGCCTCTTTTTGTTTGATTGTGTGTTGGCTTACTTGTCGCGATGGCACAAGATAATACCAAGTTGTGTGATTTCTCCAATACCAATAATAATGATTTCCTTAGTACTCCGATTGCTCCTCTTAATGATGTTGAGTCTTGTGAAATCAATACTGCTTTGCTGAATCTTGTTATGAAATATCAATTCACCGGCCTTCCTAGTGAAGATGACGCTACCCGTCTAAACAACTTTGTTGATTTGTGTGAGATGCAAAAGAAGAAAGATACAGATAATAATATTGTTAAATTGAAGTTATTTCCATTTTCACTTAGAGATCGTGCTAAAGTTTGGTTGTTGTCTTTGCCTAAGAATAGTATTGATTCATGGAACAAGTGCAAAGATGCTTTTATCTCTAAGTATTTTCCTCCCTCTAAGATCATCAATCTTAGGAACGATATTATGAATTTTAAACAACTTGATCATGAGCATGTTGCCCAATCTTGGGAAAGAATGAAATTGATGATTCGCAATTGCCCTACTATTGGTTTGAATATATGGATGATCATACAAAAATTTCTATTCCGCATTGAATTTTGCTTCTAGAAATCTTTTAGATTCGGCCGCGGGAGGCACGTTTATGGAAATCACCTTAGGAGAAGCTACAAAAGTCCTTGATAATATTATGGCTAATTATTCTCAATGGAACATGAAAAGATCTACTAGTAAAAAAGTGCATGCTATAGAAGAAATTAATGTTTTGAGTGGAAAGATGGATGAACTTATTCAATTGTTTGCTACTAAGAGTACTCCTATTGATCCTAATGATATGCCTTTGTATACTTTGATTGAGAATAATAATGAATCTATGGATGTGAATTCTGTTGGTAGGAATCGTTTTGGAAACAATGCTTATAGAGGAAACTTTAATCCTAGACCGTTCCCTAGTAATTCCTCCAATAATTATGGAAATTCCTACAATCAATCTTATGGTAATTTTAATAAGATGCCCTCTGATTTCGAGAATAGTGTTAAAGAATTTATGATCTCTCAAAAGAATTTTAATGCCTTGCTTGAAGAAAAATTGCTCAAAGTTGATGATTTGGCTAGGAACATTGATAGACTCTCGCTTGATGTTGATTCTTTGAAACTTAGATCTACTCCTCCTAAGCATGATATCAATGAGTCTCTCAAATATATGAGAATTTCCATTGATGAGTGCAAAGAGAGAACCGCTAGATTGCATGCTAAGAAAGATTGCTTTGTAACGACATGTTCTTCTAGTTTCCATGAAAATAATGATGAAGATCTTAAAGTTATTGATGTGTCCCCTATTAGATCTTTGTTTTGCAATATGAATTTTAATAATTATGGGACTTGAGATGAGTCAACTTTAGTTAAAAGGCGTCCCAATGATTCGGAGTTTTTCTATCTTGACGCTAAATTTGGTAAAAGTGGGATTGGATAGGTCAAGACTTTAAATAGCAATGAACCCACTATCTTGGATTTCAAGGAATTTAATTATGATAATTGTTCTTTAGAAGGTTGTATTTCCTTGTTGCAATCCGTTGTGAATTCTCCTCATGCTTATAGTCAAAGTAAAGATTTTACCAAACATATTGTTGATGCCTTGATGCAATCTTATGATGAAAAAATTAATTTGGAAGTTTCTATAACTAGAAAGATTTATGATGAGTGGGAACCTACTATAAATATTAAAATTAAAGATCATGAGTGTTATGCTTTATGTGATTTGGGTGCTAGTGTTTCCACGATTCAGAAAACTTTATGTGATATTCTAGGTTTCCATGATCTTGATGATTGCTCTTTAAATTTGCACCTTGCGGATTCCACCGTTAAAAAGCCAATGGGAAGGATCAATGATGTTCTAATTGTTGCAAATAGAAATTTGGTGCCCGTAGATTTTATCGTTCTTGATATAGATTGCAATCTTTCATGCCCTATTATTCTTGGTAGACCTTTCCTCAGAATGATTGGTGCAATTATTAATATGAAGGAAGGGAATATTAGATTCCAATTTCCATTAAGGAAAGGCATGGAACACTTTCCAAGAAAGAAAGTCAAATTAACTTATGAATCTATCATGCGAGCTACTTATGAATTGAGTGCCAAAGATGGCACTACTTAAATCTATCCTCGCTTTTATGCCTAGCTAGGGGCGTTAAATGATAGCGCTAGTTGGGAGGCAACCCAATTTCATTTTGTGATTTTGTTTTTGTTTCTGTTTAGTAATAATTCTTGCATCTATATTATTTTTAGATGTGTTTTTATGTTTTAATTAGTGTTTGTGCCAAGTAGAACCTATAGGATAACCTATGGTGATAGTTAATTTGATTCTGTTAAAAAACAGACACTTTGCACACATGAAAATAATTTTGTTAATTCACATAGACGTCCTTTTGCATTGATTCTTTTTTCTGTTGATCAATAGACAAATTTCCCATGAGTTCCTATTTTGTAGGAGTTTTAAAGTTCCAGAAGTATTCGAGAGTCACAGATTGCTACAGACTGTTTTGTTTTTGACAGATTCTGTTTTTCGTGTGTTGTTTGCTTATTTTGATGCATCTATGGCTAGTATTAAATGGTATGAACCATAGAGAACTTGAAATAAAGTAGGTTTAACACCAATATAAATAAATAATGAGTTCATTACAGTACCTTATGTGGTGGTTTTTCTTTCTTTCACTAACGGAGCTTATGAGATTTCCTGTTGAGTTTTGTGTTGTGAAGTTTTCATGTTTTGGGTAAAGATTTGATGGACTATGGAATAAGGAGTGGCAAAAGCCTAAGCTTGGGGATGCCCATGGCACCCCAAGATATTCAAGAATAGCCAAAAGCCTAAGCTTGGGGGTGCCCCAGGAAGGTATCCCCTCTTTCGTCTTCGTTTATCGGTAACTTTACTTGGAGCTATATTTTTATTCGCCACATGATATGTGTTTTGCTTGGAGCGTCTTGTATGATTTGGGAGAAACCCACTTCATTGGAATTTATTAGAATACTCTATGTGCTTCACTTATATCTTTTGAGCTAGAAAGTTTTTGCTCTAGTGCTTCACTTATATCTTTTAGAGCACGGCGGTGGCTTAATTTTGAAGTAATTTTTAGTCTCTCATGCTTCACTTATATTATTTTGAGAGTCTCTTAGAACAGCATGGTATTTTCCATGGTTATAAAATTGGTCCTAGAATGGTGGGCATCCAAGTTGGGTATAATAAAAACTATCATAGGAAGTGAATTGGATGCTATGATCAATTTGATACTTGATAATTGTTTTGAGATATGGAGGTAGTGATATTAGAGTCATGCTAGTTGGGTGATTATGAATTTAAGGAATGCTTGTGTTGAAGTTAGAAAGTCCTGTAGCATGCACGTATTGTTAAAGATGTGTAACAAATTTGAAACATGAGGTGCCTAGATTGTGCATCCTTATGAGTGGCGGTCAGGGACGAGTGATGGTCTTTTCCAACCAATCTATCCCCCTAGGAGCACGCGCGTAGTGCTTGGTTTTTGATGACTTGTAGATTTTTGCAATAAGTATATGAGTTTTTTTGACAAATGTTGAGTCCATGGATTATACGCACTCTCACCCTTCCATCATTGCTAGCCTCTTCGTACCATGCATTGCCCTTTCTCACCTTGAGAATTGGTGTAAACTTCGCCGGTGCATCCAAACCCCGTGATACGATACGCTCTATCACACATAAACCTCCTTATATCTTCCTCAAAACAGCCACCATACCTACCTATTATGGTATTTCCATAGCCATTCCGAGATATATTGCCATGCAACTTTCCACCATTCCGTTTCTCATCATTACACACATTACCATTGTCATATTGCCTTGCATGATCATGTAGTTGACATCATATTTGTGGCAAAGCCACCATGCATAATTTTTCATACATGTCACTGCTGATTCATTGCCCATCCCGGCACATCGCCGGAGGCATTCATATAGAGTCATATCTTTGTTCTAGTTTTGAGTTGTAATTCATGAGTTGTAAATAAATAAAAGTGTGATGATCATCATTATTAGATCATTGTCCCCAAATAAAAGAAAAAAAGGCCAAAGAAAAAAATGGAAAAAAAGAAAGGCCAAAAGAAAAAAAGGGAAGGCCCGAAGAAAAAAAAGAAAAAATAAGAGCAAATAAATAAAAAGGGGGCAATGTTACTATCTTTTTCCACACTTGTGCTTCAAAGTAGCACCATGTCCTTCATATAGCAAGTCTCATATGTTGTCACTTTCATATACTAGTGGGAATTTTTCATTATAGAACTTGGCTTGTATATTCCTACGATGGGCTTCCTCAAAATGCCCTATGTCTTCTTGAGCAAGCAAGTTGGATTCACACCCACTATTTTCTTTTGTTGAGCTTTCATACATTTATAACTCTAGTGCATCCGTTGCATGGAAATCCCTACTCCTCATGTTGACATCAATTGATGGGCATCTCCATAGCCCGTTGATTATCCTCGTCAATGTCAAACTTTCTCCTTTTTTGTCTTCTCTAGACAATCCCCATCATCATATTCTATTCCACCCATAGTGTTATATCCATGGCTCATGCTCATGTATTGCGTGAAAGTTGAAAAAGTTTGAGATTATTTAAATACGAAACAATTGCTTGGCTTGTCATCGAGGGTGTATATGATGGGAGCATTTTTGTGTGACGAAAATGAAGCATAGCCTAACTATATGATTTGTAGGGATGAACTTTCTTTAGCCATGTTATTTTGATAAGACATGATTGCTTTGATTAGTATGCTTGAAGTATTACTATTTCTTATGTCAATATGAACTTTTATTTTGAATCATTGGATCTGAACATTCATGCCACAATAAAGAAAATTACATTGAGAATTATGCTAGGTAGCTTTCCACATCAAAAATTCTGTTTTTATCATTTACCTACTCGAGGATGAGCAGGAATTAAGCTTGGGGATGCTTGATACGTCTCCAATGTATCCATAATTTTTGATTGATCCATGCTATTATATTACCCGTTTTGAATGTTTATGGGCTTTACTTTACACATTTATATCACTTTTGGGACTAACCTACTAACCGGAGGCCCAGCCCATATTGCTGTTTTTTGCCTATTTCAGTGTTTCGAAGGAAAGGAATATCAAACAGAGTCCAAACGGAATGAAACCTTCAGGAGCGTGATTTTTGGAACGAACGTGATCCAGAGGACTTGGAGTGCAAGCCAAGAAGTAGCCGAGGCGTCCACGAGATAGGAGGGCGCGCCCACCCTACAGGGCGCGCCCCCTATCTCGTGGGCCCCTCGGGCGGCCATCGACCTACTTCTTCCTCCTATATATACCTACGTACCCCAAGAACATCAGGGGCGACCACGAAAAACTATTTCCACCATCGTAACCTTCTGTATCCACAAGATCCCATCTTGGAGCCTTCGCCGGCGCTCTGTCGGTGGGGGAATCGATCATGGAGGGCCTCTACATCATCTCCAAGGCCTCTCTGATGAGTTGTGAGTAGTTTACAACAGACCTTCAGGTCCATATTTATTAGGTAGATGGCTTCTTCTCTCTCTTTGAATATCAATACAAAGTTCTCCTTGATCTTCTTGGACATCTATTCGATGTAACTCTTTTTGCGGTGTGTTTGTCGAGATGCAATGAATTGTGGGTTTATGATCAAGTTTATCTATGAGAAATATTTGAATCTCCTCACGTGTGATTAAGTTATCTTTGCAAGTCTCTTCGAATTATCAGTTTGGTTTGGCCTACTAGATTGATCTTTCTTGCAATGGGAGAAGTGCTTAGCTTTGGGTTCAATCTTGCGGTGTCCTTTCCCAGTGGTAGCGGGGCAGCAAGGCACGTATTTTATTGTTGCCATCGAGGATAAAAAGATGGGGTTTATATAATATTGCATGAGTTTATCCCACTACATCATGTCATCTTTCTTAATGCGTTACTCTGTTCTTCATGAACTTAATACTCTAGATGCATGCTGGATAGCGGTCGATGTGTGGAGTAATAGTAGTAGATGCAGGCAGGAGTCGGTCTACTTGTCACGGACGTGATGCCCATATACATGATCATGCCTGGATAATCTCATAATTATTCGCTTTTCTATCAATTGCTCGACAGTAATTTGTTCACCCATCGTAATACTTATGGTATCTTGAGAGAAGCCACTAGTGAAACCTATGGCCCCCGGGTCTATCTTTTATCATATAAGTTTTCAATCTACTTGTATTTGCGTCTTTACTTTTCCAATCTATATTATAAAATACCAAAAATATATTTATCTTATCATATTATCTCTATCAGATCTCACTTTTGCAAGTGGCCGTGAAGGGATTGACAACCCATTTATTGCGTTGGTTGCGAGTTCTTGTTTGTTTGTGTAGGTGCGTGGGACTTTTGAGGAGCCTCCTACTGGAATAATACCTTGGTTCTGAAAAACTGAGGGAAATACTTACGCTACTATTGCTGCATCACCCTTTCCTCTTCAAGGAAAACCAACGCAAGCTCAAGACGTATCAGCCAGCTATGCTTAGAGTGGTGTCAGGTCTGGTTCATCTGGGTGATGTACTAGAGTGAAATGATCATGTCAGTGATGAGAGTGAAGTGTTGAACACGATTTGGTTAAGCTATCGACGAGAGGCCATGTAGGAGTACATGGTGGGTTGTTTCATTGGAACCGTCCCTAAGAACTGAGATCTGTATGTGTGATTTAAGATAAGCTACTACCATGCATTGGGATGCTTAATTGACCCTCTCGGCTTATTAACCGCCCTTGTCCTCTGTCCAGGAGTTTGCAAGTAGTTTCTAGTGTTTGTAGTATACTTGAGGCCGTGCGCAGCGACCCTCGGGGTGGGCTGTGATGCGGTAGGTACGTGGCACGGTGTACCGGGCGGCTGGTTGGTGTCTCAGGAACACTGCACGCATCTTTTGGGGTCGTATGTGGAAACCTCGGCCGGACTCCCTACGGATGGAACATGGATAGGCGATAAACCTAGACTAGGGACTTGAGTATTTAGTCAGGCCGTGACTGACACCCTCGTTGGGCTTCCGTTGAAGGTTGCCGAGTACATGTCGTGTAAAGGGCGATAAGTGCTGGAAGTGTTTGTGAAGAAGTACACCCCTGCAAGGTTAAGATCATCTATTCGAATAGCTACGTCCACGGTAAAGGACCACTTGGTTGCCTATACAGTTCACAGACAAGTAAATGGAAATTACTAAAAGGCTCAAGACAAGTGTGAGTGCCATGGATGGCCTTCCATAGGATGATGGAAGAGGATCCGCGGTAATGTATTGTTGTAGTGAGTAGTGGACTCATGGGCGCAAAACATTTAGAAGTTGTTGTCTCGTAGGATAGTTAAGCAAAGAGTCAAAGATGGCTTGCTGCAATAAACTCCACTATTCCTTTGTTGATAATGTGCATCTATGTAGGATCTGATGCAAGTCCTGCTGAGTACCTTTGTACTCATGTTTGCTTAATTATTGTTGCAGAATAGAATGCCGCCTCTTCTGAAGGGTTTTATGTAGACCTCGACGTTGATGAGTAGCTTGATGCCCAAGTGGTGATCCTGAGCATGTGAAGGACCCTTGTAGATAGATAGGCTTCCTCAAGCCTTTTGCGTTCTAGTTGTCTCTACTCAGAAAAGTTGCTCCTCATGTGCTTGTATGCTTGTATGACTTGAATGTCGGGTCGTGTGAACCCTATCTGTATGAATGATATGTATGGCTCTCTGGAGCCTTTTAAATAAAGTACTTGAGTTGTAGAGTTTTGTTTGTGATGCCATGTTGTATTTTCACATATTGATCATATTGTGTGTATGATTTGAAATGCTTGGTATGTGTACTCATCTACTCCAAGAATGAGGAAGAACATGCTGAGCATCTAAGGCTGGTATTGACGAAACTTTGAGAGCATCGCCTTAATGCCAAATTCTCTAAATGTGAATTCTGGTTGCTAGAAGTGACCGATCTAGACCATGTAATCTCTGGTAAGGGTATTGCTGTTAATCCCGAGCAAGTTCAGGCCGTTCTTAATTGGACTCCACCTGAATAGGTCAAGCAAGTTCAGAGTTTCCTTGGCTTAGCAAGCTACTGCTGCCGCTTTGTCGAGAACTTCTCCAAGGTTGCTAAACCTCGAACTGAACTCCTCAAGAAAGATAAAAAGTTCGAGTGGACCCCACAGTGCGAGCATAGTTTTTAGGAACTGAAAAGACGCCTGACATCTGCTCTCGTACTGGTACCACCAGATTTCTCCAAGGACTTTGTTATCTATTGCGACACCTCGCGACAAGGACTAGGTTGCATACTCAGGCAAGATCGGCATGTACCTATCCTTCACGGCAGTTGCATCCACATGAGGAAAACTATCCTACACCTGATCTAGAGCTTGTAGCTGTAGTCCAAGCACTCAAAACATGGCGACATTACCTTCTCGGTAATCGTTGCGAAATCTTCACCGATCACCAGAGTCTGAAATACATATTCACCCAACCGGATTTGAATCTCAGGCAAAGACACGGTAGAGTTGATCACAGATTATGACTTAGGTATAACTTACACCCCGGGAAAAGCCAATGTCATGGCTGATGCACTAACTCGTAAATCTTACTGTAACAACCTGATGTTACAACAAAGTCAACCACTTCTCCATGAGGAATTTTGGAAGCTTAACCTTCACATTGTTCCTCAAGGGTTCCTATCTGCCTTGGTCGCGAAACCCACCCTTACGGATCATATCATAACTGCTCAGCGGTATGACAAGGTGATATCTCGGATCAAGGAGAACATTGCTAGCGGAGCTGCTAAATGTTTCACTGTGAATGATCAAGGGTTGTCTTCTTAAAGAACCATTTAGTGGTTCCCAAGAAATGAAAACTACGACAATTGATCCTTAAGAAAGCTCATGAATCTCCTCTCACAATTCATCCCGGTACTACTAAAATGTATCAAGACCTAGGCCAGAGGTTTTGGTGGACATAGTCTTCCAGGCGAGACAGCCCATCAAGATTTGGGCTTTCTTCCTTTCCGTGCCCCTTGGCCTGTTAGAATTTTCATGCCCCGGGCCTGGGCCCTGGGTGCCCGGGGCCCAGCTCCTCCCCTGATTGGCATGGTGTAGGCTATGCGATGATATTGGATCTTGGGACTGGAATTGATTGAAATTGGAATTTCACCAATAAAATTATCCTATGCATCTAGTTCATCGTGCTCGAAATTATAGATAGAATTTTTGGCCTCGTGAAGGAGAAAGTATCGCTCTATCTTGGGGGAGGCTTAAGTCAATGTTATATTCATGCCCCGATCATGAGCTCTCAAGATAAATTATTATCCAGAACCTTTATGCTCGGCTTTCTCGTGAAGATCAATCCATGCTTGATATTTCTCGTACTGGTTCTTTTATGAAGAAGAATATTGAATTCATGTGGCATCTTTTAGAAAGAATTAAATGCAACTCTGAAGATTGGGAACTCGACGAAGGTAAAGAGTCAGGTATTAAGCTTAAGTTTGATTTTGTTAAATTTTTTATGAGCACAGATGCTTTTCACAAGTTTAGCACTAAATATGGATTTGACTCTGAGATAGTAGCCTCTTTTCGTGAATCACTTTCTACTCATGTTGATCTCCCTAAGGATAAGTGGTTTAAATATCATCCACCTATTAACGAATAAATTAAAGAACCGATTAAAACTAAGAATGAAACTATTATTTACAACTGTGGTTCACATCTTTCCCTGTTGGGATAAAGGAACATGCTAAGGTATCAACTGTGGTTCACAAAAGCAATATTAAAGCACCTAAACCCTCTGAGCAAATTAAAGTAGAACCTAGTGTTGCTATGGTTAAAGATCTCTTGCTAGAAAATATTGTTGGGCATGTTATTTACTTATATGATGAAGCTGCAAGAATTGCTAAGCCCGATGAAAAACGTAAACATAGACCTTTAGTTGGCATGCCTATTGTCTCGGTTAAAATAAGAGATCACTATTATCATGGTTTATGTGACTTGGGTGCTAGTGTGAGTGCTATTCCTTTTACTTTATACCAAGAAATTATGGATGACATAGCACCCGCTGAAATAGAAGACATAGATGTTACTATTAAATTTGCTAATAGGGACATCATCACACCGCTTGGGATTGTTAGAGATGTTGAAGTCTTGTTAGAAAATAAAATACCCTACTAATTTTCTAGTTCATGGTTCCCCACAAGTAACTTTTGTCCCATTATCTTTGGTAGACCCTTCTTGAACACTGTTAATCCTAAAATAGATTGTGAGAAACAGACTGTTAGTGTTAGCTTTGGTGATGAATCTCATGATTTTAATTTCTCCAAGTTCAGTAGACAACCTCAATAAGAAAAAATTACCTGGTAAGGATGAAATAATTGGTCTTGCTTCTATTGTCGTGCCTCCTACTGATCCACTAGAACAATATTAGCTAGACCATGAAAATGATATGCACATGCAAGAAAAAAATGAAAAAGATAAAATTTTCTTTGAACAACAACCTCTTCTTAAACACAATTTGCCTATCAAAACTCTAGGAGGTACTCCCTCACCTAAAGGTGATCCTGTATTTTAATTAAAACACTTGCAAGACACTTTGAAGTATGTGTATCTTGATAAGAAAAAGATATATCATGTTATTATTAGTGCTAACCATTTAGAACATGAGGAAGAAAGATTATTGAAAATTCTGAAGAAGCACCGAGCTGCTATTGTATATACTCTTGATGATCTTAAGGGCATTAGTCCCAGTCTATGTCAGCACAAGATTAGTATGGAACCTGATGCTAAACCCGTTGTTGATCACCAACGATGTTTGAATCCTAAAATGAAAGAAGTGGAAAGAACTAAAATACTAAAGCTTCTGGAAGCAGGTATAATCTATCCCATAGCTGTTAGTAGATGGGTAAGTCATGTTCATTGTGTCCCTAAGAAGGGAGGTATTACTGTTGATCCTACTAATAAAAATGAACTCATTCCACAAAGAACAGTTACTGGCTATAGAATGGTAATTGACTTTAGAAAAGATCATTACCCTCCGCCTTTTATTGATCAAATGCTAGAAAGATTATATAAGCACACACACTTTTGTTTTCTTGATGAATATTCTGGTTTTTCTAAAATACCTGTTTTACAACCTGATCAAGAGAAAATCACTTTTTCTTGTCCTTTTGGAACTTATGCTTATAGGCATATGCCTTTTGGTTTATGCAATGCACCTGGTACCTTTCAAAGATGTATGGCCGCTATATTCTCTGATTTTGGTGAAACGATTGTTGAGGTTTTCATGGATGACTTCTCCATTTACGAAACTTCTTTTGATGATTGCATAAGCAACCTTGATTGAGTTTTGTAGAGATGTGAGCAAAGTAATCTTGTCTTGAATTGGGAGAAGTGCCACTTTATGGTTAATGAAGGTATTGTCTTGGGGCTTAAAATTTCCAAACAGGGTATTGAAGTGGATAAAGCTAAAGTTGATGCAATTAAGAAAATGCCTTGTCCTAAATATATTAAAGGTATTCGTAGTTTCCTTGGTCATGCTGGTTTCTATAGGAGGTTTATTAAAGACTTATCTAAAATTTCTAGGCCTTTTACAAAAGGATGTTCCATTTGTTTTTGATGATGATTGTGTAGAAGCCTTTGAAACACTTAAGAAAGCCTTAACTTTTGTGCCTATTGTTCAACCACTTGATTGGAACTTGCCATTTGAAATTATGTGTGATGCTAGAAATTATGTTGTTGGTGCTATTCTAGAACAAAGAGTTGATAAGAAATTAAATGTTATTCATTATGCTAGCAAACCTCTAGACATCGCCCAAAGAAATTACGCTACTACTGAAAAGAATTTTAAGCAGTCGTGTTTGCTTGTGATAAATTCGGATCTTACATTGTTGATTCCAAAGTAACGGTTACAAGAATTTGATTTACATATTGCTGATAAGAAAGGAGCTGATAACCCCATAGCTAATAACTTCTCTAGGTGAGAAATATTCTTGATGACCCACTACCTACTGATGATAGCTTTCCTGATGAACAACTTGCTGCATCAAATGTTTCTCATAATACTCCTTGGTATGCTAACTATGTTAATTACATTGTTGCTAAATATATACCACCTAGTTTCGCATGCCAACAAAAGAAAAAATCCTTCTATTATTTAAGACATTACTTCTGTGATGACCCACATCTTTATAAAGGAGTAGATGGTATTATTAGATGTTGTGTACCTGAGCATGAACAGGAACAAATCCTACGAAATGTCACTCCAAAGCTTATGGAGGGCATCATGCGGGAGATAGAACTGCTCACAAGGCATTGCAATTTGGTTTCTATTGGCCTACTCTCTTCAAGGATGCCCGTAAGTTTGTTTTATCTTGTGATGAATGTCAAAAGATAGGTAACATTGGTAAGTGTCTGGAAATGCCTATGACTTATTCACTTGTTGTTGAACTATTTGATGTTTTTGGTTTTGATTACATGGGACTTTTCCTTCCTTTAATGGGTATACACATATTTTGGTTGTTGTTGATTATGTTACTAACTGGGTAGAAGCTATTCCAACTAGTAGTGTTGATCACAACACCTGTATTAAAATGCTTAAAGAAGTTATTTTCCCAAGGTTTGGACTCCCTAGATATTTAATGATTGATGATGGTTCACACTTTGTTCATGGTTCACACTTTGTTCATGGTGTTTTCTGTAAAATGCTTGCTAAGTATGATGTTAACCATAGAATTGCTTCACCTTATCATCCTCAATCAAGTGGTCAAATTGAACTTAGCAATAGAGAAATAAAATTAATTTTATGAAAGACTGTTAATAGGTGTCAAAAGAATTGGTCTAAGAAATTGGATGATGCACTTTGGGCTTACAGAACAGCTTACAAAAATCATATGGGTATGTCTCCTTATAAATTGATTTATGGAAAAGCTTATCATTTGCCTCTTGAATTAGAACATAAAGCATATTAGGCAATTACAGAACTTCATTAGGACTTCAAACTTGCCAGTGAAAAGAGGTTATTTGATATTAGCTCACTAGATGAATGGAGAACCCAAGCTTATGAAAATGCCAAAGTTTAAAGAAAAAGTTACATGACAAAACAATCAAAAAACAGGAATTCAAAGTGGGTGAATATGTTCTTTTATACAACTCTCGTCATATATTCTATGCAGGAAAACTTCTCTCGAAATGGGAAGGACCTTATATTATCAAAGAAGATTATCGTTCTGGAGCTATTAAAATCAATAAAGCCGAACGTACTAATCCGAAGGTAGTCAACGGGCAAAGAATTAAGCACTATATCTCAGGTATGCCTATTAATGTTGAAGGCAACATTATTCAAACCATGACACCGGAGGAACACATAAAAGAAACCTTCCAGAACACTCCAGAATCTTAAAAAAGAGGAGGTACGTGATATGGTAAGTAAACGAACTCCGAAAAATCCGCAAAAATATTTCTATCAGTTTTGGAATAGTACAAAAATTAGGAAAATAAGAAATAACCAGGAAGGCATCCGAGGAGGGCACAAGACACCAGGGCACACCTGCCTTGCCTGGTGCACCCAGGTGGGTTATACCCACCTCGGGAACCTTCCCGACTCCGTTTCCCTCCCGTTTGATTGTTTCCCAAGATAAAAAATCTTTATATACCCCCCGAACGTATTGACCGTTGTATCGCAAAGAAATCCTTTGTTCTTGTTTCATGCTGCTTTTCGTCTCTATATTCAGAGGGAGAGTGCCCAGTTTCTTACCAGCCCCTGGACCCAAATATCTTCATGGACACCTTTCCTAATGTGTGGTTCACATATGAGGAGGATGAAGCCAAACCTATCCCTCCTCTTTTCCTGTAGGAAAGCAAGAAAGCGTATTGCATGAAGATATTAAATCTTGAGCTGGAGAATGAGGATCTCAGGGAAAACACCTCTGACGCAAGCTGAACAAACTTGCTACCTCAACACCACCACCATCATCATCTTCACCACCAAAGGAGACATGAGTAATGGGTATGGGCACTCCCCTTGGCTTGTGCCAAGCTTGGGGGAGGTGCCCCGGTATCGTATCACCACCACTTTCTTTTCCTTTATCTATTTTAGTTCGATCTTTAGTTATCTTATTATTTAGTTGAATAAAAGATTAGTTTGATCTATCTTCGAGTGCTTGCTTAGTAATCTTCTTTCTATGTAATCGTGTGTGAGGTATATAATAAAGAGTTATCTAAGTTTTGTTTCTTTACTTTTTTGTTTCAATAAAAGGAAAGGAAAATAAATGAAAAAGATCATATGCTAATCTTATGGTAAGTAATGACATCACATAAGGAAAAGTATAAGTGGTAAAATTTATTTGAGATTGACAAACATAGTATTGGTCAATGATGCAATTCATGGAAGAATTAGTAAGGTAAGAGAAGATTCACATGCAAATACACTATCTTGGACGTCTTTTATGATTGTGAGCCCCCATTAAATAGTATATGCCAAAATTGTTGACATTGGACAAGGAAGACAACATAATGATTTATGTTTGTTCATATTCACACAGAAGTTATATTGTCATAGATCCTTCAACATGTGGTGCTTGCTCAGCATCTTTGCTAGCCAAAAACTCTGCACTAAGTAGAGATACTACTTGTGCATCCAAAAACCCTTAAACCCAAAATCTTATTTTGAGAGTCCACCATATCTACCTATGGATTGAGTAAGATCCTTCAAGTAAGTTGTCATCGGTGCAATAAGGTAATAAAAATTGCTTCTAAATGTGTTGGATCATTTAGTGTAAGAGAAAATTGAGCATTGTAGGAACTTGTGATGACAAAGTAATAAAACCGACGGACTGTGTAATAAAAGTTGCTATCATAAGGGGCAATATAACGTGATGTTCTTTTGCATTAAGGGATTTGGCATACAAACAAAAAGTGCATGGAAACCTCTGCTTCCCTCTCCGAAGTGCCTGTCTTTTACTTTTATGTATTTACTTTTATGCAAGAGTCAAAGTATTCTTCCCTATCCCTTTCTATTTTCTATTTTTGCAAGCATCATCTGGTGAGGAAAGATCTAGGCACATATATCTAGTTGGATATGAGTGAGCATGAGTTATTATTGTTGACATCACCCTTGAGGTGAATACTCTGGGAGGCGAAACTATAAGCCCCTATCTTTCTATGTGTCCAGTTGAAACTTTTTGCTCATGGGTATGTTGTGAGTGTTAGCAATCATAGAAGATTAAAAGATGGTTGAGTATGTTGACTTGCCAAAAGGCTCTGATACATAACACTCACAAAAATATGATGAATTTTGGTTGCAAAGTTGACTGAGAACATAGTTTGTTGGTTTTCAATAGAGTTTATGCTGTATACTTCAATATTGTGATGAATTGTTACTTGTTCATGAGAAGTTATATGATAAAAGTTACGTGATAAAGTTTTTATGATAAAGTTTGTTGCTCTTATAATAATATGCGTGATGCTTCTATGTCCGTATTTTGTTTTTATCGGCACCTCTCTCTCTAAGCATGTGGGCATGTTTTTCAATTTCGGTTTTCGCTTGGGGACAAGCGAGGTCTAATCTTGGGGGAGTTGATACGTCCATTTTGCATCATGCTTTCCTACTATTATTTATAATGATTTATGCATAATAATTCTTTATGGAGTCTAATGTCTTTTCTCTCATAATATGCAAGGTTTACACAAAGAGGGAGAATGCCAGCAGCTGGAATTCTGGACCTGAAAATGCTACGTCAGGGTTACCTATTTTGCACATCTCCAAATAAGCTGAAAATTTATGGAGAACTATTTTTGAATATATAAAAAAATCTGGAGCAAATAACTACCTGAGCGGGGCACATAGTGAGTAGAGGAAACCAGGGCGCTAGGCCCCCAAGGCACGCCCTGGTGGGTTGTGCTCAGCCCAGCCCACCTCTGGTACCCATCGTATATAGATCATTTTGACCTAGAAAAAATAAGGAGAGGACTTTCGGGACGGAGCACCCACATATCAAATGATCAAAGTAGTGAATGCGAATCAAACCAACATGATGAAAGTGACTAGATGAAATTCCCGTGTATCCTCAAGAACGCTTTGCTTATTATAAGAGACCATCTTGGCCTACCCTTTGCCACAAAAGGATTGGGCTATCGTGGTGCACTTTATTTACCGTTACCATTACTTGTCCGTTACAAATTATCTATCCACCCACATATCAAATTATCAAAGTAGTGAACACCAATCAAACCAACATGATGAAAGTGCTTGTGGAAATTACCTTGCTGAAAACCACTTGTCATTTCCTTCTGCTCCTCATTTGGTTCGACACTCTTACTTATCGAAAGGACTACGATTGATCCCCATACTTGTGGGTCATCATTGACCTCTACCTCCGCCCATGAGGACCTATTGCAGCAGCCGTTAGGCTGCAGCCACGGTCCGATGGTTCCGCCCGCCGGTAGCTCCTCCGCAAAGGAGCGCGGGAGCTAGATCCAAGTGCAGGGCGGACTCTCCATCCACACTACAAACTCATGAGCCATGTTGGCTGAATGAGCCCCGGTCGAGGTGGCCGGGCGGCCACCACATGCATCCCCCTCGGTCACGAACGCCATGACTTCCGCGGCCACTTCCGCGAGTGGGGTTCTTCCCACGACTACCGGAGCCGGTGCGGACCCCCAGTGCAGCACGTCCGCGCCCCTGAGGAGCCACCATGGGCATTGCGTTGGACTTCTAGGGGCGGCCACACCCCCTCTTTGGTGGCGGCAGTTCTGGCTCTTCCCATGGTGCCCTGCCCTTCTCAACGGCGGTGAACCTCCTCACAGGCGCAGTGGCTGCTGCGGCAAGAGCTGGAAGCAGAGAGACGAGAATACGGAGATGGGTTGGGGGCTCCGCTCCTTTCACCTTCTTATAAGCAATCGGAGAAGGCCAACCGGCATCCCTTCACATTCGGAGCAATTATGGCCCCGCGGTGTGTGCAGGCTTTTTGTTAGCCTAGGCGGTTGCTGAGGCAATGTGGGGAAGTGGAGGCGTCCGTGCCCCATCGAGCGCCACACATCAAGCCTGGCCCACAAGCGGTCAGGCCCCGCATCACATCACCCTCCCTTTGTTGCCTTCGCCTCGAAGCCAGGCCGAGCATACCGTTGGCCCGGGGGCTACTACCGGTGTTCTAGGACCCGGGGTACCCAGACCTGTCTGGCTACAGCCCAGTGCGTGGCCCCATCAATGGCCTGGCGTGGCCCAATTCCAAGGCTTCACAAGCAGAACCCTGGCAAGGGCCCCCGCCTCGTGAGGTAAATGACAGCAAGGCCTCCCGAGGAGCAGCCCCCCCGAGGCCGCCTCCAGAGGAGCGGACATCTCTGGGAGGAGACCCACCTCGCGAGATGCGTGGTGATGTAAGCCATGACGACCAAGGTCAGCAGGACACCATCGGGCGCAGTCCAGGATAGTTTCCTCTTTGGTGCTAAGGAGGCAAGGAAGTACGTGGGTTCCCAAGGAATACCCCAAAGGTTTCCATTCCAGTGCAACAAGACCAAGACCACAGGCTCGGCAGGACGGAGGTCATCACAGAGCCCACCGCTACGTCACTACCAGAGGCTTTGCAGATGAAGACCACCTTTAGTCAGGATAGGGTGTACTCCTGTCCCCCTTCGAATTGGCCGTTGTGGTATCCCTTCCCGCCTAAGCTATGAGGGAAGAGGACCAAGGCCACTATAAAGATAGAATAGTCTCCACCGTAGATGGAGAGGGAGGAACCCTTCCGCCATTGAGCTCCCCCGAGGCAGCTCACACTTGTACTAGCTCATACCCACCCTCCTCGCAAGGCAATCCACCCCAAAGCAGAAGTAGGGTTTTACACCGCAATGTGGCCCGAACCTAAGTAAAGCGCCGTGTCTGTTTCCTCTCCCCTCTCGCATGGGATCGACGAAGCATCGCCGCGGGATAGCGAGCGGCAACCAGATGCTAGCCGAGGTCCTTCGAGTGCACCCCGGAGTTCAAACCTTGTTTGGGTCCGCGGAGCCCCGATTTCCAACATTTTCATCTTTCTAATTGTATTCTGGCAAATTGACGGAGTACAAGAAGCTTATAAATCGAACTATCAAGGAGAATGGAGCTCTGATTTTGCAAAGTTGTAGGAAAAAGGCCTAGAACTTGCTGGTTTAGAGCTTGTCCATTCTAAATCATGGGTATTCACATGGGGGACTAATGTAGTTTTGTAGGAAAAAGGGGGTATCTCTTTGTGACACCCCAAAATTTTAACCTTGTTTTATTAATTAAAATTTTGCCAGGAAATTAAATTTTTATTTTTCTTGATTCATTCTTGATATCAGGACCTCTCTCTTTCCCTAAGTTGTGGAGTTTTCTCCCCTAGTGAAAACTTTTCAAATATGTTATTGGACTTGTTTAACCTCTCAAGAAAAACTTTTCTTTTATTAGTAGAACTAATTACATAATTAATTTGCTTGATCTTTATTTTCTTGAAAAAATGGTTTTCCAAGGTTATATGGCCATATTTGAACTACAACCATTTGATAAATTCACTTAAAATTCCAACCAAAATTTGGAGATGTCAGGTGATGTTTTTAAATCACTTTTATGCAAAAATATCTTTTATTCATGAAATATTTTGAGCTCTACACCCAATTTTTTTCTCTGGTCCGGTGGGCAATTTTGCACTACAACTCATTTAAATACTTCTTTCTAGCCTCCACCAAAATTATGGGATGCTGGTAGTAGCTTTGATTCAACTTTATGCAAAATCCAGTGATGTTCTTTGAAAGATTTGAGTGAATCATCCTCATCTTCATTCTGGTGCAACTTGGTGATTTGTGCTGCAACCATCCCCTAACTTGCTCCTTTACCCATGAGCTTTCTCCTGCTTGGAGTGCACCTTGCCAAACCCTTAAGTCCAGGAGAGTGGACCCATTGGATGATTCTAAGTGCTTGCAATCATGCCCTCTTCTTTCTGTCAAAAACTGAAGTATTGCACAACTTGCACTAACAAGTTTTTGCTTTGTACAAACTAACCTCACCACCCTCTTGTCCATCCAAAGAGACACTGATCTGGGGAATTTGGCCACTCCAAGAAAATCCTAGGTGCCTGTGGCATTTTATCAAACACCTGGAGTGCATGGACAAAATTCGCATGAGTTTTCGTTTGCATTATGAACTTGGCCACCTGACCTAACCTCCATGTCCATTTACCTTTTGACTAACCCTATCCTAGCCCTGTTTCTTGCCAGCCTCACTCGCGACCTCTAGCATGCACTGGCATTTCGTCGAACACGTCCCGGGCGTGCTCTGGGCGCGCCCAGAGCATGCGTTTGGCATTCACGTGCGCCCGAGCCGCCGCGTCTCGCCTCGCACCCGTTCTGGCCCTTGGCCAACTGCAACCAGCACGCCACGTATCCCCTGCACCGCCACGCCACCCCGACCACCCCTGGCACCCTACAGCGCCGCCGTCAGGGCACTCTTGGCGGCACGCCGGCGTCCGTAGTGCGCCTCTGCCACGGTCGGCGCCGCCCGAGCCACCCCGGCTCGCCACCTGCCCCTGGGAGCCGCGCAAGCTTATCCCCTCGCTCGTCGGCTAGCTCTGGTCGCCTCCACGTTGCCTTGCAAGCTACGGAATGTCGGCTCGCCGGCAACCATATCCTCGGCTGCGGAACCGCCATGGCCACGCTATATAAGAAGCACCCGAGCTCGTCCAGGCCTCGCGCAGCCTCTCTCACTCCCTCACCGACCCACCCATAGCAGTAGGAAGTCCAGGGGAGCCGTCTTCTTCCTCTCCGGCAACTCCTACCGCCGCTACTGCCCCGGCCACTCCGGCACCACCAGGACCTCCCCCTCTCCACCCTCTTCACCAGGAGCTCTCCCTCCCTCACATGAGTGCACCCCCATGCTCAATTTTGGTCGGGAACCACCATAGCCCCGGCCCCCAAATCCAACCGAGGCCGCCATCCGCCGCGAGGCTCGTCGCCGACGACTCCGTCCATCCCCATCACTCCCTTGACCACCGGAAGAACCGCCCCAGTCTTGCGGATCCATACCCACCCTCGGGGGCCCTCGAGGATCCGCCAAACGCCGGCGACGATCGCCGGAGCCCCTGCCTCTGTTCGGCCAGAGGAAGAAGAGGGAAGGGGACTAGTCAAACCTGACCAGTGGGCCCTCTGGACCCACTGTCAGCGACCCAGCCCGCCTCCACACGTGTTTAAGTGAAAGCGTATAACTCCCCAGTACGTTTCCCCTACACCGAAAACGTATTCCGTCTGAAGCGTTTTCTTTTATATCTTTTAAAAAAAAATTAGATTTTGACCAAATCTTTGACTGGCTATAACTTTTTAAATATAACTCCAAATGAATTAATTCTTTTTCCTAGACCTCTCAAATTCTGTCTAGTTTATTTTAAGATTTATTTGAAAAAATTTCAAACAAATTTTTTTTGCTGTTTTGAAATTGTGTGTTAATTCCAATATTTCCAAAAATAGGATTTGTTGGAGAGAGGAGAAAACTTTCAAAGTTTTGGAATGCAGCCTGACTCTCCACACCTTGAAGGCAAGCATTCTGAACCCCGGCATAATATTTTTGGTGTGTTCGTTGACACGTTTATAACACCACCTCATTTCGGAGGACTTGTTATTTCATGTGATATGATCATTTGCATGGATGCATATTAGTGATTTCCGTGCTGTTGGAAATGAACACACTTGTGATGGTAATCATCCTCATGTGCCTTGCATGCATGCCGGAAGGAATCCGGGAAAGCCTCTGCCTTGGGTAGGCTTGAGCTTGTCGCCGGTCTCCGTCGGGACGGTTGTGTCCGGTATGGCATAGTAAGGTATAATGAGTGTTGATTGTGTTGGTCGAAATATATTTATTATACATGTCATGCAGGGAAATTATAAACCTCCTGAGTCGAACGTAGATCGAGTCTTGTTCCAGTAACCCCCATACTTGTTTCGTACTACCACTTGTCCCTACAACAGGTAGGGTACGGTTCAGTAAGTCGTCAACCCCTTTCAACCACACACCGTACAGAGAGGCCATGGTGGAAGATACCGGTTGTAGCCGGTAGGCAGGCCACCTGGTCCGGGGGCATGGGTGTTTCCGGTTGGGACCGAGAGGGGGGCACCCCTTAGAGCGCGCGGTATAAATTTGATCCCATGCTACGCGAGGTTGTAGCCTGCCCACTTAGAGTTTTGCTTGACAGGTGTCATTGGTGATGCCAGACAACGGTGAGTTAAGTTGGTATGTGCAAGTCAGGTGTGTTTTCAATTAAAAGATCGTAGACGGAATTAGTCCCGATGGACTAAAGGAATCCGTTACTCGTGGGTAAAGAGTACACCCTCTGCAGAGATTAAACCTATTCGAATAGCCGCGTCCATGGTTAAGGACTACAATCTGGGATGGGTCATGTGTCGGTCTCAGTGTCGGTCTTCGGAGGAGAAACTACTAAACCAGAACGTGGATCATGACTGATGACTTGTGATAATTATGCTATGTTTATTATGGACTAACCCATTATATTATTTGAATTATTGAGTACCCCTGGGATGGTCCTACCTCCTGGATATTCATTGTGATTAATTATTTTATAAGCCCTTTATGTGGTGTCGCTAAGACGCCTGACTGTGGCATTGATTGTTATTTGTTTACTTTATAAGCCCTTTATGTGGCATTGCACAGACGCCCGAATGTGGCATGCTTGTTATTTATTTACTTTATAAACCCTTTATGTGGCGTCGCACAGACGCCCGACTGTGGCATGCTTGTTATTTATTTACTTTATAAGCCCTTTATGTGGCGTCGCACAGATGCCCGACTGTGGCATGCTTGTTATTTATTTGCCATATAAGCCCTTTATGTGGTGTCGCTTAGACGCCCAACTGAGGCATGCTTCATACCATGGCCCTTTCGAGGCGTCGCTTCAGACACCCGATCGGTGCATGTTATTGCTACCCCATTATTGCATATTCATGTTGCAAATTAATAACTTGCTTACATGCATCAGAGATTTTATTTTATTACCGACGATGTGATCATAAAATATTTTAGCGCACGATTATCATTTATATTATACCCGTGTTCATAATGTTTGCGAGTACATTCAAAGTACTCACTGGCTTGTCCCTGGCTATTGTCTTGGCCAGATTTCCTACACGGAGAGGAGCGTTGCGACGACAGCCCCAGAACCTAAGCAACGGTGATAACAACCTCGTGAAGATAGGAGTTAACCTGGTCAGCTGTTCCTGTTGGGAAATGGAGTCCCATAGACACCGATGATCCACAAACCGCTTCCGCTATCAACCTCTAGAAATCACTTGTTGTACTCATAGGCCAGAATGGTCTTGTACTACATACTTTGTATTTTGCTTGGTATTTCTGTATCAATTTGGTGCCTCATCAGCTAACAGTAATCCTGGGGCTGGTGAGCACAATGGCCATTTTCTGGAAATTAAAACCCTGAAAACCGGTCGTGACAAACTTGGTATCAGAGCCAGGCTGACCATTGGCAAATCCTATCTTAGCCAGGTCGAAAAACCTAGGAAAACCAACCCACCAGACCCTAATCAAAACCCCAGCCAAGCTTCACGTGCAAGATAGCCACACAGTGACCCCGACACTTTTGGCAGTCGGTGCCCAACCTGTCAGCCTAGCCTGTCGATCACACGCCAGTGACCGACAAATAATCTGTCTTATCCGCAAGCGTGCGAAGGAAGACTCCGTTCCCTTTTTCTATAAAAAAGGGCATGCTAGCCTCAACACAGCACATCCCCGGCCATCAACCAAAATGCCTTGATGACCCCAGAAGTGCTTCGTCGCCTTTTGAGAACACGCTCCAACGGGATTGTGGCCAACAATCCCCGAGATGGTCATCATCGCTACCCCGACCCTGTAGCCCCTCAACCCCCTCCAGCAGATCACGATGGTGAAAACCGTGGAGAAACCTCGACGTCCGCGAGGCAAGCCCGCTTAGATATGTACGAGGTAGACTAAAATCGCTCGAATGATACCGAGTCTTAGAATGACCTCGCCTTGTAATCTTGTGACCCTGTATCGCCGTAATTAAATGTTGTTTGCTGGTGCACTCCTGTTTTAATAGTAGCCATGCATGAGTATGTTGATGTGCGATTGCATTTTTTTTATCCCGGGCGTAGCTGCCAACCTCAACGACGCAAGTTTGTGCTATGAATAAATCTTTTGGTTCTATCTCACAGGAACGATATTTTCAAAACAACCCTTATCAAATCTCAAGGACGAGATTTTTCTTAAGGGGGTAGTTTTGTGACACCCCAAAATTTTAACCTTGTTTTATTAATTAAAATTTTGCCAGGAAATTAAATTTTTATTTTTCTGGATTCATTCTTGATCTCAGGACCTCTCTCTTTCCCTAAGTTCTGGAGTTTTCTCCCCTAGTGAAAACTTTTCAAATATGTTATTGGACTTGTTTAACCTCTCAAGAAAAACTTTTCTATTATTAGTAGAACTAATTACATAATTAATTTGCTTGATCTTTATTTTCTTGAAAAATGGTTTTCCAAGGTTATATGGCCATATTTGAACAACAACCATTTGATAAATTCACTTAAAATTCCAACCAAAATTTGGAGATGTCAGGTGATGTTTCAAAATCACTTTTATGCAAAAATATCTTTTATTCATGAAATATTTTTAGCTCTACACCCAATTTTCTTCCCTGGTCCGGTGGGCAATTTTGCATTGCAACTCATTTAAATACTTCTTTCTAGCCTCCACGAAAATTATGGGATGCTGGTAGTAGCTTATGATTCAACTTTATGCAAAATCCAGTGATGTTCTTTGAAAGATTTGAGTGAATCATCCTCATCTTCATTCTGGTGCAACTTGGTGATTTGTACTGCAACCATCCCCTAACTTGCTCCTTTACCCATGAGCTTTCTCCTGCTTGTAGTGCACCTTGCCAAACCCTAAAGTCCAGGAGAGTGGACCCATTGGATGATTCTATGTGCTTGCAATCATGCCCTCTTCTTTCTGTCAAAAACTGAAGTTTTGCACAACTTGCACTAACAAGTTTTTGCTTTGTACAAACTAACCTCACCACCCTCTTGTCCATCCAAAGAGACACTGATCTGGGGAATTTGGCCACTCCAAGAAAATCCTAGGTGCATGTGGCATTTTATCAAACACCTGGAGTGCATGGACAGAATTGGCATGAGTTTTTGTTTGCATTATGAACATGGCCACCTGACCTAACCACCATGTCCATTTCCCTTCTGACTAACCCTAACCTAGCCCTGTTTCTTGCCAGCCTCAACCGCGACCTCTAGCATGCACTGGCATTTCGTCGAACACGTCCCGGGCGTGCTCTGGGCGCGCCCAGAGCATGCATTTGGCACGCACGTGCGCCCGAGCCGCCGCGTCTCGCCTCGCACCCGTTCTGGCCCTTGGCCAACCGCAACCAGCACGCCACATATCCCCTGCACCGCCCCGCCAACCCGACCACCCCTGGCACCCTACAGCGCCGCCGTCAGGGCACTCTTGGTGGCACGCCGGCGTCCGCCGTGGGCCTCTGCCACGGTCGGCGCCGCCCGAGCCACCCCAGCTCGCCACCTGCCCCTAGGAGCCACGCAAGCTTATCCCCTCGCTCGTCGGCTAGCTCTGGTCGCCTCCACGTCGCCCTGAAAGCTACAGAACGTCGGTTCGCTGGCGACCTTATCCTCGCCCGCGGATCCGCCATGGCCACACTATATAAGAAGCACCCGAGCTCGTCCAGGCCTCGCGCAGCCTCTCTCACTCCCTCACCGACCCACCCATAGCAGTACGAACACCAGGGGAGCCGTCTTCTTCCTCTCCGGCAACTCCTGCCGCCGCCACTGCCCCGGCCAGTCTGGCACCACCAGGACCTCCCCCTCTCCACTCTCTTCACCAGGAGCTCTCCCTCCCTCTCGTGAGTGCACCCCCACGCTCAATTTTGGTCGGGAACCACCATAGCCCCGGCCTGCAAATCCAACCGAGGCCGCCATCCGCTGCGAGGCTCATCGCCGACGACTCCCTCCATCCCCGTCACTCCCTGGACCACCGGAAGAACCGCCCTAGTCTTGCGGATCCATACCCACCCTCGGGGGCCCGCGAGGAGCTGGCAAACGCAAACGACGATCCCCGGAGCCCCCGCCTCTGTTTGGCCAGAGGAAGAAGAGGGAAGGGGACTGGTCAAACCTGACCAGTGGGCCCTCTGGACCGACTGTCAGCAACCCAGCCCGCCTCCACACGTGTTTAAGTGAAGGCGTATAACTCCCCAGTACGTTTCCCCTACACCGAAAACGGATTCCGTCTGCAGCGTTTTCTTTTATATCTTTTTTTTTAAAACAGATTTTGACCAAATCTTTGACTAGCTATAACTTTATAAATATAACTCCAAATGAATTAATTCTTTTTCCTACATCTCTCAAATTCTGTCTAGTTTATTCTAAGATTTATTTGAAAAAAATTCAAACAACTTTTTTGTGCTATTTTGAAATTGTGTGTTAATTCCAATATTTCCAAAAATAGGATTTGTTGGAGAGAGGAGAAAACTTTCAAAGTTTTGGAATGCACCCTGACTCTCCACACCTTGAAGGCAAGCATTCTGAACCCCGGCATAATATTTTTGGTGTGTTCGTTGACACGTTTATAACACCACCTCATTTCGGAGGACTTGTTATTTCATGTGATATGATCATTTGCATGGATGCATATTAGTGATTTCCGTGCTGTTGGAAATGAACACACTTGTGATGGTAATCATCCTCATGTGCCTTGTATGCATGCCGGAAGGAATCCGGGAAGGCCTCTACCTTGGGTAGGCGTGAGCTTGTCGCCGGTCTCCGTCGGGACGGTTGTGTCCGGTATGGCATAGTAAGGTATAATGAGTGTTGATTGTGTTGGTCGAAATATATTTGTTATACATGTCATGCAGGGAAATTATAAACCTCCTGAGTCGAACGTAGATCGAGTCTTGTTCCAGTAACCCCCACACTTGTTTCGTACTACCACTTGTCCCTACAACAGGTAGGGTACGGTTCAGTAAGTCGTCAACCCCTTTCAAGCACACACCGTACAGAGAGGCCATGGTGGAAGATACCGGTTGTAGCCGGTAGGCAGGCCACCTGGTCTGGGGGCATGGGTGTTTCCGGTTGGGACCGAGAGGGGGGCACCCCTTAGAGCGCGCGGTATAAATTTGATCCCATGCTACGCGAGGTTGTAGCCTCCCCACTTAGAGTTTTGCTTGACAGGTGTCGTGGGTGATGCCAGACACTGGTGAGTTAAGCTGGTGTGTGCAAGTCAGGTGTGTTTTCAATTAAAAGACCGTAGACGGAGTTAGTCCCGATGGACTAAAGGAATCCGTTACTCGTGGGTAAAGAGTACATCCTCTGCAGAGATTAAACCTATTCGAATAGCCGCGTCCGTGGTTAAGGACTATAATCTGGGATGGGTCAAGTGTCGGTCTTAGTGTCGGTCTTCGGAGGAGAAACTACTAAACCAGAACATGGATCATGACTGATGACTTGTGATAATTATGCTATGTTTATTATGGACTAACCCATTATATTATTTGAATTATTGAGTACCCCTGGGACGGTCCTACCTCCTGGATATTCATTGTGATTAATTATTTTATAAGCCCTTTATGTGGTGTCGTTGAGACGCCCGACTGTGGCATTGATTGTTATTTGTTTACTTTATAAGCCCTTTATGTGGCGTCGCACAGACGCCCGACTGTGGCATGCTTGTTATTTATTTACTTTATAAGCCCTTTATGTGGCGTCGCACAGACGCCCGACTGTGGCATGCTTGTTATTTATTTACTTTATAAGCCCTTTATGTGGCGTCGCACAGACGCCCGACTATGGCATGCTTGTTATTGATTTACTTTGTAAGCCCTTTATGTGGCGCCGCACAGACGCCCAACTGTGGCATGCTTGTTATTTATTTGCCATATATGCCCTTTATGTGGTGTCGCTTAGACGCCTGACTGAGGCATGCTTCATACCATGGCCCTTTCGAGGCGTCGCTTCAGACACCCGATCGGTGCATGTTATTGCTACCCCGTTATTGCATATTCATGTTGCAAATTAATAACTTGCTTGCATGCATTAGAGATTTTATTTTATTACCGATGATGTGATCATAAAATATTTCAGCGCACGATTATCATTTATATTATACCCGTGTTCATAATGTTTGCGAGTACATTCAAAGTACTCACTGGCTTGTCCCTGGCTATTGTCTTGGCCAGGTTTCCTGCACGGAGAGGAGCCTTGCGACGACAGCCCCAGAACCTAAGCAATGGTGATAACAGCCTCGTGAAGATAGGAGTTAACCTGGTCAGCTATTCCTGTTGGGAAATGGAGTCCCATAGACACCGATGATCCACAAACCGCTTCCGCCATCATCCTCTAGAAATCACTTGTTGTACTCATAGGCCACAATGGTCTTGTACTACATATTTTGTATTTTACTTGGAATTTCTGTATCAATTTGGTGCCTCATCAACTAACAGTAATCCTGGGGCTGGTGAGCACAACGGCCATTTTCTGGAAATTAATACCCGAAAAACCGGTCGTGACACTCTTCAGACGAGGAAGCTGAAGATACGGACAATGTCGACACTTCAAATACTGTCATTATCGCTAATGAGATTGCATCGTCTATAGAGGACCCAAAATATACAACCCTGGTACATTTTCATTTTACAATTACTTAATGGATGTGTGACATTCTTGTATACAAACGTATGTCTTGTGAACTAAAATGTGTGAAGAATACACTTGTATACATGCAGGAAGTACGTGAAGCTCTCAAGAAGACCCTGCCAGATATTCTGGATGAAATTGAGGGTGTGAATATTTCCATGTCAGTGCTTCATTAGTAGATTCAGTCTAAGACTGCACTTAAAATCTTAGGCAAAGAACATGAAGTCGTTAACAAAGGCAACAAAGCTATTTTTTTTGCTCTCGAGAAGACTCTTTGAGATATTGAGGGAGCTCTGTGCTACATCACCAAGATTCTATTCATTGCCCACAATTGGAAAACACCGCCATTATACTGGTGCATTGTTTGAAGGTGATGAAACTGTGTCCAAGTGTCCAATTTTACTTTTAGACTCTATGCTATGGTTACATATTGGAAAATCTCAGTCTGGGACACAATTGTTATGTTTGGGAAATATTTACTAGGCTGAATTTCGATTGTAATCCAAATTTTACACAAATTCATGTTAAAATTATTGAAAATAAAGTCAGTTTTGTATCAAATATGCCCTCCATTTGCAATACTTAAAACAAATTGACCGTGCCTACAAACTATGATGATGGTTGTGGATGTCGTCACCGGCATCCACGTTAGCACAACAATGGGCCCACATGTCGGAATCATTAACCGGTCAGACAACACATCGTCACTTAAAATAGAATGTCTGGTCCCAGATGTAAGCAGCCATGTCAGCATCTTCTTGGCCCATATGTGAGCAGCCTTGACCAGTCAAATCTAATGCTAACTCGTTATTGACGGGACCCTCGGTGATAAAACCCACGACAGACCCACAGGGGGCGTGCCCGGGGGGTGTGGCCCCCATCTATCGGTATCTTTGACCGATCAACCTGCGAACTGATACGTCTCCAACGTATCTACTTTTCTAAACACTTTTGCCCTTGTTTTGGACTCTAACTTGCATGATTTGAATGAAACTAACCCAGTTGATGCTGTTTTCAGCAGAACTTCCATGGTGTTGTTTATTGTGCAGAAAACAAAAGTTCTCGGAATGACCTGAAAATCCACGGAGATAACTTTTGGAAAATATAAAAAATACTGGCGAAAGAATCAAGGCCAGGGGGGCCACACCCTGTCCACGAGGGTGGGGGGCACACCCTCCCCCCTGGGCGCGCCCCCGTGTCTCGTGGGCCCCCTAATGCTCCACCGACCTCAACTCCAACTCTATATATTCCGTTTTGTGGAGAGAAAAATCAAAGAGAAAGTTTCATCGTGTTTTACGATATGGAGCCGCCGCCAAGCCCTAATCTCTCTCGGGAGGGCTGATCTGGAGTCTGTTCGGGGCTCCAGAGAGGGGTATTCGTCACCATCGTCATCATCAACCTTCCTCCATCACCAATTTCACGATGCTCACCGCCGTGCGTGAGTAATTCCATCGTAGGCTTGTTGGACGGTGATGGGTTGGATGAGATTTACCATGTAATCAAGTTATTTTTGTTAGGTTTTGATCCCTAGTATCCACTATGTTCTGAGATTGATGTTGCTATGACTTTGCTATGCTTAATGCTTTTCACTAGGGCCCGAGTGCCATGATTTCAGATCTGAACCAATTATGTTTTCATGAATATATGTGAGTTCTTGATCCTATCTTGCAAGTCTATAGTAACCTATTATGTGTTATGATCCGACAACCCCGAACTGACAATAATCGGGATACTTCTCGGTGATGATCGTAGTTTGAGGAGTTCATGTATTCACTATGTGCTAATGGTTTGTTCCGATTCTCTATTAAAAGGAGGCCTTAATATCCCTTAGTTTCCACTAGGACCCCACTGCCACGGGAGGGTAGGACAAAAGATGCCATGCAAGTTCTTTTCCATAAGCACATATGACTATATTCGGAATACATGCCTACATTACATTGATGAACTGGAGCTATTTCTGTGTCACCCTATGTTATAGATATTACATGAGGAATCGCATCCGACATAATTATCCATCACTGATCTAATGGCTACGAGCTTTTCACATATTGTGCTTCGTTTAATTACATTTCTGTTGCTATTGTTACAACTACTACAAAACTATTATCTTTACTTTTCCCACTGTTACCATTACTATCATACTACTTTGCTACTAAATACTTTGCTGCAGATACTAAGTTATCTAGGTGTGGTTGAATTAACTCAACTGCTAATACTTAAAAATATTCTTTGGCTCCCCTTGTGTCGAATCAATAAATTTGGATCTAATACTCTACCCTCGAAAGTTGTTGCGATCGCCTACACTTGTGGGTTATCAAAACTAATTTCTGGTGCCGTTGCCAGGGAGCATAGCTCTATTCTTTGAGTCACTTGGGATTTATATCTGTTGATCACTATGAGGAACTTGAAAGACGAAAGAACAAAGATTTTTCCCTCAACTACGAGGGGAGGTAAGGAACTGCCATCTAGCTCTGCACTAGATTCTCCTTCTGTTTTGAGTAAACTTGCGACACCTAAACCTGCTACTGCTATGAAATCTGATATGTCGCATGTTATTGATGATGCCAATTCTGCTATGCACGATACTTATGATGAAACTACTTCTGTGCGTGATACTACTTTGCCATTAGGTGAATTTCTTGATGACCAACTTGCTAGGGTTAGAGAGAATGAAATTATTAATGATGATATTATTGATGATAGTGATGATGAAAGTTCTCCCCCTGATTATGAATTGCCTGTTGTTCCTGAGGGTTATGTTATGGATGAAGAAGCTGCTAGAGCTATCTTTGCTTGCAAAGATAGATATGATCTTAAGAAGTTATTAGCTAAATGGAAGCAGCATTCCCTTAATGCGAGAATGAAACCTGACCCTGTTTGCTACTTCACCTATCTGTGTTACTGATAAGGATTATGAATTCTCTGTTGATCCTGAAATAATTACTCTGGTTGAATCTGATCCTTTTTATGGCTATGAATGTGAAACTGTTGTGGCACATCTTACCAAGTTAAATGGTATAGCCATCCTGTTTACTAATGATGAGAAGTCTCGCTATTATTATATCCTTAAGATATTTCCATTCTCATTAAAGGGTGATGCTAAAACTTGGTTTAATTCTCTTGATCATGGTTGGGTGTGTAGTCCCTAGGATATGATTTATTACTTCTCTGCTAAATATTTCCCTGCTCATAAGAAACAAGGTGCCTTGTGGGAAATATATAATTTTGTGCAAATCAAAGAAGACAGTCTCCCACAAGCTTGGGGGAGGCTTCTCCGATTACTTAATGCTTTGCCTGATCATCCCTCTTAAGAAAAATGAAATACTTGATATCTTTTATAATGGACTAACCGATGCTTCCAAGGACTACTTGGATAGTTGTGTTGGTTGTGTTTTCAGGGAAAGAACAGTCGACCAAGCTAAATTACTATTGAATAATATGTTGACTAATGAAAATAATTGGACTCTTCCTGAGGCAATTCCTGAGCCAATCGAGCCGACTCCTGAGCCTATTCCTAAACTAACTCCAGAGAAGAGGGGAGTTCTATTTCTCAGTCCTGAAGATATGCAAGAGGCAAAGAAATCAATGAAAGAAAAAGGTATAAAAGCTGAAGATGTTAAGAGACCTCCTATTGAAGAAATACATGGTCTTAATATACCGCCTGTCAAAGAAACACATTGTCTTGATAACCTGACACATGTAGTAAAGGTAAATTGTCTCTATAGATATGATAAAGTTGAAACTGCCTCTACTAAATTTCATAGCCCATGCTTAGATGAATTTGATGACTTTATGTCTAGACAAGAAAGTTTCAGTGCTTATATTGGTAGAGAATTCAAGAATAATGCTTTCGAAATAGGACGCTTGAGTGATTATATGACGAGAGTTGAAGGTGAACTTAAACTCATTAGCAAATATGCTTCTATGGTTACCACTCAAGTTGAGCAAGTACTTAAAGCTCAAAGTGATTTGCTTGATGAATTAAATGATAAACATGATTTTTCTGTTAGAGTGGCTACTAGAACCGGTAGAATGACTCAGGAACCTTTGTATCCTGAAGGCCACCCTAAGATAATCGAGTAGGATTCTCAGAGAAATAATTTAGAGGCACCTAGTTCTTCTAAAAAGAAAAAGAAAAATGATAGGACTTTGCATGCTTCTAGTGAATCTTTTATAGACACACCTGAGAATCCCAATAATATTTGTATTTCTGATGCTGAAACACAATCGGGTGATGAACATGAACCTAGTGACAATGTTAATGATAATGTTCATATTGATGCTCAACCTAGCAATAATAATGAAGTAGAGATTGAACCTGCTGTTGATCTCCCACAATCAAAGAATCAACGTTATGATAAAAAAGACTTCGTTGCTAGGAAGCACGGTAGAGAAAGAGAACCATGTGTTCAGAAACCCATGCCCTTTCCTCCAAAACCATCCAAGACAAAGGATGATGAGGATTTTGGGCGCTTTGCTGAAATGATTAGACCTATCTTCTTACGTATGAGCTTAACTGATATGCTTAAATTAAAGCCTTATGCTAAGTATATGAAGGATATCATTACAAATAAAAGAAAGATATCGGAAGCTGAAATTTCCACCATGCTTGCTAATTACACTTTTAAAGGTGGAATACAAAAGAAACTTGGAGATCCAGGGGTACTAGCTATACCATGCTCCATTAAAAGAAATTATGTTAGAACCGCTTTATGTGATCTTGGAGTTGGTGTTAGTGTTATGCCTCTCTCTTTATATCGTAGACTTGAATTGAATAAGTTGACACCTACTGAAATATCTTTGCAAATGGCTGATAAATCAACTGCTATACCTGTCGGTATTTGTGAGGATGTGCCTGTTGTGGTTGCAAATGTCACTATCTTAACGGACATTGTTATTCTTGATATTCCCGAGGACGATAGTATGTCGATTATCCTTGGTAGACCCTTTTTGAATACTGCAGGGGTTGTTACTGATTGCAACAAAGGCAATGTCACTTTTCATGTTAATGGTAATGAGCATACGGTACACTTTCCGAGGAAACAACCCCAAGTTCATAGCATCAATTCTATTGGAAAAGTTCCAACTATTATTATTGGAGGTTTTGAATTTCCTCTTCCAACTGTCAAGAAGAAGTATGATATTCTTATTGTTGAGGATGTTCATATCCCCGTTGAGGTAACCTAGTGTTATTCGAGATTTCTCCGGTTCCGTGTTATTCGGAATGAGTTTGTCAACAAGACTTGATCAACCTTGTTAGTGGATTCATTTTGATGATCATGAGATGGATGAAACTAGAAGGCACAACCTTCTGTACCCTCTTTTTACTTTCTGTTATTTAGAATAAATAAAGCAAAAATAGTATTATCTGTCTGTTTTCTGAATTATTCGTGCAATAGAAAATATCCCGAAAATAAAGGTGCTCCAAATGCCCTGCAAATTTAGTATGATTTTTTATGGAATATTTGAGGATTTTAGGCACTGAAAACACTGCAGGGGGGCAAGCACCTGGCCATGAGGGTGGAGGGCGCACCCACACCCCCTGGGCGCGCCCCCTATCTCGTGGGCCCACGGTGGCCCCCGCCACTTATTCCTGCACCCACACACTCCATCTTCTTCCCGAAAAAATTCCCCATCCAGCTCAAGCACGAGTTCTAGCTCATTTTACTGCGATTTTCGATCTCCTTGCTCAAAGCTCCATTCACAAAACTGCTTTGGGAGATTGTTGCTTGGTATATGACTCCTCCATTGATCCAATTAGTTTTTGTTCTAGTGCTTTATTCATTGCAAATTTTTGCTGCATAGGTGACCGTGTTCTTGAGCTTGCATGTCAAATTTATGAGGTCCCAAGTAATTCTAATGCATGATATAGGCTCTAGGCACTTGTAGGAGTAGTTGCTACCAATCTTGTTTAGTTTGATACACTTCTATTTTGAAGTTACTAAAATTTCAGAAATTTTTCATAAAAAGAAATATGTCTAGGACAATGTACCAAGGTGGTTCCTCAACAAAGAGAGGACCCAGGCATGCTATGTGTGAGCAAGACGATGAACCACCACGGGACGCAGAAGTGTGAGCTTGTGAGTGGCCATTAGAAGAGTTTATGCTCAAAGCAGGAATTAAGGATGAATTTGACGCATATGTGCGTAATGCCGATCTTGAGGACTTCTTACAAGATAAGTTTTCTCAGTACTACCAATTGACTGATTCATTCGTAAGAAGGTTTAAATATACATATTCGCATAATTCTCAGAGTGTCCTATTTTATATTTATGATAAATCTTATACCATGGATTTAGAAGATTTTACAACTGCTTGCAAACTCCCGCAGTGGGGCAATGTTCATGAGCCCCACAGATCTGAATATAAAGACTTCCTTGCTAGTATCACTGTGGGAGAATCTAGGGATATAGCACAAGCTACCATAGGGAGCATTCATTTTCCTGCTATACATTATTTTGCTCTCTTCATTGGTAGATGCAGTAATGGTAAAGATGAAGCATGTCACATGTGTGTCCCTGATCTTTGTGTCCTCAAGAGTGCTATGTTAGGTAATAAGGATTACAACTTGGGGGCAATAGTTGCACGTAGGTTGCATAATAATGGTATATCTGGAGATTTATTTGGAGGGATTTATACGACCCGTGTTGCTAATTATCTTGGTATAGCCCCACGGAAGGATATGGAGTTGCTTCCTGCTTATTTAGATTATGACGCGATGGTGAAACATCATTTTCTTTTGAGGAATGAACAATTCCTCTAGTATTGACTAATCTTTGACAGAAGTCGCTCTGTCCATGTAACTCTCCCTGCTCCTTCCCTTTTTGATTACCAGGAAAAACAAAGATATGTTGTTACCAGGGAGGAGGCAGCTGAATACGAGGGGAGAGCGGAGGCGGCCCGCCAATATGCCGCAACTCAGGAGGCATTGGCTGCTGCATCTCAATACGACCCCAGTTATAACTTTGGATATCAGCCACGCTATCCTTGGCATTAGACCAAATTAGGCCAAAAGCCTAAGCTTGGGGGAGTACGTATTTCTCACCGACTTTACATTCATGTTCACACACTATTCGAGTTGTCGGTGCTCATACTCTTTCATTGTATTATCCATGCTAGTTTAATTTATTTTTCTAGCTTTCTTCTTGTGTGTTTGATAAACCTTAAGAAAACGAAAAAAATTAGTTAGTTTAATTTCCATGCCTGTAGTAATTAAAATGAAAACCAAAAAAGATTTCTCGTTCTTCTTTTACTTGTTGGGAGCTTTCCCGTGTAAATAGTTTTATTTTCTTTTCTTTCCTTTGGGGGTCGAGAGCAGAAGACCATATTGAAAATGTTTAGTGGCTCTCATATGCATGATTGTTAATTTAACTTGGAGCCTATATTACTTTGTCTTCTCTCTTGAGTTGAATGCTTGCAGATTCTAGCTTAGTCCAATGCACTTGCACTATTGTTATTATACACATCATTCGGTTGTGCAAGTGAAAGGGAATAATGACGATATATGATGGACTGATTGAGATGAGAAAAGTTGGTATGAACTCGACCTCTCTTGTTTTTGTAAATATGATGAGTTCATCGTTCTTGATTCAGCCTATTATGAAGTAAACATATTTGCAATGACATTTAGAGATTATAGTTGCTTGTGCCATGCATAACTAGCTATGAGTTATAATAGTTTACCTTGCGTGCCAACATGCTATTAAAATAATTATGATGTGGTATGATGGGATGGTATCCTCCTTTGAATGAGTTGAGTGACTCGACTTGGCACATGTTGACGCATGTAGTTGAAACAAATCAACATAGCCTTCACGATATTTATGTTCATGGTGGATTATATCCTACTCATGCTTGTACTTGGTGTAAATTAATTTTAATGCATGTTCATGACTGTTGTCGCTCCCTCAGTTGGTCGCTTCCCACTCTTTTGCTAGCCTTCACTTGTACTAAGCGGGAATACTGCTTGTGCATCCAAACTCCATAAACCCCAAAGTTGTTCCATATGAGTCCACCATACCTTCCTATATGCGATATCTACCTGCCGTTCCAAGTAAATTTGTATGTGCCAAACTCCAAACCATCAAATGAAATTATGTTTTGTATGCTTGAGTAGCTCATGTTTCAACTAGGGCTGTCTGTATCTTCCATGCTTGGTGGGTTATTCTCAAGAAGAGTGGACTCCGCTCCTCATTCACGAGAAAATGGCTGGTAACCGGGATGCCCAGTCCCATGATCAAAAAGATCAAATTAAATCGCAATAATTAAACAAAACTCCCCCAGGGCTGTTGTTAGTTGGAGGCACTCGTTGTTTCGAGCAAGCCATGGATTGATGCTTGTTGGTGGTGGGGGAGTATAAACTTTTACCATTCTGTTTGGGAACCGCCTATAATGTACGTAGCATGGAAGATATCGCCATCTCATAGTTGTTGCGACGATAGTGAAAGTATGCCGCTCAAAATGCTATTCATCTCTATTTTAAAATTGAGCTCTGGCACCTCTACAAATCCCTGCTTCCCTCTGCGAAGGGCCTATCTATTTACTTTTATGTTGAGTCATCATTGTCGGTGTCAAAACCGGCGGATCTCGGGTAGGGGGTCCCGATCTGTGCGTCTAAGGTTGATGGTAACAGGAAGCAAGGGACATGATGTTTTACCCAGGTTCGGGCCCTCTCGATGGAGGTAAAACCCTACTTCCTGCTTGATTGATATTGATGATATGAGTATTACAAGAGTTGATCTACCACGAGACCGTAGAGTCTAAACCCTAGAAGCTAGCCTATGATGATTATGATTGTGTCTCTAAGGACTAAACCCTCTGGTTTATATAGACACTGAAGGGGGCTAGGGTTTACATGGAGTCGGTTATAAAGAAGGGAATCCAATATCCGGATTGCCAAGCTTGTCTTCCATGCAAAGGAGAGTCCCATCTGCACACGGGACGAAGTCTTGAGTCTTATATCTTCATGGTCCAACAGTCCGGCCAAAGTATATAGTCCGGCTGTCCGGATACCCCCTAATCCGGGACTCCCTCAGTAGCCCCTGAACCAGGCTTCAATGACGATGAGTCCGACGCGCAGTTTGTCTTCGGCATTGCAAGGCGGGTTCCATCTCCGAATACTCCAAAGCACTTGTTGTAATGAACAGTGCCCAGCTTCCCATCAATGTTGTACTCCTTGGCTTTTGTGCTTCAATAATGGTCATCTCCACGTGTCGAACTAATACGAGGAGCCGGAGCATTTTCGCATTTGCCACCCCGGCCCTGCAGACAAAACGTCTATTTGAAGGGACGGGGATTCTCAGATCCAAACCTCACCTTCTTCCCTTGAGCGAGCATCCAACAGAGCGCGCCTAGAGAAAACCATTCCAACATGGCCGGTTGCCGCAACTCCTCCTCTCGCTCCCCTAGCTCTAAGCCAGGTGATTGGGAAGAATGTTCTGTTCCTCAAAGCCATTTAATAGAGTTGCAGACCCAAGGGTTTCTTCCACCGGTGTTCATGGTCCCCATCCAGGTCGGACTAGCCACCTATAATGGCGGGGAGCAAGTGGAGAGATCTCCCAATCCATCCCCGATGGAGCGAATATGCCTCATCCCAAATCTGCTAAGAGGCGTCGGGTTTCCAATCCACCCATTCCTTCGCGGGCTACTGGAGTTCTACGGTCTCTAGTTGCACAACATCACCCCTGCCTCCGTGCTGCATACCATAGGATATGTCGCCCTTTGTGAATTATTCATGGGATGCGAGGCTCACTTCGGGTTATGGAAGAAGTTGTTCTGCCTCATCCCTCGCAACTAGGGGGAATCCATATGTCAAGTGGGCGGAGCCGAAATATGGCGCGTCGCCGAGACCGGATACCTGTCCGGCACTCCCAAGAAGGCACCTGCAAACTGGCCCTCGGAGTGGTTTTATGTGGATGACTTTCCCCTTCCGGATCCAGTCCGGACGGGCCTCCCTGAGTTCAATAACGCTCCGCCGAAGGCACGCCGAAGTTGGCGCCCTCAGGGCCCTCAAGAGGAGAATACCAGAGAAGTACACTTTCTGATGAGCACGATAAAGATACTGGCCAAATCAGGGCTGTCAATAGTCGAGGTTATAGAAATATGCATAATGTGGGGAGTGCAGCCACTTCAATATCGGGGGAAGCCCATGTGGCACTACAATGGGGAAGATGATGCCACCCGCTGTGGTCGTAAAGGTCCGGACTCCGCCACTGCTCTGGCGAGAATATTGTCCGATTTGTATAAAGGAGAAGAAGAAGAATTCCTTCATATTAAACCGCGGGATGGATTTTCCATGTACAACCCCCCAAGCTGGGTAAGTCGTCACTTTTTCCCCCGCTCCATTCATTCTGGCATCCTTTGTCACGATTATTTACCTTGATATTTCTGAGCAGGAACTGAGGAGGGCCGTGGAAGGATTCAACAGCCCCTCCCCGCAGCCAGAGGACCCCGGAAGGGCCATCGATCTAGGACTTGAAGAAGATCCAGATATATCTGTGGAGCTTGTCAGCGGGACATTTTATCAGGCCAGCTGCGATGGCGCTTTGGTGGCTGTTATCACCTACTATTCCGGACTCCTACCTGCATCGCGTGTAAGCAAAGCCGAAACTTTATCCTCTAAAGAGGAATCCTTCCTGATACCATGTCGTATGCATAAAACATCATATTTTTGTAGAGACGATCATCGGAACGCGGCGCCGAGCCCCTGGGGGCTCGTCGGCAAAGGGCGTCCGGGTCGGGCAGGCTTAAGAGGAAGGCGGTTAGGGCCGAAACGCTATTAGAGAGGTACGGTAAAAACCTGCTCTGTGATTATTGTGTTTTGAAATATAACAGCGTCCTTCGTGTTCTGGCAGAAAGAGGAGTTGCCGGACTATATCTGGAGATCCTGCCGATCATGCCTCCACCAGCCGGATTCCAGAACCGGCTTCAAGAGAGGAGGCCACTGCGGGGTCGATGCCGAATTGTCCCCCGACAGACGATGCAGATATGCTCTCCGCCATGAATTCCAAAGTAGAGAGTGGCATGAGTCACTGGCGCCGACGGGCCGTACTTCGCAATAGCATATTTTCTGAAGAGGCATTTAATGCTTTCAATTCGGGAGATGCATACATTCGAGCTGCTCAAGGCGGGCTCGCCCGAGCGACGGACCATTATGCAAAAGATATATGGGTAAGGAAATTTGATAAGCATGTATAGCAGTAGCCCCTGAGAATTGAAACGGTTGGAACAACTGATTTAAGGATCATTTCGTGCACAGTTCCTTATAGATAAGAATACCCAATTTTCTCAAGAGCTGGAGGAGTACAAGACCTAGCTGAGGGCCACGGTTGCCAAGCTAGAGGAATCCAAGAAGTCCTCATCTGGTAATCATTTGTCTCATTAGAGAAATTTTAAAGGAATATACTAGTTGGCAATTGGCTTGCTTCATAAGTCTAACAGAAAATTTTACAGACAATCCCGGGACGAATCCGGAGATCGTAAAAGATAGCGAGTCGCATCTCCAAAGACAGCTGAAGGCTGGCGAGCGTGTGCTTACGCAGGTTAGGCAAGAGAAAAACAATCTCCAAGATGCCAACGTCCGACTGGGCATTGAATTATCAGATGTTCGAGCTCAGCTGGTGGACTCCGTGAAGGACAACAGAAGGCTTCGTCGCGGCATTTATGGTAAGTGTCTAAACGAACTGCAGTATAGTTCGGCGAGGAAGCATATTAAAAGTGTTTATATCTGTAGGTATGTTAACAGGCCGTCCTGAAGAGGAGATGCCCGGATCCGCAGGCGATGACCTGCAAGACCTCCTCTCACAACTGCACGAACGAGTTCGACAGGTGATGCGGGGTATTGCCCTGGCCTTGTGGCCATCCACTTCCCTACCAAGAGGCATGGGGGAGCTTGTGGATATGCTCCAAGGAGCATGGCGGCGCTTCCGGTTGTGGAAGATGTCAGCCTGCTGACAAGGTGCAAGGGAAGCCTTGGCCATGGTGAAGACGCGCTACACCAAGCTTGACCCAAACCATATGGCCGAAGTCGGACCGGCGGGGCCAGATGGGCAAGAAATTCCCGTGAGTCTGGTGTATGACCAAGTAGCATTAGCCGCAAAGTATTCCCAACAGGATTGCAAGCTAGATAGCTTGTTGGACGGTATAGAGGAAGAATATAGTCAGTCCAAGTGACTATGTAATTCAATGGACATATGTAGTCCCTAGCCGGATTAAAAATCATTTGTCATGGCGGACCTTTTTGCTTCAGCCCCCGGATCCGACAATCCGGGGTGTATCCGAATACCCGCTCAGTTATGCAGAACCGGGGTATGCGTGGAAACCAGGCGTAGGAGTCATAAGTGCTTGAACAGACAAGTACCCAGCTAGTTATGTTATATTACATGGGTAGTAAGAAACATCTTCCAGGGAGAATAGTTCTGTTAGGGGTTCCTTTCCCTGGGTACGCATGCATCGATGTACATGCTCGGACTGTGAATAGAAACGCAGGATACAAAACTTCTGGGGTTTACGTTGTAATGAACGAAAGAAACATCTTTTGTTCACCGACCAAATATTCCCTTAAGAACGCTAGCTTTCGGCTTCGCCCAGTCTGAGGTACACATCCGGCTGAACCAGCAGTAACAATCGCAGAGGTGCTCCCCTTATGCCCTAGCCGAATTAACGGGAATGTAGGGCATAAACACAAGAGCCCGGCAACCCAGCATGGCCACATCTTAAGTCATATCGATGCATATAATGGTGAAGAAAAGGCACATATGGAAAAAGAACGCATCTGTGATAGGCAAGACGCCATGAAAGTAATTATATTTAGCTTCCGTATAGGAAGCCCCTAGGTATGGTTTACACACGTGGTGCGGCCGGAGTGATCCGAGCATCCGCACTATATTGAATACTTTGTGTGAAGAAGGAAAAAGGGCGAGAAAGGAAAAGGGGGAGGAACATAATTAAAAGGGGCGGGGTTAAGGAGATGAACACTGAATTCGGCGCTAGGCGTAGAATCTCCGGAGTCTGGCCGCGTTCCATGGGTTCGGCTCGAGTCTGTTATCGGTACTCCGGTGAGAACTTTATCAATAATGAAGGGACCCTCCCACTTAGGTTTGAGCTTGTCCTTCTTCTTCTCCGTTAGGCATAGAACAAGTTCGCCAATATTATAAGTTTTGGCCCCCACTTCTCTGTTTTGATACCGTCGAGCCTACTGCTGATAGAATGCGGAACGGGCTTTTGCGACGTCGCGCTCCTCCTCCAGGGCATCTAAGTTGTCCTGCCGATCTAACTCGGCTTCCTTCTCTTCGTACATGCGTATGTGAGGTGAGTCGTGGATTATGTCGCAGGGTAGTACTGCTTCTGCGCCGTACACCATAAAAAATGGTGTGTATCCGGTGGTGCGATTCGGTGTGGTCCGCAGCCCCTAGAGTATGGAGTCGAGCTCCTCGACCCAGTGCATGTCTGATTCCGTCAAGGACCGCACTAGTCTAGGTTTGATGCCGCTCATGATGAGACCATTTGCACGTTCGACCTGGCCGTTTGTTTGGGGATGGTAGACGGAGGCGTAATCGAGCTTGATGCCCATGTTGCCGCACCAAGTTTTCACTTCATTAGCTGTGAAGTTTGAGCCATTGTCAGTGATGATGCTGTGGGGGACGCCGTAATGGTGTACAACCCTGGATATGAAGTCTATCACTGGTCCGGATTCGGCCGTTTTAACTGGTTTGGCTTCTATCCATTTGGTGAACTTGTCCACCATGACCAACAAGTATTTTTTCTTATTGCTTCCCCCTTTAAGAGGTCCGACCATATCCAGCCCCCAGACCGCGAAGGGCCAAGTAATGGGGATTGTTTGGAGAGCGGTAGGGGCATATGGCTCTGATTGTCAAAGAGCTGGCAACCGACACAGTGTTGGACAAGGTCATGTGTGTCTACTCAGGGTGTCGGCCAATAAAAGCCTGTCCGGAAGGCCTTGCTGGCAAGTGCCCGAGCCGCAGCGTGGTGCTCGTCGAGTCCAGCATGGTTTTCAGCCAAGAGCTGCCGCCCTTCCTCTTTGGAGATGCATCTTTGGAGCACTCCTGTCGCACTTTTCTTATAGAGTTCTCCCTCATGGACTTTGTAGGCCTTCGAACGACGCACAATACAACGTGCTTCATTTTGGTCCTCGGGGAGCTCCTGCCTATTTAGGTAGGCCAAGAAAGGCTCGGTCCACGAGGTGATTACAGCCATGATTTCATGGGCCGAAGGTGTTATTTCAGTAGCGGAGCCTCCGATTACGTCAGATGGTTCGGAATCTGGGGTTGTATTCGGATCCGGGTTAGTTTTGCCGGGCTCACCTTCCCATACCACGGATGGCTTGAACAGCCTTTCCAGGAATATGTTAGGTGGGACAGGGTTGCGTTTAGCGATGATGCGGGCGAGGATATCCGCCGCTTGATTGTTTTCTCGAGCCACATGGTGTAATTCGAGCCCCTCGAACCGAGCTGACATTTTGAGGACGACAATACGGTAGGCCGCCATTTTCGGGTCCTTGGCATCAAAATCTCCGTTTATTTGTGATATTGGGAGGTTTGAATCCCCGCGCACCTCCAGGCGTTAAATGCCCATAGAGACTGCCATCCGAAGACCATGCAACAGAGCCTTGTATTCGGCTGCGTTGTTGGAGTCTGTGTATAATTATTCGAGTATGTATTGGACCATGTATCCGGTGGGGGAAGTCAGGACTACACCTGCTCGCAATCCGGCCAGCATTTTAGAGCCATCGAAGTGCATGATCCAATTAGAGTACACACCGTACTCTTTAGGGAGTTCGGCTTCTGTCCATTCAGCGACAAAGTCAGCCAATACTTGCGACTTAATGGCCCGCCGTGGTTTGTATGTTATGTCGAACGGAAGGAGCTCGATGGCCCATTTAGCAATCCATCCCGTAGCATCGCGGTTGTTTATTATGTCGTTGAGTGGTACTTCGGAGGCCACCGTAATCGAAAACTCCTGGAGGTAGTGTCGTAGCTTCTGACATGCCATGAAGACCGCGTATGCTATCTTTTGATAGTGTGGGTATCGGGATTTGCATGGGGTGAGGACCGTGGACACGTAATATGCCGGCTTTTGGAGCGGGAATTTGTATCTGTCTACTTCTCGTTCGATGACGAGCACTGCGCTTACAACTTCATGTGTTGCAGCTATGTACAATAGCATAGGTTCGCCAATATTTGACGCTGTCAGGACTGGATTACTGGCCAATAAGGTCTTTATTTCATCCAGTCCGGCCGCGGCTGCATCTGTCCACACGAAGTCTTCATTGCGTCGAAGAAGGCGGTAAAGAGGTAGTGCCTTTTCTCCTAATCGGGAGATAAAGCGGCTTAAGGCAGCCACGCATCCAACTAGTTTCTAGGTATGCTTGAGGTCTGTTGGGATAGCTAACTGTGACAGAGCTTGGATTTTTGCCGGATTTTCTTTGATTCCTCTATTGGAAACAATGAAGCCGAGCAACTTCCCGGAGGGTACGCCGAAAACACATTTTTCCGGGTTTAGCTTGATGTCGTATGTTCGGAGGTTATCGGATGTAAGCCTCAAGTCATCTATTAGGGTTTCGACGTGTCTTGTTTTTATGGCCACGTCGTCCACATATGCCTCCAGTGTTTTGCTGATTTGCTTCTCCAGGCATGTTTGAATCATGCGTTGATAGGTTGCGCCGGCATTTTTAAGCCCGAAAGGCATAGTGTTGAAGCAGAAAGGACCATATGGCGTTATGAAGGCCGTTGCGGCTTGGTCGGATTCTGCCATCTTTATTTGATGGTATCCGGTATGCGTCGAGGAAACATAGTGAGTCGTGTCCTGCGGTGGCATCGATGATTTGGTCGATGCGAGGGAGGGGGAAGGGATCCTTGGGGCAAGCCTTGTTGAGGTCTTTGAAATCGACGCATAGGCGCCAGGATTTGTCCTTCTTTGGTACCATTACCAGATTTGCCAGCCAATCCGAATGCTTGATATCTCTGATGAATCCGGCCTCAAGTAGCTTGGCTAGCTCTTCTCCCATGGCTTGCCGTTTAGGCTCTGAGAAGCGCCTATGAGTCTGTTTGACTGGCTTGTATCCTTTCAGTATATTGAGGCTGTGTTCGGCCAGTATGCGTGGGATGCCCGGCATGTCCAAAGGATGCCAGGCAAAAATGTCCCAATTTTCACGTAGGAAGTCTCGTAGTGCGAAGTCCATTGTGGGGCTCAACTGTGTCCCGATGGAAGCTGTCTTCCTGGGGTCCGTTGGATGGACCTAGAATTTGACCATCTCGTCTGCGGGTTTAAATGAGGTGGACTTGGGTCGTCTATCGAGTATCACGTCGTCTATGTCCATTGTGGCGTGCAGCGTTGTTAGTTCTTTGGCCGCTAGGGCTTTGGATAATGCTTCCAGGGCTAGTGCCGCAGTTTTATTCTCAGTGCGGAGTGGGACGTCCGGATCACTGGCTAGAGTGATGATTCCATTGGGTCCGGGCATTTTAAGCTTCATGTACCCGTAATGGGGTATAGCTTGAAAGCTTGTGAATGCATCCCGCCCTAAAATGGCATGGTATCCGCTGCTGAAAGGAGCCACTTGGAATGTGATTTCCACGGACCTGTAATTCTCAGGGGTGCCCAATACCACATCGATTGTGATTTTTCCCGCAGACGGTGCCTCCCGACTAGGGATGATTCCCCTGAAGGTTGTGCCTCTTTGCTCAATGTGGCTTTTATCAATTTCCATCTTGTTGAGTGTTTCTTCATAGATCAAGTTTAATCCGCTTCCACCATCCATGAGTACTTTAGTGAGCCAAAAGACGTCCACGATTAGGCTGAGGACCAAAGCGGTTGGGGCCCGAACTGACTGGAATTGAGGTTCGTCCCTGGCACTGAAAGTTATAGTAGTGTCGCTCCACGGATTTATTTTTTCCACGTGGCAGATTTCAGTGAAATATCGATGAGCTCGCTTGCGCCTATTATTTGAGGCGAAAGTCTCGAAGACTATCAGTACCGCATTGTTGTCTTCAGCGGGATGTTGCTTTGCTTTATGGCTTACAAGAAGATCCTCGCTGCTTTTTGCTACCTGTCGGAGTATTCAACATGCTCTAAGGCTATGCGTTGGCGTAGTATCCGGCGTGCTGTGAATTTTGCATGGCCCATTGAGCCATTCTTCCAATACGGTTCCATGCCTTGGAGTGGGCTTTGGTTTTTTGGGAATTGGATTGGGTAACTTATGAGAGTTTTCCCTTTTAGATTGGAGGAAGGGTTTAGTGAGAGCCGGATTGTCCCAAAAGTCTGTTTGGGTTTTCCGGGCACTTTCCATTGCACAGTACTTCTGTACTATGGCTGCTAAGTCGGCAAAGTGTACTATGTCACGACGACATATAGCATTAAGGAACCCTTTGCTCATGCAATTTTTGCAGAAAAGTGAGATTGCGTCTTCCTCGCGACAGTCCTTGACCTTGTTTATCACAAGGAGGAATCTGGCCTAGTAGCGGTGTACTGTCTCTTGGGGCTCTTGTCTAATATGGGAGAGACGGCTTAAGTATGGGTGGGTGGACATAGCTAAATCTGGATTCTGATCCGATCTAACGCCCAGGGGCAGAGGAGCTTCCGGGCTTGGCAGCTTGGGCTCCGGGGTGCTGCCCGATTTTTCTGGCCCGTTGCCCTCTTCTAAGTTCGGGGCCTGGGTCATGTCCTCCCACGAACAGGTATCCGGCTCGGTAATCCGGACATAGTTCTTCCTCAAAATAGAGGGATAATCCATGTGTGGCTCCTCCACTACCGTTATCTCGTGGGTGACCGGTGGGGATTTAATATCCCTTTGGTCGGGTTTAAGCCCGATCCAATCATAGTCTCTAGCGACTCCCAAAGCGGCGATGCGATCCAAGAGCTCATTAAGGGAGGAGAGCTCCATTGGATCCATCTGTTTGGCGAGTTCCGAGTTGACGTGGACGCTGTTTTTGATGACCCGAGAGGTCATCATACGTGCTGAAGTCGATCGGGCGGCCATGAGCCGCCTAGTCAGAGAGTGTGGCCTACCACTAGTTCTCCCCCAGAGGTGATGTTGTCCTTGACAACGAGACAGGCCATCAAGCCTTGCAGCGACGACACAAAGGAACTCTCAATGAAAGCACCAATGTCGGTGTCAAAACCGGCTGATCTCGGGTAGGGGGTCCCAATCTGTGCGTCTAAGGCTGATGGTAACAACAGGCAAGGGACACGATGTTTTACCCAGGTTCGGGCCCTCTCGATGGAGGTAAAACCCTAGTTCCTGCTTGATTGATATTGATGATACGAGTATTACAAGAGTTGATCTACCACGAGACCGTAGAGGCTAAACCCTAGAAGCTAGCCTATGATGATTATGATTGTGTCTCTAAGGTCTAAACCCTCCGGTTTATATAGACACCGGAGGGGGCTAGGGTTTACACAGAGTCGGTTACAAAGAAGGGAATCTAATATCTGGATCGCCAAGCTTGTCTTCCACGCAAAGGAGAGTCCCATCCGGACACTGGACGAAGTCTTGAGTCTTATATCTTCATGGTCCAACAGTCCGGCTAAAGTATATAGTCCGGCTATCCGGATACCCCCTAATCCGGGACTCCCTCAATCATCCTCTTATTAAAAAGCACCCGCTGGAGAGCACACTATCATTTGCATGTATTACTATTAGTTTATATTGGGTATGACTTGACTGGATCTCTTTTACCATGAATTACTATGTTTAGTTAGTCCTTGATCTTTAAAGGTGCTCTGCATTTATGTTTTGTGGGTCTCAGAAAGGGTTAGCGCCATCTTGTTATATCATATTATGATTGTTTTGAAAAAGTGTTGTCATCCGAGTTTTATTATTATTGCTCGCTAGCTGATTATGCTATTGATATGAGTAAACATGAGACCTAAGTGTTATTGTGTATATGGTTAGTTCATAGTATTTACTAAAAACATGAATGCTGGATTTACATATTTACAACAACAAGAGCAAACAGACTTTGTAAAAGTTTTTCTTTATCACTTTTAGTTTGTCAACTAAATTGCTTGAGGACAAGCAAAGGTTTAAGCTTGGGGGAGTTGATACGTCTCCAACGTATCTACTTTTCCAAACACTTTTGCCCTTATTTTGGACTCTAACTTGCATGATTTGAATGAAACTAACCCAGACTGACGTTGTTTTCAGCAGAACTGCCATGGTGTTGTTTATTGTGCAGATAACAAAAGTCCTCGGAATGACCTGAAAATCCACGGAGATAACTTTTGGAAAATATATAAAGTACTGGCGAAAGAATCAAGGCCAGGGGGCCCACACCATGTCCACGATGCTGGGGGGGTGCCCTGACCCCTGGGCGCGTCCCCTATCTCGTGGGCCCCCTGATGCTCCATCGACCTCAACTCCAACTCTATATATTCCGTTTCACGGAGAAAAAAATCAGAGAGAAAGTTTCATCACGTTTTACGATACGGAGCCGCCGCCAAGCCCTAATCTCTCTCGGGAGGGCTGATCTGGAGTCCGTTCAGGGCTCCGGAGAGGGGGATTTGTCGCCATCATCATCATCAACCATCCTCCATCACCAATTTCATGATGCTCACCGCCGTGCGTGAGTAATTCCATCGTAGCCTTGCTGGACGGTGATGGGTTGGATGAGATTTGCCATGTAATCAAGTTAGTTTTGTTAGGGTTTGATCCCTAGTATCCACTATGTTCTGAGATTGATGTTGCTATGACTTTGCTATGCTTAATGCTTGTCACTAGGGCCCGAGTGCCATGATTTCAGATCTTAACCTATTATGTTTTCATGAATATATGTGAGTTCTTGATTTTATCTTGCAAGTCTATAGTCACCTATTATGTGTTATGATCCGACAACCCCGAAGTGACAATAATCGAGATACTTCTCGGTGATGACCGTAGTTTGAGGAGTTCATGTATTCACTATGTGCTAATGCTTTGTTCCTGTTGTCTAATAAAAGGAGGCCTTAATATCCCATAGTTTCCAGTAGGACCCCGCTGCCACGGGAGGGTAGGACAAAAGATGTCATGCAAGTTCTTTTCCATAAGCACGTATGACTATATTCGGAATGCATGCCTACATTACATTGATGAACTGGAGCTAGTTCTGTGTCACCCTATGTTATAGCTATTACATGAGGAATCGCATCTGACATAATTATCCATCACTGATCCAATGCCTATGAGCTTTTCAAATATTGTGCTTCGCTTATTTACCTTTCCATTGTTATTGTTACAACTACTACAAAACTATTATCTTTACTTTTGCCACTGTTACCATTACTATCATACTACTTTGCTACTAAATACTTTGCTGCAAATACTATGTTATCCAGGTGTGGTTGAATTGACAACTCAACTGCTAATACTTAAGAATATTCTTTGGCTCCCCTTGTTTCGAATCAATAAATTTGGGTTGAATACTCTACCCTCAAAAGCTGTTGCGATCCCCTACACTTGTGGGTTATCATGAACCGATCACCGGTGGCAGATTATTGTTGCCCAAAAGGACTTAGGCGATAGATTGGGCCATCATAGGTGACATGCTGGGCAGTCTTCCTCACCTAAAATGCGATCTTGCATGATGAAAAAAGTGGTCCCGTCAAAATTTTGTTTTTTTATGATGGCGCTTTGCTGACAGTGGGACAATGGCCGGAGAACGTCACGGGTCTATTTTTCGTGAAGAAAAACGGTTATATGCGACACAAGTGAGACGTCGCAAAATAGAGCAATTTTTGTAGTGTATATAGATGAGTAAGCGAGATTTTTTAATAGGCTGTAAGTTACCCAACCCAGGAAAAGGCCCAACTCTTTAATGGACCGTTAAAAGACCAAAAGATTTACCTGACAGAAAATGGTCTAATTCCAGCATGGGCCGTTAACAGGCCGAAAACACATCAGGCCGTAATTGCTCCCATATACATAGCCGACTGTTAATGGGACGATTCCGATGGGTCGTAATAATGTCGAATGACAATGGGCCGGCGATTAGCTGATTGAAATCCTCCGTAAGGATCATGTCTGCAATGGGCATGTTATTGGGCTGCCCAATTTATACTAAATGGGCCACTATTGAGCTATGCCATGTGTGGATGTATCATAGACGCCTCTCATCCATTGGATGGATGACAACTGTCACAAAGCAGAGTTGACACATGGTTCCGCTGGCGAATGAGAAATTGACACATGGAAAATCATCATTGGTCATGGATGTTAACGGGTTTCAGATCCAAAACCGGCACCTGATAGCTTAACAGCGACCCATTACAGTGGCTGCCTCGTGTCGGTTACCCTTGACGAAATCACTTCCATGACGCGCGATTTATCATCTCAGAAGTGAACACTTCCATGATGATAAATGGAGTATTATCATGGAACACTTCTACGACAAGACAGTTATGACTATCTTGATTCTGTCGTAAAATTGTCACGGATGTACATGTGTGACAGGAAAGTGACCTTGTGACAAATATGCATTTTCATGGAAGTGTTTTTTTGTAGTGAATATTTATCCTATGACCTCAGGAACGTAACAGACTACTCACAAGACATCATATGGACAATGATCAACGGAGATGACAATATTAACAATCTGAACATAGAAGTATTTCACTAACTAAACCTCTAAGCATCAACTACAGGTAGTAATTAAGACTAGAACATAATGTTAGCAAAGAACCTAAGGTAATAGTTCATAGACTGGAAAGTATGGAGAGACAGAGGTGGTGGAGATGATGGTCCTAATGATAACTGGAGCATTGGTGATGAAGATGGCTTCAATTTTCCCAATTGAGAGGGAAAGGTTCCCAGAGAAACAACCCTCCAGGGGCAGAAAAATGCTCCATCTTGTAGATGGTGGAGGGAAAATCCCGTAAATCAAGTTAGGATTTTCGGGTAAAATAGGACTAGGGGTGCCAAGAGGCACCGGAGAGGTGCCTTGTGGGCCCCACAGGCACCTGTCATACGACCAAGGGGTAGGCCACATGGTGGTGCCATGAGCCCCAGAGGGACCTCCCTAAATGGGCTTAGGCCCCCTGCATAAAAACTCCAAATTTGATTTTTTTTTGTCTTTGAAAAATTAATTTCTTCGCTGACTTATTTTGGTGCTTTTCTGCAACTTTCCAACAATTTCTTCTCCTCTAGTATATTATGCAATTTAAGAGAAAAATGCATTGGAATGATACAATTATGTGAAATATCAATGATAAAGAGCAATTTATAATAAGGAATAGTGATGTGAAATGGACGTCTGATTCCCATTCTGTCCTCCTGAAGCAACATCGGCAAAGTGCCTTCCTGGGTTGTCATCATTCCGGCCCTGCTGGCGAGGCAAGAATGAGCATGAGGGAAACACTTCATGAGATGAGTGGGGCCTATTAGTGACCTATATCCAAACACTAGTTTTGCAACCGGAAATAAAGCATTTGTAAAATACTTTTTTCATTGACTATTAAAATACACAGTTACATAACTTAATTAACAAGCGTATAAACTTAGAGCATCTACAATTGGACGTCTCAAACCGACCTCATATGTCAGCGCGGACATCCCCGACAAGGCCTGGATAGGAGAGGGGAAAATGCCACCCACTAGACCCCTCAAATCCTCCTCATATGCCCGGCTTGTCCATGAACCCTCAAACTTAGACCATATATGACAAAAAAGTCTTTTGCCCCGCTTTATATATAAAGCATGATCAACTTACAATTCTAAGCAACCCACCACACAACACAACAGCAGAACCCACACACCCGAGGAAAGATAAATAGGTGCCAGAGAACATCTACAACAGACCGTCCACCACCACGAAGATAAAAGATGAACAATAAGGAATAAATTGATGGACCCTCAACGAAGCGAAGAGACAAAGTTGCTAGCCAACAAACCAAGAGGGCCAAGGCGGTGTCTTTAGGAAGATTATGACACTGGAGTGCCGCCACCGCCCGATCCAAAGGATGAAGATCTTCACACGAAGCACGACGAAGTTCAGCAAATAGCCACGACGGAGACTTCAAGAAGTTTTGGACGTCCACGGCCGCCGCCTCTGACGATCTGGCCAATGCCAGACAGGGTGTACACCCCCACAAGAACCCTTCACCTTTGACCATGGTGCGTCAAGAACGATGTCTGTCGTACCGCTGTCCCGGCCGCCAACCCCAGCCCCCACGCTGCCCACACAGCCATGGTGGCTAACTCGCACCCGAATCATGGGGTCCTCCCAAGAACACCGCCATTCCCACCTACAGGGCTGCCACGCTGGAACCGAGCATCCTAGATCACCATCCACAGCCACGAGAGAAGCAATGGACAGGACCCCGACCACCGAAGAGCGGAAAGTAGCCGGCTTGGCCACTCAATCATGGACAGAGAGAAAGTAGGAGGGGGAAGAGTGAACATGTAGGAGCGGACCTTGTCCATGACAACACCCCCCCTGTGCTAGTGACGAGTGGCCCGATTGGAAGTGCTAGTATTCCACTAGAGGGGGGTGAATAGGCGATTTTTATGAGAGTCTTCAAAACAGGGGTATTTCAAAGACAAACAATAGAAATGAACCGATTGATATGCAGCGGAAGGTAGACTACACTAGACAATCCATAGTCAAGTAAGCAATGTAGTGAAAGCACAAAGACTATGATCAGCTAGGTAATATGGATCAAGATGGAAGAAGGTATGAAGCCAAACAGACAATAGTCTTCACACAGTGAAGTTAATTGGATAAGGTAAAAGTAGGCAAAGACTTCACGAAGACAAACTATAAGTAAGGTGAGAGAGGAAGGATAGAACCAGTTGCTCGGAGAGGACAAGAGGTTTCTTGGACCAGTTCCAGTTGCTGTGACAACTGTACGTCTGGTTAGGGAGGCTGAGATTCAACTCAGATGACCATGTCTTCACCTTATTCCCCTTGAGCTAAGAACACTTAGTCCTCGCCCAATCACTCTGGTAAGTCTTCAAGGGAGACTTCCAAACCTTCACAGACTTTGTTCACTAGCAATCCACAATGACTCTTGGATGCTCAGAACGCGACGCCTAACCAGCTGGAGGATTCACAGTCCTCAAGTGTAATAAGTCTTCAGATCACACGAACAGAAAGACTTCAGTGATGCCTAACACTCTTTGGCTCTGAGTGTTTTGGGCTTTGTCCTCGCAAGGATTCTCTCTCAAAGGCTTCAGAGGTGGGTTGCTCTCAAACGATAAAAGCCATGCACAAACTCTGAGCAGCCACCAGTTTATGGTGTAGGGGGTGGGCTATTTATAGCCAAGAGGCAACCCGACCTGATTTGTCCAAAATGACCATGGGTCACTAAGGAACTAAAACGTGTCCAACGGTCAAATTTCAAACACACGTGGCAGCTTAGCTTGGGCTACAAACCAAGCTGACTTATCCAGCTCTGGATAAGATTTTCTCTCATTGTCTTCGCTCGAAGACATAGGTTTTGGTTGAGCATCACATCAGTCACTCTGACTTTGTTCACTTGGACCCCACTTAATAGTACGGTGGTTCCTATGACTCAACAAAGAAGAAAAGGAAACTACGAAACAACTATGTCTTCACACTCCATAGTCTTCACGCGATGTCTTCTCCTGTCATAGTCTTCAATGTGAATGTCTTCACGGACCACCATTGTCTTCAATGTCTTCAAACATTTTTAGGGGTCATCTCTGGTAGGTAAACGGAATCAATATGGGACTACTACCTGTGTTATCCTACAATTCTCACAAACAAATTAGTCCCTCAACCAAGTTTGTCGTCAATACTCCAAAACCAACTATGGGTGGCACTAGATGCACTTACAATCTCCCCATTTTTCATGACTCATGACAAACAGGTTGACGTTTTCAAGGGGGGTAAAAGTATGTGAAAGTTAAGTGTTGTGAGTATTGTCTTCATACATAAGACGAGGCTCCCCCTGAAGATGTGCATATAGATGATTTGCGTTTGAATGCAAATGCACGTGGCAGGATTTGCTTTGTGGAGGCCATCATCAAAGTGTGAAGACAATGCATTATGCATATAAGTGACTAAAGAAGATAGTGATATGCATAATGGAAAATGGATGTCTGCAGAATGACTTCATGTGGGATCTATCATCGCATCACAGAATAGCAGATAAAGTAGCACACGACCATCAAGTTTAATCGTTACAACTCAGAGAACCAAATGTATCAAAAGACGAGAGTTGTAAGACTTGGCAAAAAGTAATGCAGCCACCCATAAGGACCTGCTTGAAGACTATCAACTCATATGCTTCTCCCCCTTTTGTCAGTAATGACCAAAAAGGTTTGAAGACATAGAGCATCTAATCGTTCCCAGAAGGAGAAGACAGAGGAGCAGGGTTGTTGATGGAGTTTGGTGGTGCAGAGGAGCCTGGTGCAGAGTCAAGATGCAGTGAAGACATGGTTGGTGAAGTGGCATCGTCTTCTTCATCGACGACATTGGCAACAACAGGCGCAGCCGAAGATGAATACTCAGAGTCTTCAAGAGAGGGAGTATGGCGCCAACTTGCATTAGGAGGAGGACTGGAGTAAAACTTGAAGCTTTCGGTGAAGCCATCTGCTTGAAGATCATCTTCAGAACATAGCAGAGTGAGGCCCTTCCAGGACCGCCTTGCATTCTCATGGGCAACAAAAGAGTTCTTGTGAGCCAGATTGCGAATGCGATTGACATCCACCAAGATATTATGCATTTGACTCTTAAGCCAGTCATGGTGCTTGTCTTGTTTCTAGTGTAAGGCCACAAGCAGTTCTCGATCATTGAGGACACGAGAGCGCTTCCGAGGCCTTTGTGCAACTATACTGGAAGTGGCTTCGGTATTAGCACGGTGAGGTAGACGCACATTGCCAGTAAGCGGATAGGTAGTAACAGCAGCATTCAGAACATGAACTCCTTCAATTGGCTGGGGTGAAGCTTTGATGATCAGCATTGTGAAGATATATTGGCTCCTTGGTAGGCTCAGGGTAGACGGCTTCAATAGACAGATCAACCTCAGGCAAGAAAACCATATGGTTACGTGCAGAAGGTTGATAGTTGATAGTTGAATGAAGCTTGATTAGGCGCATCACCCATGGAGCGTAAAACTTCAAGCCAAAAAGATCATTCCTAGATGCAGCAAGTTGTCTGATGAAGAAATCCTGGGAGTTGAACTTGATGCCATTGACAATATAGAAAACCAAAGTCTTCATGGCGCCTTCAAGTTTGGCAGCAGAAGAATGTCCCTTGATTGGCCAGAGAGTACGCCTCAGGATACGATAAACTGTGCAAGGCAAGTACTCGAGGTCCTGGACAAAAAATTCCTTTGGATATTCTACATCACGAGGCAATGGCTTCATCATGTTGAGCATCTGACTCATATTTGGTTCAAGCCGCTGAAAAATGCTCCGCAGTCCTTCTATGTGGCGCTGACAACCAGGTTCGTACAATTCACCTGGAGTGGGCAGGGAGGTGAGCTCAATGATGTCCTGAGCTTTGGCTTCATGGTGCACATCACCTGTCATCCACTCAAGGGTCCATGTCTTCGGTGTTGGAAATATGCCCTAGAGGCAATAATAAATTAGTTATTATTATATTTCCTTGTTCATGATAATCGTTTATTATCCATGCTATAATTGTATTGATAGGAAACTCAGATACATGTGTGGATACATAGACAACACCATGTCCCTAGTAAGCCTCTAGTTGACTAGCTCGTTGATCAATAGATGGTTACGGTTTCCTGACCATGGACATTGGATGCCGTTGATAACGGGATCACATCATTAGGAGAATGATGTGATGGACAAGACCCAATCCTAAGCCTAGCACAGAGATCGTGTAGTTTGTATGCTAAAGCTTTTCTAATGTCAAGTATCTTTTCCTTGGAGCATGAGATTGTGCAACTCCCGGATACCGTAGGAATGCTTTGGGTGTACCAAACGACACAACGTAACTGGGTGGCTATAAAGGTGCACTACAGGTATCTCCGAAAGTGTCTGTTGGATTGGCACGAATTGAGACTGGGATTTGTCACTCCGTGTAAACGGAGAGGTATCTCTGGGCCCACTCGATAGGACATCATCATAATGTGCACAATGTGACCAAGGGGTTGATCACGGGATGATGTGTTACGGAACGAGTAAAGAGACTTGCCAGTAACGAGATTGAACAAGGTATCGGTATACCGACGATCGAATCTCGGGCAAGTACAATACCGTTAGACAAAGGGAATTGTATACGGGATCGATTGAGTCCTTGACATTGTGGTTCATCCGATGAGATCATCATGAAACATGTGGGAGCCAAAATTGGGTATCCAGATCCCGCTGTTGGCTATTGACCAGAGAACGTCTCGGTCATGTCTACATGTCTCCCGAACCCGTAGGGTCTACACACTTAAGGTTCGATGACGCTAGGGTTATAAAGGAAGTTTGTATGTGGTTACCGAATGTTGTTCGGAGTCTCAGATGAGATCCCGGACGCCACGAGGAGTTTCGGAATGGTCCGGAGGTAAAGATTTATATATGGAAAGTTGTTGTTCGGGTTCCAGGAAAAGTTCGGGTTTTTCGGTATTGTACCGGGAAGCTTCCAGAAGGTTCCAGAGGATTCCGGAGGGGTCCGGAGGTCCGGAAATTGTTCCACCATGTCCAATACAGTAGCATGGGCTGTAGGGGGGCGCCCTAGCCTTAATGGGCCAGGGGCACCAGCCCCCCCAAGGCCCATGCGCATGGGGAGGGAAAACCCTAAGGGGGGAGGGCCTCCACTTGACTTGGGAGGCACTCCTCCCCCCCTTGGCCACCGCCCCCTCCTCAGATTGGATCTGAGGGGGGCGGCCCCCCTCTCCCTTGCCCCTATATATATGTGGGGGTGGGAGGGCAGCCGCACCACAAGTTCTGGCGCAGCCCTTCCCCTCTCCCAAGTACTCCTCCTCTCCCGCGGTGCTTGGCGAAGCCCTGCAGGATTGCCACGCTCCTCCACCACCACCACGCCATTGTGCTGCTGCTGGATGGAGTCTTCCTCAACCTCTCTCTCTCTCCTTGCTGGATCAAGGCATGGGAGACGTCACCGGGCTGTACGTGTGTTGAACGCGGAGGTGACGTCCGTTCGGCACTAGGATCTCCGGTGATTTGGATCACGATGAGTACGACTCCTTCAACCCCGTTCTCTTGAACGCTTCCGCTTAGCGATCTACAAGGGTGTGTAGATGCACTCTCGTTCCCCTCGTTGTTGGTTTCTCCATAGATAGATCTTGGTGACACGTAGGAAAATTTTGAATTTCTGCTACGTTCCCCAACAGTGGCATCATGAGCTAGGTCTATGCGTAGTTTCTATGCACGAGTAGAACACAAGTTGTTGTGGGTGTTGATTTTGTTCAATATGCTTACCGTTACTAGTCCAATCTTGTTTCAACGGTATTGTGGGATGAAGCGGCCCGGACCGACCTTACACGTACACTTACGTGAGACAGGTTCCACCGACTAACATGCACTTGGTGCATAAGGTGGCTAGCGGGTGCCAGTCTCTCCCACTTTAGTCGGAACGGATTCGATGAAAAGGGTCCTTATGAAGGGTAAATAGCAATTGGCATATCACGTTGTGGTTTTGCGTAGGTAAGAAACGTTCTTGCTAGAAACCCATAGCAGCCACGTAAAATATGCAAACAACAATTAGAGGACGTCTAATTTGTTTTTGCAGGGTATGCTATGTGATGTGATATGGCCAAGAAGAATGTGATGAATGATATGTGTTGTATGAGATTTATCATGTTCTTGTAATAGGAATCACGACTTGCATGTCGATGAGTATGACAACCGGCAGGAGCCATAGGAGTTGTCTTAATTTATTGTATGACCTGCGTGTCATTAAACAACGCCATGTACTTACTTTACTTTATTGCTAACAGGTAGCCATAGTAGTAGAAGTAATAGTTGGCAAGACAACTTCATGAAGACACGATGATGGAGATCATGGTGTCATGCCGGTGACGATGATGATCATGGAGCCCCGAAGATGGAGATCAAAAAAAGCAATGTGATATTGGCTGTATCATGTCACTATTTGATTGCATGTGATGTTTATCATGTTTATGCATCTTGTTTACTTAGACCGACGGTAGTAAATAAGATGATCCCTTACAACAATTTCAAGAAGTGTTCTCCCCTAATTGTGCACCATTGCTAAAGTTCGTCGTTTCGAAGCACCACGTGATGATCGGGTGTGATAGATCCTTACGTTCACATACAACGGGTGTAAGACAGTTTTACACATGCAAAACACTTAGGGTTAACTTGACGAGCCTAGCATGTACAGACATGGCCTCGGAACACAGAGACCGAAAGGTCGAGCATGAGTCGTATGGAGGATACGATCAACATGAAGATGTTCACCGATGATGACTAGTCCGTCTCACGTGATGATCGGACATGGCCTAGTTGACTCGGATCATGTAATCACTTAGATGACTAGAGGGATGTCTATCTGAGTGGGAGTTCATAAGATGAACTTAATTATCCTGAACATAGTCAAAAGATCTTAGCAAATTATGTCGTAAGCTCGCGCTTTAGTTCCACTGTTTAGATATGTTCCTAGAGAAAATATAGTTGAAAGTTGACAATAGCAATTATGCAGACAGTAGAAAGCTTATGTCCTTAATGCACCGCTCAGTGTGCTGAACCACAAACGTTGTTTGTGGATGTTGCGAACATCAGACATACATGTTTTGATAACTACATGATAGTTCAGTTAAACGATTTAGAGTTGAGGCACCAAAGACGTTTTCGAAACGTCGCGGAACATATGAGATGTTTCGAGGGCTGAAATAGAGATTTCAGGCTCGTGCCCACGACAAGAGGTATGAGACCTCCGATGATGTTCTTAGCCTGCAAACTAAGGGAGAAAAGCTCAATCGTTGAGCTTGTGCTCAGATTGTCTGAGTGCAACAATCACTTGAATCGAGTGGGAGTTGATCTTCCAGATGAGATAGTGATGTTTCTCCAAAGTCATTGCCACCAAGCTGCTAGAGCTTCGTGATGAGCTATAACATATCAGGGATAGATATGATGATCCTTGAGGTATTCGCGATGTTTGACACCGCGAAATTAGAAATCAAGAAGGAGCATCAATTGTTGATGGTTGGTGAAACCACTAGTTTCAAGAAGGGCAAGGGAAAGAAGGGATACTTCATGAAACGGCAAATCAGCTACTGCTCTAGTGAAGAAACCCAAGGTTGAACCCAAACCCGAGACTAAGTGCTTCTGTAATAAGGGGAAAAACCACTAGAGCGGAATTACCCTAGATACTTGGTAGATGAGAAGGCTGGCAAGGTCGATAGAAGTATATTGGATATACATTATGTTAATGTGTACTTTACTAGTACTCCTAGTAGCACCAGGGTATTAGATACCGGTTCGGTTGCTAAGTGTTAGTAACTCGAAATAAAAGCTACGGAATAAACGGAGACTAGCTAAAGGTGAGCTGACGATATGTGTTGGAAGTGTTTCCAAGGTTGATGTGATCAAGCATCGCACGCTCGCTCTACCATCGAGATTTGGTGTTTGCGTTGAGCATAGACATGATTGGATTATGTCTATCGCAATACGGTTATTCATTTAAGGAGAATAATGGTTACTCTATTTATTTGAATAATACCTTCAATGGTCTTGCACCTAAAGTAATGGTTTATTGAATCTCGATCGTCGTGATACACATTTTCATGCCAAAAAGATATAAGATAGTAATGATAGTACCACTTACTTGTGGCACTGCCATGTAAGTCATATTGGTGTAAAACGCATGAAGAAGCTCCATGTTGATGGATCTTTGGACTCACTCGTTTTGAAAAGTTTGAGACATGCGAACCATGTCTATTGGTGTATACACATGAAGAAACTCCATGCAGATGGATCGTTTGGACTCACTTGATTTTGAATCACTTGAGATATGCAAATCATACCACATGGGCAAGATGACTGAAAAGCCTCGTTTTCAGTAAGATGGAACAAGATAGCAACTTGTTGGAAGTAACACATTTTGATGTGTGCAGTCCAATGAGTGCTGAGGCATGCAGTGAATATCGTTATGTTCTTACTTCACAGATGATTCGAGTAGATGTTGATTATATTTACTTGATGAACACAAGTCTGAATTATTGAATGGTTCAAGTAATTTCAGAGTGAAGTTGAAGATCATCGTGACAAGAGGATAAAATGTCTATGATATGATCATAGAGATGAGTATCTGAGTTACGAGCTTTGGCACGCAATTAAGACATTGTGGAAATTGTTTCACAATTAATACCGCCTGGAACACCATAGTTTGATGGTGTGTCTGAACATCATAGTTGCACCCTATTGGATATGGTGCGTACCATGATGTCTCTTATCGAATTACCTCTATCGTTTATGGGTTAGGCATTAAACACAACCACATTCACTTTAAATAGGGCACCACGTAATTCCGTTGAGATGACACCGTATGAACTATGGTTTAGAGAAACCTAAGCTGTCATTTCTTAAAGGTTTGGGGCTGTGACGCTTATGTGAAAAAGTTCCAGGTTGATAAGCTCGAACCCAAAGCGGATAAAATGCATCTTCATAGGACACCCAAAACAGTTGGGTATACCTCCTAATTCAGATCCGAAAGCAATAGGGATTGTTTCTTGAATCGGGTCCTTTCTCGAGGAAAAGTTTGTCTCGAAAAGTTGAGTGGGAGGATGGTGGAGACTTGATATGGTTATTGAACCGTCACTACAACTAGTGTGTAGCAGGGCACAGGAAGTTGTTCCTGTGGCACCTACACCAATTGAAGTAGAAGCTTATGATAGTGATCATGAAACTTCGGATCAAGTCACTACCGTACCTCGTAGGGTGACAAGGATGCATACTACTTCAGAGTGGTACAGTAATCTTGTCTTGAAGGTCATGTTGCTAGACAACAATGAACCTACGAGCTATGGAGAAGCAATGGTGGGCCCAAATTCCGACAAATGGTTAGAAGCCATGAAATCCGAGATAGGATCCATGTATCAGAACAAAGCATGGACTTTGGTGGACTTTCCCGATGATCAGCAAGCCATTGAGATAAATGGATCTTTAAGAAAAAGACAGACGTGGACGGTGATGTCACCGTCTATGAAGCTCGACTTGTGGCGAAGAGTTTTTCACAAGTTCAAGGATTTGACTACGATGAGATTTTCTCATCCGTAGCGATGCTTAAGTCCGTCGGAATCATGTTAGCATTAGCTGCATTTATGAAATCTGGCAAATGGATGTCAAAACGAGTTTCCTTACCAGTCTTCGTAAGGAAAGGTTGTATGTGATACAATCCGAAAGTTTTTGTCGATCCTAAGGATGCTAAAAGGTATGCTGGCTCCAGCGATCCTTCTAAGGACTGGAGTAAGCATCTCAGAGTTGGAATGTATGTTTTGATGAGATGATCAAAGATTTTGGGTTTATACAAAAGTTTGTGAGAAACTTGTATTTCCAAAGAAGTGAGTGGGAGCACTATAGAATTTCTGATGAGTATATGTTATTGGCATATTGTTGATCAGAAATGATGTAGAATTTCTGGAAAGCATATAGGGTTATTTGGAAAGTGTTTTTCAATGGAAAACCTGGATTAGGCTACTTGAAAAATAAGCATCAAGATCTATAAGATAGATCAAAATGCTTAATAGTACTTTCAAATGAGCACGTACCTTGACATGATCTTGAAGGTGTTCAAGATGGATCAGTCAAAGAAGGAGTTCTTGCTTGAGATGTAAGGTATGAAGTTAAGACTTAAAAGCTCGACCACGGCAGACTAGAGAGAAAGGACGAAGGTCGTCCCCTATACTTCAGACGTAGGCTCTATAGTATGCTATGCTGTGTACCGCACCGGAAGTGTGCCATGCCATGAGTCAGTCAAGGGGTACAAGAATGATCCAGGAATGGATCATTGGACAGCGGTCAAAATTGTCCTTTGAGTAAATAAGGACATGTTTCTCGATTATGGAGGTGATAAAGAGTTCGGCGTAAAGGGTTACGTCGATGCAATCTTTAACACCTATCCGAGTGACTCTGAGTAGCAAACCGGATATGTATAGTGGAGCAACCATTTGGAATAGCTCCAAGTGGAGCGTGGAAGCAGCATTTACAGAATGACCTAGAGATTTGCGAAGTACATACGGATCTGAAAGTTGCAGACCCGTTGACTAAAACCTCTCTCACAAGCAAAACATGATCAAACCCCAGAACTCATTGAGTCTTAATCACATGATGATGTGAACTAGTTTAATGAGACTAGTAAACTCTTTGGATGTTGGTCACATGGCGATGTGACATGTGAATGTTAATCACATGACGATGTGAACTAGATTATTGACTCTAGTGTAAGTGGGAGACTGTTGGAAATATGCCCTAGAGGCAATAATAAATTAGTTATTATTATATTTCCTTGTTCATGATAATCGTTTATTATCCATGCTATAATTGTATTGATAGGAAACTCAGATACATGTGTGGATACATAGACAACACCATGTCCCTAGTAAGCCTCTAGTTGACTAGCTCGTTGATCAATAGATGGTTACGGTTTCCTGACCATGGACATTGGATGTCGTTGATAACATGATCACATCATTAGGAGAATGATGTGATGGACAAGACCCAATCCTAAGCCTAGCACAGAGATCGTGTAGTTCGTATGCTAAAGCTTTTCTAATGTCAAGTATCTTTTCCTTAGACCATGAGATTGTGCAACTCCCGGATACCGTAGGAATGCTTTGGCTGTACCAAACGTCACAACGTAACTGGGTGGCTATAAAGGTGCACTACAGGTATCTCCGAAAGTGTTTGTTGGGTTGGCACGAATCGAGACTGGGATTTGTCACTCCGTGTAAACGGAGAGGTATCTATGGGCCCACTCGGTAGGACATCATCATAATGTGCACAATGTGACCAAGGGGTTGATCACGGGATGATGTGTTACGGAACGAGTAAAGAGACTTGCCGGTAACGAGATTGAACAAGGTATCGGTATACCAACGATCGAATCTCGGGCAAGTACAATACCGTTAGACAAAGGGAATTGTATACGGGATCGATTGAGTCCTTGACATTGTGGTTCATCTGATGAGATCATCGTGGAACATGTGGGAGCCAACATGGGTATCCAGATCCCGCTATTGGTTATTGACCAGAGAACGTCTCGGTCATGCATGTCTACATGTCTCCCGAACCCGTAGGGTCTAGACACTTAAGGTTCGATGACGCTAGGGTTATAAAGGAAGTTTGTATGTGGTTACCGAATGTTGTTTGGAGTCTCGGATGAGATCCCAGACGTCACGAGGAGTTCCGGAATGGTCCGGAGGTAAAGATTTATATATGGAAAGTTGTTGTTCGGGTTCCGGGAAAAGTTCGGGTTTTTTCGGTATTGTACCGGGAAGCTTCCAGAAGGTTCCGGAGGATTCCGGAGGGGTCCGGAGGTCTGGAAATTGTTCCACCACGTCCAATACAGTAGCATGGGCTGTAGCTGGGCACCCTAGCCTTAATGGGCCAGGGGCACCAGCCCTCCCAAGGCCCATGCGCATGGGGAGGGAAAACCCTAAGGGGGAAGGGCCTCCACTTGACTTGGGAGGCACTCCTCCCCCCCTTGGCCGCCGCCCCCTCCTCAGATTGGATCTGAGGGGGGCGGCCCCCCTCTCCCTTGCCCCTATATATATGTGGGGGTGGGAGGGCAGCTGCACCACAAGTTCTGGCGCAGCCCTTCCCCTCTCCCAAGTACTCCTCCTCTCCCGCGGTGCTTGGCGAAGCCCTGCAGGATTGCCACGCTCCTCCACCACCACTACGCCGTTGTGCTGCTGCTGGATGGATTATTCCTCAACCTCTCCCTCTCTCCTTGCTGGATCAAGGCATGGGAGACGTCACCGGGCTGTACGTGTGTTGAACGCGGAGGTGCCGTCCGTTCGGCACTAGGATCTCTGGTGATTTGGATCACGACGAGTACGACTCCTTCAACCCCGTTCTCTTGAATGCTTCCGCTTAGCGATCTACAAGGGTATGTAGATGCACTCTCCTTCCCCTCGTTGCTGGTTTCTCCATAGATAGATCTTGGTGACACGTAGGAAAATTTTGAATTTCTGCTACGTTCCCCAACATTCGGATCCCTGTTGTATCCACGTATGTGAAGAGTAGCATAGAACTGCAGCAGAAGCTCTTCATTCCAGTGCTCTTTGGCTGTGATGAATTCTAGAAGGCCAGCATCACGGAAGCAATCCATTGCTTCCTCAAGACAAGGGAGCCCAGCCATGGCTTCACAGTCAAGACGCATGTGAGGGAAAATTCGCTCTTGGTTGTAGAGGACACAAGAGTAGTAGTTGCGCTGTTGGTGGCTGCAGAAGCGATCTGACAAGATCCTTGGCTTCAATTAGGGATTCTTATCACTTTCAAAGAAGGTGTTATGTGCTCTGAAGCTATTAACACTGAAGGATCCAGGAGATGTAGTAGGACCTGGAAGTCTTGGCAGTCTTGGCTTAGGCTTTTGCACTGGTGGTCGTTGCTGCACATGATAGGCATATTGCGGTCCGAGACCAGTGGGTGGTACCAGGACAGGCCAGCGAACAGTGACCAACTCCATATCTCGATTGTAAGCCAACTCCATTGTGTGAGGCCTTGGAGGAGGAACAACGCCGTCAGTGGGGACCGGTGTGGCAGAAGCTTCAAGATTCTCATTGGTTCAGGCACAACATTGGCTTCAGGCTCCACACGATTGTCAGCCAAGACATGGTCATTAGCTTCAGGAGTATTTGTGGCAGCCTCAACATTCTCAACCTCCATATGGTCAACGACCAGAGGGTCTTGCACAATCACATTCTCCTCGAGAATGACTTGATCTGGGACTGGGGGTGTAGCAGCTCTCTCTTCTCTTCTTGTTTCTTCATCGGCTGATGCAGCCGGAATGTATTCAGCAGCTTTGGATTCAGACTCAGGAACCGTCGTAGAAGGATTCTCTTCAGGAAACACTTGACATGCCACTGAGCTAGATTGGTGTGAATCTTCTTCTGGGATGGTAGACATGGAGACCGATGGCCTAAGGCCTTTGCGAAGCTGTTGGAACACGGGCGACGCCTTTGGTGATGGTATGGTTTCCATGTAGTTGTCATCATTGACAATTGGGCTGGTGACTTGCACAGGTGGAGCACGGGGTGTTTCATCTCAAACTGGGGTTTCTTCTTGCGGCTGCTTGGCCCATGAATTATCCAGAGCAATTGGCGTCAATGGATGACCAACGCTGATGTATTCGTTGCTCGTTGGAGCAGGCGATGATACCAGGTGGTGCTCTAGCTCAGGAAGGACATCATCATCACCAACATTGTCTTCGTGACCAATGTCTTCAGCTGTGTTGGGGTCAACAGCTGGAACTTTCTCTTCTTCTTGAGCCTCTATGGAAGCAGGCTGGTGGAGTACAACTCGACGCTCTTGGCTTGTAGCAGCAGGGGGAGCTACAGAGATGGGTTCAACAATGAGTGGCTGAGAGGCTGCAACATGCTCTTTCTTTGATGACTTAGTTTCCTTGGTCTTCAGCTTCTTCCTAGAAGGAGCATCGTCAAATGCATCCTTGTGCTTGTGCTTCTTGGCTTCAGCTTCAGCCACTCTTGTATTCTTTAGTTTAGAAGCTGCTGAGGGGACCTTAGGATTCGAGCCTGTCATACTAGCCGGGAAGACAATGCGAGGTTCTCCCCGCCTTGGTGCAGTGTGGGTCTCAGCAGACTTCTTCTTCTTGGCAGGCATCCTGGGGTCAATGCCAGGCCGCCCAAGAGCTTTTTGCTTCTCTGCTTCATTATGGGCTTGAACACATTTCTCAGCTAGATACTTCATGCGCTGCCTTGAACCTTTAGCTTCTGTGCGTTTCTTGTGGAACTCCTCCTTGAGGTCATGCAGTATCTTCTTGAAGATTTGAACATCAGCCACACTGAGCTTGTCAATGTGCTTCTTGAAGCGAGCCTTCTCATAATCAATCTTATTCTTCAGCTCAACAATCTTCTGAGCCAAGGCCAACTCACTAGCAATGGCACCATGGAAGGTGATGCTGATGTCCACTGGGAGCTGAAGATCATCAATACTGATTTCCTGGTTGTCAAACCACTCATCGATGAAGTTATTGAGAATATCAACATCAAAGAGCGGCGGATCATTGAAGATTTCAGCTTCTTGCTTGCTCTTGATAAGCATTTGCAGAGCATCATCAGCAAGATCTTCGTCACTGGAAACATCAATGGCTTCATCTTCGTTGTGAAGCACATCAAATGGTGTCAGTGGTTGTCATGTGGCCTTCTTGGGCAGAGGCTTCTTGGTCCTTTTGGACACACGAGATAAGTCCCCGGATTTCACACTGGATTCAGGTGGTGCAATCCTCAGTGGCTTCTTTGCTGACGCTTTTAGTGAAGAAGACAACTTAGAAGCTTTTGTCTTCTTCTTCTTTTCCTTGGGTGGTGAGGGAGCAGCTTCAGTATCAGCATCACGATCAGAGTGCTCCACTGTTGCTCTCTAAGCAGCAATGTGAGACAGAAGCCCATTGAAAATGGCAAAGGGACCAATTCTATTTTCATTGGCTTCACGTGTCCCATAAGATCTAGGGGCAGAAGGGCCAGGGTTGAAGTTGAGGCCATATTCTTTTGCATTCTGAGCAGTAGAATCTTTGGCAAACTGAAAGTTGTGCTTGAATAGATTGTCCTCACGACACCATAATAAGGAGGATGGGTCAGCATTTTCAGGTTGCGGTCCTCTGACCATGCAAGGATAGAATTCCTGCAAAATAGCTTCAGCCTTGTTCTTCGGCACCAGGCCGCGATACAGACAGTCCCCCCATGGATGCTTGATGGCGTTCTTCTTAGCATATTATGGCGTGAAAAATTTGTACTTGAACCACTCCTCAGCCCAATATCTTCGGATCCACTGAATCCGGTTCTTGCACTGGTTGTAGTTTTCATCAGGGTCTAACTTATATTGTTCATACAGGGCAGGAAGTAGATCAAGAGCTGTATTGCCTCGTTGTTTCCTGCCAGCCTTCCGAGTAGACTTTTCTGAAGCCATAATATTGAAGCTAATTGGCTTCAGCATAGAGAGTGGCTTCCGTCTGATTGGCTTCAGACAAGAACTGGCTTCAGGAGATCCAATGTGATGTTGTAAGTATTCTTCAAATGAATGCAGACTATGAGAACCAAGGGATTCTCCCACGGACATGTACCTGTGACAGCATTAGAGATGCGAGGGAAGGGGAAGAGGTCATATGCATTCTTAGGAGATTTTGAAGATAAATCAGTTCTGAAGACATTGTGCGAAGACATTCACTTATTTGGAGAGAGTTGTTTCCAGATTTGTATGAATCCATGAATAAGTACAAGTGAGAAATCTAACTAGTTATGAAGCATAAGTGAACATACTAAGCATGGTATGAGATGCAGAAGAGAACAAATCCAAATTTAGAAGCTTAGAAACCACTTTTGGAAAAAGGTGGTCAAATTTGATAGATCTAAAAGGAAGTAAAAAGTAAGATTTACTTGCCCTTGACGAACTGCTAGACGGATGGGAAGAAAGGCCAAGCAGTTCAATCTCCCGCGCCCGAACTTGGCGGCGGAACACACCTACGGCGGCGGCGGAGAGGACAAGGTCCACGGCCAGCGTGAGGACGGCGACGAAGAGGTTGTGGCAGCTAAGCGCTTCTTCTCCGGCGACGATGCGGGCTAGCGGAGGCGCTAGGGTTTATTGGAGGTGGCGAGGTGGAAGAACAGATAATGACCGCCCGGGTGAGAATTTATAAGGAATAGGAGGGCGGCGCAGCGCAATTATGTAGGTGCCCCTGGCGGTTCACATCTGAAAGACACGTGGCATACATGCAACTCATTGAGAGTTGTTCCATGTTCCCACGCACGCCTAGATTGTCGGGTGGTCGTTCCGGCTTCTCCGGTTTTTAGGCAATAAGGATGCAGCATTAAAAATAGGTTAAATGTTTGTTAGATTTTCCTCTACTGAGAAGGACTCAGAGAGGACAATCGACAGGTTTCAATAGAATGCATATGATTTGGACAGATAGAGTTAAGGAAGAAGCATAGAATAGGTTAGGGTCCGATCACATTCACTTAGATCAAAAGATTCAAGAGTGAAGACATAGCTATAAGTGAATGTTGTATAGGACCGAACACAAATATATGTATACGTATATGAACCAAGTCAACATTGTGAAGATAAATCATGAAGACAAATCAATGTTGAAGACAATCCAAATGCGAAGACTTTGCAATTGTAACGCCAAGAGAAACACTTCAATAAGAATTTGGTGGTGGCGTTACCCACCATATAGGAAGTATTAGGCCCAGACACGGCGCACAATTATCGTGGCGCTCTGAAGTCAAATTCCACATTAATGTATTCACACTCAGAAGGTAAATCTTCATTAATTGAAGATATACATTACTTCGTGTGTTGCACATCTAAGTCGTCAACATGCATAAGCATTAGGATGTGTGTCCATTCACAGGACATTCGAGGATTTTAAGATATTTAGATCACAGTGCAACTTGCAAAACCTTTTCTCATCCAAGGGCTTAGTGAAGATATCTGCCAATTGCTCTTAAGTGTTGACGTGAATGATACCAATTTCTTCCTTGTTGATATGATCTCTGAGAAAGTGATGACGGATCTGAATGTGCTTTGTCTTCGAGTGCTGAACTGGATTCTTGGAAAGCTTGATGGCGCTTTCATTGTCACAGAAGAGTGGTACATTCTTCGTGTTGATGCCATAGTCCTTGAGAGTTTGCTTCATCCATAGAAGTTGAGCATAGCACGATCCAGTAGCAATGTATTCAGATTCAGCAGTGGAGAGTGACACATAGTTCTGCTTCTTGGAAGACCAACAAACAAGTGACCGATAGAGAAAGTGACATGTTCTTGAGGTGGATATGCGATCAACATTGTCACCAGCATGATCAGCATCAGAATACCCAATCAGATCAAATGTTGAGCCCTTTGGATACCATAATCCTATCTTTGGGGCGTAAGCCAAATATCGAAGAATTCGCTTCACCGCTAGGTGATGCGACTCCTTTGGTGCCGCTTGGAATCGGGCACACATGCGAACGCTAAGCATGATATCTGGCCTAGATGCACATAAGTAAAGTAAGGAACTAATCATGGAGAGGTATACCCTTTGATCGAACTCTTTACCATTGTCTTCAGGACCCAGATGACTTTTGGTTGGCATTGGCATCGTGTATCCTTTGCAGTCTTGCATTCCAAACTTCTTCAGGCAATGTTTGAGGTATTTATCTTGGGATATGAAGATGTCATTCCTCTGCTGACGGATTTGAAGACCAAGGAAGAACTTCAGTTCACCCATCATGGACATCTGATATTGCTCTTGCATCATGTGCCCAAACTCATTGTTGTATCTCTTGTCTGTGCAGCCGAAGATAATGTCATCCACATAGATTTGGCACACAAAGAGTTCACCGTTGTATGACTTCGTGAAGAGTGTTGGATCTAGAGAACCAGGTTTGAAACCTTTGCTCTTCAAGAAGTCTTTGAGCGTGTCATACCAATCGCGAGGTGCTTGTTTGAGGCCATACAGTGCCTTGTTGAGCTTGTACATCATATCAAGATGTTTTGGATCTTCAAAGCCAGGTGGTTGTGCAACATACACTTCTTCTTCAATCTTGCCATTGAGAAAGGCACTCTTCACATCCATCTGGTATAGGAGGATGTTGTGATGATTGGCATTAGCAAGAAGTATGCGAATGGCTTCAAGTCTTGCCACGGGAGCAAATGTTTCTTTTAAATCAATCCCTTCTATTTGAGTGTAACCTTGAGCAACAGGACGGGCCTTGTTTCTGACAACTTGACCATGTTCATCTTGTTTGTTGTGATAGATCCATTTGGTGCCAATGATATTATGCTTGCGAGGATCAGGACGCTTGACTGGTTCCCAAACATTATTCATCTCGAACTGATGAAGCTCTTCTTGCATGGCTTGAATCCATTCAGGTTCCATAAAGGCTTCAGCAACTTTCTTGGGTTCAAATATAGAGACAAATGCAAAGTGTCCACAGAAATTTGCCAGTTGTGTTGCTCTTGAACGAGTGAGTGGACCAGGTGCATTGATGCTATCAATTATTTTCTCAATATGTACTTCATTTGCCACAGGGGATGTACTGGACGAAGATTTTGCCCTTGCAGATCATTGTCTTCAGCTTCAGCATTGACTTCAGCCTGAGCATTGTCTTCAGGTTGACTTGGTGCAATGATGAGTTCATCTTCAGCTTGAGCTTCAGACGGTATGATTTCTCCAATACCCATGAGCTTGATAGATTCACTAGGAGGAACTTCATCTAGCACATTTGGCAGGTGCTCTCTTTGCGAGCCGTTAGTCTCATCGAACCGCACATCCACAGCTTCAACCACTTTATAGTGAAAGAGGTTGAAGACTCTGCAGGAGTGCAAATCCTTTCAGTATCCAGGCATAAAACCTTCATGTTCTTTCGATGCAAATTTTGAAGTGTGATGTGGATCCTTGATCCAGCACCTAGCACCAAATACTCTGAAGTAACTAACTTTTGGTTTCTTACCAGTTAGCAACTCATATAATGTCTTCTTTAGAAGTTTGTGAAGATAAACTCGGCTGATGACGTGGCATGCAGTGTCAATGGCTTCAGGCCAGAACTTCCTTGGAGTCTTGTACTCATCTAGCATTATCCGAGCCATCTCGATGAGGGTTTTGTTCTTGCGCTCCATGATGCCATTCTGCTGAGGTGTGTAGGGAGCATAAAACTCATGAGTAATGCCCAGTCTATCAAGGTAAGTGTCGAGGCCGGTGTTCTTGAATTCTGTGCCGTTGTCACTTCTGATGTGCTTGATCTTGACACCGTATTTCGTCATGGCACGATTGGCGAAGCGTCTGAAGACATCCTGCATTTCGGTCTTATAGAGAATTATATGCACCCAGGTATATCTTGAGTAATCATCAACAATAACGAAACCATAGAGACAAGCAGTGGTAGAAAGAGTAGAGTAGTGAGTAGGGCGGATTAAGTCCATGTGAAGCAGCTCGAAGGGTTGAGATGTCGTCATGATTTTCTTCGAGGGATGCTTGGCCCTAGTAATCTTCCCAGCTTCACAGGCACCACACAGATGGTATTTCTTGAACTTGACGCCTTCGATGCCCATGACATGCTTCTTCTTCGCGAGAGTGTACAAGTTCCTCATGCCCGCATGTCCTAGACTCTGACGCCGGAGCCAACACTCTGAAGCTTTTGCTAGAAGACATATGGCAACTTGTGGTCCTGCTGAGAAATCTACCATATACAGATCATCTTTTCGATACCCTTCAAAGACTAGAGATTTGTCAGATTCCTTAAGGACAAGGCAACAATATTTTCCAAATATCACAATCATGTTCAAATCACATAGCATTGATACAGACATTAAGTTGAAACCAAGGGATTCAACAAGCATCACTTTATCCATCTGCTGATCCTTTGAGACTGCAACTCTACCAAGACCCAATACCTTACTTTTACCAGTGTCAGCAAATGTGATATGACTTTTATCAGATGGCCGAAGAGTGGAATCCATCGGAAGACTTCGACCACTAGTCATGTGGTTGGTAGACCACAATCCATAATCAATTCTGAAGCTTGAGGTGTCATAGCCTATAGTACATTTTGGGGGATAGGCTTCACCAAGAGAGTTGTGAAGCAGAAACATTTGACGAACAAGAGGAACATAGAAGTTCAGATCTTGGTTAGGATAGATAGGATGAGTGTTGTCGGCGTTCTGGGAACGGGGGTCCCCAGACTTGCCTGCCTGCGGCCCGAGGCGTGGCTCAAAGGGGGGCCCAGCACGGCCCATCTTCATCAACACAAGCTCAAGACCCTCGCGAGGGGCCAAGCCTCACGGGGCGGATGACAAGGAGCTTCCTCAGGCATGGCCTCATCAGGCTGGCTCACGAGGAGGTGGAGAGTTCAAGGCAGGGTACCTCGCGAGGTGCACATGACGCAAGCCATGACGACCAAGGGCGCCAGTCGGGCGCCAGCCCGCGCAGTGTCCTCCTTTCCTCTTTGGTTCAAAGGGAGCAAGCGCAGGCGAGAGTATCAAGCAAAGGCATCCATTTCAGTGCAACAAGACCAAGACCAGCCCAACGGCAGGAAGGAAGTCATTGTGGAGCCCAAGTAGGCGTCACCACCAGAGCCTTTGGCAGGCGAGGACCAACTTTAGTCAGGATAAGTGTACCAAATGTTCTCCTTCAAAATGGCCAATTGTTGGCGCCCTTCCCGCTCAATATTTGGGAAGAGGCCCAGGGCCTTTGCCTATAAATAGGACTAGCCACCCCCAGGGTAGAGGCAGTTGGATCTGGACCGGAGATAGAATCTAGATCCTCACCAAGAAACCAGTAGAGAGAGCGACTGAACTCCCCCTAGCAGTTCATCGCACCAGCCAAGAACAGACCCTCGCGAGGCTGTTCTTCCTTGTATTGTTCATCATCAGCCCAAGAGGCAATCCACCAAACCACACACTGGAGTAGGGTATTACACCACAATGGTGGCCTGAACCAGTATAAACTCTGTGTCTCTTGTGTTGTTCCTTTAGTAGTTTAGATCTCAGTGAGTCGGCGAGGAGCAGGTAGATAGAGGGCGAAATCTCCGCGCGCACCCTAGTGTGCGAACCTCAAGGGTCTGCCGGAACCCTAAATCCGACATTTGGCACACCAGGTAGTGGTGCACCGGAATTCGTCTTCCGTCGCCCTGTTCTTCTCCGACCATCGCATCCATGTCTGACGCTCGTCGTGCCCGCGCCGAGCGCGAAGCTGCCCTCGCTTCCCGCGTTGCCCAGACGGCTCCCGTCGGCGGGCGCCCTCGTTGTTCCCCGTCGCCTACCGTCAACGCCGCCACCGGCCCAGCGGGGAACGAGCAGCAAGCATCGTCCCAGCATCCATCCATGAGGCGTGACGGCCGCACTGCTACACCCTCGCTCACCCCAGCTAGTTCTTCGTCTCGCGCGCCCCGCGCGGCCATGGAGGCTCGAGCTGCGCTCATCGCGGCAAACGAGCTCCTGCGCTACCATCCCGTCGACGACGTCTACAAAGAATGGCTCGACCGAGTCGCCGAGCTCGTCCGCGCCGCAGGGGGCTCCCCCGCACCGTCCTTCTCGCTGCACCGCGTCCCGCGACAAAGCTCCGGGGGCGCCTCAGCCGCCTCCCCCTCAAGAAGGCGCCCTAGCCCCAAGGCGCGTGGCCCCTGGGCAGAACCCGCTCCGTCAGGCGCCAGCGCGGCAAGAGTAGAGCTGCCAAGAAGTCCCTCGCCCACAAGAAGCTGCCCGAGCACTCCCCGCTCCGGCTCATCGCGACCACGCTCCTACCCCAGCACGTCAAGACCCCGCACTGCTCCCAGCTGCAGCGCATGGGGACCCGTAGGACCAAGCTCTTCGTCACCCAAGGCCTCCCGTGGCCACAGCGGGCTGCCGCACCTTCACCACCGAGCTGCGCAGCGTCGCGTGGCCCGGCAAGTTCAAGCCAGACCTGCCTCCTCGCTATGACGGCACGGCTGACCCCGCAGAGTTCCTCCAGCTCTACGAGCTGGGCATCGAAGCTGCCAACGGAGACGAGAAGGTCATGGCGAACTGGTTTCCCATGGCGCTCAAGGATGGGGCCCGCACCTGGCTCCTGAACCTGGCTCCAGGCACGATCTCCTCCTGGGACGAGATGCACACCCGCTTCATCGCCAACTTCCAGGGTACTCACGACCGGCCACCCGCCATGAGCGACATGCGCCGCATCAAGCAGCAACCAGGGGAAACCTTGCAGAAGTACATCTAGCACTTCAACAACGCGCGCCTCAAGATTCCCAAGGTGACCGAGGAGGCCATCATCTCAGCCTTCTCTGACGGTGTGCGCGACATCAAGATGAAGGAGGAACTGGCGATGCATGAAGACCTGTGCACTTCCTTGGAGCTGTTCAACTTGGCGACTAAGTGCGCCAGGGCTGAGGAAGGGCATATCTCCCTCCTCGAGCTGCCTGCCGCAGACCCAGAAGAGAAGAAACCCAAGGCCAAGGATGTGAAGCGCCAGGGAGCTGCCGTGCTCGCGGTAGAACCAGACTCCAAGCGGGGCAGAGATCAGCCTGAATCTTCCAAGGGCAGCCGGTACTGCGTGTACCACGACCTCCACACCCACAACACCAAAGAATGCCAAGAGCTCCGGGACGTGCGAGAAGGAAGGACTGGCCGACGTCCCGATCGCAGCGACCGGGGCTACGGTCGAGGAGGAGGAAGGAACGCAGGACGCTGGGAAGACCGCGGCCCTCGCCAAGGGTGGCGCGACCAACCTCGCGAGGATCGCTGGCAGGACTCACCTCGCGAGGGAGGCTGGAGGGATCAGCCTCGCGAGGATCGCCCGCAAGGCAACGCAGGCCTCCCTCCACTGCCGTCGCAACCAAGGAGAAATGAGGACCGTCATCAGGACGAGGGGGCTGGGGGCTTCAAGGAGCCACGTGCGATCGCCTGCATCCTGGGCGGAGCTCAAGCCCCAGCCTCTCAGCGCATATTCAAGCAGTTCGCCCGCGAAGTAAATGCATTCCTCCCCAAGCTCGAGGCCACGCGCCCTCTCAGGTGGTCGGCGTGCACCATCACGTTCAGCTCAGCAGATCAGCTCAAGTGCGCGGCCACCACCGGAGTCCTCCCAAGGCCCTGTTCCCCAATCATCAGCAACGTGCTTGTCACCAGGACCCTCATCACTGGTGGGGCAGGGCTCAACGTCCTGTCCGTGGAAACATTCAACAATCTCCAAGTGCCCTACAATCAGCTTTAGCCAACCAAGCCTTTCTCCGGAGTCACCGACGGCTCCACGGTCCCGATTGGGCAGGTCCGCCTCCCTGTCACCTTCGGGGCACACGACAACTACCACACCGAGCTCATCGACTTTGACGTCGCCCACATTCGCCAGCCGTACAACGCCATCCTCGGGTACCCAGTGCTGGCCAAGTTCATGGCCGTAACCCACCACGGCTACAACATCCTCAAGATGCCAGGGAGTGGCGGAGTCATCACGGTGCCATGCAAAGAGAAAGACGCAGTGTGCTCCCTGGAACGAGCCTTTCAGGCCGCATCACTGGAAGACCCGGATCGCGGAAGGAGGCTTCCCGAGGCCGCCCCCAAGAAGAAGAAGACATCGTCCGGCCCGACCCCTTAGGAGGCAGGCCCCTCAGGGCCCGCGCCTGCCCAGGGGGAACCCCCTTCCATCGCATAGGAAAGCGCGCCCGGCGCCCTCCTCAGGCAGGGCTCGGGGGCTCTCCCCTGGAGGGCCGTCGACCTCGCCAAGGTCACGAGGGAGGCGCTTGGGCACCACTTGGAGGTGTGTTTCAAAGCACGTTTTCCTCAAGAGGGAGCAAGGCAAGGAGGGCCAAACCCTCCCACGCACCAGTGGAAGAACCATGCTCCGCGCTGGCTGATGACACTGCCGAGGAGCGGCTATGCCCGTACACATAATGAAGCGCTATGCTCCGCGCTGGTGATAGACAACTGAGGGTGGCCCCCGGGCCGGATCAACCTCAGGGAGCCCAGAGCTCGGTGTCTAGCCTCATCGCAACACCTCCCCTCGGGAGTGCCGCGCGAGGGGGCTGGGCACGGGGGCTGCGCCTGGGTCACGCCCAGATGCACGCCACCCAGCCAGGCCCCCCGGGCCTGGTTCATCGCACGTCCCTCCCCGAGTGGAGCCAAGGTACGAAGGCCGTTTGAGCGTCAAGGGGGACTCCTGAGCATCGCGACTCAGGAGCCTAACTGGTCACGTAGCCCCTCACTCGTTAGTTCCGAAAGGCTAACGGCGGTTGAGGTATGCGCGGGGCCGGGCTCTGTAGACGTAGAACGGTAGATCCACCCGCATCTCACCTCCCTAAGGAGTCACCCTCATATTTCACCTCCCTACTTGCTGTTCGAGCACCAAGGGGGACTCCTAAGCATCGCGACTCAGGAGCCTAACTTGTCATGTAGCCCCTCACTCCTTGGTCCCGTCCTGGTTTCCGGTCGGGGCTAATGGCGGCTAAGGTATGCGCGAGGCCGGGCTCTGCCGGCGTAGAACATAAGCAAGTAGGAAGGAGTAGCGCAAATTTCAAGGAATTCAAAAGCAAATATTACAGTCCATACTATTATCACAACACCAAATGCAAGTTTTAACGCCTCCCCGAGGCATGGTACATGCGCAGGAATTAAAAGCAGGACGGGAGCCACGACGGAGTCACTTGCCGGCGGTGGAGCTGCGCGGAGCGGGTTCGCCTTGTGGAGCTGCAGGGCCGGCAGCGCCTGGCTTCGGCTTGGTGCTGAAGGCCCGGAACTTCCCCAGCAGAGCCTCCGCGCGACCCTTCACGGCCTCAGCAGCGGCAGCGGCAACCTCGCCGCTCGCTGGCTCCAGCAGGCTGGTGAGGTCGACGTTGGTGTCGCGAAGATAGATGTGGGTAAGGACCCGCGTTAGCGCTGCAGAAGACAAGACACGCACCTCGGCCTCAGCCGTAGGGCCAAGCCAAGGGTGACATCTTCAAGAGCACGAACCAGGAAGGGAAGCAGCTTGGCGGGGCCGTCCTCGTTGCCGGCCAACGGGCTCTCCAGGCCGCTCTCATAAAGCGTCTTCAGCGAAGTGCGAGCCTTCTCTTCCATCTCCGCGAAGGCCACGCGATCCTCGTCAAGAACCCGTGCCTTGGCGTCCAGCTCGACCTTCCTCGCCTCCAACTCTTGCTCCAGCGCGCCTAGGCGGTCACGGCGCTTCTTGAGCTTGGCGTCCTGGTCCTTGACGGCCGCCTCGCGAGCCTTCATGCTTTCCTCCTGCTCTTGGCGAAGGCGGGTCTCCTCGGCGAGCTGGTCCTGCAGGCCCTGTAGCTTGCTCTCCAGCGCCTTGCAGTGACCTCGGACATTAGCCACCTTCCCCAAGGTGGCGTCGCGAGCAGCCTTCGCCCCAAGGACGGCCTGCTTCTCCTCATCGCAAGCCGTCGAGGCCTGGACCAGCGCCGCCTGAATCGAAGCGTCGGAGCGAATCCAGCCAGAAGCCAGCTCCAGGCGCCCGGCCACTAAACAAGGGTCGACGCCCAGAAGATCATGCCGCAGACGGTCCAGTTCTGCAGCAGCACGATCTAGAACAGTAGGAGGAGTCGGGGAAACAGCAGTCGGCGGAGAAGGAGGAGAAGACGGCAGCATTACCACAGTATCCTGAGGTGGAGCCTGTTGCGCCCCAACGGCTGTGATGGCGGCATCAGGCAAGGGCACCTCGGGAGTCGCTTGGGCCATGGGGGCTGATCTCGCCCCAACCGGCTCAGCCAGGCCTCGCGAGGATGCCCGAGCAGGAGAGGCTCATGCGTCACGGTCATCTTCTTTCGCGGGCAAAGGCGCTGCCCCGGAGGAAACCTCAGGAGCTCCTTCGACTTCTTCACCGCAGGCGCCAGCCTAGCCGGGAGATACGAACTTCAAGCCTCAGCAACAGAACAAGAAATGAGACAGGAATCAAGAACTTACAGGTCGTCGCTTGCGAGCTCGAGCAGCCTCCGGCCGTACTTGAAGCCCGAGAGCCGGCTGCAAGGATCAGCCTCAAGGAGCTCGGGAGCAGGAGGCGCATCTGCGAATCGCCTCGGGGCCGGGGCAGACTCGCGAGGGATCAGCCCGGTCCTGTCCTTCTTCGGGATCGGGGGCAGGCTCCTGCCGCCCTGCTCGTCATCATCCTCGTTGTCATCACTCAGAGAGAGGCGTAGAGCGCGGGACCTGCGCCCAAGGGGGGAGCCCTCGACTCTCCGTCAGTCACCTCGGAGTCAGGCCCTTTTTCCCGCTCCCATTCTTGCTTCTCTTTGCAGGAGTCGCTGGAGAACACGTCCACCGGGTCCTCGGGAGCCTCCACGGGCAAAGGCCCATCCCCGTTGAATACAGGCATGGACTCCACCACCCGCTCCCAATCCTCGCGGAGGAACAGGGGCGTAGGAGCGCCCTCCAACCTCGCCATGTCGCCCCCGACCAAAGACTGAAGGACCGCAGCCAGATCCTTGTCGGCCAAGACCGCGGGGCTCGGATGGGGCCTCCAAATCGGAAGTGGGTACTGACGAAGCGGAGCCAGTTGGTGCTCCAGGAACTCCCTCAGCAGCGATGCGCCAGTCAGCTTCGCCGCCGCCATGCTGGCCGGCCTCAGATCCGCATCCATCTTCTCCAACACCAGCCTCATGCGGGGATCCACAAGCTCCACTTAAGACCAGTTGTCGGAGCTCGAGGGGTGCCCTGTGGGCAAGACCAGCCGAGGGTGGATGCGCCCGGCATCTACCAAGACCCACTTGCTCCTAAAGCCCTCAATCCTCTTCCCGGGGTTCGAGATGGCGATGGAGCTACCGTACGCGACGAAGCTCGCGCACGCAGAGACGGGACCACGAGAAGTCCGGAGGGAGAAGTAGTGGCGCAGCAAGGCCACTGAGGGCTTCACCCCTACATGAGCCTCGCAATAGTAGGCAAAGATTGCCAGAAGAAGGACAGAGTTGGGGTGGAGATGCAGAGCTTGAAGATGATAATGGCAGAGGACAGAGAAGAAGAACTCAGAAAAGGGAGAACCAAACCAGCAACAATGGCGCTCACAAAGAGCGGATAGAAGGTGCTCCCTTGGCCCTCAGGGAGGGCGGAGCCGGCCTTGAACACCTTTGCCCCGTCAATGCCCTGCGCCGCCGCCATCTGGCGCACCCGGGCAAGGCTCGCCTCCGACACGTTCAGCGAGTCCAAGGCGGACGAATACCAAGCTCCGGCCCGGGCCTGGCGAGGCGCCATGTGTAGCTAGGGCGTGCGGGCGGAGTAGATCTGAAGATTTCGGAGGCATGAAGGAGAGGCGCAAGAAAGGGGATCTGAGCAGCAACTAGAGAAAGCAATGGAGGCAAAGCCTAGATAGATGCCGCTCCTTTATCAACTCGCGCGGTTGCTGAGGCGCCCACGCCCAATCAACCGCCACGCGGCGCCCAAGGCCGCAGGCTATTAGGGCCCGCGGCGCTTCGCACTTGCCCTTTCGCCTCTCTGCTCGGCCAAGTCCGGGCGCGCCTTGGGCCCAAGGGCTACTGTCGGCGTTCTGGGAACGGGGGTCCCTAGACTTGACTACCTGCGGCCCGCGGCGTGGCTCAAAGGGGGGCCTAGCACGGCCCATCTTCATCAACACAAGCTCAAGACCCTCATGAGGGGCCAAGCCTCGCGGGGCGGATGACAAGGAGCTTCCTCAGGCATGGCCTCATCAGGCTTGCTCACGAGGAGGTGGAGAGTTTAAGACGGGGTACCTCGCGAGGTGCCCATGACGCAAGCCATGACGACCAAGGGCGCTAGTCGGGCGCCAGCCCGCGCAGTGTCCTCCTTTCCTCTTTGGTGCAATGGGAGCAAGTGCAGGCGAGAGTATCAAGCAAAGGCATCCATTTTGGTGCAACAAGACCAAGACCAGCCCAACGGCAGGAAGGAAGTCATTGTGGAGCCCAAGCAGGCGTCACCACCAGAGCCTTTGACAGGCGAGGACCAACTTTATTCAGGATAAGTGTACCGGATGTTCCCCTTCAAAATGGCCAATTGTTGGCGCCCTTCCCGCTCAATATTTGGGAAGAGGCCCAGGGCCTTTGCCTATAAATAGGACTAGCCACCCCCAGGGTAGAGGCAGCTGGATCTGGACCAGAGATAGAATCTAGATCCTCACCAAGAAACCAGTAGAGAGAGCGACTGAACTCCCCCTAGCAGTTCATCGCACCAGCCAAGAACAGACCCTCGCGAGGCTGTTCTTCCTTGTATTGTTCATCATCAGCCCAAGAGGAAATCCATCACACCACACACTGGAGTAGGGTATTACACCACAATTGTGGCCTGAACCAGTATAAACTCTGTGTCTCTTGTGTTGTTCCTTTAGTAGTTTAGATCTCAGCGAGTCGGCGAGGAGCAGGTAGATAGACGGCGAAATCTCCGCACGCACCCCAGTGTTCGAACCTCAAGGGTCTGCCGGAACCCTAAATCCGACAAGTGTCAAGGAATCCCGGGACGAAATACATAGTAAGACCATTTGGTCATTTTATCGTGCGTCCCACAAGATGTTTAAGGTCCCCAGCATAAGCATCAGACGCCTTTGATTTCCGGCTGGAGACCTTTCCCTGCGAAAGAGAGTTAAGTTTTCTTAACCACCCACATCTTCAGAGGTGGCTTAGAAGCAATGAGTCTAAGTGCAGCATCTGAGAACTTCAGCTTTGAAGCCCTAGCAAATAGCCTTGCAGGAGGAGAATAATACTCATAGAAATAAGCAGAAAAGTTCTTAGACTTATGAACATAGCGGTTTGATGATACACACTCATATTCAAAGGTCTGAGTATGATTTCCCTGCAAAACATTGGCGTTAGGGTGACTCAGGTGAGTCCTCTGTCTGTATGAAGCCTTAGGACCATATGAAGCCTTTGGTCTGGGGTTTATCTTCTTCCCAGGTGGTGTCATAACGACATTCACAGGAAGACTTTCAAGACAACTTTTGGGTACCCAAATCTTCTTAAGAGGTGGTCCATTCCTGCAGTTAGTACCAATATACCTGGCAAACACTTCACCATTCTGATTCCTGAACAGTTTATAGTTAGCATCAAAGGATTCATCAATGATAATTGGGTTAGCACTAGTGAACCCAGATAAGGTAGATGGATCTACTGAAGGTCCCTTAGCAGCAACCCATGTGGTTTTGGGGTACTGTTCAGGCATCCAGTAAGAACCATCAACATTCATTTTCCTCTCATACCCAACACCCTCTTTTCTAGGGTTTCGGTTCAGAATTTGCTTTTTAAGGACATCACATAGTGTCTGATGCCCTTTGAGACTTTTGTACATTCCTGTCTCAAGTGACTTCAACCTGGCATTCTCATCAGCAATAGTAGTGGTATCCTTAGCTGAGGGGTTAGTTACCACATTAGTAGTTGAAGATATTACAACAGCAGTAGTAGTTGAACATTCAGCAACAAAGACAGCATTATCATGTTGTCACGCCCAATATGCGATACTATCCTAAAGAGACTCGAAGGTCCCACCAAGGATAGAACCGCATATTGAAACGCTTTTGCAAGGTGGATATCATTACATCAACATTACATAATAGATGGGGATACATACAAAAGGCATACAATGCCACACGAATACAACATCATCAAACATCATCCATAAGATCAACATCCGACTACAGATGAAACACAAACAGAAGCTCAAACGACATCCACCCTGCTAGCCCAGGCTGCCAACCTAGAACCTTTCCCCTGATCGAAGAAGAAGCAGAAGAAGAAATTCCAAAACAAGCAAACATCGCTCTCGCGTCAAGATCATCGCGTAACCTGTACCTGCAACTACTGTTGTAGTAATCTGTGAGCCACGAGGACTCAGCAATCCCATTACCATGGGTATCAAGACTAGCAAAGCTTAATGGGAAAGGAAGCGGTAAAGTGGTGAGGTTGCAGCAGCGACTAAGCATATATGGCGGCTAACATACGCAAATAAGAGCGAGAAGAGAGCAAACGGAACGGTCATGAAGCTAGCAATGATCAAGAGGTGATCCTCAACTCCTACTTACATCAAACATAACCCAAAACCGTGTTCACTTCCCGGACTCCGCCGGAAAGAGACCATCATGGCTACACACACGGTTGATGTGTTTTAATTCGTATCTGGTGTCAAGTTATCTACAACCGGGCATTAACAAATTCCCATATGCCACATAACCGCGGGCACGACTCTCGAAAGTTTATACCCTGCAGGGGTGTCCCAACTTAGCCCATCACCAGCTCTCACGGTCAATGAAGGATATTCCTTCTCCCAGGATGACCCGATCAGTCTCGGAATCCCGGTTACAAGACATTTTGACAATGGTAAAACAAGACCAGCAAAGCCGCCCGATGTGTCGACAATCCCGATAGGAGTCGCACGTATCTCGTTCTCAGGACACACCGGATAAGCGAAGCGTACAGGTACCGACGTAACCCAAGTTGCCAAGGGATGGTCCCGCACGGTGCTCTATTTTGGACCAACACTTAGACAAGCATTGGCCCGGGGGGGCTAAAATAAAGATGACCCTTGGGTTAATTACTCCCAAGGGAAAAGTATAGGTGGTAGGCAAATGGTAAAACCAATGTTGGGCCTTGCTGGAGGAGTTTTATTCAAGGCGAACTGTCAAGGGGGTCCCATAAATCACCCAACCTCGTTAGGGACGCAACATCCGGGAACATAATACCGATATGACGGAAACTAGGGCGGCAAGAGTGGAACAAAACACCAGGCATAAGGCTGAGACTTCCACCCTTTACCAAATATATAGATGCATTAATAATATAAGAGATATTGTGATATCCCAATGTCGGTGTCAAAACCGGCGGATCTCGGGTAGGGGGTTCTGAACTGTGCGTCTAGGCGGATGGTAACAGGAGACAAGGGACACGATGTTCTTACCCAGGTTCGGGCCCTCTCGGTGGAGGTAAAACCCTACTCCTTCTTGATTAATATTGATGATATGGGTAGTACAAGAGTAGATCTACCGCGAGATCAAAGAGGCTAAACCCTAGAAGCTAGCCTATGGTATGATCTTTGTTCGTCCTACGGACTAAAACCCTCTGGTTTATATAGACACCGGAGAGGGCTAGGGTTACACAGAGTCGGTTACAATGGTAGGAGATCTACATATCCGTATTGCCAAGCTTGCTTCCACGCCAAGGAAAGTCCCATCCGGACATGGGACGGAGTCTTCAATCTTGTATCTTCGTAGTCTAGGAGTCCGGCCAACGGTGATAGTCCGGCCATCCAGACACCCCCTAATCCAGGACTCCCTCAGTAGCCCCTGAACCAGGCTTCAATGACGACGAGTCCGGCGCGCATATTGTCTTCGGCATTGCAAGGCGGGTTCCTCCTCCGAATACTTCATGGAAGATTTTGAACACAAGGATAGTGTCCGGCTCTGCAAAATATGTTCCACATACCACCGTAGAGAGAATAAAATTTACACAAGTTCAATCTGCTAACGTATTCCATGGCATGACATCACACCATGGCCAGGCCTTTATTCGAATTGTTTTTACTGTTCCACCTCAGCGCGTTTAGCGAAGCGGTTTCCTTGGCACGTCTTGTTAAAGCAGAGATCGTGTCCCCTTATTCCGGGATTCTCATCAATACGGGCGTGGGTAGCCCAACCGCGCCATTGATTACGGCGCTTGGGAGATAAGCGAGTTTTACCAGGCTGGCGGGGACGCATAGTTTCGTCTGTCCATATAAGGGGATAAGGATCCACCTTTTTACCTACGCCTTCTTCCTGCTTTGCTTATCCATTTCCGCGTACTCGAGCTCCAGCGCCCAAGTCCGTACATCTCACCTCAACCTTCCCTAGCCATGTCCGGAGCGGGAGGCAAGTGGATGTCCTCCTCCGATACGGAGGGGCACATCAAAAAGTTGAGGAAAGCCGGATACCTGCACAACGACATTGCGCACCGGCTTCCAGATGAGGGGCAGCTCGTCCCCACCCCTAGGCCACATGAGAGGGTGGTGTTCCTTCCCCATTTCCTCCACGGACTGGGCTTCCCACCCCACCCATTTGTCCGGGGGCTCATGTTCTACTACGGCCTGGATTTCCATGATCTGGCCCCGAATTTCATCCTCAACATCTCAGCGTTTATCGTTGTGTGCGAGGCCTTCCTCCGCATCAAACCCCACTTCGGCTTATGGCTGAAGACCTTCAATGCCAAGCCGAAGGTAGTGGGTGACCAGCAGGCAGAGTGCGGAGGCGCCATGGTGGGCAAGATGCCCAACGTCTTCGTGGAAACCATCAAAGGGTGGCAATTGGGGTGGTTCTACATCACCGAGCCGCGTGACCCTGAATGGGCTGCGGCCCCCGAATTCAGATCAGGCATCCCCACACGGCTCACTTCATGGAAAGAGAAGGGCCTGACATGGGGTGATTTGGAAGAGCTGACCGGACTCCAAACCTACGTCCAAAACCTTGTGAACAAGAAGATCAAGCTCGTCAACACAGTCCAGGTCATGCTCATCCGGATCCTCCCATGCCAACAACGGGCTTTCAAATTGTCGGAGTTTTATCCGGCACAGCACCAGACCTTGAGCAGGCTCTTCAACACTACGTACGAAGACGCCTGGAAGGTGTTGTTCAAGGGCGCCGAGGCTCCCGCATCCGCTACCAAAGATCACGGATTCAGCTCGCGGTGTCAAGCCGGTGAGGTAAGCTATTTTACCCTTTGCGGGACACTTGTTTTTCATAGTTTGACTCGATCTAAACTCCCCTACCTTTGACAGGCTTGGCAGAAGAAGTCCGGGAAGGTTAACTATCCGGCTCCCTTACCAGAAGACCCAGCGGACGCCCGATTAACGGGGCTGCTGGTTCCAGCACCTCACGTGGTGCCGGACAAGAAGGCCACGGGAACCCGAAAGAGTTCCCGGCATCAGGTGTTATCGGACTCATCGTCTGATGACTCCGAGGAGGACTCCTCCCGCGAAGACGAGGAGGAGAAAAAAGAGGCTTCTCCCCCAGCGGGGGGGAGAGAAGAAAAGGAAGGCCTCCCCAACTGGGGAGGCAGGAGGGTCCAAGAAGGGAAGGACCCTTCCTCCGGACTTTTCCACCAATGCCGACGACGGCGAAGAGGATTGGCCCTCGTGGGCCAAGCCCCTGGCGAGATCATAAGTGTCCGGATTCCAGAATAACTCATGGCATTTCGTTTATCGCATAGAATCTCCTAACACTGAATACAACCCTGCAGCCCGCCCAAAGACAGGCTTGATATTTCAACGAGCGGCTCCCTGGCTCCGTCGGATGTGAATAGTACTTCACTTCCGGCTGCCTCCTCTCCTCGCGCTGCTGATGATGCCGAGGTGGGGTCCGAAAAGGGGCCCGGCCAGGAGGAGGGGGACGTCCCGGAGGTGCCGCAAGGCAACCTCCCATACTTTGGGCACGAGGGGGATCAACCCCCAAAGGGTTCTGTGTTCGGCCCTGGGCCGAACTCCGCACCGGAACCTTTAGTGGTTCCGGAGTCCGGCGGGTGGCTCCTTCGTAAGAAGGGCGAGACTGCGACACTGGTGACCTTTGTCCAGCCGGAGGCACCGGATAATTTGCTGGAGGCGCTCAATGGTGCCTCCATCGACGAGTAGCACCACACTGTTATGAGTGCGGTGATCCAGAAAGTTCAGTCCGCCAAGAGCGGGCTGACTGAAGCCTGTACCAGCCTTCTAACAAGCTTTGAGGTGTGTAATTAAGATATGTAAAAATAGTACTGCATAGACAGTAGCCCCTGATGCTCAGTTTGGTGTTCGGAAAGAAAAGCCGAACTGAGGATCTAAAAAGATATACGCAGGAGTCTAACATAAGCATGTCAATATGGGAATGCGGGCTGCGCTGCTGACCTCTGCCGCACTGACTGCGGAGGTCAATGTATTGAAGCAGAGCCTCGAGCGGTCCGAGAACGAGCTCGGCCGTGCCAAGAAGCAGCTCGAGGACAAGGAAGGTAAGTAATACCTTATTAAAGTAATACCTTATAGAAAGGATTTGGTTGCAAAAAATGACAGGAGTAACGTGAGTATTGCAGGGGCCACGAACGAGGTGGCGACCCTGAAGGAGGCGGTGTCCAAGGCCGAAAAAAGTGCGGCCGCAGAGCGCACCAAGCGAGAGAAGCAGGAGGCGCGGGTGGCGGAGGTGCGGCAAGAGCTCCAGGCTTTCGTGGAAAAACACGAGAGTTTGGAGCGTGACTCGAAGACTCGAGAGTCCGAGCTCGCCTTGGCTCTTGAGAGTGCCAAAGCCGCTAAGGCCGAAGCCCAGAAGGCCCTCCAGGAGATTAAGGCGATAAAAAAGATAGCGGCGGGTAAGGCATTCTTCATGCAAAGCAAGCATGTAAAAGTGAATTATCTGTTACTTACCCGAATTCGGAGCTCTCCAGGAGCGTTCACAGATCTGCCCCGTAGTGTGTCCGATGCTGCCGCGTTCTACCGAGCCAAGGAGGGGAGCTCGATGGAAAAGGTGTTCTGGTCTCAGTATGCTGAGGCCGGACATCCGGTGCCATTGAGCGACCAGCTGAAGCAGCTGGTCGAGCTCCACAAGGTGGCCGAACAGGCCATGAAGGGCCTCATAGTTCGGCTGTGGCCTAAAGAAGCCATGCCTGGGAGCTACTTCAGTTTGGTGCGGCGGCTGGTGAAAGCCTGTCAACGGATTGAAGTCATCAAGTGTTCTGTTTGCATTGAAGGTGCCCGTCGGGCCCTTGCCCGCGCTAAGGTGCACTGGGGCAAGATGGACGCCGAGAAGCTTGTGACGGACGCGCCACCGCCGGGCAAGGAGTATCGCACGCCCGAGAGGTACTATAAGGGTGTCCTGAAGGGTGCCCGCCTTATAGCGGGTGAGTTCTCCAAAGATGTAATTTTTGAGTAGACTCGCATTTGTTATCCTGTACGCTGAAAACTTTGTTCATATGCGCTAAGCAACGCTTGTTAATTTAAAATATTACCTTCTGTGCGGCCGTTTATCAAATTTGAGAGATGGCAAGTCGTTGGCTTCAGCCCCCATGCCACGAGTGCTGGGGTGTTCGGGATAAACTTGAGCGCTCTTGTTCCCATCCTTGGGTCCTTCGAGGGAGGCGCTCAACACAACGAACAAGGCAAACAGACTATAATGCTTGAACACTCCCACTTAGCCATAGAATTCTATAATTTTAAATTTCGGCGAAGCCCCTAATGTTCGGAAGACCGAATTCGGGGCGCTATCCACGCCTGGGCCGGACAAAGCCGACTCCTCGCTCTAAGCGGCATAAGTATTTAGGGACTTGAAAAACCTCTCGAACAGCGACCGGCTCTCGCCTTATCATGATAGTTAGTTTTAGCTTTCTCCACTGAGGTGCTCAACCTAGCTCAACCGGGGCACAATCGCAGTGGTTCTCCCAGCGCTACCTTAGCCGATATAATAGAACGTAAGGTACCAAAACATGGGAGCCGGGCAAACCCAACTATTGACCCAAGACATGATTCGGAGCGGATGCATATAATGCTATAAGTTCGGGGTGCCACACTTTTTAAAGTGTTCGGACTTATCACACCATATTTTGGGGTACTTAAGCCCCTGGTGTATTTGGCCGTACCAAAGCGTACGGATGCAACATGTCATAAGTGAACATATATAGATAGAAAAAGGAATGCAATAATAGGCAAAAAGTGATGCATTGTTTATTCAAAAAATACTGCAATGAAAGCAGAACGATACAAACAGTGCGATAAGCAAGGGATGGGACTATTTAACATGTCCCCCTCCAGGGGTAGGCTATGGGATGGTATGTAAAACAGGTATACTGCTCTTGATAGAGACCACCTGGACACTCGACATAGCTTTTCTTCTTCCCTGGCTGTTGCATCGTGAGTTCGGCAATTCTACTGCCGTACAGGGCTTCTGGAAAACGGAGTCCTAAGAATAAGAAAAAAAGAATGACATAATTGGGAGCCCTTGGTGCGGTTGAGCCGCTCTCCGGGCATGCCGTGGTCGTGCCCCTGCCCCTATGCCCATGGTATCTCCAGAGCGTAATTATGTACGCGTGGTACTGGTCTCGCGATTTCGCGAGGGCTGGGGTTGGGGCCGCATTGCTACGCGTGCTCGAAACGTGCCAGGCGGTCTTGTTGTAGGTTACTCCGGGTGCGCTTGACGGTGTCCGGACGTTTAGTAGTTAGACTCGAGAATTGCCTTAAGAGGCTGCTTTGTACTTCCACCGCGAGGGCCGCCATATGCTCCTCCGTCCAGAGAGAGCGTTCGGTGTTTCCATTGACCATGATTACTCCTTGGGGGCCTGGCATTTTGAGCTCGAGATATGCGTAGTGCGGCACCGCATTGAACTTTGCAAATGCGGTTTGTCCGAGCAGTGCGTGATAGCCGCTGCGGAACGGGACTATGTTGAAGATTAATTCCTTGCTTCGGAAGTTATCCGGGGATCCGAAGACCACTTCGAGTTTAACTGAGCCTGTGCAGTTGGCCTCTACACCTGGTATGACGCCTTTAAAGGTCGTTTTTGTAGGTTTGATCCTTGAGGGGTCTATGCCCATTTTGCGCACTGTATCCTGGTAAAGCAGGTTCAGGCTGCTGCCGCTGTCCATCAGGACTCTAGTGAGGTGAAATCTGTCAATGATTGGGTCAAGAACCAATGCGGTGAATCCGCCGTGGCGGATGCTAGTGGGGTGGTCCCTTCGATCAAAAGTGATCGGGCAGGAGGACCATGGGTTGAACTTCGAGGCGACTGGCTCCATCGCGTATACGTCCCTCAATGCATGCTTCCGCTCCCTTTTGGGTATGTGGGTTGCGTATATCATGTTCACTGTCCGCACTTGTGGGAGAAAGCCCTTTTGTCCTCTATTGTTCGGCGGTCGGGGCTCCTCCTCGTCATTTCTATGCAGCCCCTTGTCATTGTTTTCGACATTTATATTGCCTGCCTGCTTGAACACCCAACAGTCCCTGTAGGTGTGGTTGGCTGGTTTTTCGGGGGTGCCATGTATCTGGCATGAGCGATCGAGTATTCTGTCCAAATTGGATGGGCCCTGAGTATTTCTTTTGAATGGCTTTTTCCACTGACCGGGTTTAGAGCCTCTGAATCCGGCATTGACTGCCGTATCTTCAGTATTATCGCCGTTAGTGCGGCACTTGTGCTTATTGCGACGCGACCTGCCTTTGCTGTCCTTGGTATCCGAACTACCAGGGTTTTTGGTCAGGTTGTTACTATGAGCTAGCCAGTTGTCCTCTCCTGCGCAGAAGCGGGTCATGAGTGATGTGAGGGGTGCCATGGATTTCGTCTTTTCCTGTCCTAGGTGCCGGGCAGGCCACTCATTACGGATGTTATGTTTGAAGGTTGCAAGGGCCTCTGCATCTGGACAGTCGACGATTTGATTTTTCTTGGTTAAGAACCTTGTCCAGAATTGTCTGGCCGATTCATCTGGCTGCTGAATTATGTGGCTTAGGTCATCAGCGTCTGGTGGTCGCACATATGTGCCCTGGAAGTTATCAAGGAATGCGGCTTCCAGGTCTTCCCAACAACCAATTGATTCTGCTGGCAAGCTGTTGAGCCAATGCCGAGCTGGTCCTTTAAGCTTGAGTGGGAGGTATTTGATGGCATGTAGATCATCACCGCGGGCCATGTGGATGTGAAGGAGATAGTCCTCGATCCAAACTGCAGGATCTATTGTGCCGTCGTATGATTCAATGTTTACGGGTTTGAAACCCTTGGGATTTTATGATCCATTACTTCGTCTGTGAAGCATAGTGGGTGTGCGGCGCCTCTATATTGGGCTATATAACGACGCAGCTCAAATGAGCTTTGTGTACTGTGTTCGGCCCGGCCGGAATTGCTGTATCCGGCGTGACGGTTGTCATCGCGTATCGTGGGGCGCCCACGCGATCCGTATATCGATCTTATTTGTCTTGCCTTGTCCTCCAATATCCCTTGCAAGTCTGGCACATTCCCCGTGGCTTTGTACTTTTCGAGAGACGCTGGGGTGCGGCTTTAGCGGAGGGCCTAGAGGCCTCTCTGTCGCGGCCACGAGGTGGCCGGTCGGCCGCGTCATGCGCTACTGATGTAGGTTTGGGTGCTTCCTCCTCTAATTGGGGTAGCAGCCTACGTTTTGGGTAGCTCTTGGAGGGGCGATCGAGTTTGTACTCTTCGCCTGCAAGGACTTCGGTCCATCTATCAGCTAGCAAGTCTTGGTGAGCTCTAAGCTGCTGCTGCTTTTTCTTGAGGTTGCTTGCCGTGGCCATAAGCCCGCGCTTGAAGCGCTCTAGTTCGACGGGATCCTTGGGCATGACAAATTTGTCGTCGTCGAGGCTTGCTTCATCTTCGGAGGGAGGCATATAATTATCGTCCTCTACCTCTCTGTCTGCCTCTCTATCATGAGGGCTGGCTTCTCCCTCCTCCTATGTTGAATCCTGCTGGAGGGGGTTGTCTTCAGCACTGTCTGGGGTGTTATTATCTCCCGTGCCGGAATCACCGTTTTTGCTGTGGCGGGATTGAGAGCAGCGCCGCTGACGCCGGTGCTTGGGCTGTTTCTTGGAGGGGTCATCCTCCGCTGTTCCATTGCCATTCCCATCTTTTGGGATGTCCACCATGTATATGTCGTATGATGAGGTGGCCTTCCAGTGCCCTGTAGGCGCTGGTTCTTGGTTGTCTCCTGCATCGTCGTCCATACCGTCGATGTCTTCGGAGTCGAAGTCGAGCATGTCGGTTAAATCATCAACAGTGGCTACAGAGTGGGTGGTGGGTGGGCATTGAATTTCTTCGTCGTCCGCATCCCACCCTTCCTGACCATAGTCCGGCCAGGGCTCTCCTGATAAAGAGAGAGACTTTAGTGAATTCAGGATGTCGCCAAAGGGCGAGTGCTGAGAGATTTCCGCGGCAGTGAACTCCATAACCGGCGCCCAATCGGATTTGATTGGCAGGGGCGCGGGAGGTTCGGTGTCCGGAGAGGAGTCCGGCACCTCGGAGTCACGGGCTTTGCGAAGGACAGGGATGGTGTTCGGCTCAATCGCCGTAGAGATCGTAGCCCCCAAGGTGGTGTCCAGCCACTCGTCCTCGACCGACGAAGTCGGCTCCAAGCTAGGGGTCGGAGCGGACGCTGGTGCGGCCTCCAGGGTACTGTCCGGTGGCAGAGCTAGATCATACCCATCGAGACAGTGCGGCGCGCTTGGCTGTGGCTCGAATCCATCGAACATCAAGTCTCCGTGGATGTCAGCCATGTAGTTCAAACTCCCAAATCTGACCTGATGGCCAGGGGCGTAGCTTTCAATCTGCTCCAGATGACCAAGTGAATTGGCCCGCAGTGCAAAGCCACCAAATACAAAGATCTGCTCGGGGAGAAAAGTCTCACCCTGGATCGCGTCGTTGTTGATGATAGAAGGACCCATCGGGCCTAAAGGTGATTGCATAGAGGAACTCTCAATGAAAGCACCAATGTCTGTGTCAAAATCGGCGGATCTCGGGTAGGGTGTCCCGAACTGTGCGTCTAGGTGGATGGTAACAGGAGACAAGGGACACGATGTTTTTACCCAGGTTTGGGCCCTCTCGGTGGAGGTAAAACCCTACTCCTACTTGATTAATATTGATGATATGGGTAGTACAAGAGTAGATCTACCGCGAGATCAAAGAGGCTAAACCCTAGAAGCTAGCCTATGGTATGATTGTTGTTCGTCCTACCAGCAAAAGCCCTCCGGTTTATATAGACACCGGAGAGGGCTAGGGTTACACAGAGTCGGTTACAATGGTAGGAGATCTACATATCCGTATCGCCAAGCTTGCCTTCCATGCCAAGGAAAGTCCCATCCGGACACGGGACGGAGTCTTCAATCTTGTATCTTCATAGTCTAGGAGTCCGGCCAACGGTGATAGTCCGGCCATCCGGACACCCCCTAATCCAGGACTCCCTCACCCAACATAATCCTGTCCACCATGGAGCAATCTTCAACTTCACCTGCAACTAACAATGCTATAAGAGGGGCTGAGCAAAGCGGTAACATAGCCAAGCAATGGTTTGCTAGGAAGGGTGACAAGGTTAGAGGCTGACCTGGCAATTTGGGAGGCTTGATAAAACAAGGGATAGGTAGCACAGCATAGCGATAGAACGAAGCAACTAGCATAGCAATGATAGTAGTGAGATCCAGGGTAGCGGTCATCTTGCCTGATATCCCGCAAGTAAGAAGAACAAGTCCATGAAGAAGACGAATGGATGAAGCCGAACCAAGCGTAGACGAACGAATCCTCACGATCGCAACGAAAGAGGAACTATCGAGAAGAAGCACACAACATGGTAAACACACCACACATAGACAAGGCATGATGCTCAACCAAGTATGATGCAAGACTACATGAAGCTACTCATGGCAAAAGATGATGCATACAAGAACAACACATCAAAGCAAGTTTAAATGAGGCCGGAAACAACATATAACAATTCCGGTAAGTCCTCATATGCAAATTTAGAAATTGGTCCAGAACTTAATAAACCTTATGTTCAAGTTGTTAAACAACAAGTTAAGATGCACCAAGATGATCTACACGAGATTCTAGTCAAGTTACATATAAAGTTCATTTAATTCTGAGCTACGGCGTAGAAGATATGAGCAAAACAAGTTAAACATGGAATTGATGCAAAATACATTCAAACATCAAGCAAACACTCTCAAAACAAGGATTCAGCATGATAATACGAAACTTCATGCAAAATCAAGCAAGTTTCATATAGAGCACACTCAAAACGGAGCAACGGTTCAATACATACACTCTATACAAGTTCAAAGGAGAAGCTGTTCAAAACAGCAACTAGGCAACTTGCAAGCCTCAAAAAAATATGCTACAGCACCTCAACATAAGAACAAAAGGCATGGACATAAAGTAAAGGTAAAACATGACAAAACATGAACACTGAGATATCTCCAGAAATCAATAGAACATGCTCAAAAGGACATGGCAAGATTGCAAATTATAACAGTTTCAGACTTAGCAGAATTAACATCAGGCTGCAATGTTTAGGGCTATCAAACAACATGTTACAAGAACTTAACATGGCAAACAAAGGAATGGCATGCTAATACTAAACACAAAGAACAAATCTCCCTTACTGAACTAATTCCAAAGATCAACAGAAAATATGGTAGGATCCATGCAAACATGGCAAATGATATGACAGATTCAGACATGGCAGGAACAACAATAAGTCTGAATGTTGGTGAGCTTGTACCACTCACCACAGATTAATAAATGGCATGGAAAGGTAACCAACAGTAAGAATACATGATTATGAAGCTAAACATGGCAAGAGAAAGTTCATAGGGTGCATGGATCACTAGCAAAGCTCATGGCAAAACTGAACTTAATGTTAACAGGCTGACAGCAACATTATTTAGCAAGTTTGGAGAAAGATAACTACAAGTTACAATAGGCTATAAATGCATCCAGGGGCATGAATGTGTAGAGTATGACATGAATAACAAAACATCCTTAGTGAGCATCTCCAGATTATGCATATAATGACTTGTAGAAGCAGGTATACATAGCATCATGATATAGCAGACTCAGACTAGCAGAACGGTAACAGCAAGTACCCTACTTCACGAGCTCGATTCAATCACTACAAGGCTCGAAAAGAAACATGGATGGCACCACTGTAAATATGGCATGATGTAGCACAAAACACATGTAGAGCTCATGCTCATAGGATGCACACACAAAATGCAACGAAAAAGACAAATCAGCAAGTTATAACAGTTTCAGCAGGTTACATCATATAGAACTCCTGCAACGATGATTAGGGCGCTAAGATGGACTCAAACAATCATGGCACAATGGAATAAAATGTAGAGCATCTCACAACAAACATTTCGATATATCATGCACACAAAACGAAGCTACATACACGGAGATATGACATGATGAACTAGGGACCAGAATGTAACTATTTTGGGACTTAGGCAAAAAATCACCTCGGGGAAAAGATGTACGGGGTCGTCTCCTTCTCTCGTACGGACAGTTCTGGCGGAAGACAACGGCGATGAGGAGGGGGCGTGGGACTCCGGCGGGCCTCGGGAAGGTCGGGAATGGATAGATCGGGGCATGGGCTACCGGATCCGGGCAAGAGCGGCGGCAGACGGAGCTCTTGGCGGCGCGGTTGCCGGTGGAGCTTGGGGCGGCCATCCATGGCGTCCTGGCATAGGAGAGAGAGAGAGAGAGAGAGAGAGAGAGAGAGAGAGAGAGAGAGAGAGATCGTGAGGGAGAGCCCGGGAGGAGGAGAAGTGAGGAGCAGGGGCGCGGGAAGGAGGTCCCGCGATGGGCTGGCCTGGCCTCGCCGGAGTTGGTCGCCGGCAGGAGCTCGGGCGGAGGCGGAGGTCGGGGACAAGGCCATGGCACGGGAGCGGAGCGGGAGCGCGGCGGCTGGGCTCCCTCGGGCCCGGCGCAACCCGGGGCGGGCCCGATCTGGGCCGCACGGGCCCCGGCGGCGGGGAGGAGAGAGAGAGGGCACGGGGGGCGACGTGGCGCTGCGGGATTGGGCGCGGGGGCGGCGGCGATGACGTGGCAGCCGCCGATTAGCCGGGCGACGTGTCCGGCGGACATGTCCGGCGGCGCGAGGAGGAAGAAGACTAGGGTTAGGGGTGGATTTATCCGCAAATTTTGGGGGAGAGGGCCTATATATAGGTAGAGGGAGTTAGGAGACTCCAAATGAGGTGCGGTTTTCGCCCACATGATCGTGATCAAAGGACCGAGAGCATGGAGGGGGTTTGGATGGGTTATTGGGCCACTTTGGAGGGGTGTTGGGCTGCACACAAAAGAGGCCTTTGCGGCTACCCGGTTAACCGTTCGAGTATCAAACGGACTCCAAATGGCACGAAACTTGACAGGCGGTCTACCGGTGGTGTACCAAGGCCGCTTGGCAAATCACGGTCCATTCCGAGAATGTTTAACACACGCTCACAACAAGAAACAAAAGGGGAACGCCGAGGACATAGGAGTGTCGGATTGCAAAACGGACAACGGGGAAAATGCTCGGATGCATGAGACGAACACGTATGCAAAATGAGATGCACATGATGACATGGCAAAAATGCAACACGCAAGCAAATGAAATGGCAACGACGGCGAATAACTGGCAGACACCTGGCGCATTAGATCCGGGGCGTTACACATGTTCACTACATTTTAGACATGGTGGTTCTAATCCTTCCTGAGTGGAACTGATCTATGATGGCGGAGTGACTCATTTTCCTTTTGAAGATCTTCATGAGCCGATCTCAATTTCTCAAGCTCCTGCTTCCTTTGAAGATAATCATAGGAAAGCTTTTCATGAGAGGTTGAGAACGATTCATGACGACTTTCAAGTTCCTCATACTTAACATGAAGATTTTTAATATCTTCAATTAAGGACTGAGATCAGGTCATTTCCGCGTCCAACAGGTCATCGCTTTTGTCTAACAATTTTTGAATATGTTCCATGGCATTCGGTTGTTCAGTTGCAATTTTAGCAAGTGTTTTGTAGCTAGGTTTAGATTCACATTCACAGTCATCTTCACTTGATGTTTGAAAGTAAGCATCGCGTGAGTTTACCTTGGCACCATGTGCCATGAAGCAGTAGGTGGGAGCAGAGTCATCCTCATCCTTGGCATCAGCATTGGTAACGAGGCCATTGTCTTCAGTGTTGAAGATGGACTTCGCGACGTATGCAGAAGCTAGAGCCAGGCTTGCCACTCCAGAATCAGATTCCTCTTCGGGCTCCACCTCTGCCTCCTCAGATGCAGACTCCTCCTTTGAATCCATCTCCTTGCCAATAAAAGCACGAGCCTTGCTAGATGAGCTCTTCTTGTGTGATGAAGACTTCCACGAAGACTTGGAAGAAGACTTCGAGGATTTCTTCTTCTTCTTGTCATCAGAATCATATTCCTTGCTCTTCTTCTTCTTCTTTGTCTCATTATCCCACTGTGGACACTCAAAGATGTAGTGACTAGGTTTCTTGCACTTGTGACAGGTTCTCTTCTTATGATCACGAGAGGAAGCTTCATCATTTCTTGAGCTGGATATTGAAGACTTTCGGAAGTCTTTCTTCTTGGTGAACTTCTAGAACTTCTTCACAAGCATAGCGAGCTCCTTTCTGTTGGGGAACGTAGTAATTTCAAAAATTTCCTACACACACGCAAGATCATGGTGATGCATAGCAACGAGAGAGGAGAGTGTTGTTCACGTACCCTTGTAGACCGAAAGTGGAAGCGTTAGCACAACGGGTTGATGTAGTCGTACGTCTTCACGGCCCGACCGATCAAGCACCAAAAACACGGCACCTCCGAGTTCTTGCACACGTTCAGCTCGATGACGTCCCTCAAACTCCGATCCATCCGACTGTCAAGGGAGAGTTCCGTCAGCACGATGGCGTGGTGACGATGATGATGTTCTACCAATGCAGGGCTTCGCCTAAGCACTGCTACGATATTATCGAGGAGGACTATGGTGGAGGGGGGCACCCCACACGGCTAAGAGATCAATGATCAATTGCTGTGTCTCCAAGGGGTGCCCCCCTCCTTGTATATAAAGGAGTGGAGGAGGGGGGGCCGGCCCTCTCTATGGCGCGCCCTAGGAGGAGTCCTGCTCCCACCGGGAGTAGGATTCCCCCCTTCCAAGTAGTAGGAGTAGGAGTCAAGGAAAGGGGAGAGAGAAGAGAAGGAAGGAGGGGGCGCAGCCCCTCCCCCTAGTCCAGTTCGGACTAGGCCTTGGGGGTGCCCAGCCTCTCCTCTCTCTTTCCTCTAAAGCCCAATAAGGCCCATATACTCCCCGGCGAATTCCCGTAACTCTTCGATACTCCAGAAAATACCCGAATCACTCGGAACCCTTCCGATGTCCGAATATAGTCGTCCAATATATCGACCTTTACGTCTCAACCATTTCGAGACTCCTCGTCATGTCCCCGATCTCATCCGGGACTCTGAACTACCTTCGGTACATCAAAACACATGAACTCATAATATAACTCTCATTGAACTTTAAGCGTGCTGACCCAACGGGTTCGAGAAAAATGTAGACATGACCGAGACACGTCTCCGGTCAATAACCAGTAGCGGAACCTGGATGCTCATATTGGCTCCCACATATTCTACGAAGATCTTTATCGGTCAAACCGCATAGCAACATACGTTGTTCCCTTTGTCATCGGTATGTTACTTGCCCAAGATTCGATCGTCGGTATCTCAATACCTAGTTCAATCTCGTTACCGGCAAGTCTCTTTACTCATTCCGTAATACATCATCCTGTAACTAAGTCATTAGTTACAATGCTTGCAAGGCTTATAGTGATGTGCATTACCGAGTGGGCCGAGAGATACCTCTTCGATAATCGGAGTGACAAATCTTAATCTCGAAATACGCTAACCCAACAAGTACCTTCGGAGACACCTGTAGAGCACATTTATAATCACCCAGTTACGTTGTGACGTTTGGTAGCACAGAAAGTGTTCCTCCCGTAAACGGGAGTTGCATAATCTCATAATTATAGGAACATGTATAAGTCATGAAGAGAGCAATAGCAGCATACTAAACGATCAAGTGCTAGGCTAACGGAATGGGTCAAGTCAATCACATCATTCTCCTAATGATGTGATCTCGTTAATCAAATGACAACTCATGTCTATGGTTAGGAAACTTAACCATCTTTGATTAACGAGCTAGTAAAGTAGAGGCATACTAGTGACACTATGTTTGTCTATGTATTCACACATGTATTATGTTTCCGATTAATACAATTCTAGCATGAATAATAAACATTTATCATGAAATAAGGAAATAAATAATAACTTTATTGTTGCCTCTAGGGCATATTTCCTTCAGTCTCCCACTTGCACTAGAGTCAATAATCTAGTTCACATCGCCATGTGATTTAACACCAATATTCATATCTGTATATGATTGACACCCATAGTTCACATCGTCATGTGACCAACACCGAAAGGGTTTACTAGAGTCAATAATCTAGTTCACATTGCTATGTGATTAACACCCAAAGAGTACTAAGGTGTGATCATGTTTTGCTCGTGAGAGATGTTTAGTCAACGGGTCTGTCACATTCAGAGCCGTATGTATTTTGCAAAAATATTCTATGTTTACAATGCTCTGTACGGAGCTACTCTAGCTAATTGCTCCCACTTTCAATATGTATCCAGATTGAGACATAGAGTCATCTGGATTAGTGTAAAAGCTTGCATCGATGTAACTCTTTATGAAGAACTCTTTTATCACCTCCATAATCGAGAAACATCTCCTTAGTCCTCACTAAGGATATTCTTGACCGCTGTCCAGTGATCTACTCCTAGATCAAAATTGTACTCCCTTGCCAAACTCAGAGCAAGGTATACAATAGGTCTGGTACACAACATAGCATACTTTATAGAACATATGACTGAGACATAGGGAATGACTTTTCATTCTCTTTCTATTTTCTGCCATGGTCGGGTTTTGAGTCTTACTCAACTTCACACCTTGTAACACAGGCAAGAACTCCTTCTTTGACTGTTCCATTTTGAACTACTTCAAAATCAAGTCAAGGTATGCACTCATTGAAAAAACTTATCAAGCGTCTTGATCTATCTCAATAGATCTTGATGCTCAATATGTAAGTAGCTTAACTGAGGTCTTTCTTTTAAATAACTCCTTTCAAACACTCCTTTATGCTTTCCAGAAAAATGCTACATCATTTTTGATCAACAATATGTCACTCACATATACTTACCAGAAAGGCTGTAGTGCTCCCACTCACTTTACTATAAATACAGGCTTCACCGCAAGTCTGTATTAAAACTATATGCTTTGATCATCTTATCAACGCGTATATTCCAACTCCGAGATGCTTGCACTAGTCCATAGATGGATTGCTGGAGCTTGCATATTTTGTTAGCACCTTTAGGATTGACAAAACCTTCTGGTTGCATCATATACAACTCTTCTTCCAGAAATCCTTTCAGGAATGTTGTTTTGACATCCATTTGCCAAATTTCATAAAATGTGGCAATTGCTAACATGATTCGGACAAACTTAAGCATCGCTACAGTTGAGAAAATCTCATTGTAGTCAACACCTTGAACTTGTCGAAAACCTTTTTGCGACAAGTCGAGATTTGTATATAGTAAAACTACTATCAACGTCCGTCTTCCTCTTGAAGATCCATTTATTTTCTATGGCTTGCCGATCATCGGGCAAGTCCACCAAAGTCCACACACTATTCTCATACATGGATCCTATCTCAAATTTCATGGCCTCCAGCCATTTCGCGGAATCTGGGCTCATCATCGCTTCCTCATAGTTCGTAGGTTTATCATGGTCTAGTAACATGGCTTTCAGAACAGGATTACCATACCACTCTGGTGCGGACCATACTCTGGAAGACCTACGAGGTTCTGTAGTAACTTGATTTGAAGTTTCATGATCATCATCATTAGCTTCCTCAATAATTGGTGTAGGAATCATTGGAACTGATTTTAGTGATGAACTATTTTCCACTTCGGGAGAAGGTACAATTACCTTATCAAGCTCTACTTTCCTCCCACTCACTTCTTTCGAGAGAAACTCCTTCTCTAGAAAGGATCCATCTTAGCAACGAATATCTTGATTTCAGATCTGTGATAGAAGGTGTACCCAATAGTTTCCTCTGGGTATTCTATGAAGACGCACTTCTCCGATTTGGGTTCGAGCTTATCAGGTTGAAACTTTTTCACATAAGCATCGCAGTCCCAAACTTTAAGAAATGACAACTTTGCTTTCTTGCCAAACCACAGTTCATAAGGCGTCATCTCAACGGATTTTGATGGTGCCCTATTTAAAGTGAATGCAGTTGTCTCTATTGCATAACCCCAAAACGATAGTGGTAAATCGGTAAGATACATCATAGATTGCACCATATCCAATAAAGTGCGGTTATGACGTTCGGACACACCATTACGCTGTGGTGTTCCATGTGGCGTGAGTTTGTGAAACTATTCCACATTATTCTAACTGAAGGCCAAACTCATAACTCAAAATATTCATCTCCACGATCAGATCACATAAACTTTATTTTCTTGTTACAATGATTTTACACTTCACTCTGAAATTCTTTGAACCTTTCAACTATTTCAGACTTATGTTTCATCAAGTAGATATACCCATATCTACTCAAATCATCTGTGAAGGTCAGAAAATAATGATACCCGCTAGGAGCCTTAATACTCATTGGTCTGCGTACATCAGTATGTATTATTTCCAACAAGTCAGTAGCTCATTCCATTGTTTTGGAGAACGGAGTTTTAGTCATCTTGCTCAAAAGGCACGGTTCGCAAGCATCAAATGATTCATAACCGAGTGATTCCGAAAATCCATCTTTATGGAGTATCTTCATGCGCTTTACATCGGTATGACCCAAATGGCAGTGCCACAAATAAGTTGCACTATCATTATTAACTTTGCATCTTTTGGCATCAATATTCTGAATTTGTGTATCACTACGATCGAGATCCAACAAACTATTTTCATTGGGTGTATGACCATTGAAGGTTTTATTCATGCAAACAGAACAACAATTATTCTCTGACTTTAAATGAATAACCGTATTGCAATAAGCATGATCAAATCATATTCATGCTCAACGCAAACGCCAAATAACATTTATTTAGGTTTAACACTAATCCCGAAAGTATAGGGAGTGTGTGATGATGATCATATCAATCTTGGAACTACTTCCAACACTCATCATCACTTCCCCTCAACTAGTCTCTGTTTATTATGTAACTCCTGTTTCGAGTTACTTAATCTTAGCAACCGAACAAGTATGAAATACTCAGGGGCTACTATAAACACTAGTAAGGCACACATCAATAACCTGTATATCAAATATACCCTTGTTCACTTTGCCATCCTTCTTATCCACCAAATATTCAGGGCATTTCCGTTCTAGTGACCATTTCCTTTGAAGTGTAAGCACTCGGTTTCAGGCTTTGGTCTAGCTTTGGGATTCCTCGTGGGAGTGACAACTTGTTTGTCATTCTACTTGAAGTTCCCTTTCTTTCCCTTTGCCCTTTTCTTGAAACTAGTGGTCTTGTCAATTATCAACACTTGATGCTCTTTTCTTGATTTCTACCTTCGTCGATTTCAACATCACGAAAAGCTCGGGAATTGTTTTCGCCATCCTTTGCATACTATAGTTCATCACGAAGTTCTACTAACTTGGTGATGGTGACTAGAGAACTCTGTCAATCATTATCTTATCTGGAAGATTAACTCCCACTTGATTCAAGGGATTGTAGTACCCAGACAATCTGAGCACATGCTCACTAGTTGAGCAATTCTCCTCCACCTTTTAGCTATAGAACTTGTTGGAGACTTCATATCTCTCAACTCGCATATTTGCTTGAAATATTAACTTCAACTCCTGGAACATCTCATATGGCCCATGATGTTCAAAAACGTCTTTGAAGTCTCGATTCTAAGCCGTTAAGCATGGTGCACTAAACTATTAAGTAGTCATCATATTGAGCTAGCCAAACGTTCATAACGTCTGCATCTACTCCTGCAATAGGTCCGTCACCTAGAGGTGCATCAAGGACATAATTCTTCTATGCAGCAATGAGGACAATCCTCAGATCACGGATCCAATCCGCATCATTGCTACTAACATCTTTCAACACAGTTTTCTCTAGGAACATATCAAAATTAACATATGAAAGCAACAATGTGAGCTATTGATCTACAACATAATTTGCAAAATACTACCAGGACTAAGTTCATGATAAATTTAAGTTCAATTAATCATATTACTTAAGAACTCCCACTTAGATCGACATCTCTCTCATCATCTAAGTGATCACGTGATCCAAATCAACTAAACCATAACCGATCATAACGTGAAATGGAGTAGTTTTCAATGGTGAACATCACTATGTTGATCATATCTACTATATGATTCACGCTCGACCTTTCGGTCTTAGTGTTCTGAGGCCATATCTGCATATGCTAGGCTCGTCAAGTTTAACCTGAGTATTCTGCGTGTGCAAAAACTGGCTTGAACCCGTTGTAGATGGACGTAGAGCTTATCACACCCGATCATCACGTTGTGTCTGGGCACGACAAACTTTGGCAATGGTGCATACTCAGGGAGAACACTTTTATCTTGAAATTTAGTGAGAGATCATCTTATAATGCTACCATCAATCAAAGCAAGATAAGATGCATAAAATATAAACATCACATGCAATCAATATAAGTGATATGATATGCCATCATCATCTTGTGCTTGTGATCTCCATCTCCGAAGCACCGTCATGATCACCATCGTCACCGGTGCGACACCTTGATCTCTATCGTAGCATCGTTGTCGTCTCGCCAACTATTGCTTCTACGACTATCGCTACCGCTTAGTGATAAAGTAAAGCAATTACAGGGCGATTGCATTGCATACAATAAAGCGACAACCATATGGCTCCTGCCAGTTGCCGATAACTCAGTTACAAAACATGATAATCTCATACAATAAAGTATGGCATCATGCCTTGACCATATCACATCACAACATGCCCCGCAAAAACAAGTTAGACGTCCTCTACTTTGTTGTTGCATGTTTTACGTGGCTGCTACGGGCTGAGCAAGAACTGCTCTTACCTACGCATCAAAACCACAATGATAGTTTGTCAAGTTAGTGCTGTTTTAACCTTCTCAAGGACCAGGCGTAGCCACACTCGGTTCAACTAAAATTGGAGAAACTGACACCCGTTAGTCACCTGTGTGCAAAGCACGGCGGTAAAACAAGTCTCGCGTAAGCGTACGCATAATGTCGGTCCGGGCCGCTTCATCCAACAATACCGCCGAACCAAAGTATGACATGCTGGTAAGCAGTATGACTTGTATCGCCCACAACTCACTTGTGTTCTACTCGTGTATATAACATCTACGCATAAAACCTGGCTCGGACGCCACTTTTGGGGAACGTAGTAATTTCAAAATTTTCCTACGCACACGCAAGATCATGGTGATGCATAGCAACGAGAGGGGAGAGTGTTGTCCACGTACCCTCATAGACGAAAAGCGGCAGCGTTAGCACAACTAGTTGATGTAGTTGTACGTCTTCACGGCTCGACCGATCAAGCACCAAAAACACGGCACCTCCAAGTTCTTGCACACGTTCAGCTCGATGACGTCCCTCGAACTCCGATCCAGCCGAGTGTCGAGGGAGAGTTCTGTCAGCACGACGGTGTGGTGACGATGATGATGTTCTACCGACGTAGGGCTTCGCCTAAGCACCGCTATGATATTATCGAGGAGGACTATGGTGGAGGGGGGCACCGCACACGGCTAAGAGATCAATGATCAATTGTTGTGTCTCCAAGGGGTGCCCCCCTCCCCGTATATAAACGAGTGGAGGAGGGGGAGGGCCGGCCCTCTCTATGGCGCGCCCTAGGAGGAGTCCTACTCCCACGGGGAGTAGGATTCCCCCCCCCCTTCCAAGTAGTAGGAGTAGGAGTCAAGGAAAGGGGAGAGAGAAAAGAAGGAAGGAGGGGGCGCAGCCCCTCCCCCTAGTCCAATTCGGACTAGGCCTTGGGGGGCGCCCAGCCTCTCCTCTCTCTTTCCCCTAAAGCCCAATAAGGCTTCAGATCATGCAGACAGAAAGACTTCAGTGATGCCTAACACTCTTTGGCTCTGGGTGTTTTGGGCTTTGTCCTCGCAAGGATTCTCTCTCAAAGGCTTCGGAGGTGGGTTTCTCTCAAACGACAAAAGTCGTGCACAAACTTTGAGCAGCCACCAATTTATGGTGTAGGGGGTGGGCTATTTATAGCCAGGAGGCAATCCGACCTGATTTGTCCAAAATGACCCTGGGTCACTAAGGAACTGAAACGTGTCCAATGGTCAGATTTCAAACACATGTGGCAGCTTAGCTTGGGCTACAAGCCAAGCTGACTTATCCAGCTCTGGATAAGATTTGCTCTCATTGTCTTCGGTCGAAGACATAGGTTTTGATTGAGCATCACATCAGTCACTCTGACTTTATTCACTTGGATCCCACTTAACAGTACAGTGGTTCCTATTACTCAACAAAGAAGAAAAGGAAACTACGAAACAACTATGTCTTCGCACTCCATAGTCTTCACGCGATTTCTTCTCCTGTCATAGTCTTCAATGTGAATGTCTTCACAGACCACCATTGTCTTCAATGTCTTCACACATTTTTAGGGGTCATCTCCGGTAGGTAAACGGAATCAATATGGGACTACTACCTGTGTTATCCTGCAATCCCACAAACACATTAGTCCCTCAACCAAGTTTATCGTCAATACTCCAAAACCAACTAGGGGTGGCACTAGATGCACTTACACCGACCTCATCGGCGCCACGTGTCCCTCCTGCCACCCGTCCGCAGGCCATCCCCTGTGGCCCCTACATGGCTCCCTGCCCAGATCCGCATGGGCAAGCCCTGCCAATATCTCAACGACGGCAAGGGGCCGGATCAGCCCCACCCAGTCGCCGCTGATGGGAGTCGGAGATACTCACCCGAGCCTGCTGCCTACAGATTGATGCCGGAGCTGCCCCCCTTCCCCCCCCCCCCCCTGTCGCTGCGACACGACCCGGCCAGCCACCGTGGCCACAACCACGCCGATGCAGGCCACTCAATGCAAAGACCCCAACGGACCCCTGCTCTCGGTGTACGAAAGTAGGGGCTCTGCTTTTGACCCCTTTACTTGTGCACGGGCAGTCAGAGCCACCCGCCACGGCCACACATAACAGGGTAGGAAAGGGAAATCGGAGAGAAGCCGAAGGCACAAGACAAACAAAGTAACGACAAGGACCAAGGCCACAAAGATCGGATGGACGAAGCAGGTTTCCCCGGCAAGGACCCTTGCCGGGGCAGCCTCAGCGGCCCCAGCAAGACCCTTGCCGGGGCAGCTTGCCCACACTAGCTAAGCGAGCCACCTTTGAGCCCACCAACACTAAACAAACGCATTGGGACAGGGCTCGGGAGGCACCTCCGTGGTGGCATGCAGATCTTTGTGAAGACAAAGAATAGTCAAGATCAAATGAGGATAGGAAGGCAACAGTCCTCGGCAAGGGTTCTTACCGAGGAAGCCCACGAGACCCCCGGCAAGGTCCTTGCCGGGGATGACGGCTTGCCATGGCAAGACCCTTGCCGAGCCACTCGGCAAGGCCCTCGCCAAGCGCGCCAGAAGGGCCACTACCAGGCCCATGCCAGCAAAGTCTCCGTCGCCATTAGCATGCAGCTGCCGACCCAACCAGCTGGGCAGGCACCTGCGTGGCAACATGCAGCCCTTCGTGGCACTGCATGCATCGCTGGCCAGGGCGCGTGTCAAAGCAAGGAGGAGCGGTGACGGACGGGACGGGCCTCGCTCCCGTCCCCGGTAAAGTGAAGGGACACCTAAGCCTCGCATTAAATGCACTTTGTCCTGTAATGCCAACGATAAGCTCACAGCACTGTAGCACTTTCCACCTCCTGTGTGCCACTGTAGCAGCCCCTTTCTCCTATAAAAGGAGGCCCATGGCGCACTGGAAATGGATTCGGCTCTTTCGAACCTGGCAGCACCCAGAGCTAGTTCAAGAACTCAAGAACACTAAATACATCCACCAAAGCAGGATCGTCGGGTTTTACGCATCTTTGCGGCCAGAACCTGGGTAAATCCCCTTTGTGTTGTCTACTAGTCCCGCTCATCTCATGATCCCCGCGCCCCGCAACCGTAGTAGGGATTCCAGTGATCCCATAGGTGTCGTTTCCCACCGACATCTTTGGTGCGCCAGGTAGGGGGCGCGCAATTGTGAGAATCTGGTCTAGCAGCTGACCTAGCTGTTCTTCATCGCCATGGCTCCTAAGAAGAAGACGACCATCACGATCTGTTCGTCCGGGACCGGGTTGCCAGTACTAGTGCGGACCAGTAGCGGGCCAGTCGCGGAGAGAAACCGTGGCGCGGCCCGCGAACATCCACATCACCCTGGCGGTCCGGGCCTGGCGAGTGGCGTCGTTCGCACGCCAGGCGACGAGCCACCAGTCGCGGGCTCTAGAGATGGAGTCGGGCCCCCCGCAGGCAACGCGGGGCCCTCCAGGGGCATCGCCATCCAGCCAGACGGCGGCACGGCGACCTCCAAGACACCAATGCTGGTGCCCACAGCGCGCTCTTCTCAGGTTATGCGTGATGAGCAGTGTCACCCTACCAGTGATCCTGCGCGCCGCCCTAGAAAGAGTCCCGTGCGCCCATCACATGATGAGGAGGACCAGCATGCGCACCGAGGTGCTGACTGAGGTGGCGAATAGCTGCGGGGCCATGATGCAGCTCCTTCTAACGTAGTTAGAAGTCGAGGCGCATTGCGGTCCACCCAGCTTTCGCGGCCACCCACGCCAACGGAAGCCCTAGCACGCGTGCAGCTGCTCCTCGATTTTCCTCCTGCCATGGAAAATCTCGAGGAATGGAGGGCCACCGTCCGGAGCCTCGTCGGCATCACCAACAACGATGAGTTGCGGCTGGCGGGACCCGTAGGCCATCGCTCAAACGGGCCACCACATGCCAACGAAGGCCGTGCCAGAGGCGATGCGGCCATGATGCACTCACCTCCTCCATCCCGGCCGCCCCGGGCGTCGGTCCGTCACGACGATGCTCGCGATGATATCTCCATCGCTCGTCCGACCCGCGAACCAACCGCGATCAGCATCAAGTCCTTCGGGAGCGGGTTCATGAGGACGCTCGAACTACCATCGAGTGCTGACGTGACGCGCGCCACTAGTCGGACAGGCAGGCAGGGCCCTCTACAGACCACCCAGCGCCGGGGGGCTACGATGGCCTACCCTACGAGGTGGGTTGTCCGGCTTTCACCCGTGAGCTGCGGCAATTCCAGTGGCCCTCCCATCGTACATTCAAGCCTGACGTTGGCGAGAAGTACAACGACAAGCCTCACCCATTAGAGTTCCTCAGCATCTACACCATTGTGATGCATGCTGCTGGGGCCTACGATGATAAGGTGCTTGCGAACTACTTCCCGTTGGCACTGAAGCCCAATGTTATGTCATGGTTGATGCACTTGCCGGTGGATTCCATCTCTTCTTGGGCGGATCTGTGCCATGAGTTTGTTGGCTCCTTTACCAGAGGTCACCAAGCTCATGGCCAGGCCAGTGATTTACACATCATCCCCCAGAAGGAAGGAGAAAACTTGCGCAAGTACATCAAAAGGTTCAGCCGCGTGCAGTACAACATCCATGATGTTCATCCCACTGCTGTGATCAATGCGTTCCACCAGAATGTGCGCAACCGCAAGATGCCTGAAGAGCTGGAGATGAACAAGGTTAGGGATGTGGCCGAGCTTTATGTCCTGGCCGATCGATGCGCTCGCACTGAAGAGGGAAGGAAGTACCCCGGCGAAGATGCCAACGCGGAAACCGACTCCACTGGCGACACCGCCACCCCAATGAAGAAGGGCTGGCGCCGTAACAAGAAGCGCACGGGAAAAGCCGTGCTTGCCGTTGAGGGATCCAACGACACCGGCGCCACCAAGAAGACCAAGAGAGCGACCCCGGCAAGGAGGTTGCCGGGTGTGTCGCTTGCCGGGCCTTGGCGGCCGCCGACAAGCCAGGAGGCTCTGACAAGCAGTATTGCAAGATCCACCGCACGAAGGGCCATGACCTCCAAAACTACCGGCAGGTAGAGCTGCTCGCCGAGAAGCAAAAAGCCGAGTATGAGCGGCAGGACAAGGAGAAAGGTCCAGATGGTGCCGAGGGATCCGGCAAGAAACGTGGCAGCTAAGGAGGCCGCCGCGGCAAGGAGAATCAGCAGGAGAGGCCCGCCCGAGGCCGCGACAAGAAGCAGGAAGACGATGATCATGACGAGGACAATGAGTCCGGCGACCACGAGTTTCAGAAAGCCACAGAGGCCATGTGCATCGATGGTGGCGCCTTGCTGCATATGTCCCACCGCCAACTCAAGCAGTGGGCGCGTGAGATCACGGCGGTGGAGCCATCGTTCGATGCACGGAAGCCGCTGAAATGGTCCAGCACGCCCATCATCTTCGATACCGAGGACCACACTGACCGCACTACTGCGGCCGGGTGCTTGCCATTGTTGGTTTCACCAACAATCCGCAACCTTAGGGTGACAAAGATGTTGGTTGACGCCGGGGCCGGCCTAAACTTGATCTCTCCTGTTGTGGTCAAAAGGCTGCAGATCCCCGATGGAGACCTCGAGGAGACAGGCACGTTCCAAGGGGTTAACCCGGGGAGGAGCCAACCAAAGGGAAAGGTCACGCTGCCCGTGACATTTGGAGGCGAGTTGAACCACAGGACGGAAAGGATTGTCTTCGATATAGCCAAGATCCCCTTGCCTTACAACGGGATCCTCGGCCGCCCGGCACTAGCCAAGTTCATGGCGGCTTCACATTACACCTACAACATGCTGAAGATGCCCGGGCCGATGAACATCATCACCGTCCCATCCGAAAGAAAGATGCGTTGATCTGCGCCGACCAACTCTACCGAGAAGCAGTTGCAGCAGCTGCCACTAAGGCACATGCTCCTGCCGACGGAGCCCCGAGGAGGAAGAAGACCGGCGAGACCCCTCGCACCCACTCCGGCAAGAGCACCTCTTCAGGGTGTTGCGCTCCTGTTGAGGACGTGCTAGAGAGCTCCGCCGGCAAGAGCATGAAGTCCAGAGCCACACCACCAGCGACCAGGAAGGTGCCTGTCAAGGAGGACGACACGGGGGAGCTTTTACCATAAGCTCCACCCTCAACGGCAAATAGGAAAGCGAGCTCATCACCTTCCTGCGGGCGAATGTCAATGTGTTTGCACGGCAAGCCTCCGACATCCCCGGCGTTCCCAGGGAGGTGATTGAGCACCACCTTGTTGTCTGTCCTCATGCGTGGCCCATCAAGCAGAAGGTCAGGAAGCAAGCTCTGGAGAGTTAGGAGTTCATCATGGAGGAAATCAGAAAGCTAGAGGCAGCAGGTTTGGTGAGAGGAGTACTCCATTCGACGTGGTTGGCCAATCCGGTAGTAGTGTGCAAGGCAAATGGGAAGTGGAGGCTGTGTATTGATTACACAGACATCAATAAGGCCTGTCCAAAGGATCCCTTCCCGTTACCGCGCATCGACCAGATTGTTGACTCCACGGCTGGGTGTGACCTGTTATAATTCCTTGATGCCTACTCGGGATACCACCAGATCTTCATGACAAAAGAAGACGAGGAAAAGACATCATTCATCACCCCATGTGGTATGTATTGCTTTTTACGGATGCCTTTCAGGTTGAAGAGTGTTGGCTCAACCTTTGCAAGAGCAGTCCAAATTGATTTTGAACCCCAGCTACATAGAAATATGGAAGCTTATATGGATGACATAGTGGTCAAAACCAAGGACAAAGCAACACTTGTACAAGATCTGGAGGAAACATTCGGAAACCTGCGCAAGATCAACCTCAAGTTGAACCCTGAGAAGTGTGTCTTCGGTGTCCCGTTCGGCAAGCTTCTCGGGTTCTTTGTGTTGCAGCGCGGGATTGAGGCAAACCCAGACAAGATCAGGGCCATCGAGCAGATTGAAGCGCCCAAGCGGATCAAGGACGTGCGTCGGCTCACTGGCTGCGTTGCCGCCATGAGCAGATTCATCTCCAAATCCACAGAGCGTGCCCTCCCCTTTTTCAAGATCTTAAAGAAGACGGGCCCAGCGGAGTGGACCCCAGAGGTTGAGGGGGCGTTGCAAGACTTGAAGAAGTACCTCTCCTCTGCCCTAGTGCTGGTTGCGCCCAAACCACAAGAATCTTTGCTGCTATATCTAGAGGCAACAAACCAAGTGGTTAGAGCCACATTGGTGCACAGAGAGACGTCGATGAGGAGACAGCAGCAGCGGCAGAGTCAACGGTTGGAGGCCAGAACCCTCCCCGGCAGGGCTTGGTCCCGGCAAGACTGAGTCCCCGGCAGGGCTTGGTCCCGGCAAGACTGACGCCAGTACGACAGGACCCGCACGGCCAGGTGAAGTGGCACAAAGGAAGAAGATGGTGGAGTACCCGGTTTACTTCGTCAGCTCCCTCTTGCAGGGACCTAGGTCGAGGTATTTAGGTGTGCAAAAATTGCTCTTCGGCCTCCTTATGGCCTCGAGGAAGCTGCACCACTACTTCCAAGCGCACGAGATCACCGTGGTTACCCGCCTTCCGTTGCAACGGATACTGCATAACCCAGATGCGACGGGAAGGATCGTGGAATGGGCCCTGGAGCTGTCAAGTTTTGGTCTAAAGTTTGAAAGTACCTCGACAATCCAGAGCAGAGTCTTGGCGGAGTTTGTGGCAGAATGGACCTCGACGCCTGACGAAGAGGTATAGGAGACTACTCTCCCCGGCGAGGAAACAAGCGGCAACTGGATCATGTACTTTGATGGGGCCTTTTTGCTGCAAGTCGCCGGTGCTGGTGTGCTTCTTGTCGCACCCACCGGAGAGAACCTCAAGTATGTCATTCAAATGCACTTTCCCCGGGAGATGTCAACCAACAACACCGCCGAGTATGAGGGTTTGCTTGCCGATCTCAGGATCGCGGCGGACCTCGGAGTTAAAAAGCTCATCGTCAGGGGCGACTCGCAACTCGTCGTTAGGCAGGTCAACAAAGATTATCAGAGCCCGTTGATGGAAGCTTATGTAGATGAGGTGAGGAAACTGGAGGAGCGCTTTGAGGGTATACAAGCAGAGCATGTCCCTCAGACGGAGAACGACATCGCCGACTACCTGTCAAAGCGCGCTGCCCTCAAGCTACCTATGGAACCAGGTACTTTTGTGCTTCAGTTAACTCAACCATCCGTCGAGCCGTCGATCGGGCAGAACAAGAAAAGGAAGATAGGCTCCGGCAAGTACTGCCCCACCGAGCTCCCCGGAGCCGTCGGCGAAGATGTTGCTGTGGATGCCGATCCTGTCGCGGGACAACCGACTCCGAAAGGACCTCAGGTCATGGCCGTGGAGACGGCCGCTCCCATGGCAGAAGAGATGCCTTTGGTCCTTGTCGTCGAGCCACGGGCTCCGGCATGGGTGCAGCACACCGTCCGATTGCCTCAAAAAGTAGAGCTTCCTGAGGAGCAGGAAGAGGCAGAAAGAGTAGCCCGCCGGTCTGCTCTGTACCAATTCGTTGATAACGTATTGTACAGAAAAAGACCGAATGGGCTGAAATTGAAGTGCATCTCCCGGGAGGAAGGACTAAAGTTGTTGGCAGAGATACATGGAGGCATATGTGGCTCCCACATAGGGTTGAGGGCCCTTGCCAGCAAGGTTTCTTCTGGCCCACCACCCTCTAGGATGCGACGGCACTAGTAACCAAGTGTGAAGCGTGCCAGTTCCATTCGAAGAAGCTTCATCAACCCGCTCAAGCCCTTCAAACTATCCCTCTCTCCTAGCCCTTCTCGGTCTGGGGGCTCGACATATTGGGCCCTTCCCCCGTGCTGTCGGGGACTTTGAGTACTTGTACGTCGCAATCGACAAGTTCACAAAGTGGCCAGATGTGGAAGCAGTGAGGAAGGTGACGGCGCAGTCAGCCATCAAGTTCTTCAAGGGACTAGTGTGCCATTTTGGGATACCCAACAGGATCATCACCGACAATGGCACACAGTTCACAAGCCACGCCTTCATGCAATGCATTGAGGATCTCGGCAGCAGGGTCTGTTTTGCCTCCATGGCACATCCACAGAGCAACGGCCAAGCGGAGAGAGCAAATGTTGAAGTCCTGCGAGGCTTAAGAACAAAGACATTTGACAGGCTGTGCAAAAATGGAAGACGCTGGATTGATGAGTTGCCGGCGGTTCTTTGGTCGATCAGAATGATGCCAAATCGAGCCACCGGCCAGACACCCTTTGCCCTGGTCTACGGGGCAGAAGCAGTTCTCCCCATGTAACTCATATACAGGTCACCTCGAGTGCTCGCTTATGATGAGCTTGAGCAAGAGCGATTGTGGCAAGATGATGCAACGCTACTTGAGGAAGATCGTATCCGGGCGGCTGTGAGAGTAGCATGCTACCAGCAAGCCTTGCGCCGCTATCATAGCCGCAAGGTCCATGCCCGGAGCCTTGAGGAAGGCGACCTTGTTCTTCAGCACGTTTAGTTGGCCAAGAATTCCAACAAGTTGACGCCAAAGTGGAAGGCCCTTATCGGGTAACACAAGTCACCAGGCCCGGCGCAGTCCGCCTAGAGACCGAAGATGCCGTTCCAGTGAGTAACTCCTGGAACATCGAGCATCTTCGCAAGTTTTACCCATAAGGCACGGCTGCCGGGCCTCCCGGCAAGCCACCCTTTTGTACAAGCCTTGCTGGCAGGGCATGTAACCCTTTGTACAAAGCCAGGCTGAGACCCTGAGCACTAATAAAACGAAGCGCTGGTGCCCTAAGTTATAGCATGCATGCTAGGTCGAGTCTCTTCCTCGATTAGGGTTGATAGCGCTTGGCGGTGGCTAACCCCTAGCTTAGAGGTCGAATGTGCATCTCTCTGTTTCTTCCCTGTCCTTTTTGGTTTGCAGGACACGTAAGTATTTTTGCCGAGCTGTTTGGAAGAGAGGAACGGACCGGTGCCCCAACCCCAGCAAGCCAAGGTTGCTGGGGGCTGCAAGTACAAGGATCCGTCCGCGGCAAGCCAAGGTTGCTGGGGGCTGCAGATCCAGATAAGTTCTCTATCCTCTATCATGCATTTCGTTATGGACTGGGATACGTGGAACCTCGTTTTATTTCTAGGCTACCGTGCTCCCCTTTTTCGGCACCCAAGGAACATCCCCTGGGTCTGAGTTTGGTCGTAGCCGCGGCAGCAAAGAAGAGAAACGAGGATCCTAAGCCCACCTCATCCCTGCCTCCGCCAAGGGCATGAGAAAGGTCGAGCGAAGTGGGGGGATGGCAAGGCCTGTTGCCGGGCGAAAAACGTTTGTCTTAAAAAAATAACGAGGATTCACTCCTTGTCGCGGGTTCCACCCATGAACGAAAAACCCGGCAAACATCCCTTTTTCATTAAAAAAACATCCCATATAGGTACAGTTCATACGAAATGAAAAACATGAGCAAGGGGATTACAAGTTATAAAGTTAACAAAGGCCCGAAGGCTTACAAGACTAAAAAGAGATAAGGTGCCCATAACCCCTTTCTTGTCCCTCTCCTCAGGGAATGAAACAAGAAAGCAGAAGGGCAAAAGGGGCGCCTAGGAAAGCTACGGGTGGCAGAAGACACCAACAAAACATCTTGGCGGCCGTCCAGAGGCCGCATGGTGATGGCGGCGCCGAAGGAAGATCTTGAAGACGAGGCGGCAGGATGTCAATACGCGACGAAGGCGACGGTGCCCACTTACTCCGACTTGACGGCCTGGCCGCCTGCCCTCTTCCTCTTCCGTGGCCTCCCAATGCCAGCCGCCGAAGGAGACGACCCCGAGAAGTTCAAGGAGGCGGCGACACGGATGATGGGGTTGTGAAAGTGCGTTATATCGACTAGAGGGGGGTGAATAGGCGATTTTTATGAATTCTTCACTTAGGAATTTGCCGGTGAGGAAATTCCTTAGCGAGGAACTACTTGCAGCGGAATAAGTACTCATAAGTAAGCATAGCAAAAAACATACACAGTCATCATGATGAAATGAAGACAGACACAGAGTACAGAAAGCGTAAACACAGGATAACACCAGATGAAGACAAACGACTGAAGAAACTAAGGAAATAGAGAAAGTCTTTAGTCAAAGTCTTCAAACACAGATATGCACAACTACTCAACACAGTAATGACGAAATGAAAGAGTTGAGGAAATAGAACCAGTAGGGTTGGTGAAGACAATGATTTGGTAGACCAGTTCCAACTGCTGTCTCAGTTGTACGTCTGGTTGGAGCGGCTGAGTATTTAAACTCGAGGACACACAGTCCCGGACACCCAGTCACTGAGCACGCAGCTCAGGACACCAAGTCCTCACCGTATTCTCCTTGAACTAAGGTCACACAGACCTCGTCCAATCACTCATGGTAAGTCTTCAGGCGACTTCCAAACCTTCACAGACTTTGGTCACTCGGCGATCCACAATTCCTCTTGGATGCTCTAGACCATGACGCCTAACCGTTTGGAAGAAGCACAGTCTTAAAAGGTAACAAGTGTCGGATCCACGCAGGATCAATCTCTTCAATGATGCTCAATCACTTTGGGTTTGTGGGTGTTTGGGTTTGGATTTTCCTCACTCGATGATTTTCACTCAAAGTCCTCGGAGGATGGGTTGCTCTCAAATGACAAGTGTCAGTTTCTCTCGGAGCTGCCAACCAGCTAGTGGTTGTAGGGGGCGGCTATTTATAGCCTAGGGAGCAGCCCGACATGATAAGACATAAATGCCCTTCAATGATATGACCGTTATGTGGATAAGATATTTTGGTACAGCTGGCTCGAGGCACAGCAACGGTCCGAAATTTGACTCACAAATTCCTCAGGGCTATCATGTTCCTCACTGTGTAGGCAATCCGCACTAGCGAATTCCTAACTCCTCAGTCAGAACAAATTCCTCAGCAACCAGAAGAACTTCGTCTCTGTTACTGAAGAAATTGACTGAACTGTATGAGATTTCCAATGGCTTCACTCGAAGGGATTGGTAGGTGTAGGATTTTGAGTTGAGCATCACATGGAAATTTTTCCTTAGTATTTCCTCGACCCCCTTTAACAGTACGGTGTGTCCTATGACTCAAGAAAGAGAAAAACAAAACTATGAAAACGAAAGTCTTCAAGCTTCATATTCCTTGCATGAATATCAAGTCTTCACGGACACACCAATTTCTTCACTTTCAAAGTCTTCATGAAAGTCTTCAGGAATACCAAAATCTTCAGTCGAAGATATTCATTTTTAGGGGTCGACTTTCTCTGTAAATATCAAACTCCTCATAGACTTATAGACCTGTGTACACTCATAAACACATTAGTCCCTTAACCTATAAGTCTTCAATACACCAAAATCACTAAGGGGCACTAGATGCACTTACAATCTCCCCCTTTTTGGTGATTGATGACAATATAGGTTAAGTTTTCAATGGGGATAAACATATGAAGTGTAAGTACTGATATTGAGGAATTTGATTGCAAGATATAGAAGAACTCCCCCTGAAGATGTGCATAATGAGGAATTTGCTTTTGAAGCAATGCACACTCGAAGAGATGAATCATGGAGATCTCCGCCTATATCTTGTAATTCATACATGCATTTGACATATTATATGAAGAATTGGAAATGCATGATGAAATATGGTGCCTGAAGAGATTCAGCATGCGAGCAATAATATTAACAAGGAATAAGCATGCAAAATCAGAGCACAGTGCATCAAAAGTATCAGAGCACCATCGGGTTTAAGATTACAACTCGATCCAATAAAAGTTTCAGAAGAGCGACAGTTGTAACTTAACAAAAAACGCCCATATAATAGACCCGCTTGAAGACTAACTCAGATTTCTCCCCCTTTGTCATCAAATGACCAAAAAGGATCAAAACTGAGGACTAACGCCCCTGAAGATTATCAAGATGATGGAGGAGTGCCAGTGTTGCCGGGGTTGTTTGTCGTAGTAGGGCCTGCTGAAGTGTCGTCCAAGTCTTCATTTTCATCAGTGGCGCGTGATGAAGAATAGGAGCTGGCTTCCAAGGAAGGAACCTTGACCTTCTTGAATTTCTTCGGCGGAGGTGCAGACCAGTCAAATTCTTTCTTGAGACCCATGCTCTTCAGATCATCAGCACTGTAGATATGAGATAGAAAAGCCCAGGTATGGTTGAAGGTTTCATGGAGGTAGTATTGGTTTTTCTTCACTGCATTGTGGGTTGAGGTCATGTTGTGAAGAATTGAACCAAACTGACGCTTGACCCATTTATGATTGCGATCAACTTTCTGATGAAGACTGAGGAGTAACTCACGATCAGTCATCACCCTGGGAGCTGTGGCTTGAGGAATTTGCTTGGCAGAGGTGTTGGCGGCAGAATCATGTGTGGCAGAGTCATCATTGGTGGAGTAAGATGCAGCCTTGCGAAATTGACCATCCAATGGAAGAATGCCTTCATCTATCATAGCAGTTGCCTTGCCTTTGTCATCAGCTAAGGAATATGTCCTTTTGAGGACTTCAATTGGAGGCAAGAAGCTGCCATGGTTCAGAGTATCAGCCTTGTAGTTGAGTGAAGACCTTGTCCTGATGAATTTCATAATCGATGGTGCATAAGGCTTCAGCTCAAACGGTGACATAGCAATATTGGCCAGAGTCCTCATGAAGAAATCATGGAAGTTGATGGGAATGCCATGAATGATATTGAAAAGCATATTCTTCATGATGCCAACGACTTCTTCATCATTTGAGTCGTGGCCTTTGATAGGACTCATTGTCTTCGTCAGAATGCAATAGACGGTCCGTGGCACATACAGTAATTCCTTGATGAGTAATTTGGTTCATGGGGCCTGCCCTAGCTTCAAAGGCTTCATCAGCACGTGCATGTAATGATTTATAAGCTCAGGTTCATTATAGATGCAACGAGCACCATCAAGGGGAGGACTGAGCGGGAGGACACGAAGCAATTCAGTTGCCGGTGCCTTGTAGTGAGTATTTTCAGACATCTAGTTCAGCACCCAAGTGTTCACATCTTCAGAATTTCCTGTGATGTGCAGCGTCGCATAGAATTGAAGAATGAGTTCTTCATTCCAATCACAGATGTCAGTGCTGAAATTCAGTAATCCAGCATCGTGAAGAACACTGAGGACTGGTTCAAAGCACCGCAGAGATTCCATGTCCATGTGAGGAATGTGTGCATGCTCGAAGACTTTGTCTTTGTCGAAAAGCACAGAGGAATAGAAATTTGCTTGACTAGTAGTCCAGAAATGCCTCTTCCTTATGCGAGCAGAATCATATGGATTATAGTCAGTGAAGAACACATGCTCGTTGAAGAAATCAGCAGCCTTGAACTTTTGCTTCTTCGAGAATGGATCCTTTGGCTTGGGTACAAGAGTGTCAGTGAGTTGCAACACAACCTCAGGAATCACAATCTTAGGTTCTTCAGGCTGAGGAATTTCTGGTTCCTCTTCATTGGCAGTCTGCATGTTCAGGGTATCAGAAGCAGCAGTTTCTTCAGCACTAGTGGCTGGAATTTCTTCATGCACAGATGAGGTGGGATGAGTTTCTTCAGAGCCCATTTGAACAGTTGGTGCAGGGGACTGAGGTATTTGCTGTAGTGGAGTGAAGTGTGGAGAATTGGGATGCTGACTTTCCCAAAAGTCATCATTCATCACAGGCATGGTGCATCCAATGTCCACGTCTTCATCTTCAAGTTCTTCAACGCCATCCTCTTCAGCTGTGAACTGAGGCATGGGCGAGGAAGCAGCAGGAGTTGAAGGGATTGCATCCACTTCAATTTCTTCATCAATCTGCTCTGATGAAGCAGCAGAATGATTTTCTTCATCAGATCCACTGGGGATCACATATTCTTCACCATAAGGAACAAGCTCCGTTGAAGTCATGGTGGAAATCAGAACAGCATCAATAGGGTTCTCAAAAGAGCTGGTCATAATCTTCATTTTCTTCAGAGCTGAAGAATCTGAAGCAGATGATGCTTTCCTTTTCTTCACTGCAGCTTTCTCTGCAGCCTTGGTCTTCCTCACATCTGATGCAGATGGAAGGGTAGGAGTTGGTGTAGGCGCAGGAGGAGCTGAGGAATCTGGTTGAATTTCTTCAGGCGCAACTGATGCAGTTGCATTGACTTCTTCATTTTCTTCAGGCGCACCACTAGTGGATGCCCTGGCAGTTTCTTCAGCAGCTGGAATGGAGTCATCAGCTCTGGAACTAGCATTTTCTTCAGCAGGCTGAAAATCATCAGCGGTGCTGGCATGTTCTTCAGTTTGCTGAGCAGAGGCTACAGCTTGAGGAATTTCTTGTTGCGATGGGGCTGCAACATTGGTGAACTTCTCAGTCAGTTTAACAAACCTGACTTTGGCTCCTTGACAATCAGCATAATAGGAATTGAAGTTAGCGTTGAGGGTTTTGATCACAGACTGGATCTTGAGGAGTTCATCAGGTGTCATTTGGACAACATTGTTCTTCAGGAACTTCTCTTTCCTGAACTGAGCCTTCTTGATCTGCCTGGCCTTCTCAAATTTCCATTTTTCTTCATTGATGAAATGGGTTAGCACGTGACTTTGGTCAGGTGTCAGATGAAAATCAGACATAGGAGTGTTTGGGTCCTTGTGCCAGAGATCAATGTAGTCGAGGATCACCTTAGGATCCGAAAGCAGTGGCACATTTGTGCCTTTGGCTCTAGCGGCCCTTTCCTGCCTGTCTCTGATGATGTCTGCAAGTTCTTGATCATCAGCTTCATCGTCAGATGGCACATGGAAGGCAACTTGTTTCTTCTTCGGACTAGGCCGAGGACCTCGTCCAGCAGTGGCCTTTGTCTTCAGTAGTGTGGGGCCTGATGAAGAATTTGGTGCAACTGAGGAACTTGCTGAGACACCAGAGGCAATGGAGATGCCTATAGTCCTTTGGCATGAGGCCAGGTGAACAGGTGTTGAGGACTTTGCCGGAGTAACTGAGGACTTTGGAGGAGCTGGTGCAGCGTGAGGAATTGGCCATGAGGGCTTTGAAGAAATTGGCCGTGAGGGCTTTGAAGATTCTGGCCGTGAGGGCATTGCTGAGGAACTTGGCCGTGAGGGCACAGTTGTTGAAGCACTTGGCTTGTGAGCGGGATTCTTTGCCATTGATTTCCTAGGCTTGTCAGAGGCCTTTGCGGCAGCAGCAGTAGCAGAGTCTTCATTAAATTCCCTCACTACTTCTTTGGCTTGTCTAGCCAACTTGGCTTGGCGCTTGGCCCATTCATCAGGAAAATCCTGACCACGTTTGATGCTGGTGGGATCAGCTTCTTGGCCAGGTGCCAATGGAGCTCTTGGGCATGGAGGATTTAGAGCAAATTTCTTCATATACTTTGGAGTTACATATCTGTACTCCCTCCATTCTCTTTCCCATCTCCTTTCAATCCTGTGTATGCGCACCTTGCGCTGATTTTTGTTCTCTTTGCCGAACTTGGCCTCATTAGGTGTGCAATAGTCTTTATAAATGTCATTAGGGATATCAAAAGCAGTCATGACCTCAGGCTTCTTTTCTCCTTTCTGTGGTCTCTTACCTTCAGCCATATTCTTTAGATGAGGAATTTGAACAATTGAACACTCTGAAGAAGTATGCAACTTTTCTTTAAGGAACGCTGCTAATGAGTTAAGTTGATGAGAACCTAGTGATTCAGCAGCGGACATGAGTACCTGTGAACAGAGTATAGTTGCGAGGAATTTGAAGAGGTCAAATGTGTTCTGAGAAGGTTTTCAAAATGAACAAGTTTGAGGAATTTGACCAGATGAGTCTTGAAGAATTTCACTAAGCGTACTTTGTCTTAGGTTCCAGAGTTGTATAGATCGATGATCCACACAATTGAGGAATCTTGAAGAAAATGATGCTTAGGGAAACGAATCAAGAACAGATGACTAGTGAGGTGTTTTGTGTGTGAGGATTTAAAGAACAAAAACACCTTTGAAGATTTTGTGGAGAAAAATTGAATCAAAGAGGGCAGCAAAACTAACTTTTAATTACCCTGATTAAAGAACACGACGAACTGAGAAGAGTAGATTTGAAGCTCGTCAGTTCAGATCTTCCACGCCCTAACTTGGTGGAGGAAGACAGCTACGGCGGCGGCGGAGTGAAGATTTCTGCGGTCGGCGCGAGTACGACGGCGACGAGGTCGAGGCAGTGAAGCTCTTCCTCACCGGCGATGATGGAGTAGCGGCGGCGCTAGGGTTTGAGAAGCTCGAGCGAGAGAGAGAGCGGTTGAGCGGAGTAAAGGAAGTGAGGAAGGGTGAGGGGGTATTTATAGTCGCAGTGAATAACTGTTCACCCGAAGATTTAGGACGAACGTGCCCCTGGCCCTTCTCATTCGCTTGACATGTGTCACCCACGTACTAAATAGTGGAGATCGTGTTAGATCGTGGGTGAATAGATAAGTCTATCGTGGGAAACGGGACGGTTTGAGCGGCAAAAACCGAAATTTTTGGATAAGATAGGTTTTAAAGTTTCGTTCGCAATTTCTTCAGCTAACAAGGACACAGTGAAGATTTTGAATGGGTTTCAAATAGAACGCACAAGAAGAATTTGTGTATAGATTCGGTTGAGTATAGCATAGAGGGGGAAGGGTCCGATCACATTCACTTAGCAGAAAATGCAACTTGAAGAAATAGCCGTAAGTGAATGCTGTAGAGGACATAAACCCACATATTTATATAGCCAATCAAGAAAGACGATGGAAACAATGAAGATTTTGCAAAGTTGAAGAATTTGAAAAACTGAAGAATTTCAAAACTGAGGAATAACTCAAATTGAAGATTTCCAACTTTGGTGGTGGCGTGACCCACCGTATAAGAATGATGATTTCAGACACCGCGTACAATTGTCGTAGGGTTCTGAGAATCAAATTCTTCATTAATTTCTTCACACATAGAGTGTTATTCTTCATTGATTGAAGAAAAATGTTTCTTCATGTGTTGCACATCTAAGTCATCAATTTTGCATAAGTGTTAGGATGTGTGTCCTTTTCAAAGAACATTCGAAGATTCTAAGATATTTAGCTCACACTGCAACTTGCTAAATTTCTTCTCATCCAAGGGCTTTGTGAAGATATCGGCTAGCTGTTCTTCAGTCTTCACATGTTCAATAGCAATGTCGCCCTTTAACACATGATCACGAAGAAAATGATGACGGATCTGAATGTGCTTTGTCTTCGAGTGCTGAACTGAGTTATGAGCAATCTTGATGTCACTCTCATTGTCACAGTAGAGAGGCACGTTCTTCATGTTGATGTTGTAGTCCTTGAGAGTTTGCTTCATCCACAGCAATTGAGCACAGTAAGAACCTGCAGCAATATACTCAGCTTCAGCAGTAGACAGTGATACGCAGTTCTGTTTCTTCGAGGACCAACAGACCAGAGATCGTCTAAGGAAATGACAAGTACCAGATGTTGACTTGCGATCCACACGATGACCAGCATAGTCAGAGTCAGAATATCCAATGAGATCAAAAGTAGAGCCCTTGGGGTACCATAGTCCTAGTGTTGGTGTGTGAGCTAGATATCGAAGAATATGCTTCACAGCCTTATGGTGTGATTCCTTCGGTGTTGCTTGAAATCGGGCACACATGCAAACACTAAGCATTATATCTGCCCTAGATGCACATAAGTACAATAAAGACCCAATCATGGAGCGGTATACCTTGTGATCGAAGTCAATACCATTTTCATCAGTGCATAGATGGCCATTTGTGGGCATAGGAATTTTGACTCCTTTGCAATCTTGCATGCCGAATTTCCTCAGAACATCCTTGAGGTATTTCTCCTGAGATATGAATATGCCATTGTATTGTTGACGAATTTGAAGACCTAAGAAGAATTTCAACTCTCCCATCATAGACATTTGATATTCTTCACTCATCATATAGGCAAATTCATCACTATAACGTTGGTCAGTACAGCCAAAGATAATATCATCAACGTATATTTGGCACACAAATAGTTCACCATCATAAGATTTAGTAAATAGAGTAGGGTCGAGTGAACCGGGTGTGAAGCCATTCTTCACGAAGAATTCCTTCAAAGTATCATACCACGCCCGAGGGGCCTGCTTGAGGCCATAGAGGGCCTTGTTGAGTCTGAAGACTTTGTCAGGATTCTTAGGATCTTCAAAACCTGGGGGTTGAGCAACATATACTTCTTCCTCAAGCTTACCATTGAGGAATGCACTTTTCACATCCATTTGATATAAAGTGATATTATGATGATTAGCATAAGCAAGTAATATGCGAATAGCCTCAAGTCTAGCAACAGGTGCAAAAGTTTCATCGAAATCAATTCCTTCAACCTGTGTGTAGCCTTGAGCTACAAGTCGTGCCTTATTCCTCACCACAAGGCCATTTTCATCTTGCTTTGTGCCGATGATATTATGCTTGCGAGGATCTGGACGTTTGACCAGTTCCCAGACATTATTGAGCTCGAACTGATGTAATTCTTCTTGCATAGCCTGAATCCACTCAGGCTCCAGAAATGCTTCATCTACCTTAGTGGGCTCTCTGATAGAGACAAAAGCATAGTGCCCACAAAAGTTAGATAAATGTGAAGCTTTTGAGCGTGTGATAGGACCTGGTGCTTCAATGTCATCGATGATCTTTTCAACTTGCACTTCTTTTGCAACGCGAGGATGAGCTGGTTGATGTCGAGGAATTTGATCAGCATTTTCTTCAGCACCATTTTCTTCAGCATTTTCCTCAGGTACATCAGCTGGACGGTCTTCACGTTCGGGAATGAATTCTTCAGTAGATTCTTTGGTAGGAATAACATCCTTAGTAGCCTTGAGCTTGATAGAATCTTCAGGTGTTGGTTCATCTATCACAGAAGGTAGGTGCTCTCTTTGCGAGCCATTAGTTTCATCGAACCGCACATCTACAGTTTCAACAATCTTGTGAAGAGCGATGTTGAAGACTCTGTAGGTGTGTGAGTCCTTTCCGTAACCAAGCATAAAACCTTCATGTGCTTTTGGTGCAAATTTAGCATTGTGATGAGGATCTCTAATCCAACATTTAGCACCGAAGACATTGAAATAACTCACATTTGGTTTCTTGTCAGTGAGGAGTTCATAGGCAGTCTTCTTGAAGAATTTGTGAAGATATACTCTGTTGATGATGTGGCACGCGGTATCAATTACATCAATCCAAAACCGATGAGGTGTTTTGTATTCATCAAGCATAGTGCGAGCCATCTCAACAAGAGTTCTGTTCTTGCGCTCCACAACGCCATTTTGCTGAGGAGTATAAGGAGAAGATAATTCATGAGTAATACCAAGTTCATCAAGATAGCCATCAAGACCGGAATTCTTGAACTCAGTTCCATTGTCACTCCTGATGTGCTTGATCTTCACACCAAAGTTGGTTGAAGCCCTCGAGGAAAATCGTTTGAAGACTTCCTGCACTTCATGTTTGTAAGTAACAATGTGTACCCATGTGTAACGAGAGTAATCATCAACAATAACAAAGCCAAATGGAGATGCATCATTAGTCACAGCAGAATAATGATTAGGACCGAAGAGATCCATGTGAAGCAATTCAAATGGTCGAGTGGTGGTCATGATAGTCTTTGCTGGATGCTTGGCCTTGGTCATTTTTCCAGCTTCACAGGCACCACACAAGTGATCCTTGAGGAATTTGACGTTCTCCATGCCAGCATGACCAAGTCGTCGATGCCATAGCCAGCCTTCTGAAGCTTTTGCAAGTAAGCACACGGTAGGTTGTGGTCCTGTAGAGAAATCAACAATGTACAAGTCTCCTCTCCTAAAGCCTTCGAAGACTTTGGAATTGTCAGCTTCCATGATCACAACACAACGATACTTGCCAAAGACAACAACCATATCAAGATCACAAAGCATTGAGATAGACATGAGGTTGTATCCTAAGGACTCGACAAGCATGACTTTGTCCATGTGTCGATCCTTAGAGATTGCAACCTTACCTAGACCCAATACCTGACTTTTGCCTTTGTCAGCGAAGATGATATGCTTCATATGTGATGGTGTTAATGGAGCATCCATAAATAGATTCTTTTCACAAGTCATGTGATTTGTACAACCACTGTCGAGGACCCACTCGTTTGCTTTGGGTTGATCATCCTGCAGATGAATTAGTGCAGCTTACAAACTCATATACTTCATCAGTGAAGAATATGACATCAGTATCATCAGTTCAATTTCATCAAGCAATAGCACAGATGAGCAGTATTGAGGACGTGTGAAATGAAGGTTCATTTCATCATGATTAGCCTGCGTCCTTTCAAGCATTTTGTTAGGCCCCCAGAAAATTCTTCAGACGTTAAAGCACGTCTGGAGACCTGACCCTGCAGAAGAGATTACTTCTTTTTCTTCACCACCCACATCTGGAGGGGTGGCAAAGAGTTCATCACTTTGCGAGCACCATATGAGAAAGGTGGAAAAGATGCCAAACCATTTCGTTTCACATAAGAGGGGTTAGGGTAAGCATATGATTAAGCAGAGAAATTCTTCGAGGACTTATGAACATAATGATTTGAAGAATAATGCTCATATTCATAGCCCTTAGCTCTACCCTACAAAACAGAGTTGTTAGCACGATGATGTTCATTTGAGGACTTTGATCCTTTTGAGGAATTTGATCCATGTGAGGAATTTGGTCCATATGAAGAGTTTGATCTGGGGTTCTTGTTCTTCACTGGTGGTGTCATGAGGACATTCACCTGAAGACTTTGAACATAACTTTTGGGAACCCAGATTTTCTTCATAGGGGAACCGTTCCTGCAGTTAGTGCCAACATATCTAGCAAATACTTCACCATTCTGATTTTTGAATAGTTTATAGTTGGAGTCAAATGACTCATCAGAAGAATGAGGAGATTCACATGTAAAGCCAAATAAGTTAGATGGATCAACTGGAGGTCCCTTTGCAGCAACCCATGAGGTTTTGGGGTACTGCTCAGGCTTCCAATTTGTTCCATCAGCATTGAGTTTCCTCTCAAAGGCAATACCCTCTTTCCTAGGGTTTCTGTTGAGGATCTGCTTTTTAAGCACATCACAAAGAGTCTGATGCCCTTTGAGGCTTTTGTACATGCCTGTCATATACAATTCCTTCAACCCTGCATTGTCAGTGATACTAGCAATGTCCTCAGATGAGGAATTAGTGATAGCAGAGGCAGGTGAAGAATTTTTAACATTTGAAGCATTTGAACATTCAGGTGAAGAATTAGCAGATTCACGTTCAATGCACTTTAAACATGGAGGATCAAATTGTTCCTGAGTGGCGCTGATTTGTTGAGCAAGTAATGAATCGCGCTCCTTCTGAAGATCTTCATAACTCACTCTTAGCTTCTCAAGATCTTGCTTTCTTTGAAGAAATTCATAAGAAAGCTTCTCATGATCAGTTAAGAGTTTTTTATGATGACTCTGAAGGTTGTCAAACTTAGACTGAAGTCTCTAAAGATTTTCAGTTAAGTCTTTAGTGCGATCCATTTCTTCACCCAACATATCATCACTTTTGTCTAGCATGTTTTGAAGTTTTTCAATAGCCTTTTGTTGTTTCACAGCAATCTTAGCAAGTTTAGAGTAGCTAGGCTTAAGATTTTCATCAGATTCATCCTCACTTGATTCAGAGGAGGGGTATTTAGTTACCTTAGCAGCCTTTGCCATGAAGCAGTAGGTGGGGGCATAGTCATCATTGCCTTCATCAGCATTGTTGGTGTTACCATTTTCTTCAGAGTTGAAGATAGACCTGCTGACAAATGCAGTAGCAAGTGCTAGACTCTCCACACCTGACTCAGACTCCTCGGATTCCTCTTCTTCCTCATTATCCTCAGATTCAGCCTCAGAATCCATTTCCTTGCCAATGAATGCTCGAGCCTTCTTGGAGCTGCTCTTCTTGTGGGATGAAGACTTCGAGGATTTTGATGATGAGGACTTTGAAGATTTCTTCTTCTTCTTGGCATCATCAGAACTGTAATCCTTGTATTTCTTCTTCTTTAGTTCCTTGTCCCACTGAGGCCAATCTTGAATGTAGTGACCAAGCTTCTTGCATTTGTGGCATAGCCTTCTCTTATAGTCACTTGATGAGGAATCACTACTCCTTGAAGATTTTCCAAAGCGACCACGTCTTGAGAATTTCTGGAACTTCTTCACGAGTAGCGCTAGCTCCTAGCTCAATTCTTCAGGGTCACCAAGGATACTACCAGAATCTTCACACTCAGATTCAGACACTGCCTTGGCCTTCAGGGCACGTGGTTTCCATAGCTTGAACCATAGAGATCTCTCTTTTCAGCAAGCTGGAACTCATGAGTATTTAGCGTCTTGAGGATATCAGCGGGATCTAGTGACTTGTAATCAGCATGCTCTTGAATCATCAGTGCCAGTGTTAAATGACGAATCAAGTGATCTTAGCAATTTCTTCACCACCTCATAATCGGTGATATCAGTGGCACCGAGCGCTTGAAGCTCATTTGAGATATCAGTGAGGCGATCGAAGGTTTGCTGAACATTTTCATTGTCGAGTCGTTTGAAGCGGTTGAAGAGATTGCGAAGAACGTCAACACGAGAGTCACGTTGAGTTGAGACTCCTTCGTTTACTTTGGAGAGCCTATCCTAGATAAGCTTAGCAGTTTCCAAAGCACTCACTCTACCATACCGCCCTTTACTCAGATGACCACATATGATATTCTTCGCTTGAGAATCGAGTTGCTTGAATCTCTTCACATCAGCAGCATTCAGGGAAGGTGTGACTGAGGGAACACCATTTTCCACAACGTACCAGAGATCGTTGTCAATTGCTTCAAGATGCATTCGAATCTTATTCTTCTAGTAGGGGTAGTCCGTGCCATCAAAGGTAGGACACCCAGCAGAGACCTTGATCATACCTGCGGTCGACATAACTAAAACTCCAAGCGGTTAAACCAAAATCACGCAGAACAAGGGAGTACCTTGCTCTGATACCAATTGAAAGTGCGTTGTATCGACTAGAGGGGGTGAATAGGCGACCTTTATGAATTCTTCACTGAGGAATTTGCCGGTGAGGAAATTCCTTAGCGAAGAACTACTTGCAGTGGAATAAGTACTCAGACGTAAGCATAACAGAAGACATACACAGTCATCATGATGAAATGAAGACAGACACAGAGTACAGAAAGCGTAAACACAGGATAACACCAGATGAAGACAAACAGACTGAAGAAATTGAACTAAGGAAATAGAGAAAGTCTTCAGTCAAAGTATTCAAACACAGATATGCACAACTACTCAACACAGTAATAACGAAATGAAAGAGTTGAGGAAATAGAACCAGTAGGGTTGGTGAAGACAATGATTTGGTAGACCAGTTCCAACTGCTGTCTCAGTTGTACATCTGGTTGGAGCGGCTGAGTATTTAAACTCGAGGGCACACAGTCCCGGACACCCAGTCACTGAGCATGCAGCTCAGGACACCAAGTCCTCAACGTATTCTCGTTGAACTAAGGTCACACGGACCTCGTCCAATCACTCATGGTAAGTCTTCAGGCGACTTCCAAACCATCACAGACTTTGGTCACTCGGTGATCCACAATTCCTCTTGGATGCTCTAGACCATGACGCCTAACCGTCTGGAAGAAGCACAGTCTTCAAAGGTAACAAGCGTCGGATCCACGCAGGATCAATCTCTTCAGTGATGCTCAATCACTTTGGGTTTGTGGGTGTTTGGGTTTGGATTTTCCTCACACGATGATTTTCACTCAAAGTCCACGGAGGATGGGTTGCTCTCAAATGACAAGTGTCAGTTTCTCTCGGAGCAGCCAACCAGCTAGTGGTTGTAGGGGGCAGCTATTTATAGCCTAGGGAGCAGCCCGACATGATAAGACATAAATGCCCTTCAATGATATGACCATTATGTGGATAAGATATTTTGGTACAGCTGGCGCGAGGCACAGCAACGGTCGGAAATTTGACTCACAAATTCCTCAAGGCTATCATGTTCTTCACTATGTAGGCAATCCGCACTGGCGAATTCCTAACTCCTCACTCAGAACAAATTCCTCAGCAACCAGAAGAACTTCGTCTCTATTACTGAAGAAATTTACTGAACTGTATGAGATTTCCAATGGCTTCACTCGAAGGGATTGGTAGGTGTAGGATTTTGAGTTGAGCATCACATGGAAATTTTTCCTTAGTATTTCCTCCACCCCCTTTAACAGTACGGTGTTTCCTATGACTCAAGAAAGAGAAAAACAGAACTATGAAAATGAAAGTCTTCAAGCTTCATATTCCTTGAATGAATATCAAGTCTTCACGGACACACCAATTTCTTCACTTTCAAAGTCTTCATGAAAGTCTTCAGGAATACCAAAATCTTCAGTCAAAGATATTCATTTTTAGGGGTCGACTTTCTCTATAAATATTAAACTCCTCATAGACTTATAGACCTGTGTACACTCATAAACACATTAGTCCTTTAACCTATAAGTCTTCAATACACCAAAATCACTAAGGGGCACTAGATGCACTTACAGGTTGCCAGTGCCGCCCGGAGTGGCGCCCGACGCCTAGTCGGACCCGTCATCCTGCCGCCCGCTGCCCTCGTCGTCGCTGCCGTTGTCCTCCTCGCCACTCTCCCCTGAGGAGGAATCTTCATCGTCAGAAGAGCTCTCCACGCAACACCTCACACGAGTCCCGAAGTGCCCGAAGATCTTGACAGAGAGGAAGCCACCCTCCATTAGTTTGAAATGGAGAGTGAGCCCCTCCGTCAAGCTGTGGATGTGAGCAAAGGTCTTCCACCCTCGGCGGAGATACATGATGTGAGGGGCGGGGAACTCGACGTCGGCCCACGTGCCGCTGTTCCCACAACCCCTCATGTGCAGCTGCAACGCCTGCGGCGGATCCAGCTCCATTTCCCGTGCGAATGGAGTCAGAAGACGAAGAAGACGGCGCGGCGGCTGGCGCAACCTGATGAAGAACTCGCAAGGGTTGTTCCCGACGTGGCCCTCCACCGGAGGTGGGGCCGCTGGCGGAGGCGAAGCCGATCTGCCGCCCCGTCCTCCTCTCCCTCGAGTGCCACGGCAGCCTCGACCTCGCCCCCTTCCCTCTAACAGGCGGCTCCGCCACCACGAGCTCTAGGGGAGGAGCGATGCGTTGTCGAGCTGACACCCTCGCCGCCACCGATGAAGCGTCGCCACGCCCCCTCGCCATGGAAGAACAAAGGAGGAAGCAGGAATGGGGAGAGGCAGATGGCGAAGGGTTGAGAGGCACCGTTCCTCCCAGCCAATCCGGCCCGTTGAGGTGACAGCAAGCGGGGCCGTCGACCGCTCTCCCCGCTCCATTGAAGGCGCGTGGGAATCGACCCATGCACGCGCACAACTTCCCACATCCCGCGCGCCTGTCATTCGCCTTGCGTCGTGCATGCAGTGAACGTGGCGCAAGGGATAGGCGCAGTGGGACGCCTAGAGCGACCGTTCCCAAGTGAGAGCAGTAAATGAGCAGCGGTCTTGTGGTCTCAAAGAGACACGCTAGCCGCCTCTTTACTGTCCACCACGGGATGATGCCAGCATGCTTCCGTCATACACGCGCACGACCCCCACGTCGCACGTTCAACGCGGGTCATGGGGAAATGCAGCGGACGGAACAGTTACCGCCGTAAAAATCCGCCCCAACTGCCCGCGCACCGTTCTGGGCCTGGCCCAACAACGTGCTGCACTTATGTATGGCCCAGGCCTAGGGGCTCCTGTTGGTGTCCAAATGTAGGGGCTCTGCTTTTGACCCCTTTACTTGTGCACGGGCAGTCAGAGCCACCCGCCATGGCCAAGCATAACAGGGCAGGAAAGGGAAGCCAGAGAGAAGCCGAAGGCACAAGACAAACAAAGCAATGACAAGGACCAAGGTCACAAAGATCGGATGGACGAAGCAGGTTTCCCCGGCAAGGACCCTTGCCGGGGCAGCCTCAGCGGCCCCAGCAAGACCCTTGTCGGGGCAGCTCGCCCACACCAGCCGAGCGAGCCACCTTTGAGCCCACCAACACTAAACAAACGCATTGGGACAGGGCTCGGGAGGCACCTCCGTGGTTGCATGCAGATCTTTGTGAAGACAAAGAATAGTCAAGATCAAATGAGGATAGGAAGGCAACAGTCCTCGGCAAGGTTCTTATCGAGGAAGCCCACGAGACCCCCGACAAGGTCCTTGCTAGGAACAAGACCCCCAACAAGACCCCCGACAAGGTCCTTGCTTAGTATTTCATTTCCTAGGAATAAGGTCTGGAATATTTTCCCGCAAAAAAATGTCCGCATTATAAATATATGGATGGTGACTCTTTGATTAGTGGTCCGTGCGCTGATCAGCCGGCGAGCTGGGCGCCGGCATTACGACAGCCATGGTGCGCCGGCTGGTTTTGCTCAAGCAAACTTTCTTCCTGGTTAACTTTTTATGTCTCATGTTTCTTTTATATATTCAGACTTTGATTTCCTTGACAGTGTCCATGCCATGTGTTTGATGCAATGCACAAGAGGAATCACGGAGCTCAACGGTCTTTTTTTTCTATGTACGAGGAGCCGAGGAGTACATCACGGACTCACTACAGCAGATGCCATTAACCTCCATAGTCCATACTCCATAGCTGTAACTGATGTTCATATCAATTTACCATACAAATTATGTTATAGGTAAAAATGTGTTGGCTCAAGAGCCATCAGAGTTATTCACTTCTTAGTATTTGGACCATTGAATTAAGGAATATATGAGACGTTTGAATTAAGAAATGGAGGATTTGATTACCTTGCAAAAGGCACTCTCAAGATTAGTTTCACTAACCGTCTTTTTGTTCAGAGTGAAGGTATATATCCAAAGATGCTTTAAAGCTTAGTTCATTAAACATCTTTTTTATTCAGAATGAAGGTCTACTACAGTTATAATAACTCGCTCCTTGGTTATGCATTCCAATTTAATATAGTATAGTTCAGATGAAAAATGTTATAGTAAGACAATGTCATTACTTCATCCAAGGTTAAGACTAGCAACTTAGTAATGAAAAGTCTTATGAATTATCACATATTTCTTAGGACTATTTGTGGATTTTTTTTAATAACAACCATCATATATGTGTTCTTGTGGATAGTTGTCATCTGTTGCATGTTGTGAACAATGTAATTATCATTGTTGATTACCACTTATTGAAATGGGTGATGACTTCTCAGTAAAAGCTTAATTTTTTCTTTCTTTGGAAGCAACAAGCTACCATAAGTTTTATTCCATTATGTGAGATGATAAAGCACACTTCAGAAACCTGTGTGGAGACAATAAATAGTAGAACTGCTACACAATTTGACAAAATATTCATTAAAAAAAAGTCATCTGGCCTCATATAATGTTTTGCCTGACAAATCCAGAGTACATTGAAATGAGAAATTCTGATTGTTCCTTCTTTTATGCTGGCGGCTTAAGTCTGCTTATTTTCCTTATAACTCATTTTGTATCCGATGCAAACAACACTAATTTCTCATGAAATCATTGATCACTAACCTGTTATTATCAGTTATAAGTTGTTCTCCTCTTGCCTATGGCTTTGTAGCACCATCCAATTCAATTGCTTTACCATGTGATAGCCCCAAAACAGAAAACAGCGCGCCATACTACTGTCAGTGAAAGTTTTGATGGATCTCTCCATGCTAATTGGTAGTACGAATTTGTGCTTTGTGTGATTAGATAGAAAGGAAAATGTACAACCACCAATGTTCATTGTTAGAAGTCTATAAATCCGTGACAAATAATTGCATCCAGGTCACTGTTATCTACCACTAAAATAATAGCTTTTATTTTTACCATATTTACCATGTGTTGCGGCCTGACTTTGATTCAAAGTACTGCAATGGTGCACTTTGCATTAACATATAATAAATATCTTGGTTTTTTGTATTTCCCATTACTCCATTAAACTTATTAGTTTGAATTTCGTCGTTCTATGAATCCTACTTCTACCATTGCCGATTCATGGACCCCCGGACTCCTTCTCTACGAGTGACCAACACTATGGTAAATAACATAAGTTGACAAGCTCCAAGTAGACAATCATGATTATATAGTTGTCATGGGGAGAACTCTCCTTCCAATTTATAAAAAGCCCATTGTCCATTCTGTTTTTTGTGAAACATGAGTAGTTGCTACTTGCTTGTGTAAAATATACAGTCAATTTGTAGGATGATTTAGTCTACAAAAAACATTTTAGCATGCAGGTTACTTTACTAAGAAAATTAGCCCGTCATTTTAAATCAAATTCCTAGAGCAAAAGATTGAGCCCTTGGTGACTATTAGTTTAAATTTGAGAATGTATATACATCTAGATGGATGCAAGTTTTTTGAATCATGTAACACTCAGTTCAACTATATCTGCTAACTATGATATAGTTTTTTTAATCTCCATTGACATACTCTATCGATGAGTTTTCAGTCCGATGTTACTTTTGTGCCATGGATAAAAAAATAACTTTGATTGTAATGCCCACTTCTTTGTGCTCCCCGCATTGGTAATTTTGTTTCACTACAGCACTGGTAATTATTATAGCAGTTATTTTTACTGATTAGATGATAGCACATGTACAGTGTGAGGCCTGAATCTGTTTGGTGATGGGAGATGCTCCATGAAGTTTTGCCTTTGGTACTTGCACCTTCTACTATGTAACATTCTTCAATAGATATTGGTTTACATTCATTTTCTTCCGAGCGAGTGTAATTCTCCTTTGCATACCTTTGTATCATCTACTATCCATTTATTGCACATTTGATGAATTAAGTTTGCTCATGTTAGCACACTAAAGTTGTTGTTTTATGTTATTAATGACCATGCTGTGCGTGGAACTTACAACAGAAGGGCTGGGCTTTCCAGATGAGAAAACATTATATAACACTTTTACATTACAATGTTATTATTTGTGGTGGACGTGTTAAAAAAGTGAGAATTTAATTCTCCTAAATTTGTGGAGTTGTTTGCAATGATGAATGCCATTTTTAGTTGAATATTGTTTGTACTTTATATGTATAGATTCAAGGAAATTGGAGACGCCATATTGTGATTGTGATCACGGTAGAGTTATTACTTGCTTGCACTTGGTAGTGATCATGCTTCCAGAAATTTATATAAGCTCCTATCCTTTGATTTAGAAAGGGACGGACACAGCAACGCGCTCCTTAATGATCTAGTCGAACATATAAATCCCGTAGTGCTACCCAATCACCTGGGCCATTGCTCTTTCATGCTACAATAGATGACATGTGGGGCTCCTTTCCTCGTGGTCCATTTTGCAGTTACAACGAGAAGAAATCTTGGGTTCCCTTGTGTTGTGTGCGCGATGGAAGCGGGTGAAAACCTAGCTGCCAATCCCCTCCCATCCTCGATCCCCACACCCCATGCCTCCTCTCTCTTCCTCTCCTGCTCACGACCGCCGCTGCCGCGCCCCTTTTGCTCCTTCTCCTCTGCCCAGTGCGAAGGGTCACATCCGTTGGGGAACAGAGGAGATGGCGCAGCAAAGTTGAGGAGTAGTGTGCTCGTGCGCTGGACTCATGTCCTTCCTCCACCCGTGCCCTCGCCTTGCCATATCATCTGTGCCACTGTGCCTTCACATCACCTCCACTTCCTCCTTTGGTACCCTGCTGCAGCCAAACCGGTAGAGGGGCGTCGACGTCGACAGGGCTTCAGCGGCCGCTTCCTCTCCTCTCTCAATCGTGACTAACAGACCTCGGACCTTGGTGACTGATCCCAAGGAAGGCAACCATCAGCGGTGATTTCCCATGTCTCAGCAGCATGGGGGAGCCGGTGTCCTCGGTCAGAGTTGCGTCTACTTGCGGGTGACCTCACTGTGACTAGCACATCTACAGGTATGCTAGCTCTTCCTCCTCTTCTTTGGTCAATTTTGATTTGATCCATAGAGTGCCAGGAGTTTTAGGATTAGTCATTGCTTGTATCTGCTATGCGTGACATGACCTTCTAATTACTGAATTACTGCTCATTGTTCTATCATAGAGGAGACATGCTGAATAATGGTAGTATGTGTGTGATGTATCTACTCTATTTTTCCCCTTCTTCACTTTTAGAATTATTTATGTGCTAGCTGCAGATTAGGAGGTACAAACGACTGGTAAATAAGCTCCTTCAACTATTTGATTTAAGGTATGCTTTGACTACTTTCTTTTTTTCTTTCTCTCTTCATGTTCTCACAGTTTTGTCTCTTTTTAAAACCCCAAACAGAGAAGACATGGGTTGGTGCTAACAATATATGTGTTGGCTATAGGGACATAGAAATAATGATCGATGATCAAATCCACCTCTGCATTTAAAGGATGACTCCTTCCGCGGTGTGCTGTCAAATTTGATGTAGATATCCATCCGAGTCTTTGCTTCCTCATTAACTTGAAATACTTCCTAACTCAGTTTTTCTGTGTGCAGGAAGTTGAGCATGCCTGCCTTATGATCAATCCTGACAGTGTGCAGCATGATATGCACTTCTGCTGTTCTGTCTAGTTAGTGCTATAGTTCATTGGTTGCTAAAATTGATTGCTCATCTCTTGCTTAGTGAAACGGTACACACTAAATTTAGATTTCAGTGCGAATAAATCATTGTGCCATGTTCAAAATTAGAATTACAGAGAAGGAAATTTTGTGATTAGGCTGCTGGGTGTCTCTTTTCAAGTAAATGGCATGCTAAGTTGCTGGTTTAATTTAGGTATGTAGGATAATGTTTCCTCTCTTTCGCTCAAATCTGGAGACTAGCCAATGAGATGTGCAGAGTATTTTTGATTTTGTCCTTTTTCAGCAGTATTGTAGGGATGGACATATGGATTGAGAGGTACCCTATTGAAAGCTACACAGATCTTAGCAGCCAAGAACTTCTATTAGAATATATATTCCAACTCCTCTTATAATCTTGAATGCTTCTCGGTCGTAAAAACTGCAACTTATATTTCTTTATGGAAACAATACTTCGGTCTGCAACTTATGTTTCTTTTTGGAAACAATACTTCAGTCATAGACCTGTCCCAATGCAACATTAATAACATAAACAGGAATTTTTGTCAAATTGTGAAACTGTAACTAATATCTTCATTCTCTGATCAACTCCATGTATTTGTGAGCTTAATAAAGTAGTTGTGGTACTGAATCATTTACTTTCGGTTTCTCCTAGTTTTTTGAACAAAAGCTATTGTATTATTTGCTTGCAGAGCTTCGATGGAGAAAATTTATTATGGATGGTCTTTTGTACTGTGTTCTTCAATCAGAGCTTCAATTTTCTTAGCCACAACAAGGTACATTCTACGTCATCGTTTCTTAATTATTACATTTCTCCCATTTGTTACTTATTTATAGGAAAACCTATCTAATCTCAAGGCACCTTAAGTGCATGATGGTTTTTAGTCTGTTATGGGAATGAATACTAATTCCTGGCACTCACTAACAGGTGTCAGATAGCTTTGTGGATGGTTTGGTGCCTTTGGAGCTTCCTCCATTGATGCATGCATTCTATTCTACACATACCCTTCATCTCCTACCTCCTCGGTTCGGCCTCTTGGTCTGGCTGCACAAGCACTTTGCATAAGGTTTGTACTCTTTCGGTTACCTAATTTGGTTTGTTTGAATGTTTTGAGGCTCAGTGTTCGTGCTTTCTGTTGTGATTGGGCGGTTGAAATCAATTTATCTGGATAGCGAGGAGCAATTCAGTAATCATTTACACACCATGTATACTTCATTTTATTTCATGAATAACCTGTATAAGACAGAAAGTGGGTAGCTCCTCCGTTTCAATGTTAGCCTAAAAAATACTGAGTTTCCCTTCAGATAATTTCATGTATAACATGATAAGAAAGTACCATTACTTCAAAATTTATAGCGTGCAGACCACCACAAAGAATAATGTAGCGACCCGACCTCAGACGGTCAAGTCTCTGTGTGTAAGTGTCATCCCTGGATCAGTATGCTGACACACACAATAATCGAGGATTTATAACAGAGGTAGATCACATGTATAAAGTAACGTAAATACTATTACCTCAATCCAAATAGCGGAAGTAACAAGGTTGTGGATTCCCATCAACACCAACGGCAAAGTTGAGTATAGGAAATCGTAACCCCAACGTATCACTTACTCGTCGTAAGATCCTGCAACATGAGACATTGCAGCCACAAAGGGTCAGTACATTGAATGTACTGGCAAATTCACACCATAGAGCAATGATGAATAAAGTCTATCACTACATGAATATTTGGCTAGTGGAGGCTCTATGGTTATAATGTTTTTGCGAAAAGCCAATTTTTCCCTACTGCAAAGGAATAAATTTATTTAACTATCATGGTGGTTGTTAAATATTGAGAATGGTTGACAACATTCTCAATCCCAATTAAAAGTACTCATTAACAACCCAACAATATTAAATTAGAGTAACATGTTGAGATCCATATGATATCCAAGTTCTAGATACTCAAGATGTCCATAACTGGGGACACGGCTAACCATGATTAGTTTATACACTCTGCAGAGGTTTGCGCACTTTTCCCCACAAGACTCAATCGATTCCGTTGGATTTCTCACACTACATGATGTTTGAGAAACGGATGACCGAGACATAGTCTTTCAGAAGCGCTAGCACCTTACATAGTGTAGACCGGTACACCTACTTTCCCCTACATCTGCTAGTCCACCCGTAAGAGTTCGCACGACTTAATCAACTATGCCAGAGCCCATAATGGCTTGTGGCTGCACACGTAAGTTTCTAGTTTGAATAATCTCATGATCCCTTTGAGCCTGGGTGGCGGTCCGAAGAAAAACAGGCAAGTCCTGGAAACCTAGGTGCCTAGACAGGCAAGTCCTGGAGTAACCAGATGCCTCAATCCACCCAGATGTGTGTTAAAGTTGCCACCTTAAATAAACCATTAAATAACAATCTCACATCTGTCATGGATACACTCACCTAATCCACATCTACTAGCATAGCATAGCAATATAAGCATAACGTTGAATTAACTCCCAAGGGTTTGATAATAAAACATGTAATAGGTACTACCTCATCTACTTCCCAAAACCCACAATTTAGTTCAGATCCTAATCATGCAATTGTTTGGATGATTGAACTAATGCAATAAAACTGGGTAATAAGGGATATGATCAAAGTGTGAACTTTCCTGCAATGTTGATGAAGATGATTCGCACTCAAAACTCTTGATAGTTCTACTCGTCACTCTCCGTTCAATCTATCATGAGCAAGCAATAGTAACCACACATAAGCAATCACTCAAAGGATCGGAAAGAACAAAGAGAACAACTCGGAAAACATCAAAACCAAGCAAATAACTCTTGCAGCATAAAACAATTTCTAACAGTACCAAAATTATGTGAATTTGGCCTTATCAGAAAGTTTAGGTCAAGAGCTTCGAGATGCAAAAAGAATCACTCAAATCGGAGTTATAAAACTCAAGTTATGATCAAACGAAGTTCAAATTCAAATCTGATCTAATTCAAATTTTAAATTTTCAAAAACATGTTTGAGTTGTTTTACTGGATAGAGGGGATAATAACGAAGAAGTGGGCGATGGTTTCGTTGGATTTGGATGAACGAGTAAAAGTTGTGAACGTTTTAAGAACAGGGACTAAACTGTGAAGAAACTAATTACATACGGGTCCCTGGCCGAAATTAACAGAAAAAGAAAAAAAACTAAATAACGAACGTTCGTTTATAAGACCTAAACAGTGGACATTCGCTGTTTAATAAAACCAGAAGAAAACAGATCTAGTCTAGGGTTTAAAAAAAGATTTAAAAGAAAAACCGGATCGGTTTTCTCGGGTTATACCGGTTCGGGTGAGATGAACCGGCGGCGACGGCGGCTTTCTCCGGCGAGGCAGAGCAGTGGCGACGGCGAGCTCCGGCGAATGCGGCGATGGCGGGATGGCGCGGTGGCGAGGCGCGGATGCGGCTCCGACGGGCGGCGGCTTCGTCCTCGGCGGCGGGGCAAGGTGCGGGTGGCTCCGGCGAGTGCGCAGGGCGACGGTGGTGGCAAAGTGCGGCGGTGGCGGTGAGATGCGGCGGCGGCGCGAGATGCGGAGAGAGGCGAGGCGGGAGGAGGAAGAGAGGGGCGGCGGTGTTGGGGCTCCGGTTTTATAGGGGAGGGGAGGAGGTGGCGTGGAGGAGGGGGCAGAGGAGACCGGGGCGGTCACAAAGGCGGCGGCGATGGCGTGGTGGCTCGGGACTCCGTCCTGAGCTCGGGGACGAGCGGCGCGCTGGGCTGGGCTGCGGCCTGGCCTGGGAGCTGGGCCGGCCCAGTTCGGCGGAGGGAGTGATTTTTTTTAAATACATACATGCAACAAAAAAATAAAAACCACAAATACTAAAAATGATATATAGGCATATTATATATCAAAATTTTCAGAAAATTATTTTCCACAATATGAACATTATTCTAGCATCAAATAAAATCTACAAAATTTCATATAAATCAAACACTGCTGCTGCTCTAATAAAATCCAACGAAAATCATTTTAAAAATACCAAAATGAATTCAAATTTATTTCTCTCCAATTTTCTATTGTAGGGAATCATGTTACCCTAATTTCTGTATATTTTATTTTTGGAGAAAAATAATTTGAATAAAACTCAAATAACTCCAAATTGAAAATAAATTTAAAAGAACTTTGAATTTAATTCTTTGAAACTCCCAACTCATATTTCATATGTTTTGAAGAAGTCATTTTATCTTCGCTCGTGAAAATCATTGAGTTGCATAAAGTTTCTAGGTTGGAAATATTTTCCAAATGAAATTCAAAAATTTTCAACACCCCTTTCACTTAAATAAATGGAAGAAGTCATGTCATCTTCTCTCCAGGGTTTTTTATTTGAAAAGAATTTGAACTCACGGAGGTCATAAAAGCAAGATGAAAGTTTGGGAAAGTCCTTTTATTCCCTCTCATTTAACTTTCAAAAGTTTCGAATATCACTCAATTAATCACAAAACAATCAAACAAACAATCAATCTATCTATTTATATAACATTCCAAAATTTACAATTTTGGGATGTTACAAACCTACCACCCTTAAAATGAATCTCGTCCTCGAGATTCGGAGAGGCTAGAAAGAAATAGGTTAGGGTAGGGGGGTCTTCAAAATCCATTGATCGTCTCCGGGGTCTCGGGTGCTACCACCCTTAGAAACATCGTTACGGTTCCATCAAAACTCATATGCTTCATCCTTATTGTTGACAGTGTCGGTCTTCTCAGATCTTCAAGACAATTCCTTCTCTGGCTCTTCCGGTAGCGGCATAACCTTTTCCTCATTACTCATGTCCTTTCATCTTCGTACGGTTATTCCGAGACTGGGTCTTCTTAGCTGACGGATCTGGCGCCAATACTAAACAACTATCGATATCTCATGGTGGTCAACAATTTATGGTTTCTCCTACAGGGAACGGGTCTGGGTTGAACCTCACCGTATAACCTACGGTTGGCAACGACTGCCGTGTACAAGGGGAAAAATTGCTATACCATTCTATGGTTCAAACAAGGTTTAATATCGTCGTCTCTCTACTATAGGTAAGTCACTCAGATTTACCATCCCACATAGCAGGGCGAATAATGAGAGTAAGTCAGTATGGTGATCAATCCATCCCGCACCCAAATCATTACCTTGTACATGGTTTAGCGAATCTCGCATTCTAACACTCGGTCATCCTCACAAGCATTGCAGAATTTCTCCTGTCGATGAACCAAGTTCGAATAAATCCATTGATTCTGCAAGCCAAGCAAACATCTATCGTTCCTTAACAACTCTCAGGTTTTGCGTTACTCCTATGAATCGTCGGTTGATAAAATCGTAACTTCTTCCACGGTTTTTCCTTCAGCAAGAATGTGCTGGCTTCTTGGCAGGTCCTGGGGCCTGTAGGTTATGGCCCATCTCATCACTTGTAAACCTTGAACTCATCCTCGCGGGCAACTGATCATTTTTTCCAACTTCCAAATTCCTAGTATTCTTAAATCCATCCAATTGTAGTGTCTTCCTTCCTTCTATTGGTACCAAACTAGGACGTTATTACTCAGACTCATCATGGAATTTACCTTGATCCATATTTCCAACATCATACCTCCTTTATATCCAATAGTAATTCATCTCTTCATCCTCGTGGGATATCCCACATATTGAGATAAAAACTTATACTTATGAAGTCCATACTCCACTTCGTGGAACATCATTATCCTTTCCAGGGTCAAGCGTCCTTATAGGGGAATATTGGCCATCTTTGCATGGCACTTCTTCAACTGGGAAACGTGAAACACATCATGAACTCTTGACAGTCCTTCGGGTGACTCAAACTTGTTGGCCGCTTCTCCCATACGCTCCAAACTCGGTATGGTCCTACAAATCTCGAGGCTAACTTTCCCTTAACTCCAAATAGTTTAACTCCTCGTAGAGGGGACACACGAAGACATGCTCTTTCTCCAATTTCATAGACTTCCTCCTTGCGTTTTTGAGTCTGCATAACTCTTCTGCCAGGACTGAGCTACCTTCAGTCTATCTCGAAGCAACTTATCATTCTCTTCTGAATCCTTGATCACATTTGGTCCAAACAACTGACGGTCTCCAACTTCATCCCACATCAACGGTGTCTAGCTCCTTCTCCCATACAAAGCTTCAAAAGGGGCCATCTTCGAACTAGCTTGGTAACTGTTGTTGTATGAGAACTCCACGTAAGGTAGATTATCATCACTACTAGATCCATAATCTAGCGCACACGCTCTCAACATGTCCTCCAGAATCTGATTGACTCTCTCGATTTATCCATCTATCTGCGGATGAAGGCTGTACTGAACTCTAGCCTAGTACCTAAAGTCTGTTGCAGCTAATTCCAAAACTTTGAGGTAAATTGTGTTCCTCTATCTGATACGATGGTCCTCGGAACTCCATGCAAACATACGATCCTGGTCAAATATATCTTGGCAAACTTCGCACTTGTATAGGTGGTTTTCACTGGGATAAAGTGAGCCACTTTGGTCAAGCGAATCAACTACTACCCAGATAGAATCATATCCCATTCGAGTTCTAGGAAATCCGGTAATGAAATCCATGCCAAGCTTATCCCCACTTCCATTCGGGTATCGGCATAGGCTATAGTAATCCTGCTGGCTTCTGATGCTCTGCTTTCACTCTCTCTGGCATACATCACCTATGACTACATACTCCGTAATATCCTTCTTCATACCAGTCCACCAGAAACACTCCTTCAAATCCAAATACATCTTGGTGTTTCCAGGGCAAATCGAGTATGGTGAGTCATGAGCCTCTTGAAGTATTTACTTCCTAATCCTTGCATTATTGGGAACATATACACGGTCCTCGAACCATAAGATTTCGTGCTCATCCTTACGAAAACCTTTGGCCTTTCCTTTGCTCATCCTCTCTTTTATCTCAGCAACCTCTTTGTCAACCTTCTGAGCTTCACGGATCTTTCCCAACAATGTAGACTGAACTTCCATTGCTGCAACAAAACCTTTGGGAACAATCTCCAACCGAGGTTCCCTGAAAATCCTCGACTAACTCCTTTGGTAATCCCTCGCTTATGAGGGTATTCATCCTGGTGTTCTTTATGGTTGTGTCCTATTTCTCCACAAAGTTTGTATGCACAAGGTTTCTTAATATCATTTCCATAAGGCCTCAACTTCTGGGACACACGACGAGATCTTTGCAGGGTCAACTTAAAATCCTTCCAAGTGGTTACTCCTTGCCATCCATTGATGGTTTGGTACATCCTCCACCAAGTAGCAGCACCTCTTTCAAAACACTGAAGAGCATGCTGGGTCATATCCTTTCCGGTTATAGGGTTATTCTCCATTTGATTCTTCCATGTTCTCAATCCATCGGTCCGTCTCCAATTGACCCATCGGTCCAGAAAATATGATTTCATCTCCATTCATCCTCTATTGGGTCCATGGGTTTTGGGGTGGGATAGGAGAGTTAGAGAGGGATACACACAATACAAACAATAGTTTTGAAAAGGCAGGTTTTATTGTGGCTATCGGAAAAAACAACAAACAAATGACAGCTCACAATCATCGCATCTCACATAGGTATATAACAGGGGTTGGGTCTTCTAATGGTCAATAAATCTCCAAAGTCGCAAACTCTTCAAGTCTTGTTCATGTCTCCGATGGCTTCTTCTGATCATGCTTGTCCTTCTCAAGTTCTTTTGCCAAAACATCTCTGTTGATGCGAAGTCTCTCATGACATCCTTTAACATTTTTGGAGTTGGGTTCCAAACTTCTGGGTTTCCACATCCTTGGTATGAGCCATGTCCTTCTATCCTTCAGCTCCTGACTAATCTCCGGTATCTCGAGGTTTAGCTCCTCCAGCTTGCTACTTTCAGCTTCTGGTTCCTGAGTTCTTCACCAATTGCCTCCTTGTCAAATATGACTTCCTAAAGTCCATCTTAAAATCCTTGATGTAATACTCCAGATCCTGGCGATACACCAGCTAAGGTTAAAACTGCATCATTTGCTTGACAGTTGCTCCATCAGCCCTCTACCATTCAATACTTCCGAAGGAATGCACGCTTAACTCAACACGGTAATAATAGCAATAACATCTTGGATATCCATATTTCTGCCCTGGTCATTGACATGAACTTTCATTCCATAGTTGATATCTCACGCCTTAGGGTTTTCTTGACAAAACTTTGATTTCTAATGCTCCATGTTCTGGTCTTTCTCTGATACACCTTGATCTCGGGTATTGACAGCTTCCATAGTCTGCCAGGTTCCATAAGGGTAGCCTTCCTAGGTCATAAAAATCTGGAAATTCTTCATATTATCCTAGTCTTCGAAGTCTTTATCCGTCGTAGTTTCCATCATTATAATGCTCGGTAAAATTCTCTTCATTCCGAAGTGGTCATAGTTGTCCGATATCTGGTCCTTCTTGGAGTGGTCTCATCATTCGAATCTTCGAGGGTCAAAAGGGGAAAAGGGGTATGGTCTCACTAAAAAGAAATATTTGAATAAGCTCAGAAGAGAAGAGAGGTAAAAGATCCTTTTGAAAAGAAAGTTGTAGGGAAAAATCTTTCCTAGGGGCTTGCCAGTTTCTAGGGTCACGTCCTACAGTCAACATGTGCTCTGATACCATCTTGTAGCGACCCGACCTCAGACGGTCAAGTCTCTGTGCGTAAGTGCCATCCCTGGATCGGTATGCTGACACACACAGTACTCGAGGATTTATAACGGAGGTAAATCACATGTATAAAGTAACGTAAATACTATTACCTCAATCCAAATAGCGGAAGTAACAAGGTTGAGGATTCCCATCAACATCAACGGCAAAGTTGAGTATAGGAAATCGTAACCCTAACGTATCACTTACTCGTCGTAAGATCCTGCAACATGAGACGTTGCAGCCACAAAGGGTCAGTACATTGAATGTACTAGCAAATTCACACCATAGAGCAATGATGAATAAAGTCTATCACTACATGCATATTTAGCTGGTGGAGGCTCTATGGTTATAATGTTTTTGCGAAAAGCCAATTTTTCCCTACTGCAAAGGAATAAATTTATTTAACTATCATGGTGGTTGTTAAATATTGAGAATGGTTGACAACATTCTCAATCCCAATTAAAAGTACTCATTAACAACCCAACAATATTAAATTAGAGTAACATGTTGAGATTCATATGATATCCAAGTTCTAGATACTCAAGATGTCCATAACTGGGGACACGGCTAACCATGATTAGTTTATACACTCTGCAGAGGTTTGCGCACTTTTCCCCACAAGACTCAATCGCTTCCATTGGATTTCTCGCACTACATGATGTTTGAGAAACGGATGACCGAGACATAGTCTTTCGGACGCGCTAGCACCTTACATAGGGTGGACCAATACACCTACTTTCCCCTACATCTGCTAGTCCACCCGTAAGAGTTCGCACGACTTAATCAACTATGCCAAAGCCCATAATGGCTTGTGGCTGCACACGTAAGTTTCTAGTTTGAATAATCTCATGATCCCTTTGAGCCTGGGTGGTGGTCCGAAGAAAAACAGGCAAGTCCTGGAAACCTAGGTGCCTAGACAGGCAAGTCCTGGAGTAACCAGATGCCTCAATCCACCCAGATGTGTGTTAAAGTTGCCACCTTAAATAAACCATTAAATAACAATCTCACATCTGTCATGGATACACTCACCTAATCCACGTCTACTAGCATAGCATAGCAATATAAGCATAACGTTGAATTAACTCCCAAGGGTTTGATAACAAAACAGGTAATAGGTACTACCTCATCTACTTCCCAAAACCCACAATTTAGTTCAGATCCTAATCATGCAATTGTTTGGATGATTGAACTAATGCAATAGAACTGGGTAATAAGGGATATGATCAAAGTGTGAACTTGCCTGCAATGTTGATGAAGATGATTCGCACTCAAAACTCTTGATAGTTCTACTCGTCACTCTCCGTTCAATCTATTGTGAGCAAACAATAGTAACCACACATAAGCAATCACTCAAAGGATCGGAAAGAACGAAGAGAACAACTCGGAAAACCTCAAAACCAAGCAAATAACTCTTGCAGCATAAAACAATTTCTAACAGTACCAAAATTATGTGAATTTGGCATTATCAGAAAGTTTAGGTCAAGAGCTTCGAGATGCAAAAAGAATCACTCAAATCGGAGTTATAAAACTCAAGTTATGATCAAACGAAATTCAAATTCAAATATGATCTAATTCAAATTTTAAATTTTCAAAAACATGTTTGAGTTGTTTTATTGGATAGAGGGGATCATAACAAAGAAGTGGGCGTTGGTTTCGTTGAATTTGGATGAACGAGTAAAAGTTGTGAACGTTTTAAGAACAGGGACTAAACTGTGAAGAAACTAATTACATACGGGTCCCTGGCCGAAATTAACAGAAAAAGAAAAAACTAAATAACGAACATTCGTTTATAAGACCTAAACAGTGGATATTCGCTGTTTAATAAAACGAGAAGAAAACTGATCTAGTCTATGGTTTTAAAAAAACGATTTAAAAGAAAAACCGGATCGGTTTTCTCGGGTTATACCGGTTCGAGTGAGATGAACCGGCGGCGACGAAGGCTTTCTCCGGCGAGGCGGAGCAGTGGCGACAGCGAGCTCCGGCGAATGCGGCGACGGCGGGATGGCGTGGGGGCGAGGCGCGGATGCGGCTCCGACGGGCGGCGGCTTCGTCCTCGGTGGCGGGGCAAGGTGGGGGGTGGCTCCGGCGAGTGCGCGGGGCGATGGAGGCGGCAAAGTGCGGCGGTGGCGGTGAGATGTGGCGGCGGCGCGAGATGCGGAGAGAGGCGAGGCGAGAGGAGGAAGAGAGGGGCGGCGGCATCGGGGCTCCGGTTTTATAGGGGAGGGGAGGAGGTGGCGTGGAGGAGGGGGCAGAGGAGACCCGGGCGGTCACGGAGGCGGTGGCGATGGCGTGGTGGCTCAGGACTCCGTCCCGAGCTCGGGGACAAGCGGCGTGCTGGGCTGGGCTGCGGCCTGGCCTGGGAGCTGGGCCGGCCCAGTTCGGCGGAGGGAGTGATTTTTTTTAAATACATACAGGCAACAAAAAAAATAAAAACCACAAATACTAAAAATGATATATAGGCATATTATATATCAAAATTTTCAAAAAATTATTTTCCACAATATGAACATTATTCTAGCATCAAATAAAATCTACAAAATTTCATATAAATCAAACACTGTTGCTGCTCTAATAAAATCCAACGAAAATCATTTTAAAAATACCAAAATGAATTCAAATTTATTTCTCTCCAATTTTTTATTGTAGAGAATCATGTTACCCTAATTTCTGTATATTTTATTTTTGGAGAAAAATAATTTGAATAAAACTCAAATAACTCCAAATTGAAAATAAATTCAAAAGAACTTTGAATTTAATTCTTTGAAACTCCCAACTCATATTTCATATGTTTTCAAGAAGTCATTTTATCTTCGCTCGTGAAAATCATTGAGTTGCATAAAGTTTCTGGGTTGGAAATATTTTCCAAATGAAATTCAAATATTTTCAACACCCCTTTCATTTAAATAAATGGAAGAAGTCATGTCATCTTCTCTCCAGGGTTTTGTATTTGAAAAGAATTTGAATTCACGGAGATCATAAAAGCAAGATGAAAGTTTGGGAAAGTCCTTTTATTCCCTCTCATTTAACTTACAAAAGTTTCGAATTTCACTCAATCAATCACACAACAATCAAACAAACAATCAATCTATCTATTTATATAACATTCCAAAATTTAGAATTTTGGGATGTTACAAATAATCTGCCTTCAAATAATTTGAGTGGATGCTCATTTGATAGTTAATCAATTATGCTCATAACGAGGGCGTCCGGACCAAGCTGCCTGCCTCCAAGAGCGCCTTTTCCTAGGGGTATCTTAATGACCCATGTATTTCCTATGATTAATTGATGTAGTAGATTTGAAGTTAAGGGATTGGTTTGCAATTTGGGATGCGGTGGCAGTGACTTTGCCTTTTAGAGTAGCGGCATACATCTATATAAGAATACATATGTTCCGAATTTATCTTTAGCATATGCTTCGGTTCAGGTGCATAATTCTTGACTATAGTGGGCATTGCGTTGTTGGTCCTGTGATAGGTTGTTTATTTGGACTTGTGCTACAGAGATGTAGTTTCTGCAAAAAGAAAATGCTACATTTTTTACTAGCAAAGATGTCGATCTTGCACATTCAGCTTTCTGCGCACGGCCTCACTGTCATCTTGTAGAGTCTATTTATAGCGTTGAATACAGAATTTTAACCCTCCTATTTTAGAGTATGAATCAGAATCTAAATTAGCAATTGTAAAAATGATTAGTAATTATGCTCACTTTTCAGACCCTCCGCCTGTTCTTGCTACTGAACCCCTGCCACCATCATGTCAAGACTGTCTGTCTTCATGGTTGTAGCGCCAAGGTCACCACATCTTACATCCTGATGCATGTAAGACAGTATGATTAAGGTCCCTGTATTTTGTTAATTTCTGGGCTTGCTAGCGTATATATTCATTTCTATTTTGTGCTCACTGGGACCTTGCGTAGAAGAGGTGTTAGGTTGAAGCATGAGGCTGCACTACTAGGTAAAAACCTATACACAAAATCTTACCAGCAGCACGCTTTAAAAAAAAGGCGCTGCTGCTACATAGCAGTAGCGCTCTCCAACATGACGCATTGGTGAAACAAATTTAGCAGTTGCGCTGCCCAATAAGCCGCGCTACTGCTATTATTGCCACGACCCTGCCGCCAAGCTAGCTATAGCACTAACGCGTTAATATAAAGAGTGTTACTGATACAGATCATACCAGTAGCACCTTCTCTCAATACCCACTATTGCTTAGTTTAATACAGAAATTTAGTCCCACCTCGCTCCGCGAACAGGGTTTTTACCACCTTAAATATGTTACTTCTCAAACTATCACATCCACTTGGTCTTCATTGAACTCTATGTGTAGAATTTGTGGCCGCAATATGAGCCATCTCCGGTTTCTAAACCGGTGAGGACTCATATTGACAATTCAGATTGTACACAAAAATATCATCGATGATCAATATATTTTTGATGTATATTTTTACATGTTTACACATAGCAGTAGCGCGTTTTGGATGAAACGCGCTACTATTAGGTCGTTCGGCAGTAGCGCGTTTCTCTATAGCGCGCTACTGCTAAGACATTCTATCTCCACCAAACGGCCGCAACTCACTCTCCTCTCTCCATCACACTCACACTACTCACTCGATCTCCCACTCAATCGCCCCGCGCCCGCCCTCGCCCCTGCCGGCCGCCGTCGCCTACCCCTCCTCCCTCTGCGCCGCCGTCACCTCCTCCTCCTTACTGGACTCGGTAATCCTTTGTTGGCCGCCCTCCTTCCCGCCCCCTCCTCCTAGATCCGTCCTCCACTCGCCGCCGGCCGGCCCCACCTCGCTCCGCCTTACTCCTCCGTCCTGCTTCCTCCTTCCTCCTCCAGTCGCCCCTCCTTCTCCCTCCTCCCTCCTCCCTGCTACATTTAGAACATTTATTGATTTAGTAGACTAGTTGATTTAGTTGATTTAGAACATTTTTATTTAGTTGATATAGCAGGCTAGTTGACATGCAACATTTAGAGAGAGAGATATGATAGTTGATAGTTTTTAGTTGATATGATTAACTGATTAGTAAAAGTTTAGATATAGTTGATAGGTTTTAGTTGATATAAGCATCTGGTCATATATAACACCTTGATATAGGATAGTTTCTAGGGTTTTTGTGATCCTCAGAGTAGTTGCATTTTTATGCTATATTGAAGTTGGTGTACCACTGTTTTTGTTATATGTTCTTGTTATATGGCAGTTTTTGTTATATGTAATGTCTGTTGCTAACCTCATATCATCTTATATGTTAATTTTAGTTACTAAGCCTGAATATTCTGTTTTCCGATTAAGATCGATGCATTGAGAACTTTATGTTATTGTTTTCCTTTCATGTGAAGTGGATCATTCATCTTTGCTCATATTGCTTTAGGAAAATGGCGTGACCACCACCACCACCATGTCGACTGTGCAAGTCAAGGTGCGCCAGCAGCCTTGCAACTGGCAAGCTGTTCGATACCTACTTCCAGCCGAGTTTTTGTCATGTGGTGGTAAGAATTATATGAAATGTAACAACTATTTTTTTTAGTGTTGACATTAATGCATTGTGTAATTTTGCTTTTTTTACACAGATCGTCCCATGCAATGTGAGGTTGAAATTCAACAAGCTGACAGGAGACACTGTGACCTTTGAGACTCCTGGGGGGCCCTACACTATGGAGGTCAAGAAAGGACGCAATATGTCACAGATTGGAGGAGATGGATGGGCACATTTCCTCGCCAGTATGCGTGTTATTGGTGGTGATTTGATCAGCTTCTCCTTCAGAGCAGAAAGACCCAAGCTGGCTATCATTTATATCAACAATGATGAAGATGATGAGGACCCACTCGATGAAGATGATGAGGACCCACTTCATTAAGCCATCGTAGCTCGAAGAATGAGGCTAAGCGAGGAGGAGGTGTGCAACCTATGGGACATAATTCCGCCATGTGATGACTTTGTCGTGGTGCCATTCGTGACCCGCTTGACAAGTACCATGGTCGATCGACATGATATGATATGTTATACTAATTGTAGTAATTTGATGATATATATATGCTTTATTGATATGCTTTAGTGTAGAGTCCGATCACATGCTTATTAGTGTAGAATCCAAGGAACTATTAATAGTGTAGAAAATCCATATATACTTATTAGTAGAATTTATGCTTAGTAGAAATGTGTAGTACTGTGTCTTTTGATAGTGTAAAAATCTATACTTAGTAGAAATATATTTGCAAGAATGTGTGCGAGGCTACTTATTAATTGATATGTTTTTCTTATTCATAAATTGCCAAAGAGCCTATCCGTGAGTTTTGGTATCGAGCCTGATGAAGAAGGCTCAGCTGGAATATGCCTTACCGCAAGGGGCTCCGTCAACACCTGTACTTACGGCATCGACACGGACGGCCGGACACACATAAATTCGGTTGGATGGAAGAGATTTCTCGTTGGCAAGAATCTTCCTGTTGGAGAGGCCATCCTAATTACTATCAGGAATACCCACCACCCAGACTTGAGGATGATGATCAAGAACTACATATGTCCATGTGGCTGTATGACTACCTAGTACTGCTTATCATATGTGTGTGAGGATGCATGTTGACCATATATGAAATTGTTATCTAGTGCTACCTAGTACCTACAATGCTTTTTGATACTGTATGACTATATGGTATTGTGGTTAATGATATTGTTATCTGGTATATGTGAAATTGCAGTTTATTGTATTATTATCTGGTATATGTGAAATTGCAGTTTATTGAAACGGGGTAGGAAGCAGGAAAAAATGATGAAACATATAGCAATAGCGCGGGGATAAGAAAGCGCTACAACTACTTAATAGTAGCACGTTCCATAAAAGCGCTGCTGATATAGTCAATAGTAGTAGCGCGGGTCAAGACCGTGCTACTACTAACTGTTAGTTGTAGCACCGTAGTAGTAGCGCGGCTACCTGCGCCGCTGATAGCGTCAAAACCCGCGCTACTACTAGGGTTTTCCCTAGTAGTGCTGGAAGGAGTCTTGTGCGGGGACCAACGTTGGCTTCAGTCAAACCAAAATACTTCTAAAATTGTAGCTGCATTTGTTGGTCTGATGCACATGAGGAGCGCCAATTTTATTGGCAATAGATACATGGCTTCTCAATAATTAAAAACAACTTCATGTTGTATATGATGTATGGTAGTCATGCGTGTGACTCTTTTGAAATAAACTATTACACATTTTGAAATAATCAGTTTCACAAGTTGACATTTCAATTCATTTTTTTCACTTTCAAAACCTACATTTCACTTTGCACTGGCTTGTTTAACAAAAATCGCATCTATTTCAATTTCACATTATTGAGAAAACACATTTCACTCATTTGAAGTAAACCGTTACAGATTTCAAAATTTTCAATTTCACAAGTTGTGATTATAGTTTCACATTTTTTTTCACTTACAAAAGGTGCATTTCACTTTTCATTAGCTTGTTTCACAAAAACCACATCCATTTCAAGTGCACATCTACGAAATAACATATTTTACTTTTTTGAAATAAAATGTTACACATTTCCAAATAATCAGTTCCACAATCGGGCATTTCAGTTTCATATGTGGGTTCAATAGGTTTATGTGAAAAATGTTATTTTCACATATTTCTATGAAATTGCTTTATTTCAGAATTTTCTAGTGAAATGAGTTTTCTTCACATATAAAATGTGAAACGTCGAAATTTAAATGTGTTTGAAATGTATCCAAAATTCATCTAGTTCTAAAGCTCTTGACGTAAGGAGTCCATATATATAAAAAGTTTCAAAAATGAGTCTTGAAAGTGCTAGTTATCGACTAGAGGGGGGGGGGGTGAATAGGCAGTTTTTATGAAGGTCTTCGAAACAAGCAATATCATCAAAGATAGACAGACAAATAACACCTAAACAGGATGCAACGAAAGATAAACTACACTAACGATGCCATAGGCGAAGAAACAATACAAAGAAAGCACAAAGACATATAGCTGCTAGGTAGAACAGACCAGAATAGGAAGACAGTATGAAGCCAAATATGCAATCAGGGGAGAATTTCTTCACATAGTGAATTCAATGAGAGGAGGCATGCAATGACTTCACGAAGCTAAACAGTAAGTATAGGGTGAAGTGATAGAACCAGTTTTTTGACGAAGACAATGATTTGGTAGACCAGTTCTAGTTGCTGTGACAACTGTATGTCTGGTTAGGGAGGCTGAGATTGAACTCAAAAAACCACGTCTTCACCTTATTTCTCTTAATCAAAGGTCACTTAGTCCTCGCCCAATCACTCATGTAAGTCTTCAAGGTAGACTTCCAAACCTACGTAGACTTCGTTCACCGGCGATCCATAATGACTCTTAGATCCTCAGTACATGACGCCAAATCGACTGGAAGATCGTAGTCTTCAAGTTTAATAAGTCTTCAGATCACGCGGATAGAAAGACTTCAGTGATGCCAAACACTCTTTGGGGTCTCAGTGTTTTGGTTGTTTTCCTTGCAAGGATTCTCTCTCAAAGGCTTCAAAGGTGGGTTGCTCTCAAACGACAAAAGTTTTGCACTAACTCTGAGGAGCCACCAATTTATGGTGGAGGGGAACCAACACGTGTCCAATGATCGGATTTCAAACACACGCGACAACTTGACTTGGGCTACAAGCAAAGCTGACTTACCCAACTCATGATTCTCTTTGTATTCACTCGAAGACATAGGATTTGGGTTGAGCATCAAATCAGTTTTCTGATTTTGTCACTTGGACCCCACTTAACAGTTTGGTGGTTCCTATGACTAAAGAAAGAAGAAAATGAAACTATGAAAAGAATTGTCTTCGCACTCCATTGTCTTCAAGCGAATGTCTTCACGCGTCATTATCTTCGACGCGAATGTCTTTGCAAACCACCATTGTCTTCAATGTATTCATACATTTTTAGGGGTCATCTTTGATGGGTAAACCGAATCAATATGGACTTCTACCTGTGTTCTCCTATGAATCTCAGAAACACATTAGTCACTCAACCAAGTTTGTCATCAATACTCCAAAACAAATTGGGGGTGGCACTAGATGCACTTACAATCTCCCCCTTTTTGGTGATTGATGACAAACTGGTTGAAGTTTTCAACGGGGATAAAATATGTGGAATTTAAAGAACGTGATCATCGTTTTCATGAATTTGGAGGGCTCCCCTGAAGATGTTCATATAAGTAATTTTCTTTTGAATGCAAATGCACATGGCAGGTTTTGCTTTGTGGAGATCTCCCTCCGTTCATGAAGTCAAATCAAAATGCATATAGTAGTGTAATGAAGATAATGACATGCATAATGATAAATGGGTGTCTGCAGAATGACTTCATGCGTATAAGATAGCAGTTCAACAACACAACAAAACAACTACAAATGTGGCAGACGTCCCATCTGGACTTAAGTGTTACAGCTCAAAAACCAAATGTTCATGAACGAGAGTTGCAAACTTAACAAAGAAATAGCACCCGACCCAATAATCCCGCTTGAAGACTATCAACCGAGATGCTTCTCCCCCTTTTGTCATCTAATGACCAAAAAGGAATGAAGACATAGGGTGTCTAAGCATTCCCAGAAGGCGGTGTAAAGATGTTGTTGCTGCCGGGTCGACATTGGAGTTGGGTCGTGCAGTGGGGCCTGATGCAGCATGCTAGTGCAGTGAAGCTATTGTTGGTGAAGTGGCATCGTCCTCCTCATAAATCACACGAGCAACAACTATTGGAGTGGATGATGAGTAGTCTGAATCTTCAATTGAAGGTGTAGGACGCCACTTAGCCGATTTTGGGGGTTGGAGTCAAACTTGAAGCGCTCTGTGAAGCCATCAACAATGAGATCATCTTTAGAACATAACATCGTGAGACTCTTCCAAGCTCGCCTGCAGGCTTTGTTGGGGAACGTAGTAATTTCAAAAAATTACCTACACACACGCAAGATCATGGTGATGCATAGCCACGAGAGGGGAAAGTGTTGTCTACGTACCCTTGTAGACCGTAAGCGGAAGCGTTATGACAACGCGGTTGATGTAGTCGTACGTCTTCACCGCCCGACCGATCAAGCACCGAAAGCACGGCACCTCCGAGTTCTTGCACATGTTCAGCTCAACGACGTCCCTCGAACTCCGATCCAGCAGAGTGTCGAGGGAGAGTTCCGTCAGCATGACGGCATGGTGACGATGATGATATTCTACCGATGCAGGGCTTCGCTTAAGCACCGCTACGATATTTATTGAGGTGGAATATGGTGGAGGGGGGCACCGCACACGGCTAAGAGATCCATAGGATCAATTGTTGTGTCTTCAAGGGATGCCCCTCCCCGTATATAAAGGAGTGAAGGAGGGGGAGGGCCGGACCTCTCTCTATGGCACGCCCTAGGGGAGTCCTACTCCCACCGGGAGTAGGATTCTCCTTTTCCTAGTAGAACTAGGAGCCCTTCCAAGTAGAAGGAGTAGGAGAGAAGGAAAGGGAAGGGAGAAGGAGAAGGAAGGAAGGGGGCGCCCCCCCTCCCTAGTCCAATTTGGACTAGTCCATGGGGAGGGGTGCGACCACCCTTTGGGGCCTTTCTCTCCTTTCCCGTATGGCCCATTAAGTCCCAATACGAATTCCCGTAACTCTCCGGTACTCCGAAAAATACCCGAATCACTCGGAACCTTTCCGATGTCCGAATATAGTCGTCCAATATATTGATCTTTACGTCTGGACCATTTCGAGACTCCTCGTCATGTCCCCGATCTCATCCGGGACTCCGAACTCCTTCGGTACATCAAAACACATAAACTCATAATCTAACTGTCATATAACTTTAAGCGTGCGGACCCTACGGGTTTGAGAACTATGTAGACATTACCGAGACACATCTCCGGTCAATAACCAATAGCGGAACCTGGATGCTCATATTGGCTCCAACATATTCTACAAAAATCCTTATCGGTCAAACCGCATAACAACGTACGTTGTTCCCTTTATCATCGGTATATTACTTGCCCAAGATTCGATAGTCGGTATCTCAATACCTAGTTCAATCTCGTTATCAGCAAGTCTCTTTACTCGTTACGTAATGCATCATCCCGTAACTAACTCATTAGCTACATTGCTTTCAAGGCATATCGTGATGCGCAGTACCGAGAGGGCCCAGAGATACCTCTCCAACAATCGGAGTGACAAATCCTAATCTTGAAATACGCCAACTCAACATATACCTTCGGAGACACCTGTAGAGCTCCTTTATAATCACCCAGTTATGTTGTGACGTTTGGTAGCACACAAAGTGTTTCTCCAGTAAACGGGAGTTGCATAATCACATAGTCATAGGAACATGTATAAGTCATGAAGAAAGCAATAACAACATACTAAACAATCAAGTGCTAAGCTAATGGAATGGGTCAAGTCAATCACATCATTCTCCTAATGATGTGATCCCGTTAATCAAATGACAACTCATATCTATGGTTAGGAAACTTAACCATCTTTGATTAACGAGCTAGTCAAGTAGAGGCATACTAGTGACACTATGTTTGTCTATGTATTCACACATATATTATGTTTCCGGTTAATACAATTCTAGCATGTATAATAAACATTTATCATGAAATAAGGAAATAAATAATAACTTTATTATTGCCTTTAGGGCATATTTCCTTCAGTCTCCCACTTGCACTAGAGTCAATAATGTAGTTCACGTCGCCATGTGATTTAACACCAATATTCACATCTGTATGTGATTAATACCCATAGTTCACATCGTCATGTGATCAACACCCAACGGGTTTACTAGAGTCAATAATCTAGTTCAATCGCTTATGTGATTAATACCCAAAGAGTACTAAGGTATGATCATGTTTTGCTTGTGAGATAAGTTTAGTCACGGGTCTGACACATTCAGAGCCATATGTATTTCGCAAATATTCCATGTCTATAATGCTCTGCACGGAGCTACTCTAGCTAATTGCTCCCACTTTCAATATGTATCTAGATTGAGACTTAGAGTCATCTGGATCGGTGTAAAAACTTGCACCGATGTAACTTTTTACAACGAACTATTTTATCACCTCCATAATCGAGAAACATTTCCTTAGTCCTCACTAAGGATATTCTTGTCCAATGTCCAGTGATCTACTCCTAGATCAGTATTGTACTCCTTTGCCAAACTCAGGGCAGTGTATACAATAGGTCTGGTCCATAGCATGGCATACTTTATAGAACCTATGACTGAGGCATAAGGACTGACTTTCATTCTCTTTCTATTTTCTGTAGTCGTCGGGATTTGACTCTTACTCAATTTCACACCTTTGCAACATAGGCAAGAACTCTTTCTTTGAATGTTACATTTTGAACTATTTCAAAATCTTGTCAAGGTATGTACTCATTGAAAATCTTATCAAGCGTCTTGATCTATCTCAATAGATCTTGATGCTTAATATGTAAGTAGCTTTACTTAAGTCTTTCTTTGAAGAAATCCTTTTAAACACTCCTTTATGCTTTCCAGAAAATTCTACATCATTGTTGATCAACAATATGTCACTCACATATATTTATCAGAAAGGCTGTAGTGCTCCCACTCACTTTCTTGTAAATACAGGCTTTACCGCTAATCCGTATAAAACCATATGATTTGATCAACTCATCAAAGCGCATATTCCAACTCCGAGATGCTTGCACCAGTCCATAGATGGATCGCTGGAGCTTGCACATTTTGTTAGCACCTTTCGAATTGACAAAACCTTCTGGTTGCATCATATATAGTTCTTCTTTAAGAAATCCATTAAGGAATGTAGTTTTGACATCCATTTGCCAAATTTCATAAAATACGGCAATTGCTAACATGATTCGGACAGACTTTTAAGCATCGATACGAGTGAGAAAATCTCATTGTATTCAATACCTTGAACTTGTTGAAAAACTTTTGGAACAAGTCGAGCTTTGTAGATAGTAACACTACTATCAGCGTCTGTCTTCCTCTTGAAGATCCATTTATTTTCTATGGCTTGCCGATCATCGGGCAAGTCAATCAAAGTCCACACTTTGTTCTCATACATGGATCCCATCTCAGATTTCATGGCCTCAAGCCATTTTGCAGAATCTGGGCTCATCATCGCTTCCTCATAGTTCGTAGGTTCATCATGGTCTAGTAACATGACTTCCAGAATAGAATTATTGTACCAATCTGATGCGGATCTCACTCTGGTTGGCCTACGAGGTTTGGTAGTAACTTGATCTGAAGTTTCATGATCAATATCATTAGCTTCCTCACTAATTGGTGTAGGTGTCATAGAAACAGATTTCTGTGATGAACTACTTTCCAATAAGGGAGCAGGTACAATTACCTCATCAAGTTCTACTTTCCTCCCACTCACTTCTTTCGAGAGAAACTCCTTCTCTAGAAAGGATCCATTCTTAGCAACGAATGTTTTGCCTTCGGATCTGTGATAGAAGGTGTACCCAACAGTTTCCTTTGAGTATTCTATGAAGACGCACTTCTCCGATTTGGGTTTGAGCTTATCAGGTTGAAACTTTTTTTCACATAAGCATCGCAACTCCAAACTTTAAGAAACGACAGCTTAGGTTTATTGCTAAACCATAGTTCATATGGTGTCGTCTCAACGGATTTAGATGGTGCCCTATTTTAACGTGAATGCAGCTATCTCTAATGCGTAACCCCAAAACGATATTGGTAAATCGGTAAGAGACATCATTGATCGCACCATATCCAATAAAGTGCGGTTATGACGTTCGGACACACCGTTACGCTGTGGTGTTCCAGGTGGCATGAGTTTGTGAAACTATTCCACATTATTTTAACTAAAGGCCAAACTCGTAACTCAAATATTCATCTCCACGATCAGATCGCCGAAACTTTATTTTCTTGTTACGATGATTTTCCACTTCACTCTGAAATTCTTTGAACCTTCCAACTATTTCAGACTTAGGTTTCATCAAGTAGATATACCCATATCTGCTCAAATCATCTGTGAAGGTCAGAAAATAACGATACCCGCCACGAGCCTTAATACTCATTGGTCTGCATACATCAGTACATATTATTTGCAACAAGTCAGTAGCTCGTTCCATTAAAGGCACGGTTTGCAAGCATCAAATGATTCATAACCAAGTGATTCCGAAAATCCATCTTTATGGAGTTTCTTCATGCGCTTTACACAGATATGACCCAAACGGCAGTGCCACAAATAAGTTGCACCATCATTATTAACTTTTCATCTTTTGGCATCAATATTATGAATATGTGTATCACTACGATCGAGATCCAACAAACTATTTTCATTGGGAGTACGACCATTGAAGGTTTTATTCATGTAAACAGAACAACAATTATTCTCTGACTTTAAATGAATAACCTTATTGCAATAAACATGATCAAATCATATTCATGCTCAACACAAACACCAAATAACATTTATTTAGGTTTAACACTAATCCCGAAATTATAGGGAGTGTGTGATGATACTCATATCAATCTTGGAACTACTTCCAACACTCATCGTCACTTCCCCTCAACTAGTCTCTGTTTATTATGTAACTCCTGTTTCGAGTTACTTATCTCAGCAACCGAACAAGTATCAAATACTCAGGGGCTACTATAAACACAAGTAAGGCACACATCAATAACCTGTATATCAAATATACCCTTGTTCACTTTGCCATCCTTCTTATCCACCAAATATTCAGGGTATTTCCGCTTCCAGTGACCATTTCCTTTGAAGTGTAAGCACTCAGTTTCAGGCTTTGGTCCAGCTTTGGGCTTCTTCACGGGAGTGGCAACTTGCTTGTCATTCTACTTGAAGTTCCCTTTCTTTCACTTTGCCCTTTTCTTGAAACTAGTGGCCTTGTCAATCATCAACACTTGATGCTCTTTCTTGATTTCTACCTTCATCGATTTCAACATCACGAAGAGCTCGGGAATCGTTTTCGTCATCCCTTGCATACTATAGTTCATCTCGAAGTTCTAGTAACTTGGTGATGGTGACTAGAGAAATCTATCAATCACTATCTTATTTGGAAGATTAACTCCCACTTGATTCAAGCGATCGTAGTACCCAGACAATCTGAGCACATGCTCACTAGTTGAGCGATTCTCCTCCATCTTTTAGCTATAGAACTTGTTGGAGACTTCATATCTCTCAACTCGGGTATTTGCTTGAAATATTAACTTCAATTCCTGGAACATCTCATATAGTCCATGACGTTCAAAATGTCTTTGAAGTCCCGATTCTAAGCCTTTTAAGCATGGTGCACTAAACTATCAAGTAGTCATCATATCGAGCTAGCCAAACGTTCATAACGTCTACATTTGCTCCTGCAATAGGTCTGTCTCCTAGCGGTGCATCGAGGACATAATTCTTCTGTGCAGCAATGAGGACAATCCTCAGATCACGGATGCAATCCGCATCATTGCTACTAACATCTTTCAACATAAATTTTTCTCTAGGAACATATCAAAATAAACATAGGGAAGCAAAAGCGTGAGCTATCGATCTACAACATGATTTGCAAAAAACTATCAGGACTAAGTTCATGATAAATTAAATTTCAATTAATCATATTACTTAAGAACTCCCACTTAGATAGACATCACTCTAATCATCTAAGTGATCACGTGATCCAAATCAACTAAACCATGTCCGATCATCACGTGAGATGGAGTAGTTTTCAATGGTGAACATCACTATGTTGATCATATCTACTATATGATTCACGCTCGACCTTTTGGTCTCCAGTGTTCCGAGGCCATATCTGTATATGCTAGGCTCACCAAGTTTAACATGAGTATTCCGCGTGTGCAACTGTTTTGCACCCGTTGTATTTGAACGTAGAGCCTATCACACCCGATCATCACGTGGTGTCTCAGCACGAAGAAATTTCGCAACGGTGCATACTCAGGGAGAACACTTATACCTTGAAATTTTAGTGAGAGATCATCTTATAAAGCTACCGTCAAACTAAGCAAAATAAGATGCATAAATGATAAACATCATATGCAATCAAAATATGTGACATGATATGGCCATGATCATCTTGCGCCTTTGATCTCTATCTCCAAAGTACCGTCATGATCTCTATTGTCACCGACATGACACCATGATCTCCATCATCGTGATCTATATCAATGTGTCGTCACATGGTCGTCTCGCTAACAATTGCTCTTGGAACTATTACTATCGCATAGTGATAAAGTAAAGCAATTATTTGGTGCTTGCATCTTATGCAATAAAGAGACAACCATAAGGCTACTGCCAGTTGCCGATAACTGTAACAAAACATGATCATCTCATAAAACAACTTATATCTCATCACGTCTTGACCATATCACATCACAACAAGCCCTGCAAAAACAAGTTAGAACTCCTCTACTTTGTTGTTGCAAGTTTTACGCTGCTGCTACGGGCTGAGCAAGAACCGTTCTTACCTGCGAATCAAAACCACAACGATGGTTCATCAAGTTAGTGCTGTTTTAACCTTCTCAAGGACCGGGCGTAGCCACACTCGGTTCAACTAAAGTTGGAGAAGCTGACACCCGCCAGCCACGTATGTGCAAAGCACGTCGGTAGAACCAGTCTCGCGTAAGCGTACGCGTAATGTCGGTCCGGGCCGCTTCATCCAACAATACCACCGAACCAAAGTATGACATGCTGGTAAGCAATATGACTTGTATCGCCCACAACTCACTTGTGTTCTACTCGTGCATATAACATCTACGCATAAAACCAGGCTCTGATACCACTGTTGGGGAATGTAGTAATTTCAAAAAATTTCCTACGCACACGCAAGATCATGGTGATGCATAGCAACGAGAGGGGAAAGTGTTGTCTACGTACCGTCATAGACCGTAAGTGGAAGTGTTATGATAACGCGGTTGATGTAGTCGTATGTCTTCACGGCCCGACCGATCAAGCACAGAAAGCACAACACCTCCGAGTTCTTGCACACATTAAGCTCAATGACGTCCCTCGAACTCCGATGCAGCCGAGTGTCGAGGGAGAGTTCTGCCAGCACGACAGTGTGGTGATGATGACGATGTTCTACTGACGCAGGGCTTCGCCTAAGCACCGCTACGATATTATCAAGGTGGAATATGGTGGAAGGGGGCACCGCACACGGCTAAGAGATCCAAGGGATCAATTGTTGTGTCTTCAAGGGATGCCCCCTCCCCGTATATAAAGGAGTGGAGGAGGGGGAGGGCCGGCCCTCTCTCTATGGCGCGCCCTAGGGGAGTCTTACTCCCACCGGGAGTAGGATTCCCCTTTTCCTAGTAGAACTAGGAGCCCTTCCAAGTAGAAGGAGTAGGAGAGAAGGAAAGGGAAGGGAGAAGGAGAAGGAAGGAAGGGGGCGCCCACCTCCCTAGTCCAATTCGGACTAGTCCATGGGGAGGGGTGCGGCCACCCTTTGGGCCCTTTCTCTCCTTTCCTATATGGCCCATTAAGGCCCAATACGAATTCCCGTAACTCTCCGGTACTCCGAAAAATACCCGAATCACTCGGAACCTTTTCGATGTCCGAATATAGTCGTCCAATATACCGATCTTTACATCTCGACCATTTCGAGACTCCTCGTCATGTCCCCGACCTCATCCGGGACTTCGAACTCCTTCGGTACATCAAAACACATAAACTTATAATATAGCTGTCATCTAACTTAAAGCGTGCGGACCCTACGTGTTCGAGAACTATGTAGACATGACCGAGACACGTCTCCGGTCAATAACGAACAACGGAACCTGGATGCTTATATTGGCTCCTACATATTCTAGAAAAATCTTTATCAGTCAAACCGCATAACAACATACGTTGTTCCTTTTGTCATCGGTATGTTACTTCCCCGAGATTCGATCGTTGGTATCTCAATACCTAGTTCAATCTCGTTATCGGCAAGTCTCTTTACTCGTTACGTAATGCATCATCCCGTAACTAACTCATTAGCTACATTGCTTGCAAGGCTTATAGTGATATGCATTACCGAGAGGGCCCAGAGATACCTCTCCGACAATCGGAGTGACAAATCCTAATCTTGAAATACGCCAACTCAACATATACCTTCGGAGACACCTGTAGAGCTCCTTTATAATCACCCAGTTATGTTGTGACGTTTGGTAGCACACAAAGTGTTCCTCCGGTAAACGGGAGTTGCATAATCTCATAGTCATAGGAACATGTATAAGTCATGAAGAAAGCAATAGCAACATACTAAATGATCAAGTGCTAAGCTTACGGAATGGGTCAAGTCAATCACATCATTCTCCTAATGATGTGATCCCGTTAATCAAATGACAACTCATGTCTATGGTTAGGAAACTTAACCATCTTTGATTAATGAGCTAGTCAAGTAGAGGCATACTAGTGACACTATGTTTGTCTATGTATTCACACATGTATTATGTTTCTGGTTAATACAATTCTAGCATGAATAATAAACATTTATCATGAAATAAGGAAATAAATAATAACTTTATTATTGCCTCTAGGGCATATTTTCTTCAGGCTTTATGTGCAACAAAGGAATTCTTGGTGGAGAGGTTGCGGATACGATTGACGCCAACAAGAAGACTTTGCATCTAGCGTTTCATCCAATCGCGACGCTTATCATGCTTTTGATGAAGGGAAACAAGGAGTTCCCTATCATTTAGTGTACGAGCATGCTTCTGAGCCCTCTATGGTACTATGCTAGTGGCCGCGTCAGTGTTAGAACGATGAGACAGACAAAGCTGACCTACAAGGGGACAAGGAGCAACAGTATTTGGAACATGAGTGGCTTCAAGAGGAGCAGAGAAGCTTTGATAAGCAGCATTATCTTCACGGCGTGGTGCTTTAGCTGGCTGATGATAAATGGCTTCATGTGACATAACAACATCAGGCAAGAAGACAACATGATTATGAGCTGAAGCATAAAACTTCTGGCCAAAGAGATCAATGCCTAAAGACGCCAACTGTCTAATGAAAAAATCATGTGTGTTGAAGTGTATGCAATTGAGTATATAGAAGACAATGTCTTCATGGTGCCTTCAAGCTTAGTAGAAGATGAGTGCCCTTTGATTGGCCATAGAGTATGCCTCACAATGTGATAGATGGTGCGGGGCAAATACTCAAGGTCACTGACAAAGAAGTGAGTGGGGTACTCAGCATCAGCAGGCAATGGCTTCATCATAGAGATCATCTGGCTCATGCTGGGCTCTGGCTTCTGAAAGATGCTTTCTAGCTCCTTCTCATAGGCTTGACAACTTGGTTCAAAAAGATCACTAGGAGTGTGCAGGGATGTGAGCTCTAGAATATCTTGAGCTTTTGCTTCATGATGGATATCACCTATCATCCACTCAAGGACTCATGTCTTCGGATCCCTATTGTAGCCTGAGATATGTAATGCGGCATAAAATTGGAGTAGCAGCTCCTCATTCCAACGTTCCTTCTCGACGACAAATGGAAGCAGGCCAACATCTCTGAAGCAGTCAAGAGCTTCTTCCAAGCAGGGCAGACCGGCCATGGCATCATAACAAAGGCGCTTGTGAGGAAAAATCATGTCTTGATTGTATAGTATGCACATGTAGTAGTTGGACTGCAGATGGCTCTAGAATCAGTCATAAGACATCTATGGCTTCTTCTATGGATTCTTGGCTCTGTCAAAGAAGGTATTGTGCTGTTTGAAGTTGAGCACACTGAAGGAGCTCTTAGTTGTGGCAACACTTGGAAGCCTTGGCATTCTTGGCATTGGCTTCTGAGTTTGAGGCCTATGTTCGACATGAAACTCATACTGAGGTCCATGCACTTCAGGAGGTCTGAAAATGGGCCATCTGACATTGATCAGTTCACCTGAACGATTGAAGGCCCTCGCCATAGTGTGCAGAATTGGTGTAGCAACAACAACATCAGAAGTGGATGGCGGACTGTCTTCAAGCTGCAGATTGGTTTCAGCCATGATCACATCGCTCGCTTCAGTCGCAGTGGCAGCAACAGCAGAAGCGGCAGTGACAATTGCGTCAGTTGGAACAACTTTAGGGGTAGGAATCACATCAGCTTCTTCTTCTTGGTTTTCATCGGCTGATGCAGCCGGAATGTCTTCAACCTGTTTGGCTTGAGACTCTTGGGAAGTATTTGAAGGGGTGGCAGCAGGAAACACTTCACATGCTACTGAACTGGTGAGGTGCACATCCTCTTCAAGGATACTGGTCATGGAGGTAGAGGGCCTAGGTCCTTTGCGAAGCCTGTGGAAAGTGGGCGACGCGTGAGGAGATGGCATTGTATTTTCCATGACTTCAGGTGTGGTTTGTGGAGTCTAAAGTAGTGGAGTAGTCACTTGAGTTGGTGGTGTGCGAGGTATCACTTCATGCAAGGGGGATTTGGGGTGTTTGACGTGGCTTGAATCTGCGTTGGTATTTCCCCAAAGAGGAAGGGATGATGCAGCACAACTACGGTAAGTATTTTCCTCAGTTATGAAACCAAGGTTATCAATCTAGTAGGAGAACCAAGCAACACTATGTAAACGGTACATGCACACAAAGAACAAATACTTGCAACCCAACACGCAAGACGAGTTGACGATGACATGTACCTAGGGTAGGGTCCTAGGACTAACCTACATGCCCTACCCAAGGACACTACACAAAGAATCCAAGACCTACAAAGTTGGATAGGAGGTGCCGACTGGATTGACCGCAGCGCTCAAGTCACTCGATAGAAGATCCACTCGGTTATCCCACGACCACTCTACTATTGTTATTCACTCAGAGTATCTGGTTTCACTCGAAGACAGAAGACCTAAAGCCACTCCAGGATGGCAATGGTCAGGCAGTCAGTTCGTAGCTATAAAGATAATTAAGTATAGGCATTTCCAGTAACACTCGCGCCTTTACTGTCTCATTGAACCCTTGCATTATGGAGGTTGATGAGGGGTCAGTGGACTCTATATAAGCCACCCCTCCTCTGCTCCACAAGGGTTCGCACCCCCTGTAACTCAACACTCCATACAACAAAGCTCCCGTAGCACTGAGATGTAGGGTGGTTACCTCTTCTGAGAGGGGCCTGAACTCGTACATCAGAGTGTACAACCTCGCCGTAGCTAGGCTCCGCCTTCTCCTACATACCCCTAACCTCTACTATCAGTCTATTCCCATGACAGTTGGCGCCCACCGTGGGGCAGGAGTCTTAGCGATTTCCGGCATGGTTGCGTTCTTCGAACTCCTTCATCATGGTTTCTGGCGGAGGATCTCTGGGTTACGAGATCCATCTCGGTGCCCTCAGTTTCATCGCTGACGATTCGGCATGGCTCTAGGAAGCCCCTCTTGATGTCGAGGCGCTCCCTATTCGCGGGGCGGCACAATTCCGTGCGAGTACCTGCGGCTTCCTCCTCCGACAGTCGTCGATTCTGTATCGGTCGACTCGAGCGGCATCTTCCCTCTCCACTATGTGCCGTCTCAAGCAATTCGATTGCTCCTGGCTCCAGCGGTGGGTGAAGCACGCGGTGGCTCATCAGTCATCCACTCTGCAGATCGCGGAGATTGAGCTCGACGAGTCCCTCTATAGCTTGTTTGATCCATCACCCGATCACTCGGATACACCTTTCGAGTGCGAAAGCAATGACCTGGCGGTGGAAGTCCTCGTGATTGGTTCCCAACGTAGCCCACTAGGATTTCCCCGTGGCAGGGGCGAGAGCGATGGTCCGTCACATGGCAATGATGAGTACTCCCTGTAGGCCCTCACCATGGATAAAAGAGAAGAGGTGCAGCGCAGGAACGAGCAGGTCCCGCGGACCCCCATTGTTGGGGAGACGGTGATATGTCTCCAATGTATCTTTAATTTTTGATTGTTCCATGATATTATATTATCCATAATGGATGTTTTATATGCATTTATAAGCTAATTTATATGATTTTTGGGACTAACCTATTAATCTAGAGTCCAGTGCCAGTTTCTGTTTTTCCTTGTTTTTGAGTTTTACAGAAAAGGAATACCAAATGGAGTGCAAATGACCTGAAAATTTACGGTCATTTTTTATGGACCAGAAGAAGCCCCCGAAGCAAAAGATTTGGGCCAAAATAGTCCCGAGTCAACCACAAGGGTGGAGGGCGCGCCCTACCCCCCGGGAGGGTGCTCTGATCTTGTTGTTGACTCATGGACCCTTGACATGGAACCGAGGCCAAAAGTCCTATAGATACAGGAATCCCCGAAAAGAAACCTGATCGGGAGTTCTGCCGCCGCAAGCCTCTGTAGCCACGAAAAACCTCTCGGGAGCCTGTTCCGGCACCCTGCTGGAGGGGGAATCCATCACCGGTGGCCATCTTCATCATCCCGGCGCTCTCCATGATGAGGAGGGAGTAGTTCACCCTTGGGGATGAGAGTATGTACCAGTAGCTATGTGTTTAATCTCTCTTTCTCTCTCTCGTGTTCATGATTTGGCACAATCTTGATGTACCGTGAGCTTTGCTATTATAGTTGGATCTTATGATGTTTCTCCCCCTCTAACTTTTTGTAATGGATTGAGTTTTTCCCTTTGAAGTTATCTTATCGGATTGAATCTTTAAGGATTTGAGAACACTTGATGTATGTCTTGCACACTACAGGAATCAGGAACTTTGCCGTCTACCATGGCTGATGGAGAAGGCATTCCTGGAGGATGGCGAAGGCCTTTCCCGTCAGCCAGCAGACGACAACACATCCGGCTGAACAAACTATGGCAAAGGGCTCTTTGCCATCTGCTGGCAGACGTCGAAGATGCAAAGGCCGTTGCCGTCTGCCAGACGACAAAGGGCCTGGACGACACACGTGGCAGCTTAGGTCCGTTAAGAGGTTAACGACGAGCTTTGCAGTCTGTTGGCAGACGACAAAGATGCAAAGGTCTTTGCCGTCTGCCAGCAGACGGCAAATCAACCATATAGGTCAGCCCAATGCCCCCCAGGTTGCACAGGTAGCTGCCACGTGGCAGATTTGCCGTCTACTGGCTGATGGCAAAGCTCTTTGTCGTCTGCCAGCAGACGGCAAAGAGCATATAAGCCCCTGTTTTTTATGTTTTTTCTTCTTAAATTCATTCAATTTCACAGAATTTCATATATATATATATATATATATATATATATATATTTATATTTATATAATAACACTATTCTGATCCTGGGATCAAAATAGTTATTTGATCATGATCAGTCCTATATAGGCCCGATGGACTTGTTCCGAACTCCCCCAACAACGTAGAAAAAAAAGCCCACTCCCCGTCCACCACCTCCCCCGATCCCAACCTCTCTGCCCGGTCCTCGATCTCCTAGAGCCGCCGCTCCCCACTTCCCATACCTCCCGGCGCCACCACTCCCCGCTTCCCATACCTTCCGGCACCGCCGTGCCCACTTTCCCTACCTCATGGTGCCGCCGCGCCCCCTCGCTTCCCCTACCTCCCGGTGCCGCTGCCCCAACCTCCGGTGTGCCACCAGGCTGCCTTCCATCACCGCCCCTTGCTCCGACATGCCTCCGCCCTGGCTCTGGCACGCCTCCCACCGTCGCACCCCTGGCCCTGGTGCGCCTACCACCATCGCCTTCTCTTCAGCAGCCGCGGGCACCCACGACCAGCGACGGCACAACCATCAGGGGGCCGCCATGGCCCATCGCCAACTTCCAACGGCCGAGGCGACCGCCGTGATGGACGCATCCCCAACCCCTGTGCTCCATCGTCCACAACCGCCTGTAGATGGACACCAGATCCCACGCCGTCTCCCACGGCCACCTACTGCATTGAGTCATCATTGGTGGCCACGGATCTAAGTGCCGGCCACTGGATCCAACGGATGCTCACACATGGGAAGCGGTGCTGCTCCAGCCAGCTCCTTCTTCGAGCACGGCACCAACGAAGGCCTCCTCCCTCTCGTTCCCTCCTCCATTTGCTCTCGCAGATGTTGTTGTTCAGCATCGTGTGGTTGTAAATGGTGCATGGCAGGTTGAGTTGACTTCTTATTGCCGTTCAATTAAAAATTGGCAGCGACATCATGGAGGCCGACGGGTAGAATGCATGGTGAAAACTGAAGTCTGAGTGTTGCGGTACATCCAGTGTAAGACATTTTCATTTTTCTTCAGGAAAAACATTCTCTTAGTCTAAACGTGATGTTCCCTTTTCTACCGGAAGACATTTTATTTCAAAAGAACTACATCCCATTAGTCCACTTATATTCTTCTTTAGTAAAAGAAGATGAAGTGCATTTACATTGGTAGGGCCAGTATATGCATCCATGTGGAATTGTCTGAAGAAAGAAAGGAACAGTCAGGCTGGATGAGCAGTTCGAACCTGCCCCGCGCGAACTTGCTCCGCCTGCCCCCTCGACCTTCCTCCAACTACCATAGCGACCTTCTTCCCTCCACAGCCACCTGCCGCCGGTGACGCGCCCGCACGACCCATGCATCTTCCCCATTGGCTAGATCTCAAAAAGCACCTCAACACCCACTGTCGCTAGCTGCCGGTGCGGCACGTCTCCCCCTTGCCCTGGTTCCTCTATTCCTGGCACGTGTGGATTATCATTGTCGTTCTCGTCCATCTCCCCTAGAAGTTCGAGGATTCTTTTTTATGTAGATGCTACAATCAGTACAATCCTCCCTGATTGTTCTGTTTATTTTTTTTAGTTTGTGTATTATCCCGCTCTGATTTTCTATGAGCAAACAAAGAACTCTATGCACGCGCAAGTGCATTCTCTGTGTGTTTTTGTCAAAATATTGAGCGGTTTTATTTTATTTTTGTGTATATAGGAGAAAGAGGAAGAAGTTTGAATATAAGATATGAAGAAGTTCAAAATATGTAACACGATGAAAATTTGTGTATGAAAAATTGTGTGCAGAAATAAATGTAAATTCACAATGAGGTTCATATATTGAAAGAAATTGAAGTTCGCATAGACAAAAAAAGGTGGATTTCTGAAAAAGATGTACTGAAAAGTACATGTTCTCTAATTCGTGATGCTTATATGGTCGTCTCTGGGGAGTAAAAACACAGAGCTGACATTTAACATAATTGATAATTAGAATAATGTTCAAGTATTGTCCTCTAGAAAAGTCATGCATATAATAAACCGAATTCGGGAGGTTCAAAAAAAACAATCCCATCAATGAAAAAATGTACATAAAAAATGTTAGAGAAACTAAGAAGTTCAAATTTAAAAAAACTAGAAGTCCAAATAAAAAAGAGAGGATTAGTTCCAAAGAGTGGATTTTTGGAACCCGGATGTATTGGGGAACTTATTTTAAATACTTTGAAATGAAACCAGGAAGTCCATATTAAAAAGATGGAGAAGTTCGATGATTATAGAAAACTCAGATTTTCCTCGTTATTAAAGAATGGAAACAAGAAGTTCAACAATAAAATAACAAGAAGTTCAACTAATAAAAATAGAGCGCTTCAAAAATTCATTAAAAAGATTAAGAAAATAAAACTAGGAAGTCCATATTAAAAAGATGGGGAAGTTCGATGATCATAAAAAACTCAGATATTCCTCGTTATTAAAGAATGGAAACAAGAAGTTCAAAAATAAAAAAACAAGAAGTTCAACTTTTAAAATATAATGCTTCAAAATTTCATAAAAAAGGAGTAAGAAATAAAACCAAGAAGTCCATATTAAAAAGATGGAGAAGTTCGATGATTATAAAAAACTCAGATTTTCCTCGTTACTAAAGAATGGAAACAAGAAGTTCAAAACTAAAATAGCAAGAAGTTCAACTATTAAAAATAGAGCGCTTCAAAATTCATAAAAAAGAAATCAGATTAAAAATACATAAAAAACTCAAATATTTTCACGTAACCGAGAGAAGATCATGTTGATAACTGCCAGAAGTTCATGTACTACTTGGTGCGTATTTTGTATTAAAAAAGAATAAAAAAGCAAAGGCTAAAAGTTTTGTTGTTATAAGTTCAAGTCTTTCGTCAGAGAAAGTTAAAAAAAATTGTGAGAGAGATTTGTACAAAAGGAATATCATTTGTGTAACACTGACGAATGGATGAGAAAATTACAAACGAAAATACGTCACAGAAGTTCAACTGAAAACATCAGGAAGTTCAACTATTACACTGAATGAATTTTAGATGAAAAACTTTTAAAACCGTCGGGGGTATGAAAAAATGATCAACTCGGGAAAGTTGCATGTTCACAGCAGCTTTCCACCGGTATATCACTTGCTCAATTTCGGTGAGTGTTCCGGTGAGTGAATGAAGAGCTACGAGCAAAAAAAAAGCACATGAAAAATAGAGTGAAGTTCAAGCAGAACTACCACAGAAGTTCAAGTACTTCACGCGATGCATTTTCGAAGAATCTGTTTCGCGATAGAGGCAGAACGAATGATCTCGCCGTTTTTGAAATTACTTGAAAACGGCTAGAAATCCGAGAAAACCATCAACGTGAAAAAGTTTTGCATTTTCCGTAGCATCTCAAGGGTATATTATTCGCCCCAATCCGACAAAGTTTGTAGAAATTACGGCAAAAATACGTTTTTAGCCATTTTAAAAACTGACATAAAACCATAAGAAATTGGGATAAATAATACATATAAAAAAGTTTCGCATTTTCTCAAGCTTTCCAACGCCATATCATTTGCTGCATTCGGACGTACGACTAAAAAATTAGATCAAAAATACAAACTCGGTAGAACTTGTACTGTTTTCTAAATTACTGTTAAACTGTTCGAAATTAGGAAAAACCTTCAACATGAAAAAGTAGCGCATTTTCATAACCTTTCCAATGCCATATTACTTTCCTCAATTCGATTAACTGTTTAGAAATGGTATCGAAAATACGAACTCGGCTGTTCAGTTTGCAAAATATTACGTTTTTCCAAATTACTCTTTAACCATAGGGAATTTGAGAAAACTTTCAACATGTGGAAAGAGCGGTTTTGCAGCAGCTTTCCAACGCCATATTATTTGCCTCATTTCAATAAACGGTTTAGAAATGCGATCAAAAATACGATTCACATTTTTTGTGTGAAGAAAAAAAGGTTTTGAAAACTGCTCTTAAACCACTTACATTTTGACAAAAATTTATGTTAGGTCATGATACTAGTGTCCATAACTTTCCAACGGTATATCGCAAGCCCCGTTTGGGCAATGTTGGCGGAAGTTCAACCTAGTTCAGAGGGAAGTTCAGGTCGAACAACTCGGGTAGTAAAATTGCAACAGAGGCATGTTTCATCACGACCCGAGAGCAAATCGACCAACGAGCGAGATTCATATTTAAAACGGGTACTTAGTTGCTAGAAATATTTTGCAGATTACACTTACATCACATAGAACATGACTAACCAGAAAAATTCACGCGGGGAGACACGGTTGCGAAGATAGCCCGAAGATCGGGTTCGTACAGAAGGAAGTTCAGGCGTGTAACTCAGGAAGTTCTGGTTGTGATCAGAATATTATTCCGATCCCGTGATCAGAATAGTGTTTACAGAATTTCACACACACACACATACACACACACACACATATATATATATGTATATATATATAGACACACACACACACATTTGAAGATATATATACACAAACATACCAACACATATCCAACAACAAGTTTCCAACAAGATATCCAGCAACAAGTTTCCAACAACATATCCAACAACAAGTTTCCAACACATATCCAACAACAAGTTTCCAACAACAAAGTTCATCGAACAAAATCAAAACAAAAAGAAGCACAAGGAGAAGAGTAGACTCCATGAATGCAAGCTTCCTCATCTAAAGCAAATCTGCAAATTGGGAAAGAAGAAAGTTAGAAGAAGAAGAAGACTAGCAAGAAGAAGAAGAAGAAAAGAAGAAGAATAAGTAGAAGAACTTTCTACTCTTTCTTTTTCTCCTATCCTCTTCTTTATCATCTTCTTCTTCTAACTAAGGTAGGTAAAAATGGCATTTTCTACCTAAGCTAGGTAAAAATGCTAAGTGTAGGTCATTTTAGAGCTAAGCCAGGTAAATAGGTCATTTTGGAGCTTAGTAAGGTTATTTTGTCATTTTGAAGGAAAATAAGCTAAGTCTATGTCATTTTGGAGCTAAACCAAGGTTATCATGCCATTTTTTACCTAAGTATGTCATAAATGAACTAAAGAAGCTAAGTATAGGTCATTTTTGAGCTAACCTAGGTAGTTATGCCATTTTTGAGCTAAATAAGCATATTCATTCATTTTGGAGGACAAAATGGCAAGTGTAGGTCATTTTGGAGCTATCCTAGTTAAAATCGGTCATTTTGGAAGTAGGTAAGGTTATTTTGTCATTTTGGAGGAAAATAAGCTAAGTCTATGTCATTTTGGAGCTAAACCAAGGTTATCATACCATTTTTTACCTAAGTATGCTAAGTATGTCATAAATGAACAAAAGAAGCTAAGTATAGGTCATTTTTTAGCTAACCTAGGTAGTTATGCCATTTTGAGCTAACTAAGCATATTTATTCATTTTGGAGGACAAAATGGCAAGTGTAGGTCATTTTAGAGCTATCCTAGTTAAAATCGGTCATTTTGGAGGTAGGTAAGGTTATTTTTTCATTTTGGAGGAAAAAATGCTAAGTGTAGGTCATTTTATAGCTATCCCAGGTAAAGTATGTCAGTTTGGAGCTAAGTAAGTATGACACCCCGGTTCAGAGAAATCGGAACGCCCTGTATTCTAGCCCAGAGATCGAGGAGAAGTCTTCTGGAATACGACACTGCTTGACATAGAACAAATCAGCTCTTATTACAAAGGAGAAATACAAAGGTCTGATGTTATAAAGGATCATATTAGCACGGCGACACTACGCCTGCGATGCTGCACTTGCTCTATGCTAGCAGCGGAACAACTCGTAGCAGCGGAAATCTTCTAGTAACGGAACAACGATGAAGGTGGCGAACTCCCCTCTTTAGGGACTCTGGCTGGGACACGATCTAGCTCGCACGAACAGAAACCACGACAAGCAAACAATTACGGCATCACCTGCAATCTGGCATGACATGCCGGGTCAGTACATTGAATGTACTTGCAAGCTCACAACAACCAAAAACATCAAGGCAAGACAACAACAAGGCATTAAGCAGGTTAATTAAATTAACATCTACCATGAAACGAAAGCATCTACTCAGCAAGATATGAAACTACTATGATGCTGATAAACCATCACATCTGATCTCAATAACCATCTCACTCTTGGCTATCCGGCCAAGCAATATGCCATCTCGACCACCTCGTGGTCCACATGATCACCACATGATCAAAACATCCACGTGATCACCTCGTGACCACAATATCCACACGATCACCTCGTGACCACAATATCCACACAATCACCTTGTGACCACAATATCCACTCGGTCACCTTGTGATCCCATCACAAACAAAATGATCATCCTCGAGATCATCCCAACATCATCATCGGCATCCTGCCAAACTGTTACTGCTCACACACATCCACATATAAATCATCTATAAGTCATTCCATCATGCGCGTGTAGATCGAACGGTGTGACCTAGTACGAACTTGTGCCCATGATCGAGGACGCGGCTATCGATAGATTAAACACACACACTCTGCAGAGCTAGCGCACTGTACCGACACCACAGAACCCATGGCCTCGCACTCCCATTCAGGTGGACCAACGATGTTCTGACAAAACCAATCTATTGCCATGACACTCTCCCAGCCACTCGGACTAACACCCCACTGGGCTAAGTCATGGGTGGCCCCGTGCCTACCAAAGGCATCAAGGGCCACCGTCGTGGCAACGACCACTATCATGGCAAAATAAAAATGGTCTGAAACGGGGACAAGAGATCTCAATACCAACCATGGGCACACAAGGCTTATGCCCACCTACTTGACCAGGGGAGCGCGTGCCCATAACCTTCCCTTGTTGGAGGAACCGGTGAGAGACATGACAATAAACCGCATTAGGGCCTTCCCATAAAGGCAAATGTGGTTGCACTAGAAAAGCCCGGTTCGGTGGCACCTGACCAACTTAATGACGGAATTTAACCCCAAAAACATAACTGTGATAACTGATACTCCGATATTAACTATCAACCTGTAATCCAAGTCATAGAAATATCCAGCAACTAATCCAAAGCATAACCAAGCCATAACATAATACCCCAAGGGTAACAAAACACTACGAGCATGCTGAATCCAAGAACGATACTACTACTACTCAAATATCAAGAACAAGCTATCCATCTATGATCCACATGCAAGCATCATCTCCGAAATCATTCTCCAAAACACAATATCAACTAGCATCATGAAAAATAATTCTAGCCACTAATAATCCAAAGGAAACATGGCATCCAAAGTAATAGTTCCAAAAATATAATACCAGATACCAACATGAAAATAATCAGAACATAAGCCACTAATAATCTAGAGTCAACATGTCATCCACAGAAACCCCAAAACATTCGCCCTAAAACTCCAAGCAACATCATGGCAATAGCAAGATTGAAACAATACTCTGAAAAATGCCATGACAACTCACATGAAGCTAAAACAATATTTTTAAACAAGTTCAAATAATTTAAACCATGTCACTATATTACAGTGATGCATGTGGAGGGTGTGGCTTGCCTGGGAGGGTGAAATCACCGGGAAGAAGTGCAAGAAGCTTGCAGAAAGAATCGCCAAAAAACGTTCTCTCTCGGAGGGGGCTGAATAAGGGAAGGGGCAAAATGGCCATTTTAGAAAACATGGTGAAAATGGTTCCAACAGAACGGGCTCGACGATACGAAGAAGTGGGCTTTGGAATCACCTCAATAGGAGTTACGAGTGAAAAGTTGCGTCCGTTCACTTTTTAGGAAGAAAAGGGGCAAAACAGTGAACGTTCACAATATAATCACTTCGGCCGGATGGGCTGAAAAAAGAGAAAGCATCTTTCAGGAATACACCTTTATATCAGAGAAAACACACTTTGATCTAAAGAAGCACGAAAATACGCTGTCGGAAAACCAAAGATGTAATCCAGTGGGTTACGTCTCCACTTATCCATGTCGGCGTACCTAATCAATGCCTCTGTTAGACTGGAGGGTGGGGTCCGCGGGTTAGGTGGGGCCCTCCTGGCCTGGGCCCGTCTTCTTGCTCTGTCTCCCGCACCACACCGAAGGCAGGCTGGCCCCGACGGTGTTTGTCAGCGACATGGGCCACCGCATGTGGCACCCCGCCTACCGTTGGAATCAGAAGAGCGAGGCGGTCCCGTCCCTAGGCGACTCAGCCGCCAGGGAGCTCTGAGTTGAGCGACGCAGCAAATGGGGCGACAGCGGCTACGGCCGGAGATAAGCTCGCGGCTATGGCGCTCCGGCGACGAGACGAAGGGGCGGGGAGACTCTGCTGGGTAGAGGGGTTCTACTGCTGGTGGAGAGAAGGAGGAAGGGGCTCAAGCTTGAGCTAATCGAGGGGAGTGGTCGCGGCAGCAATGGCGGTGAGGGGCGGCAAGGTGAGCTCCTAGAGCTCGGACAAGTAGCTAGGGAGTGGTCTGGGAGTGAGTGAGGTCGAGTGGTGAGGAGAAACGTGCCCGGGACAGCCTTAAATAGAGGGGGAGGGGATGGCCGAGGGTGAGTGCCACCCTGCACGTCCAGCTAAGCTCTGCCGAGCTCATCGATCACGGGGAGGGGCGAGGAACGTGATGAGGCAATGATGTAGAGGTCATAGAGGATAAAGCGACGCCGGGGAGCAGGGGAAATGGACGAGAGGAGCTGAGATCCAAACCAAGCACTATGCTCCCATGGGCGTTCGGCGGCGAGCATCAGTGAGGAAGCTGCCGGAGAGGGAGCGGGGTCTAGGGAGCAGGAGATGATGAGGGGAAGACAATGGACATGGTCACGCGCGTGAAGATGACGAGAGGGGCAAGGGCCAAAGCAAAAACGACCACTGGACGCGGCCACTTTGCATAGAGCGCGACAATAGCCACGCTAGCTGCACGGTCACCACAGGACAAGGCACAGGGAGGTCACAAGAGGATTGCAAACTATGTCTATGGTGAAGTCCTTCCAAGATGGAGCATTTATGAGTCATTGGCTTGATCTGAGGTGCTATGATTAAATGGTAGTGATCGACTGAAGTTTACCGCAGTAAACTTGGCCGTGCACTGGTGATCAACAGAAACTTGATTGGGGTCAATGAAGTTGTTTGGGGTGATTAGCTTAGGAAGTACTCCGATCCTGGAGGTTTTGAGGAGAAATGAACCAAGGATTAATGTAGTTGTTGTGTAAGTGCATATTTGGTCCAGAATGAAGATCAAGATGATGCACTCACATAGAGCAACCACTTGAGCTAAAATTTTGGCAGGGCAGCATGTTTTGGACATATGAAGATGCTGCAAAAATTTCTTACCAATTGGATTCACCAAAATGGTACTTGCTTCACAAATATCATCACTGTCCAGAAACTTGGAATAATTTTGGTGATCAAATAGCTAAATAAAATGATCCCAAATTTGCTGGATAAATGTTTTATGGGAAAGAGCATGATCTGGTAATTTATCAAAATTATCGAAGCAATATAAAATACACTTGCTTCACTAGATGAAATGATTGTCAGAATCAAAGATTTGGTCATGTGCTCACATAGATGATTGGATGAGGTTGAAATTGGGAGGAGTGGGTTAATATGATCACATGAAGTAGTGTGCCAAATTTCATCTCATTTGGGTACTCCTAGCTAATACTTCCTTCACAAAGCCTTCTCTCTGACACAAACTTTGAAAAATCACTGAGGGAAGTTGGCTAGGCCAATGAAGTTGAATTTTGGCATGGGGCAATTATTTGGATAAAATATCATGCCCGAGAAGTTTGGGAGCAATCAAGAAAATATAGGTGGCACTTCCTTCACAGAAAGCCACACTAGATAGAAATGAAGAATAATTATTGGGGATTTATTTTTGGGTTAGGACAGGAAAGTTTGGGCATATTTGAGCAAAATATGTCCCAAAGAAATTATGAGAATTACTTGAGAATTTTTGGATGGGCATAAATATAGTTTGGTTCACAACCTAGGGCACTTGAGGTTATTCCTTTAATAGAAGGGACAATTACATTTGAGCCCCTAGTTGTGTCACACCCGTGTGTTTTGCCCCTAAATTCAAAAAACCCTCGTTTCTGCCCGAGCTCGTTTACTCTTCTTATGCTTTTTCCCTTTGACCGTTTGACCGTAACTTTGAAAACTTTATAACGAATTCATACTAACTCAGAAAAATGCATATAAGATATCAAAATGTTCGGAAAAACATCACCTGTATGTGCATGTCATTTTCAATCATGACAAAAAGTGTATTCATGACAAAAGACATCATATGATCTCAAACTGAGATAGGGACTTTTCAGCACTTTTGTCATGAATGCAAATGACATGCACGTATAGGTGATGTTTTTCCGATCATTTTGATATCTTATTTGCATTTTTTTGAGTTAGTATGAATTCGTTATGAAGTTTTCAAAGTTGCAGTCAAACGGTCAAAGGGCAAAAGCATAAGAGGTGTAAACGAGCTTGGACAGAAATGAGGTTTTTTTGAATTTAGGGGCAAAACACACGGGTGTGACACAACTAGAGGCTCAAATGTAATTGTCCCTTAATAGAAAAAGGAATTTTCCCCAAGAGAAAGAATATTGGGATTTGGGCTAGGATGGAAATGTCATAGTCTTGGGATGAGTTTGATCATGATGAACCACTTGGGAGATGAAACGAGGATGATTTCCCAGGTGGCAAGGCCACAAAACCACACCAAAAAGAAAAACAGAGCAAAAACCAGATAAATAAAGGGAAAAAGAAAAGGGCCAAAAGCCAGGCTGTCAAAACTCTTTCCCCCTTAAAGAAATCTCGTCCACGAGATTTTGTTGCTCAGGGAACAATTATGACTTGAGGACACCGTTTCCAACTCGGGTATCCTTTTTTCCTTTATTTATTGTTCCCCCAAAATTTTTAGATGATCAACTTACCTTGCTCTAGGGTGGTTTGCTTCACCTTTCCCCAAATTCTGATTGGTTTTTGCTCACATACCAAATCCTTTTGCGGACGTAAATTTTCTCATATCTGCGGTGATATCCAAGGGATCTGAGCATAAATTTTTCCTTTGGTCATGAAAACCTTTTTACTTCTACCATGGGGTTGCTTCAAATAAACGCAGGCCTTCCGAGTTCAATAAATGCTGAGAATTATGGCCATTCTCCTAATGGGATCTGACTCCTCACAGGTGGCACTGATTTATCTTGATTTATTTCTTTGGCTCGAGCATGAGATATGTACCAAAGATTCGACTACCTTCTGTCGTGAGCGATATAACAGAATATGGATTTATAGTTGTGTCATACCTCAAATATTAACACCTTGGGGGTCCTGAAAGGAGTGCTGGCGGGAAAATACTTTTCATGAACCATTGTTCATGCACTTGGTTCCACTAGTGAATATACCTGATCTGAGCTGATGGTTCGGCTTTTGACTTTCTCATTTTGTTGGTATACCCATCTGTGGTAACTAGCTCTAAACTACTTTAATACCGCCTTTAAAATCAAATTGTGGAGGTTGCAAAGAAATCTTGGATCTGACAGAACAGACTTGGATATTCCACACTAACCATTTCAAGCGGGTCAGCGGGATATGAAACCCTTGTAGAACATAGTAGGCCTCTGAGGGTATGTCTTTGTGGATCTGTATGTCATCATGGCCTCGAACTGATTTGGGTATCCGAACCCTGATGGTCGCGCAAAAAATCATCATACGTTTGCTGTCAGTCTCAACCTTTTGACGGCCACGGTTTTATTTGCCAGGGTACCATACTGAAATAACTGGGCCACATATGTCCTTGATTCTTCATACGACCATGGATGTGGTTAGTGCATTGTTCCTTGTGCTTGTTTTCTGACCTGGGTCCACACACATACAACACTTATTCAGGTCATGTAGCTGTACGGAGCTCATTGCTGAGGCCAATCATACAAGAAGGTGGCAAGGGATCTCCTTGTCTATTGCGGGAATAATGACATTGATGAACATTGTCAGGACTGTTAATACTGTGTTGTCATCTCCAAATCTTGTCGATCCTTGTAATTCGTGAGATGTATCTCTGCTCATCTTCCTTTGGCTGACTCGTCAGATTGTTGAATCCTTACTTTTCTTAGGTATGTATGCTTGATCACTGTCGCATCTCGTATGAGTGACTGATATGACCGTGGATGCATGCTCACCATATATAAGAATAATATTCCATCGAACACTCGATCCTTGCGGTAGGCATGAGTTTTGATTGAATTGTACCTCTGACAAAATTATTGCAAATCTGATCCTTGAACTGCACTGTCATATCTTGCCAACTCACCATATAATCTCTGAGGATGGTGTAATAGTGGGATACTGTCGTGGACTGAATGGCTTATGAGAGAAGCCATCCGAGTAGCTTGCTGAGGAAGACTAGTTAGCTTCTGCTCGAAGCTTTTGTCTGGGTAGCGTGCAGAAGAAGTCTCGATAGCTTACACACGAAGCTGGACCTGAGTATTGTGCTAGAGAAGCCTGAGCTTCGTACTTGAGAAGCTTCTCCTCGGGTTTGCTTGTTGGGAAAGATTCAATTCCTTCTGTCAGAAGCCTTTACTGAGGTATCTTTCTGTGAAGGACTGGGTATCCTGGACCGGGAACTGTTCACATATCATGCTGAGGAAAATTGAGGAGCCTTGCATCATAAATTTCTTCCGATAGCGTGTGGAGGACGACTGAGTTTCTCGTATCCGAAGCATCATACTGATATGCAGACGGAAATCCATATACACGCCCATAATATACTGTGGCTGATTACTTGCATGAGAAAAATGGTTTGACTGTCTTCCTTGAGCATATCACATTCTAACTTTATTTCGGATGATAACATATTTCAAGCATCATGCATTGCTGAGCCAAATTTTTTTATATGATCCATACCTCTGTCTGAAAATATACCGTTGATCTTGAAACTGATTTGTCTTTCTGCTGGCTGGATCATAATTGCTGTGAGGATTTTGTACTAATGTAGACTCAATGCTGATAGTCAATCCAAGACACCATTGTTATTCTGAGAAGATATTAATGCTATAATGCAATTGACTAGGTAGACCATAATGTTTAACTGAGGTTCTTTCAAATATTTGAAATCCTTAATGCTTCTTCAAGTCCGGTGTCGGTTGTTGAGCAACTCTTTATAGGGGAATAATAAGCACTGAGGCCTAAAAAGAAAGAAGCAAAAGAAAACTCAACTAAACAAAACCACACACAAACAAAGTCACATATTACTGCTAGTCACACAATATGCATGCCTACTTAAGCACACAAATTTCGCGGGATCTCGGGTTCTACGATCTATCATGCTATGATGGTGTGCACGAGGATGAACAATTGTGTGGAAGAATTGGTGCAAATAGTGTTACACCAAGTGCTAGATTAGCCAGGTAGCAACCTGGACTAGCTCGGAGATGAGGACACACTCGATAACTATGTAGCGGGATACGAATGTTGCGACCACATTATTATCAAGCAGACGGACAATATCCGTACTCGTCCAAGGAATAGGATAGCGGGGAAAACTGAGTCGGCTGACATTGTCCTTCCGTGATGACTAAGATCATTAAGGGTTGCCAACACGACAAGAGAAAAACATGATCTGGGATAGAAGCATGTCATCACCGAAACGATCGGCGGGGCTGAAAGGAGGATATCGGCACGATACCTGAGCACCATTTTTGCGAACAGTGTCAGGATCACTTGGCATCACTCTGTTGGGACAGAAATGACACCAAACTCTGAAGAACGGGCAAGAAAAAAAATTGGAGAAATGCAATGGCTGAGCTGTAGTGGATCAGGGTTCGATGTCATCTACACTCACGAGATAGATCGTTAGCAACAAAAACTATAGCTATATGTATGCTATGCAACAAACAAAGCATACTCTACACTACCGATTACTACTGCTCGCGCTGACTTGGGCGTCTTACAGCTAGACCTGCTCTGATACCAAACCTGTGACACCCCGGCTCAGAGAAACAGGAACGCCCCGTATTCCAGCCCAGAGATTAAGGAGAAGTCTTATCGAATACGACACTGCTTGACATAGAACAAATTAGCTATCATTACAAAGGATAAATACAAAGGTCTGATGTTACAAAGGATCACATCAGCACGACGAAACTATGCCTGCGATACTACACTTGCTCTATGCTAGCAGCAGAACAACTCGTTGCAGCGGAACACCGACGTAGGTGGTGAACTCCACTCTGCAAGGACTCTGTCTGGGACACAATCTAGCTCGCACGAACGGAAACCACGACAAGTAAACAATCACGGCATCACCTGCAATATGGCATGACACACTAGGTCAGTACATTGAATGTACTTGCAAGCTCACAGCAACAGAAAACATCAAGGCAAGACAACAACATAGCAATAAGCAGGTTAATTAAATTAACACCTACCATGATATGAAAGCATCTACTCAACAAGATATGAAACTACTAAAATGCTGATAAACCATCACATCTGATCTCAATAACCATCTCAGTCTTGGCTATCCGGCCAAGTAATATACCATCTCGACCACCTCGTGGTCCACATGATCACCTCATGATCAAAACATCCACGTGATCACCTCATGACCACAATACGAACACGATCACCTCGTGACCACAATACCCACACGGTCACCTTGTGACCACAATATCCACACAATCTCCTTGTGACCCCATCACAAACTAAATGATCATCCTCGAAATCATCCCAAAATCATCATCGGCATCCTGCCAAACTGTTACTGCTCACACACATCCACATATAAATCATCCATAAGTCATTCTGTTATGTGTGTGTTGATCGAACGGTGTGACCTAGTATGAACTTGTGCCCATGGACGAGGACACGGCTATCGATAGATTAAACAGACACACACTCTACAGAGCTAGTGCATTGTACCTACACCACGGAACCCATGGCCTCGCACTCGCATTCGGATGGACCAACGACGTTCCGACAAAACCAATCTACTACCATGACACTCTCTCGGCCACTCCGACTAACTCCCCACTTGGCTAAGTCATGGGTGGCCCCGTTCCTACCAAAGGCATCAACGGCCACCGTCGTGGCAAAACAAAAATGGTCCCAAATGGGGACAAGAGATCTCAATACCAACCATGGGCACACAAGGCTTATGTCCGCCTACTTGATCAGGGTAGCGCAAGCCCTTAACCTTCCCTCGTTGGAGGCACCGGTGTGACACATGAAAATATACCGCAAGAGGGCCTTCCCATAAAGGCAAATGTGGTTGCACTAGAAAAGCCCAGTTCGGTGGCACCTGACCAACTTAATGATGGAATTTAACCACAAAATCATAACTGTGATAACTGATACTCCAATATTAACTATCAACTTGTAATCCAAGTCATAGCAATATCCAACAACTAATCCCAAGCATAACCAAGCCATAACATAATACCCCGAGGGTAACCAAACACTACGAGCATGCTGAATCCAAGAACGATACTACTACTACTCAAATATCAAGAACAAACTATCCATCTATGATCCACATGCAAGCATCATCTCCAAAATCATTCTCCAAAACATAATATCAACTAGCATCATGAAAAATAATTCTAGCCACTAATAATCCAAAGGCAACATGACATCCTAAGTAATACTTCCAAAAATATAATACCAGATACCAACATGAAAATAATCATAACATACGCCACTATTAATCTAGAGGCAACATGTCATCCATGCAAACCACAAAACATTAGTCCTAAAGCTCCAAGCAACATCATGGCAATAGCAAGATCGAAACAATACTCCGAGAAATGCCATGACAACTCACGTGAAGCTAAAACAATATTTTTAAACAAGTTCAATAAATTTAAACCATGTCAGTGCATTACATTGATGCAAATGGAGGGTGTGGCTTGCCTGGGAGGGGTGAAATCATCGGGGAGAAGTGCGAGAAGCTCGCGGAAAGAATCACCGAAAAATGTTTTCTCTCGGAAGGGGCTGAATAAGGGAAGGGGCAAAATGGTAATTTTCAGAAAACATGGTGAAAATGGTTCCAACAGAACGGGCTCGACGATACGAAGATGTGGGCTTTGGAATCACCTCAATCGGAGTTACGAGTGAAAAGTTGTGGCCGTTCACTTTTTTGGCAGAAAAGGGGCTAAACAGTGAACGTTCACAATGTAATCACATCGGCCGGCTGGGCTAAAAAAGGAGAGAGCGTCTTTCAGGAATACGCCTTTATATAAGAGAAAACACACTTTGATCTAAAGAAGCATGAAAATACGCTGTCGGAAAACCGAAGACGTAATCCAATGGATTACACCTCCACTTATCCACGTCAGCGTACCTGGTCATTGCCTCTGATAGACTGGAGGGTGGGGTCCGCGGGTCAGGTCCGGTCCGCCTGGCCTGGGCCCGCCTTCTTCCTCCGTCTCCCGCACCAGAAAGAAGGCAGGGCCGGCCTCGATGGTGTTTGCCGGTAACACAGGCCACCGCAGGTGGAGCCCGACCTGCCGTTGGAATCAGAAGATCAAGGCAGTCCCGTCCCTGGGCGTCTCAGCCGCCGAGGAGATCTGAGTTGAGCGGAGCAGCAACAGTTGCGGACGGCGGCTATGACCGGAGATAAGCTCGTGGCTATGGCGCTCCGGTGACGAGATGAAGGGGCGGGGAGACTCTACTGGGTGGAGGGGTTCTACTGGTTGTGGAGAGAAGGAGGGAGGAGCCCGGGCTTGAGCTAATCGAGGGGAGTGGTCGCGGCGGCCATGGCGGTGAGGGGCGGCAAGGAGACCTCCTGGAGCTCGGGGGAGTATTTAGGGAGGGGTTTGGGAGTGAGTGAGGTTGAGTGGCAAGGAGAAACGCGCCCGGGATGACCTTAAATAGAGGGGGAGGGGATGTCCGAGGGTGAGTGTCGTCGTGCACGTCCGGCTGAGCTCTGCCGAGCTCATTGATCATGGGGAGGGGCGAGGAACGTGATGAGGCTATGATGTAGAGGTCACAGAGGAGAAACTGACGCCGGGGAGCAGAGGAAATGGATGAGAGGAGCTCAGAGCCAAACTGAGCACTGTGCTCCCATGGGCGTTTGGTGGCAAGCGTCAGTGAGGAAGCTGCCTGAGGGGGAGCAGGGTCCAGGGAGTAGGCGACAATGAGGGGAAGACAATGGACATGATCACGCGCGCGAAGACGATGAGAGGGAGAAGGGCCAAAGCACAAACGACCACTGGATGCAGCCACTTCGCACAGAGCACGACAATAGCCATGCCAGCTACGCGGTCACCATGGGACAAGGCATAGGGAGGTCACAAGAGGATTGCAAACTATGTCTGTGGTGAAGTCCTTCTAGGGTAGAGCATGTATGAGTCATTGGCTTGATCTGAGGTGCTGTGGTTAAATGGTAGTGATCGACTGAAGTTTACTGCAGTAAACATGGCCATGCACTAGTATCAATAGAAACTTGATTGGGGTCAATGGAGTTGTATGGGGGGATTAGCTTATGAAGTACTACGATCCTGGAGGTTTTGAGGATAAATGAACCAAGGACTAATGTAGTTGTTGTGTAAGTGCATATTTGGTCCAGAATGAAGATCAAGATGATGCACTCACATAGAGCAACCACTTGAGCTCAAATTTTGGCAGGGCAGCTTGTTTTGGACATATGAAGATGTTGCAAAAATTTCATACCAATTGGATTCACCAAAATGGTACTTGCTTCACAAACATCACCACTGTCCAGAAACTTGGAATAATTTTGGTGATCAAATGGCTCAATGAAATGCTCCCAAATTTGGTGGAGAGATGTTTTATGGGTAAGAGCACGATCTGGTAATTTATCAGAATTATTGAAGCAATATAAAATGCACTTGCTTCACAACCTAAAAATATTGTCAGAATCAAAGATTTGGTCTTGTGCTCACATAGATGATTGGACGAGGCTGAAATTGGGAGGAGTGGGTTAATATGAGCACATGAAGGAGTGTGCCAAATTTCATCTTATTTGTGTACTCTTAGCTAGTACTTCCTTCACAAAGCCTTCTATCTGACAGAAACTTTGAAAAATCACTGATTGAAGTTGGCTAGGCAAATGAATTTGAATTTTGGCATGGGGAAATTATTTGGATGAAATATCATGCCCAAGAATTTTGGGAGCAATCAAGAAAAGATAGGTGGCACTTCCTTCACAGAAAGCCACACAGGACAGAGATGAAGAATAATTATTGGGGAATTATTTTTGGGATAGGACAAGAAAGTTTGGGCATATTTGAGCAACTTATGACCCAAAGAAATTATGATAATTACTTGAGAATTTTTGAATGGGCATAAATATAGGTTGATTCACAACCTAGGGCACTTGAGGTTATTCCTTTAATAGAAAAAGGAATTTTCCCCAAGAAAAAGAATATTGGGATTTGGGCTAGGATGGAAATGTAATGGTCTTGGGATGAGTCTGATCATGATGAACCACTTGGGAGAGGAAATTGTCGGTGTACAAAAGTATGGGCTCTTCTGTACCCCTTACTCGTGCACTGGCAGTCGTAGCCACGCTCGTGGCAAGGCTTGGCAGGGCAGCAGGAGACAAAACACAAGGCTACCAAGACAACAATCAAGCCAAAGAACAAAGAGCAGAAGACAGACTAGGCCACCCCCGGCGACACCCTTGCCGGGGCAGCCTATGTGGCCTCGGCAAGAGCCTTGCCGGGGCGGCCTGCGAAGCACTAGCAAGGCCATCACCCTTGAGGCCGAGAGCTTTGACATCATCAACAATGTCAAGGCCAAGATTGAGAGGGCCCGTGCAAAGTAGCATGCAGACTTTGTGAACATTGATAGCCTGCGGGTCCACGTGGGACCAAAAGACGAAGACCCCCGGCAAGATCCTTGCCGGGGACGACCGCGAGGCGCCCGACAAGCCTTGCCGGGGACGATTGCGGGGCCACAATCAGGACCACGCCCTACATGGTTTCGCCACCTCAGCACCATTCCAGCGTGACGACCAGCTTGCCAACTAGGCAGACGCTTGCGTGGCGGCATGCAGATCTTAATGGAGGCTCTACAACCGCGCCAACACAATAGCTAGCTAGCCAGTGTGGCACTTCATGCCTTGTCAGCCTGGACGCATGTCAAGGCAAGGAAGGGCGGCGATGGACGGGACGAATTCAGTTGCCATCCCCGATAAAGTGAAGGGGCACGTAGGTAGCGCATTAAATGCGTTTGTCCTATGATGCCAGTGATAAGTATGTACACTAGATACTTTCCACCTCCAGTGTGCCATTGTGGAAACCCCTTTGACATATAAAAGGAGGCCCGAGGTGTACTGAGATAGGATTCAGACTTTTTGGACTAGGCATGCACCGCAGCTAGTTCAAGAGCTCAAGAACACAGAATATACACACAAGCAGGACTATGGTTCTACGCACCAGTGCGGCCAGAACCTGGGTTAAAATCCCTCACACTAATCACTAGACCTAATCTTCATGCAACTCTCTCCCCGACAACCATAGAAGGGATCCCCGTGGTCCCATAGGTGTTCGTTTCCCCGACATCTTTGGCGTGCCAGGTTGGGGGAAGAAGTTTTGAGAATTTGGTCTAGCAGTTAGGGTAGCAGTTCCTTCATCGCCATGGCTCTGGAAAAGAAGACGATTAGGGTGATCGGTTTGTCTGTGCTCGCTCATCCGTCCCAGTGCGAACGGGTAACGTGGCAGACACTAGTGGCAGTGGAGATCAAGATCATCCATGCCACCCTGGTACGAGAAGCCAGGCGAGCGGCGTCATCTGCAGCCGCAATGATGATCCGCACAGCAATAAAAAGCTAAGTCACACTAAACCTTGAGTAATTTCCTTTTTGTGAGGTTATTTCCCTTGAGTGGTTTTGGTTTTTTTATGGAAAACCAGCACGCGAAGGAACCCTACCACTATTGCAGCGCCCTTGTTCTGTTTCGAGTCTGCTCAACAGCTCAAGTGGCTGCGCCAAGAACGGCAAGGTGGCTTGCCCGGCAGCAACACCCCCAAGCAGGCTGCTAGGGATCCGTTCCTCAAAGCACCCATGGCAAGGGTTAACATGCCAGCAAGCCTATCCAACTAAGCGTAGGGTGTAGTATGTACAAAGCGAGATCAAACAAGAAAATAACATGCATTCAGTTCAAAGAACAATGAAAGTTATATTACATTAGTGATTGCTGCGGTTCTAACTTAAGATAAAATTATCTTGGGTGCGAACTCACAGCGGCAACAAGAAATGGAGCAGCTAATCCCAGCACCGGCCCTCTAGCCTCTTGACTCCGTGGACGTAGCTGATGATGGGCTCTATGCGCTCCTCGAGCGCCTGGAGGTCCACATCCTCCGGCAAGCTCTTAAGCACGTTGGCGAAGTGGACGTTGGGGTTCCAGTGCGCCACCTTGGTGAGCACCTTGGTCAAAGCACCCCAGCAAAGCTTCCGGGACTCCTCGACCAGACAAGTTGCCCTGTTGGATTGGAGTAGCTTCAGGGGATCGAGGACGCCCTCGAAGAGCAGGGTCAGCCTAGCACTGTCGGTCACTTCATGGGAGAACCTGAAGTTTGGCATGCCCATGGTGGACAACTGCGTGGTGAGCCTCTCCGCAACATCCACAAGGCGGCTGGTCCAGAGCTTCGTGCCGGCCACAAGCTCATTGTGAGTGGCAGCGGCGTTCTGCAGCAGCTGCCTCTCATCCACGAGATCCTTGATCAGGGTCTTTTCGCGGGCCCTGGTCTACGAAAGCGTCCTCTCCAAAGTCTCCAGCTTCAGATTTAGATCAACAATGGAGTTCTTGGCATCGGGGAGCAGCTTGGTCTTGTCGAAGATGGTGACCTGTAGATCTGCCAAGGTGTGGACAGTCATGTCCCTGTCCTTCTTCAGCCTTGAGATCTCCTTCCTCAGCTCCTCCAGCTCCAGCTCCAGCTTCTCCACCTTGCCAGCCAACTCATTCTTGGAGGCCTTTGCGGCTTCAGCCCCGTCGACGGCTTCCTTCAGCTTGCCAACATGGTCCAGGGCCAAAGCATCAAGTGCTTGTTTGTGCTCCTGTTTTAGCTCCTAGGTCCGCTGCATGACAAGCCTTTCAACTTCTTCGTCCTTGGTGCGAAGCTTGGCGGCAAGCGCTGCTTCACGGGCAACCAAGTCCTCTTCTTGGGCGTCAAGGAGGATGCGGCGCTGCGTCTGGTCAGATTTGTCCATGGCGGCCTTTGCCTTCGGCACCTCCTAGGCCTTGTTGAAGTCAGTCTGCTTCAGGAGGAGCTCTTGCTGGCGCTCGTCCAGCTGGTCCTTGGTGGCCTTCAGATCCTGCCGGGCCTCGGCGAACCAAACTTGCATGTGAGTAACGCGCTCCTCAAAGTCTGCTTCGGCCTTGTCCATGGCTGCCATCCTAGAGTCCACCTTGTCCTGGCGGGCGCGATAGAGTGCCTGGAGCTTCTGAAAATTGGCGCTCATGGCCTGAAGGAGCTGATCTTCCTTGGTGCTGCTGCTTGTGCTCGTTTAATCAACAACCTGGAGCCCGTCAATGGTGAGGACCTCGTCATCAAACACCTCCCCTTTGGTTGGTGCTCTAGTGCTTGCCATCCCTGGGAGGCTGACGAGCAGATTGTCGCCCACCTTCAAGTACTTGCTCGGGGCAGGGGCTGAGGAGGAAGAGGGTTGGTCATCAACCACCTCCTCCCAGGCCGGCTCCTTGGCAGCCTCCCCAGTGGTGGCCTTGCCGGCCTTCCTGGCAGGCCCCTTGGCAGCCTCCTCGGTAGTAGCCTGGCCAGCCTCCCCGACAGACCTCTTGGCGTCCTCCTCGGCAGCATCCTTGCTGGCCTCCTCGGCATATCCCTTGGCGGCCTCCTCGGGGGCAACTTTGGTGGCCTCGGCCTCGGTATGCTTGGCGGTTTCCTCGATGATAGCATCGACGTCCGTCTGGTGCAACAGGGGAGGATCTGGAAACAAAAAAAGAGAGTAAGGCCGAGCCAAAACAAAATTTCAAGGCGAAGAAAATAAAAAAAATCGCATGACAAAAGTGGCAAGGGGCGAGAGGCAAGCAGCTACCTGTGATGAGCAGAGAGGAAGTGTCTCCCTCCCCGGCGACATCCGTTACCTGGATAGAGTCACTGGCGCCTGTGCCCACCACCTCTTCCTCCATGTGCATGGGCTCATCGGTGGATGCCCTTGCCGGGGACACCCCTCTGGTTGGCGTGGTTGACGGGGCCGGCGTGTCAGGGGTGGCCCTTAGTGGCTCCTCCTTCTGCTGCTCTCCTCCTGCGAATCCAGCTACAACACCCACCAGCAAGAAATGGATAACAGAGTCATGCTGGGGGCTCGAATGGGGGCTGATCTCCGAGATGATGAAGATCACCCCCGATGCACGTGAAGTGCTTGCCGGGGGCTCGTCGCCCGTCGGGGCCCTGGCTCTCTTCGCCACCCTCTGAGCAAGCGTCTCCGTATCCCTGCGAAGACAAGGTCAAATCAAGATAAGATAATCCAAATGAAGGGCCAGTGAATGGATGGGTAGGCAAATTTCTTACTCATCTTCCTGTTCTGTCCTCCTCTTCCTCTTCGGGTTGAAAGACCCGAGGTCGAAGTCAGCCACCGGAATGGCGTCCGCAAGGGGAGGAGGAGGAGATGGATTCCTGGACCGCTTCAACGAGGAGGAGGCAACAACCATGGCTTTCTTCGCCACCGCGACCGTAGTCTTCTTTACCACGACAGCTTCCTTCTTTGCCGCCGTGGCCGTGCGCCTCGTCTGGCGCATAGGTTGCGCCTGGGCCCCTTGCCTCTGCGTGGTCTTTCCGGACCAGACTGGTTCACGGGAGCCGGCCCGCCGCAGAACCTGTTTCTTCTTTGGGGCCGACGGCTCGACCGCATCAGATCCCTCCTCGGTCAACACCTCGGCCGCCTCCTCGGTCGTCTCCTTGTCCGTTTCTTCAACAAGGGGAGCCCCGGCACAGCTGCCGCTGGCCCACCCGGTTGAATCTGCCCAGTCGGCGAGCTTCTTCTCCTCTTCAGCCTCCCTTGCTGTAGGACCTTGAAGTATGTCTAGAGGGGGGGGGGTGATTAGACTACTTGACCAATAAAAACTTAACCCTTTCCGCCTTTTAGAGTTTGGCAGATTTTAGCTACTTTAGGACAAGTCAAGCAATCATCACACTATTCAAGCAAGCATGCAAAGAGTATATATGCAGTAGAAATTAAAGCATGCAACTTGCAAGAAAGTAAAGGGAAGGGTTTGGAGGATTCAAACGCAATTGGAGACACGGATGTTTTTGGTGTGGTTCCGATAGGTGCTGCTATCGTACATCCACGTTGATGGAGACTTCAACCCACGAAGGGTAACGGTTGCTTGAATCCACGGAGGGCTCCACCGACGAAGGGTCCACGAAGAAGCAACCTTGTCTATCCCACCATGGCCATCGCCCACGAAGGACTTGCCTCACTAGAGGTAGATCTTCACGAAGTAGGCAATCTCCTTGCCCTTACAAACTCCTTGGTTCAACTCCACAATCTTGTCGGAGGCTCCCAAGTGACACCTAGCCAATCTAGGAGACACCACTCTCCAAGAAGTAACAAATGGTGCGTTGATGATGAAATCCTTGCTCTTGTGCTTCAAATCATAGTCTCCCCAACACTCAACTCTCTCTCATAGGTTTTGGATCTGGTGGAAAGAAGATTTGAGTGGAAAGCGACTTGGAGAAGGCTAGAGATCAAGATTCATATGGTAGGAATGGAATATCTTGGTCTCAACACATGAGTAGGTGGTTCTCTCTTAGAAATGCCAAGTTGGAAGTGAAGGTTCGTTCTGATGGCTCTCTCCACGAATGAAGAGGAGGTGGAGTGGTATTTATAGCCTCCACACAAAATCTAACCGTTACACACAATTACCAAACTCGGTGGGACCGATTCAACAGACTCGGTCGGACCGATTTAGTAAACCTAGTGACCGTTAGTGATTTTCGGTGGGACTGACATGCATCTCGGTGAGACCGATTTGGTTAGGGTTAGGGCATAACGTAATCTCGGTAAGACCGATTACACAAACTCGGTAAGACCGATTTGGTAATAAGCTTTCCAGAGAGTTGGTCAGGTAAACTCGGTGGGACCGATTTTCTCTTTTCGGTGAGACCAAAATGTTACAAAAAGGAAACAGAGAGTTTACATTGCAATCTCGGTGGGACCGATCGCTCACTTCGGTTAGACCGAAACGTTATGAAGGGAAATAGAGAGATTACAATCCCATCTCGGTGAGACCGAGATACCTATCAGTAAGACCGATTTGCTTAGGGTTTGTGGCAGTGGCTATGACTTTTGGAATCGGTGGCACGGATAGGAAGAATCGGTGTGACCGATTTTGGCTTTCGGTTTAGGTCATTTGTGGATGTGGGAAAGTAGTTGAGGGTTTTGGAGCATATCACTAAGCACATGAAGCAAGAGGCTCATTAAGCAACACCTCATCCCTCCTTGATAGTATTGGCTTTTCCTATAGAATCAATGTGATCTTGGATCACTAAAATATAAAATGAAGAGTCTTGAGCTTTTGAGCTTGAGCCAATCCTTTGTCCTTAGTATTTTGATGGATCCACTTTCATCATCCATGCCATGCCATTCATTGAGCTTTCCTAAAATAATAGTCTTGGAATCGCATTAGCTCAATGAGCTATATGTTGTTATGAATTACCAAAACCACCTAGGGATAGTTGCACTTTCAATCTCCCCCTTTTTGGTAATTGACGACAACATATAGATCAAAGCTTCGACAAATGATAATAAGATTGAATAACATTGTCGCTTTGAGAAGTATGTGAAAAGCAAGATCTCCCCCTAAATTTGTGCATGGGTTAAGATTTGCTTTGGACTGCAAATGCACAATGAATTAGGCTCATGGGTTACTCTTCCATGTCACATACGTCTTGTTGGAGCGCTCAAAATAATAAACATTGAATACATGCACTCATCACCAAGCATAGTGAATGATCACATAAGATAGATAGGATAATATCATCAAACATGCATAAGTGTAGCTTATGATCAAACACACGATCATCAATGTCTCACAAGCATAGTATCTCAGGCAAACAAAAGCAAACAAGTTTAACCACCAAATAAAAGCAAGAGAGAACAAAAGCAACACTCTCTCTCGAACCCTATGATCTATACATTTTTCTCCCCCTTTGGCAACAAGTTACCAAAAAGTTCATAGAAAATGCATAGTGCTAGATCGACTCTCAGGCTTGATCTTCTGGTGGTGGTCTCCTGATAACTCCTTGGATGAAGGCTTCAGTTGAAGTAGAGAGTGCTGGAGTGGATGCTGGAGCTGGTTGCACTGGAGCTGAAGGGGTAGTAGCTGGTGCTGAAGTTGTTGCTCTAGTGTCTGTCACTGGCACTGCAACTGACCTATGGGCTCTTGGCACTCTGGCAAACACATTTGTGGTAGTCTTGCCCTACTTCTCCTGCATATCATCCTGCAGTTGCTCCACAACTGACTGAATCTCAGTTACTTTGACATCAACGTCATGGAATTTGAGTTCCATGATTCTCTCCAAGCTCTCCTGATTCTGACTGAGGGTGGCCAGTCCCTTCTCAATCCTCAGTGTTGATGCTATCAAGTAACCAAGCTGCTCCTGTTTGGTCTTCAAGAAATATTTAGATACCTCCTCTTGAGTTGGCATCCTGGCAGCCTTCTCCTTATTTGCCTTCTCTTTCTTCTCTTGAGCTCGAACTGATGATGGGTCATTCTCATTCATGACAACCTCATTGTCCTCAAAGTCTGGATAAAGAGGAAAATGTTCCTTATCCAATTGATATTTCCCTGTGCCCATCTTTGAGTTGATCAATTCCTAAAACTGAGGGGCATATCCACAACTCCTCTTCTGATCTGCTGCAGTCCTCTTAATTGTTTCAATCATAAGTCTCATGACTTTAAACTTTTGTGGCACATCAAACACATGCAACATGTTGATGGCATGCCCTCTGATCATGTTATGGTCACCAGACGTGGGCAACAAAGTGTGCCTCAGAATCCAATTGATTGTTGGCAACCCTGACAGCAGAAAGTGAACTGATCCAAACTTGTGAGTCTCAACTGCCTTGTCTGGGATCTCCTTGTACATGTGAGCCATGGAATTGTGATCCATCTTCTTCTTTGCATAGATATCCAGGTCATCCTCATTTTCCTTTGGGGCATTTATCAGACTTGCCCATTCTTCAACAGTGGATTGGTACCTTGTACCTTCAGACATCCAAGCAATTCTTCCATCTGGGTAAAAATGTGCTGTGGAGTAGAATTGCCTGATAAGTTCATCATTCCATTGAGTGAACTTTTGTCCAACAAAATCAGCAACTCCACAAGCAACCAAGCTGTCTTGCACTCCAGGATAGTGCTCTTCATTGTCCTTGATGTAGGTCCAGCAGACCCACCTCATGTCACAAACTATGGGCTTCTTATCCAACAGAATTGTCTCATAGAAATCCTGCTGTTCCTTTGTATGAACCTGTAATCAACAGCAGTCCTTCTCCTTGAAGCATATGGATCTTCCATCTTCCACAGCCTCAGCCCTGAATCCTTCCTGATCCTCACGTCCTCAGCCACAGGATGGGCATCATTGTGGTCTGGTATCTTGGGCTTGAGCTTTCTTAGGACTTGACCTTCTTCATCTTCTTCATCAGCAACATTTGGCACTGGGGCCTTGTTCTTCTCAGCAGCTGGAATACTCCTAGTATTCCTCTTTGGTACTTGCTTGGCCTTGGAGGCAGCTTTGGGTGCTTCCTTGGGCTTAGATGTTGCAGCCCCTGACCTTATAGCATCACCCATAAGCTTTGGTGCCTTAGGTGCTGGTGCAGCAACCTCTTCCTCTTCAGCATCTTTTCTCATAGAGGGCTTTCCAAGAACCTGAGCAGTTGTGGTTCATGCTCTCTTCTTCTTCTTGTCCTGAGCACCTTCATCTTCTGATTCAATTGTAAACTTCATTGTCTCTCCAGTGGGAACTTTCTTGGGTTTGGAAGATGTGACTTTCTATTCAGGTGCCTCTTTGGGTTCAGTCTGTGCTGGCACTTGAGTGGACCTTCTGGCTTTGGGCATTTGTGTCCTCTTGGCAGGAACTTTCTTGTTGAGGCCTGGCTTTGTATTCTTTCCTGAGCCATATTCCTTCTTGAGCACTACTTTCTTGGAAGTAGCCTCATCTTCTTCAGCTTTGTAGTCCTCATTCTCTGAGTCTGAAGTTCTCTTGCTCCTTTGCCAAGTAGCAGCCTTAGGTAGGTTGCTAGGAGTGCTTCTACTCCCTTCATCTGTAGTTGAGGGACTAGTGCCTTCACTCAAGTCCATCTGCTCTTCTGACCTGTTCTGGCTGTCACTCTGGTCTGACATGCTGCAAAAAGCTGACTGCTGACCCTCTGAAGAGTTATAGATGAGATAGAGTGGATGAGCATCACAAAATGCAGAGATTTTTGCAAAAGAATGATTCAAAAATTCAGTTTTAGTTTTCCACAGAAAGCATTTCGGATCAACCAATTTTCAAACTCGGTGATACCGAAGCAGTTTTGGAACCTAAACTGATGATCTCGGTTGGACCGAGTCATAGTTCGTTGGCACTGAGACTGCTAGGGTTTCACAGAGTCCTAAAATCGGTCGCACCGATTAGCAATTCTCGGTCAGACCGAGAGTCACTAGTGCAATGGCATAAGCCAAATCGGTGAGACTGAGTTTTTTAACTCGGTGGGTCCGAGATGGTTTCGGCGGAAACCTAACCCTAAAATTTTGAATCCCATCTAATCTACGGACTATATTGAGTGGATAGGATTGTTTTAATCGTGGCAACATTCAATAAGAATACAATGTGCTAGGAATCAGACGTGGATAGCACAAAGATTGAGTCCATACCCTAGCGTGGCGGTGGACTCGCTACGGCGACAACGACGGGGATGAAATCCGTTGACGGCGGCGGAGACCAGCTACAGGAGGCTGATGGCAACGAGGAGACGATCCGGAGACCTTCGATGGTAGAGCGAGCTATTGCGCGGGCGAAGGGGTTCGGCGAAATTTCCAAAATTTTGCCCGTGACTATATATAGCCCGACCCTATCGGTGTGACTGAGTGGAACAACTCGGTGGCACCAAGATGCATAACTGTGTACAGTTATAGCAAATCGGTGTGACCGAAAAGTTCAAATCGGTTGCACCGAGATTGAAAACTCAGATCAACTTAATGATATCGGTAGGACCGAAATGGAGGAATCGGTCAGACCGAGAGTCACAAAGAGGTTTTGGAAGTTTAAGTCTATGACGAATCGGGGACTACGAGTGCTCCTCACACAGAGTGGTTCGAATCTGACTTGATCAAATTTTGGGATGTAGCATGAATAGAGTTTGAGATGAGGAAAGCATAGATAGCTAGAGAAAGTTCTTAGGCATTCTTGTCCATCCACTTGGCAAAAAGAAAAGAGACCAAACAATCAAAACAACAAGTGGATGTCCTTGGATGAGTAAAATATGCACCAACATGCTCACACAATAAAATGGCAAATGAAATATGTGGCAAAGCATGCACAACCAATTCTAGCATCTATTAAGCAATTGGCGATGACTAGGTCATCTATATATGAGTATATTGACTTAGGAGTCAAATGAAAACATTTGATCATAGGCCATACTCATCGTTTAAGCTCAAGTGGGGTTACCACTTTTACATAATGCATTGATGTGTTCACACCATTAGAGTTGCTTTGACTCAATTCTTAGAGTTAAGCTCCCCCTAGATGTGAGATCCCCCCTTAGAGGGGTGTACTAACCTTGGGTTTTGTCGATGATGACTTCATGTAGGCGTCGAAGATGTGGATGCTCAATGTTGATGTAGATCATTTGGAGCAATCCTTTGGAGTGAGTTGCACTTTCAACTTGCCTACATGGGTTAGTCCCACAAGGAACAAACAAAAATATCCATAGACATAGAGTGAATCACACACAAGATGATGTCCATCAAAACATTACGTTACCTTGTCCCTTGCCTTACCAACATGAGGGTTTGTGACTCCTTGAACTAGTGCAAGATGTGGAAGTTGATTGCACTTGTTCTTGCCATAATGATATGAGTGAAGAATGTTGGCGGAGTCACCCTCAAGAACTCTCTAGTTCTTCTTCTTCGGGATCCACATAATCTTGATGGGAATCCTTGGAGTTGTAGTTGTACTTGATGAAGTAGAACTTGACGTAGTCTTGGGGACCCACTTGAACGAGGCTTTAGGTGCTTCTTCAAATGCATCAATCTCTTCTTGAAGCTTGTCCTTGCCTTTGTTCTTGTGTTCCCTTGAAGGAAGTAGGATCATACTTCTCTTTTTGAGGAACAAACTTCATCTTGGGGTATTGATCTTCTTCCCACTCAACTCCATTAGCATTGAACTTTCGTTCAAAACCAACACCTTGATTCTTCCGGTGCCTTCCTTGCTTTGCGTACAATTTCCTCGAATTTCTTACTCCCGGCAAGGCTCTTGTAAACACCTTTCTCTATAATTCCCTTCAATAAGCTATTTTCTTGCTCAAGTGTAACTTGGCTAAGAGAATCATTAGTGGAATCAAGAGAACTACTAGAAGTAACAATATTGGATTTGACATTGTTATTGTTACTACTAGAGGAAGTATCTTTCTTGTACTTGTTACTAGACTTGAGTTGAGGCATGTAAGTAGATAAGAGTAAACGCTTGGCAATGTAAGAAGAGATTTTCTTACGGAGATCATCATTGATTGCTTTTAAGAACTCATGCTCTTGCTCAAGATTGAGCTTTTCAAAGCTTAACTTCTAATGATCCCTTAAAAGTTCTCGATGATCTTCGTAGATAGTTTCATGACCTAACTTAAGAGTTTTTAGTTCTTTAGTTAGAAGCTCAATCTTCTCCTTATCATTGTCATTCATTTTATCTTGATTAGCATGATTAATTGACGTTTCATCATAGTATTCATCACTAGAGTTGTCAACAAGTAAATCATCATCCACAAGCAAGTCATCTTCATCACTATTGAAATCAACATACTCAGGATGTGTTACCTTTGGACCTTTGGCCATGAAGCATCTTCCAATTCCTTCATTTGGTGAATCAAATATGTCGTAGGAGTTGGTTGACACAAGTGCTAGACCGGCAACACCTTCATCTTGAGTATATTCCGTGTCGGAGTGATAGCTTCTCTCAGAGTGATTGTCGGAGTCGGAGCCGGATACCCATTCACCAACATGAGCTTGATGTCTTTGTTTTGTGTAGCTCCTTGATGACTTGTCCTTCCTTTCCGAATCCTTGCTTCTCCGTGAGGGTCTTCATTCATAACGATCATCTATACTCCTCCTCTCTCTTGGTGGTGATTCTTCTCTTTTGCTCCTTCTTGGAGAATCTTCTCTTCTTTTGTAGGGTGTCGTACACTCATTGGAATAGTGTCCGGGTCTCCCACAATTGTAGCAATTGCGCTCTCGACTAGAAGATCTTTTGTCATTGTAAGACCTTGACTTGGAGCTTCTTTCTTTTGTTCTACTCTTGTAGAATTTGTTGAAGTTCTTCACCATTAAGCTCAATTCTTCATTGAAGGTTTGTTTCTCACTTGATGATGTGGGGGCTTCACTTGAGGCTTTGTAAGCACCACTTGACTTGTTGTGAAGTTCCTCCTTATCCTTGAGTGACATCTCATGAGCAACAATTCTTCCAATGACTTCCGTTGGCTTGAGATCTTTGTAGTTTGGTATCATTTGAATCAATGTGCACACGGTATCATACTTTCCATCCAATGCTCTTAGGATCTTCTTGATGATGAATTTGTCGGTTATCTCTTCACTCCCTAAGCCGGCAATATCATTTGTGATAAGAGCAAGCCTAGAGTACATTTCAGCGACACCTTTACCATCCTTCATTTTGAACTTGTCAAGCTGACTTTGGAGCACATCCAACTTGGATTCCTTGACGGATTCGGTACCTTCATGCATATCAATCAAAGTATCCCAAATTTCCTTTGCATTCTCAAGACGGCTGATTTTGTTGAATTCTTCGGGCACAATCCATTGAAGATGATATCACAAGCTTGAGCATTGTATTGCGGCCTCTTCAATTCTTCCGCATTAGCTTCACGGTTCGGTTCTCTCCCATCGAAAAATTCACCTTGCAAGCCAATACAAATAATTGCCCAAACGGCGGGGTTATGTCCCAGAATATGCATTTTCATCTGATGCTTCCAACTAGCAAAATTAATACCATCAAAGTAAGGACCTCTATGGTGATAATTTCCCTCGCTAGATGCCATACTCTCCTAGGTTGTGAAACCAAGGCTATGACCACCAAAAGCTATGGAAATCAAAGCAAATGGAGACCAAAGCTCTGATACCACTTGTAGGACCTTGAAGTATGTCTAGAGGGGGGGTGATTAGACTACTTGACCAATAAAAACTTAACCTTTTCCCAATTTTAGAGTTTGGCAGATTTTTACCTACTTTAGGACAAGACAAGCAATCATCACACAATTCAAGCAAGCATGCAAAGAGTATATATGCAGTGGAAATTAAAGCATGCATCTTGCAAGAAAGTAAAGGGAAGGGTTTGGAGCATTCAAACGCAATTGGAGACACGGATGTTTTTGGCGTGGTTCCGATAGGTGGTGCTATCGTACATCCACATTGATGGAGACTTCAACCCACGAAGGGTAACGGTTGCGCGAGTCCACGGAGGGCTCCACCCACGAAGGGTCCACGAAGAAGCAACCTTGTCTATCCCACCATGGCCGTCGCCCACGAAGGACTTGCCTCACTAGCGGTAGATCTTCATGAAGTAGGTGATCTCCTTGCCCTTACAAACTCCTGGGTTCAACTCCACAATCTTGTCGGAGGCTCCCAAGTGACACCTAGCCAATCTAGGAGGCACCACTCTCCAAGAAGTAACAAATGGTGCGTTGATGATGAACTCCTTGCTCTTGTGCTTCAAATGATAGTCTGCCCAACACTCAACTCTCTCTCATAGGTTTTGGATCTGGTGGAAAGAAGATTTGAGTGGAAAGCAACTTGGAGAAGGCTAGAGATCAAGATTCATATGGTAGGAATGGAATATCTTGGTCTCAACACATGAGTAGGTGGGTCTCTCTCAGAAATGGTAAGTTGGAAGTGTAGGTTCGTTCTGATGGCTCTCTCCACGAATGAAGAGGAGGTGGAGGGGTATTTATAGCCTCCACACAAAATCTAACCGTTACACACAATTTACCAAACTCGGTGGGACCGATTCAACAGACTCGGTCGGACCGATTTAGTAAACCTAGTGACCGTTAGAGATTTTCGGTGGGACTGACATGCATGTCGGTGAGACCGATTCGGTTAGGGTTAGGGCATAACGTAATCTCGGTAAGACCTATTACACAAACTCGGTAAGACCGATTTGGTAATAAGCTTTCCAGAGAGTTGGTCAGGTAAACTCAGTGGGACCGATTTGCTCTTTTCGGTGCGACCGAAATGTTACAAAAAGGAAACAGAGAGTTTACATTGCAATCTCGGTGGGACCGATCGCTCACTTCGGTTAGACCGAAACGTTACGAAGGGAAATAGAGAGATTACAATCCCGTCTCGGTGAAACCGAGATCCCTGTCGGTAAGACTGATTTGCTTAGGGTTTGTGGCAGTGGCTATGTCCTTTTGGAATCAGTGGCGCCGGATAGGAAGAATCGGTGTGACCAATTTTGGCTTTGGGTTTAGGTCATTTGTGGATGTGGGAAAGTAGTTGAGGGTTTGGGAGCATATCACTAAGCACATGAAGCAAGAGGCTCATTAAGCAACACCTCATCCCTCCTTGATAGTATTGGCTTTTCCGACAGACTCAATGTGATCTTGGATCACTAAAATATAAAATGAAGAGTCTTGAGCCTTTGAGCTTGAGCCAATCCTTTGTCCTTAGTATCTTGAGGGATCCACTTTCATCATCCATGCCATGCCATTCATTCAGCTTTCCTGAAATAATAGTCTTGGAATAGCATTAGCTCAATGAGCTATATGTTGTTATGAATTACCAAAACCACCTAGGGATAGTTGCACTTTCACCGGCCTCATCCTCCATGGTGCCAAGACTGCCGGCCTCCTCAACAAGTGCCGCCTCCTCCAACCTGGTGGCAATGTACTCCATCTCTTCCTCAGTGGTGGGGCGGATGAGCTGCGGCTCGTCACGGATGTACCCCTGTGACAAATTGTCAAAGAACTTATGCACTATCTCTGCTTCTGGCTTGACCCAGGTCGAGTCGAGGCCATGCACGTTGAACGTCGGCATCATGGCGATGATGGCGGTCAGGCAAGAGTTATTGCTCAACGGGACCACCCCTGCTGGCAACCTGAATGGCTTTTCCACCTTGCCGGTCTTGGCGGCATAGCCGGACTTCTCGGCCTCGCCGGTCTCGTCAACCTTGAGTTGAAAGTGCCGCTGGCAGAGATGCATGTGCTGGATCACCGTGAAGTTGTAACTCAGGCAGGGGCAAAGCCGCATGATGTCGGCCGCATTCTTGAAGTCCAAGGCCGGCCTCCCCTTGTTGTGCAGAGGAGCGATGCGGGGGCGGACGAAATCGGCCCGATCATCTCGAGCGTGAGCCCGGCTGAAGTGTAGCGGTGGATCTTGGTGGTGGTGATCGCGAGCTTCCCGTCGTCGGCGTCGAGCTCACCCCAGCCGTTGCCGCAGACCGACGGCTTCCGACGGACCTGGCAGAACTCCTGTGGATCCTTCTCCTCGATCCAGCACCACCGGCCCCACCATTTATCCCACTTGTCCTTTGTGGAACCCTCCGGGTACACGCCTTTGCTTTGAGCCCTTGGGATCCAAGTGACACAGCCGGAGATGGTTCCCCCTGCCTGGATGCGGGGGACGAAGTAGTGGCAGAAGAGTGCCATGTTGTGGTGCACCCCAGTGAATCCCTAACAGAGGTGGGCGAAGAAGGCCATGCACGCCACAACATTCGGTGTAAAGTCCAGGATATGGAAGCCGTAGGTGTGCATGATGTCGTTGAAGAAGTCGGAGAAAGGGGGGCAGAGCCCGCAGAAGAAGTAATCGACAAAGAAAGGATATTTATCTGACCCGGGCTTGGCGAAGCGAGCAGGGATGATTTTCGTGGCAAGATGCCCCGACGTCTCTCTCCCCCATAGGGGCTTGAATTTTTCCCTGAGGGTGAGCGCGTCGACCATCGAGACGAAGAGGGCGTGCTTCTTCCACAGTTTCACTAGCTTGCTCTCCGGCACCTCCTTCCTCTCAGCTGACTTGGCCGCTCGCTTGCCTTTGCTTCCCTTGGGCGCCATGGCGGCTGAGAAGAGGCGTGGATCAGGAAGCAATGGGAGCGCGGCGGCAACAAAGCAGAGGTGAGTAGCTCTGGTTTGCGCTCGAGGAAGGAGAGGGGAACAACGTTTCCTAGATTGGGAAGGGCCCAGAGGGTAAATGAGCGGCGCCCCAGCGGATTCCTCTTTTTATGGGGAAGGTGCGGGCTGCCTCTTTACCATTTACTGCAAGGTGACGCAGGCGTGCTGCGACCATCCCACGCATGACCCCCACGTCATGCCCGCAACGTGGATCATGGGGAAGCGCAACTAGTGAGAGGATCGTGGAAGTTAACTCTCTGCCATGCGTGCCCACACACTGCTTTGGGCCTGGCCCAACTACGCTTTGTGCTCATGTGTGGCCCAGGCCCGGGGGCTCCTGTCGGTGTACAAAAGTATGGGCTCTTCTGTACCCCTTACTCGTGCACGAGCAGTCGTAGCCATGCCCACGACAAGGCTTGGCAGGGAAGCAGGGGACAAAACACAAGCCTACCAAGATAGCAATCAAGCCAAAGAACAAAGAGCAGAAGATAGACTAGGCCACCCCCGGCAACACCCTTGCTAGGGCAGCCTATGTGGCCCCGGCAAGAGCCTTGCCGGGGCAGCCTGCGACGCACCAGCAAGGCCAACACCCTTGAGGCTGAGAGCTTTGACATCATCAACAACGTCAGGGCCAAGGCTCAGAGGGCGTGTGCAAAGTAGCATGCAGATCTTTGTGAAGATGGATAGCCTGTGGGTCCACGTGGGACCATAAGACGAAGACCCCCGGCAAGATCCTTGCCGGGGACGGCCGTGAGGCCCCCGACAAGCCTTGCCGGGGATGATTGTAAGGCCACAACCAGGTCCGCGCCCGACAAGGTTTCGCCACCTCACCATAATTCCAGCGTGACGACCACTTTGCCAACTAGGCAGAGGCCTGCGTGTGTGCAGCAGACAATCATCTGTAATAAGGGGCTCTCCAGGAGAAATTTGTTACGAGAACATAATGTTAGAGTTAGTAAATTTGTTTAACCCGAGTAGGAGAGAGTTCAGAGCCCTAGAGTAAAGGTCGAGGAGTAAAATATCCTAATAACACCCAATGGCGACGTGGGCCCGTAAGACTCACAACCATGTTAGTAAAAGTTTTGTAATGACTAGACTAAACTTTGGCCAAGGAGTGTGGAAGGTGGATTTCTACAGATAGTCGGCTCTGATACCAACTTGTGACGCCCCCGATTCAATCATACACTAATCATGCACGCAAATGTGTACGATCAAGATCAGGGACTCACGGAAAGATATCACAACACAACTCTAAAAGTAAAATAAGTCATACAAGCATCATATTACAAGCCAGGGGCCTCGAGGGCTCGAATACAAGTGCTCGATCATAAACGAGTCAGCGGAAGCAACAATATCTGAGTACACACATAAGTTAAACAAGTTGCCATAAGATGGCTAGCACAAACTGGGATACAGATCAAAAGAGGCGCAGGCCTCCTACCTGGGATCCTCCTAAAGTACTCCTGGTAGTCATCAGTGGCCTGCACGTAGTAGTAGGCACTTCCAGTGTAGTAGGAGTCGTCGTCAACAGTGGCGTCTGGATCCTGGGCTCCAACGTCTGGTTGCGGCATTCGAGAAGAAAAGGAAAGAGAGGGAAAAGAGGGAGCAAAGCAACCGTGAGTACTCATCCAAAGTACTCGCAAGCAAGGATCTACACTACATATGCATGTGTATATGTGTAAAGAGGCAATATCGGTGGAGTGAACTACAGAATGTCAGAATAAGAGGGCGATAGCTAGTCCTATCGAAGACTATGCTTCGAGGGACATGACTCCGGTTCTAGTTGTCATAAGGTCAAGGTACAACTCCGGGTTGTCCTTTTACCGAGGGACACGACTATTCCAATAGATAAACTTCCCTGCAAGGGTGCACCACATAACCCAACACGCTTGATCCCCTTTTGGCCGAACACACTTTCCTGGGTCATGCCCGTCTTCGGAAGATCAACACGTCGCCGCCCTACCTAGGCACAATAGAGAGGTCAGCATGCCGGTCTAAATCCCATGCGCGTAGGGGTCTGGGCCTATCGCCCATTGCACACATGCACGTTGCGTACGCGTCCAGTGAGCAGACCTAGCTACCTCCATTACAAAGGAAGTTGCATTATGCGGTCCAACCTTGCGCGCGCCGCTCAGTCGCTGACCTCAAGAAGGCTTCAGCTGATACCACGACGTCGACTGCCCATAACTGCTCCCGCGTAGTTGGTTAGTGCCTATAGGCCAGTGGCCAGACTCAGATCAAATACCAAGATCTCATTAAGCGTGTTATTATGAAGTAACCGCGACGCCGACCAGGGCCAGTCCCACCTCTCGCCTTGGTGGTCTCAACATGCCATGTCGCTTCACCTCAAAGTAACAGTCAGGGGACGTCGGGAACCCAGGCCCACCTCTACCGGGATGGAGCCACTTGTCCTTTCAGCCCCCATATCCAAATCATTTGCGGGTACTCAACGAGCCGACCTGACTTTAGTCACCATCTGCATAGTATGTATGTATTCATAGTATATACCCGTGATCACCTCCCGAGTGATCACGGCCCGATAGTATAGCATGGCAGACTGACAAGAATGTAGGGCCACTGATGATAAACTAGCATCCTATACTAAGAATTTAGGATTGCGGGTAAGGTATCAACAACTGTAGCACCAATGACAGGCTATTCAACAGAAGAGGATTAACCAAACAGTAACCTGCTACACTGCTCTAATGCAAGCAGTAGAGAGAAGAATAGGCGATATCTGGTGATCAAGGGGGGGCTTGCATGGTTGCTCTGGCAAGGAGGGGTCGTCAACTCTGTAGTCGAACTGGGGTCGCCGGCAGTCTCGGGGTCTACTGGAAAGAAGTAACGAAGGGGGAATACAATAAATAACAAAGCAATCAAAGCATCACAAAGCATAACATGGCAATACGCGGTGCTAGGTGTGCTCTAACACGGTAGTAGGTGATACCGATGAAGGGGGGAAACATCCGGGAAAGTATCCCCGACGTTTCGCATTTTCGGACAATGAACCGGAGGTGAAATGTTGCAGGTTCACTATGCTAGGGACGCGTGGCTGACGAACGGGCTGCGTATTCGGATTCGTCTCGTTGTTCTGAGCAACTTTCATGTACAACATTTTTTCATCCGAGTTACAGATTATTTTATATTAATTTTCAAAATTTTAATCAATTTCTAAATTATTATTATTTAATTAATTCAAAAATTAGCATTATTGTATCAGCCTGGTGTCAGCATGACGTCAGCAGTCAACAGCGTTGTTTACTGACTCAAACTAACATGTGGGTCATGTTCGTCATTGTCTCAGGTTAATCAAACATGGTTAATTAACTTAGATAAATGATTAGGCTAATTAAAAGTCATTAATTAAGTTAATATTTAATTAATTAGTTAACTAATTATTCATTTATTATTATTAATTAATCTCTATATATATTTTTTTTAAATGTTCCAGGGGGGTGGGCCCCGGCTGTCATTGGGCCAGGGGCCCTTAGCGGGCACGCTGTTAGCGGGCGTTGGGCGCTGCGGGCGCTCGACCCAGAGGAGGGCCAAGCGGGCACAGATGGGCGCTGGTGCAGGGGGCCGGTGGCCTGGGGCCAGCGGTGAGGGGCTGGCCCCGGCCGGCGGGGTCATAGTAGCGGGAGGGAGCAGCCCGCAGGGTCGAGCGGCAAGTGTGGCGCACGCACAACATGCCGGGGAAGCAGGGCATGGCTTCGGCCGCAGCGGTCAAGCGGGGTGCATGGGGGCCGGTGGCCGACGCTAGGCAATAGGCATCAGCCGGCAGTGGCTAGCAGCTACGCGAGGGAGAACGCGTGTGTGGGCGCGGCTGAAACTCCAGCGTGTCCACGGGCGAGCGAGACGGCGGGCGCACACACGCACAGAGGAGGAGAGGGAGGAGGGAGCTCACATGGGGCGGTAGGGGTTAGGCAGCGGGGGTCGAGGAGGGCGACGAGGACGCCATTCCATCGAGGAGAGGGATGAGGAGGCGCTCGGGAAGGACGTCCCACGACGCTGGGCAAAGCAGAGGCGGGGAAGATGGGGCGATCCGGCGGCGAAGCGGCGCCGGTGAGGTAGAGGCGGCGAGGCGGTGCCGGCGAGGTGACGCCGCGGAGGAGGACGGAGGTGCGGTGGCGGTCCGGGGGCGACAGACGGCGGGATAGGCGATGGGGGCGGGTGGCTATTGCCCGATCCAGAGGGAGTCGGGAAGAGGCAGAGAGAGGAGTGGGGAGGGGGGGTGCGGGGGCGAGTGGGGGCGTGGGGAATCTGGGGGGCTAGGGTTTGCCCTATAGGCAAGAGGGAGGGGCCGTCTGGGCCAAGTGGGTCGGCCAGCTGGGCCGTCTGGCCCAGTTGGCCAGGGTCCTATTCTTTTCTTTTTTTGTCCTTTTTCCTTTTTCTTTATTTCCTTTTATTATGTTTAGTTTTCTATACTATTTTGCATTAAGTAGAGGCACCAAATGATTTTTGCTAAATGTGCCACTTAACACATTAAATACATTGCAATAATTTTGATTTGGTACAAAAGTCTCAAAGCATTTGAAACTATCTTATTATTTTGGGAAACTGGAAAGGAAAAATAATTGATGCTGGACCACTATTCTTGTTGCTAGGGTCAATTTGGAATTTCAAATAATGTTGGTATTGTTTTTATACTTGCTTTGGGATTATGTGCAACACTTTGAACATATTTATTTTACCGCTTGAATAAATACTAATTTGACTTTATTTTAATTTGATTTTGAATCAGTTTCAAATCAACATGAGTTTATCAACAGTAACCGAGGTGACGTGGCATCATTAGTAGAGGGTTACTGTAGCTTAATTATCCGGGCGTGACGATTCTCCTCCATTACAAGAAATCTTGTCCCGAGATTTAAAAGGTGGGTATGGGGGAAGGTTCTGGCTACGAAATTCTAGCAAGTGTTCCTGGTCTTGGTTGCTCTTCTCGAACAGGTCGATCCATTATGTTGATGTCTTCGTTTCTCTGCTTCAGGTCATCATGATGAAGTCAACATCATTTCTTTGGAATCTTCATCGTACATACGAAACGGATAAGGAGGCAGTCTTCGAAAACACTAAACTCTACAAGGTTGCTTAGCTGGTAGACAATATCAGGGAAGGTGGCGCAAAGTTACTCTCGAATTGAAACTTAAGAAAATATCGAGAGCAACGTAAGAATGTAACATGAGAAGTTTCGAAGCAATCGTTCGATTCCTAATCAGAAGGTGAAAGGGGTTCAGAGCAACGACAATAAGTATTGCGTCTGATACCAGAATTGATGATCTCTCGAGGGGTGGCCATGAATTACGTAAGAGGCCATGCGTGAGGAATAACTTTGGGAACAGGGGGTGTACAGGAGAGTCAGGTTTCGATCTTGTGGAACTGTGGGTTATGGGCCCACCATGTGGGTTAAAAGTAGGAAGGGCGGTGACGTCTTGCACAACCATGTAAGCAAGGCATGTCAAAGGATAGTTTGTCGGTCATGTCGGCAACAACATCGGTACCAAGGGCGAGGGACCAAGAGAACCATTTTCCTGCTCGTTGAACGAGGCGGACCAATAGGCAAAGTTCTCGTCCATCGGTGATTATCGGAAGGTCATCAACAAAATGAATAGGCTCTTACTGACAGATTTGTACACCGAGGTGTTTACATAAGCAGGGGAATATTGTTGCTTAGATCATATAGATCACAAGAAAGGTTAAACCAAACAATGAAAGGAAAATATGATTATCAGATCAAATAGAACAATGGAAAGGAAAATGTGTTTAAACACATATTTTAGGGGTATATCCTTCCCAAGGACAAGCAAAGCATGATACCCATGACAGGATATAATTGTAGAAAACTCTTTAGGAAAGGGGAGAGAATTTTCATAACATTACCCATACAACGATGTTTGGATAATTTGATTAAGAAAAATTAGCATTGTGCTTCAAGTGTTCTTATTGAATATAGGAGCACGGCATACATGCTTCGACATAGCATTGACATGGTCTTCAAGCAAAGGTCGGACTTCGGATACACGAAGGATCCATCGGGATAAACTTATTAAACAAGGCATTCAATTTCCTCATGGAAAAATGGTTAACCTTGTTAAAAAGGAAACTATAACAATAGGGCCTCCGGCCAGGTGGGCTAGGTATGACACCACCTTACCGGGTCATATAAAGACCAAAGTTTTAACTCTTGGAATTATGTTCCAACCATCATATCAGACCGAGAATCAGTTCTGATAGGTGGCAGGATACCCTCAGACTCAGGATGCCTGGAAATAAAGGTGCAACAAAAATTGTCGAGATGACATTGCAAGGTCCTCAAGGAAAAGAACTATGGAAGCGAGTTGTGAAACAAGGGTTCATCATTAAACCAAGGAAAAGGGTGAGGGAGTAGCTGATGGAGTCTGCGACAATCCTCGAGATTTCCAAAAAGGTGGATTTCCATAGTTATGTGAAAAATGAGATAGCATTTGTCAGATCAAATGATATAATGATGTATGCTCGAGGAAAACATACGTAATTAAACATTGGTTGAAAAGTTCATCCGAAACATGGGATTAGTTAGTATGATCAATGTTAGAATGATGATTCGATAACCAATGGTCTAAGAATGAAATATAGACCATTAACTTCAAAGCAATAGGGTTGCTAGAAGTTTTGAAGTTGCACATCATAGTTCAATTGTCGGTTCTCCGGTTAGAAACAACACGGGGACCAAGGAATGAACGGATATGGCAAGAAGGATCACCTGTATCAAGAATTCTTAAGAGGTGGTGAAATTCTCACGACATTTTTGACATAAAAGATGGTAATACTCCAAGGTAAAGGAGAACAAATGCTGAATAGAAAGGATCTCAAGGTATAACACAAAACATGAACAAGTTTGTGTTGAACGGAAGGCAATAAAGTGGTCAATGATAAAACAAATCATCGAGGGCAAGGATGGTATGTATCATCATGAATTCAATTGATATCCTAGAAGAGATCGGAATGCTGATGATGTTCATGACACATTTGTCGAGAGATCTCATGAAGATGTAATCGATCAACGATGACATCAAGTTGAAGGAATGATGAAGCGAAAGGTTATTGGAACCATGGGTACGACACAAACTCGAAATCAAGTTTGTTGTTCAAGGAGAAATGATATGATGAGGAAGATCGACGTAAGATTAGCTCACCGTTGAAATTTGTGCCCCGGGAAGATACAGATAGCACAGTTAAATTTAGCACCATAATGATGTAGCCGATAAGGCTAGGAATGGCATGGTGGAGTATTAAACTCGTAAGCAATTAAGATTACTAAGAGTTGTCGAATCGCAATGCGGACTCGATTCACTATTCGGTGTTCTTGGTTGACGACAACCCAAAAATCATGGAGTTACTATGGTAGGGAAAGGTATTACTCCGACACAAATTCATAAGATGTAGTGCAATGGCATGATATCCTCGAGATACCAGGGAGATAATACTTGAAGGCATATCAAATTAAAGGTTGAAGTGGGGTGTATTGATCTATAGAAGACAAGCGCTTTTACTTGTCTGGGAAATGGAATCAAAGGAAGAAATTATGGTCGGAACCATGATTGCAAAGGATCAATTCACAAATCCAGATGATATTTTCAAGGAAATAGTTATTATTGCAAGAAGCTTCCATGATAGGATCTACATCATGTCCATGGGCATGAACACAAAGGTTCAAGGTCGACTCCCACTTCGTTAATGCATAACCTTCCATTCACCTCTCGTATTTCAAAAATGACATTAGTTGTTGAAAGTTTTACCTGGTGCAATACCAGATAAGTATGACCCGTGAAATCTTTCGGCTTCACACGGATTAGGGAACGCGTAGGTTCAACCCTTCAGGGCATCTTAGGAACATATACCACAAACTTCAATAGTAATTAACACAAGATCGATAGTAGAGCATGGGTGACAAAAGGAGAGGATCCAATTTACCGAATGCATTATGTATCAGGGAAATATCTTCTCGAGGTTTTTATATACGAAGGAAACTGTCGGATGATATTACAACAAAGGATCCGACGGTCCATAGCGGAGCTGATGTGAGTATCGACACACAAGCAGAGGAAGAAACAATGCAAATGCATTGGATTATAGAAGAAATTGACTAATTCAAAGCTCACATGAAAAGGAATTATGATTTCCAAATCAAAGGATCAGAAGCAAACGCTCTGATTATGGATGGATAAGTTGAGTAAGCTTAGGGGTAAAATCATCAACAATTTGATTGGTCGAGACCCAACTCATGTTTAGAATGATGTCTGAGCCGGAAGGATGAATTCTAGGATATGATTGAGGATTGCGAGCATTCGCAACATATTGAATCAATGGACTCAAAATGAAAAATGACATGGGAGGCCAATAAGATTACGAGATTTATGGTATTAACCGTAATGCAAGCAAGCAAAAATTTCAGGAGCAATAGGCTGCTTAGGGTTTTCGGAAGATCGAAGGGCATTTTGGAGACTTGTGTGAAATATGTGAATCAACTGGGGATGAGCGGATACGCAGTAAGTGTGAGAATTATCTGTAGGGGTATTCAGGTGACAAAGAACAGCAAGACAGTAAGCTCAAAGGATTCTCGGAACAATAGAGAGAATTTCGGGGTATCTTGTAATAACAAGATCAACTGGGAAACATTATATGAATGGCGAGTATACGTGGTTATCCATAGGGGTTTATCGATGAAAGGGAATTGCAAGAGCGACGCCATAAAGTCTCGAGAGTACATCGGAGAGTATCTTTCGATTCTTTTGGTGCAGCAGACGATCATCTGTAATAAGGGGCTCTCCAGGAGAAAGTTGTTACGAGAACCTAATGTTAGAGTTAGTAAATTCGTTTAACCCGAGTAGGAGAGAGTTCAGAGCCCCAGAGTAAAGGTCAAGGAGTAAAAGATCCTAATACCACCCAATGGCGACGTGGGCTGTAAGACTCACAACCATGTTAGTAAAAGTTTTGTAATGTCTAGACTCGACTTCAGCCAAGGAGTGTGGAAGGGGGATTCCTACAGGAAGTCGACTCTGATACCAACTTGTGACGCCCCTAATTCAATCGTACACCAATCATGCACACAAATGTGTACGATCAAGATCAGGGACTCACAGGAAGATATCACAACACAACTCGAAAAGTAAAATAAGTCATACAAGCATCATATTACAAGCCAGGGGCCTCGAGGGCTCGAATACAAGTGCTCGATCATAAATGAGTCAGCGGAAGCAACAATATCTGAGTACAGACATAAGTTAAACAAGTTGCCATAAGATGGCTAGCACAAACTGGGATATAGATCGAAAGAGGTGCATGCCTCCTGCTTGGGATCCTCCTAAACTAATCCTGGTCGTCGTCAGCGACCCGCACGTAGTAGTAGGAACCTCTAGTGTAGTAGGAGTCGTCGTCGATGGTGGCGTCTGGATCCTGGGCTCCAACGTCTGGTTGCGGCATTCGAGAAGAAAAGGAAAGAGAGGGAAAAGAGGGAGCAAAGCAACCGTGAGTACTCATCCAAAGTACTCGCAAGTAAGGATCTACACTACATATGCATGGGTATATGTGTAAAGAGCCAATATTGATGGACTGAACTGCAGAATGCTAGAATAAGAGGGGGATAGCTAGTCCTAACGAAGACTACGCTTCTGGCAACCTCCATCTTGTAGCATGTAGAAGAGAGTAGATTGATGTCCTCCAAGTAGTATCGTATAGCATAATCCTACCCGGCCATCCTCCCCTCATCGCCCTATGGGAAAGCAATCACCGGGTTGTCTCTGGAACTTGTCAGGTGTGTTTTATTAAGTATCCAGTTCTAGTTGTCATAAGGTCAAGGTACAACTCCGGGTTGTCCTTTTACCGAGGGACACAGCTATTCTAATAGATAAACTTCCCTACAGGGGTGCACCAGATAACCCAACACGCTCGATCCCCTTTGGCCGGACACACTTTCCCGGGTCATGCCCGGCCTCGGAAGATCAACACGTCACCGCCCTACCTTGGCACAACAGAGAGGTCAGCACGTCGGTCTAAATCCTATGCACGCAGGGGTCTGGGCCCATCGTCCATTGCACACCTGCACGTTGCGTACGCGGCCGATGAGTAGACCTAGAAACCTCCATTACAAAGGAAGTCGAGTGCCGCTCAGTCGCTGACGTCATGAAGGCTTCGGCTGATACCAGGACGTCGAGTGCCCATAACTGTTCCCGCATAGTTGGTTAGTGTGTATAGGCCAGTGGCCAGACTCAGATCAAATACCAAGATCTCGTTAATCATGTTATTATGAAGTAACCGCGAACGCCGACCAGGGCCAGGCCTATCGGATTTCGGGTTCCGGCAGACCCTTGAGGTTCGAACTCTGGGGTGCGCACGAAGATCTTTCCCCTACCAGGTCATGTCTCGAAGTATCGCAACGGATCTAGGCTAGAAAGAAGAACACACAAGGGACACGAGAATTATACTGGTTCAGGCCACCATTGTGGTGTAATACCCTACTCTAGTGTGTGGTGTGGTGGATTGCCTCAGGGGCTGATGATGAACAATACAAAGGGAGAACAGCCTCGCGAGGGCTGTTCTTGAGCTGGTGCGATGAACTGCTTGGGTGAGTTGAGTCGCCTCTCTCTAGTCTATACGTGGTCTGGATCCTCTAGATGCCTCTACTCTGTGGTGGCTAGTCCTATTTATAGAGGGAGGCCCTCGGCCTCTTCCCAAATAATGAGCGGGAAGGGCGCCAACAATTGGCCATTTTGAAGGGGAACATCTAGTACACTTATCCTGACTAAAGTTGGGCTTCGGCTGCCAAAGGCTCTGACGATGACGCCGTCCTGGGCTCCATGATGACCTCCATCCAGCCGTTCTGCTGGTCTTGGTCTTGTTGCACCGAAACGGTAACCTTTGCCTGATGCCTTGTCCTGTGCTTGCCCCCTTTGCACCAAAGGGGAAACAAGGACACTGCACAGGCCGGCGCCCGCCTGTTCTCGATCACCATGGCTTGCGTCACGGGCTCCTCGCGAGGTGCCCTTGCCTTGATCTCTCCCCCTCCTCGCGAGCCTGCCTGATGAGACTGCTCCTGAAGAAGCTCCCTGTCGTCCGCCTCGCGAGGCTTGGCCCCTCGCGAGGGTCTTGAGCTTGAGATGATGAAGCTGGGCTGCACTGGGCCCCCACTTGAGCCACACCGCAGGCAGGCAAGTCTGGGGACCCCCATTCCTAGAACACCCACAAGGCCCACCTCTCGCCTAGGCGGTCTCAACCTGCCCTGTCGCTCTGCCTAAAAGTAACAGTCGGGGGCCGTCGGGAACCCAGGCCCACCTCTACCGGGATGGAGCCACCTGTCCTTTGAGCCCCCATATCCGAATCACTTGTGGGTACTCAACGAGCAGACCTGACTTTAGTCACCATATGTATAGTATGTATATATGTATAGTATATACCCGTGATCACCTCCTGAGTGATCACGACCCGATAGTATAGCAAGGAAGACTGAAAAGAATGTAGAGCCACTGATGATAAACTAGCATCCTATACTAAGCATTTAGGATTGCGGGTAAGGTATCAACAACTGTTGCAACAATGACATGATATGCAACAGAATAGGATTAACCAAACAGTAACATGCTACACTACTCTAATGCAAGTAGTAGAGAGAAGAATAGGCGATATCTGGTGATCAAGGGGGGGCTTGCATGGTTGCTCTGGCAAGGAGGGGTCGTCAACTCCGTAGTCGAACTAGGGTCGCCGGCAGTTTCAGGGTCTACCGGAAAGAAGTAAGGGAGGGGGAATACAATAAATAACAAAGCAATCAAAGCATCACAAAGCATAACATGGCAATACGTGGTGCTAGGTGTGCGCTAACTGAGGGAGTCCTGGACTAGGGGGTGTCCGGACAGCCGGACTATCATCGTTCGCCGGACTCCAAGACTACGAAGATACAAGATTGAAGACTCTGTCCCGTGTCCGGATGGGACTTTCCTTGGCGTGGAAGGCAAGCTTGGCGATACGGATATGTAGATCTCCTACCATTGTAACCGACTCTGTGTAACCCTAGCCTCCTCCGGTGTCTATATAAACCGGAGGGCTTTAGTCCATAGGACACAACATACATTCCAACTATCATACCATAGGCTAGCTTTAGGGTTTAGCCTCCTTGATCTCGTGGTAGATCCACTCTTGTACTACCCATATCATCAATATTAATCAAGCAGGACGTAGGGTTTTACCTCCATCGAGAGGGCCCGAACCTGGGTAAAACATCGTGTCCCTCGTCTCCTGTTACCATCTGCCTAGAAGCACAGTTCGGTAACCCCTACCCGAGATCCGCCGGTTTTGACACCGACATTGGTGCTTTCATTGAGAGTTCCTCTGTGTCGTCACCGATAGGCTTGATGGCATCTGCAACCAACGACGCTGTCCAGGGTGAGACTTTTCTCCCCAGACAGATCTTCATATTCGGCGGCTTCGCACTGCGGGCTAATTCGCTTGGCCATCTGGAGCAGATCGAAAGCTACACCCCTGGCCGTCAGGTCAGATTCGAAAGCATAAACTTCACGGCCGATGTCCACGGAGACTTGATCTTCGACGGACCCGAGCCACAGCCAAGCGCGTCGCACTGTTGCGATGGGCATGATCTAGCTCTGCCGCCGAACAGTGCCTTGGTGGCCGCACACGAATCCGCTCTGGCCATTGGTCCGGAGCAGACTGCCCAGATAGAGGATCGGTGGATGGACGCCGCCTCGGGGGCTTCAACTGCTACGGCGATGGAGCCGAACACTAATCTTGTCCCTCGCAAAACTCATGATTCCGAGGTGCCGGACTCCTTGCCGGACTCCGAACCTCCCACGCCCCTACCAATCAAATCGGATTGGGCGCCGGTTATGGAATTCACCGCCGCGGACATCTTCCAATACTCGCCTTTTGGCGACATCCTGAATTCACTAAATTATCTCTCATTATCAGGAGAGCCCTGGCCGGACTATGGCCAGGATGGTTGGGATGCGGACGACGAAGAAATTCAGAGCCCACCCACCACCCACTTTGTAGCCACTGTCGACGATCTAACCGACATGCTAGACTACGACTCCGAAGACATCGATGCTATGGACGACGATGCCGGAGACGAACAGGAACCAGCGCCTACAGGGCACTGGAAGACCACCTCGTCATATGACATATACATGGTGGATACCCCAAAAGATGGGGATGGCGAAGAAACAGCGGAGGCAGATTCTTTAAAGAAACAGCCCAAGCGCCGGCGTCAGCGGCGCCGCTCTAAATCCCGCCACAGTAAGAATGGAGATTCCGGCACAGGAGATAATAATACCCCAGAAAGTGCCGAAGACAACCCCCTCCAGCAAGACTCAGCGCAGGAGGATGTAGAAGCAAGCCCTCAGGAGAGGGCGGCGGACGAAGAGGTTGAGGATTACAACTATATGCCTCCCTCTGAAGACGAGGCAAGCCTCAACGATGACGAATTCGTCGTGCCCGAGGATCCCGTCGAACAAGAGCGTTTTAAACGCAGGCTTATCGCCACGGCAAACAGCCTAAAGAAAAAGAAGCAGCAGCTTCAAGCTGATCAGGACCTGCTGGCCGATCGATGGACCGAGGTCCTCGCGGCCGAAGAGTATAAATTGGAACGCCCCTCCAAAAGCTATCCAAGACGCAAGCTGCTCCCCCGATTAGAGGAGGAAGCATACATACCTCCATCACCAGCGCACGATACGGCTGACCGACTACCCTGCGGTCGTGACAGAGAGGCATCCAGGCCCCCAGCCAAGACCGTACACCGGCATCGCTCCAAAAGTACGAAGCCAAGAGGGAACGCGCCGGACTTGCGAGATATATTGGAGGACAAAGCAAGTCAATCCCGATCCATCTACGGATCACGTGGGCGCCCCACAACCCATGATGAATACCATCACACCGGATATAATAACCCCGGCCGGGCCGAATACGGCAGACAGCGCTCTCTCGAGCTGTGTCGTGATATTGCTCAATACAGAGGCGCTGCACACCCGCTATGCTTCACCGACGAAGTAATGGATCATCAAATCCCCGAAGGGTTTAAACCCGTAAACATTGAATCCTACGATGGCACAACAGACCCCGCAGTTTGGATCGAGGATTATCTTCTCCACATTCATATGGCCCGCGGCGACAATCTCCACGCCATCAAGTACCTCCCACTCAAGCTTAAAGGACCAGCTCGGCACTGGCTTAACAGCTTGCCCGCAGAGTCAATTAGGTGTTGGGAAGACCTGGAAGCCGCATTCCTCGATAACTTCCAGGGCACGTATGTGCGACCACCAGACGCCGATGACCTAAGCCATATCATTCAGCAGCCAGACGAATCGGCCAGACAATTCTGGACACGGTTCTTGACGAAGAAAAATCAAATCGTCGACTGTCCGGATGCAGAGGCCCTTGTAGCCTTCAAGCATAACATCCGCGACGAATGGCTAGCCCGGCACCTGGGCCAGGAAAAGCCGAAATCTATGGCAGCCCTCACATCATTAATGACCAGCTTCTGCGCGGGAGAGGATAGCTGGCTAGCCTGCAGTAACAATCTTCGCAAAAATTCTGGCAGTCCGGACACTAAGGACAACAACGGCAGGTCACGTCGAAACAAAAACAAACGCCGCATTAACGGCGACGACAAGGAGGATACGGCAGTCAACGCCGGATTCCGAGGCTCTAAACCCGATCAACGGAAGAAGCCATTCAAAAGAACCACTCCGGGTCCGTCCAATTTGGACCGAATACTCGACCGCTTATGCCAGATACATGGCACCCCTGAAAAACCAGCCAATCACACTAATAGAGATTGCTGGGTGTTCAAACAGGCAGGCAAGTTAATTGCCGAAAACAATGACAAGGGGCTAAACAGCGATGACAAGGAGGAGACCCGACCGCCAAAAAGTAGAGGACGGAAGGGTTTTCCCCCACAAGTGCGGACGGTGAACATGATTTACGCAACCCATATACCCAAGAGGGAGAGGAAGCGCGCACTAAGGGACGTCTATGCGATGGAGCCAGTCGCCCCGAAGTTCAATCCATGGTCCTCTTGTCCGATCACTTTCGATCGAAGTGACCATCCGACCAGCATACGCCATGGCGGATTCACCGCATTGGTTTCAGACCCAATCGTCGATGGATTTCATCTCACGAGAGTCCTGATGGACGGCGGTAGTAGCCTGAACCTGCTTTATCAGGATACAGTGCGCAAAATGGGCATAGACCCCTCAAGGATTAAACCTACAAAGACAACCTTTAAAGGTGTCATACCAGGTGTGGAAGCCAACTGTACAGGCTCAGTAACACTGGAAGTGGTCTTCGGATCCTTGGACAATTTCCGGAGCGAGGAGTTAATCTTCGACATAGTCCCGTTTCGCAGCGGCTATCACGCTCTGCTCGGACGTTTGCAAAATTCAACGCGGTGCCGCATTATGCATACCTCAAGCTCAAGATGCCAGGCCCTCGTGGAGTCATCACGGTCAACGGGAATACGGAACGCTCCCTCCGAACGGAGGAACATACAGCGGCCCTCGCGGCAGAAGTACAGAGCAGCCTCTTAAGGCAATTCTCGGGTCCGGCCGTTAAACAGCCGGATACAGCAAAACGCGCCCGAAGCAATACCAACCAAGACCACCTGGCGCGATCAGAGCACGCGTAGCAATGCAGCCCCGACCCCCGCCCGCGCATGATCGCAAGAATAACACTCCGCGTACATCATTACGCTTTGGAGATACCATGGGCGCAGGGGAAGGGGCACGATCGCAATGGACCCAGAGTGCGGTTCGACCACACCAGGGGCTCGCAAGTGGGCCCCCCTTTTTTTATTATTATTTTCCTTCTTTGTGTACACAGGACTCCGGTAACCAGAGGCCCTGTCTGGCGGCGAACCTGCCGAACTCGCGATGCAACAGGGACGAAAGAAGGCTACGACGAACACTCAAGTGGTCTCAATTACGAGCATTAAATTCGATTATATACACCAAGTCCGCAGCTCACCCCTGGAGGGGGACATGTTTACTTAGTCCAAATCCCTTGCTTACCGCACTATTTGTATCAGTCCGCACTCAGAGCAGACTTCCTTTAATAAATAATGAAGCACTTTTCAACTGCAATTACGTCACCTTTTATATATATGTTCATTACATGACATCTCGCACCCGTATATTTTGGTACGGCCGAATACACCAGGGGCTTGTGTTCCCCGCATTATGGTGTGATAAGTCCGAACACTTTCACAAGTGCGGCACCCCGAACTTATAGCATTATATGAATCGGCTCTGAATCATGTCTTGGGTCAATAGTTGGGTTTGCCCGGCTCCCACGTTTTGGTGCCTTACGTTCCGTTCTGTCGGCTAAGGTGGCACTGGGAGAACCACTGCGATTGCGCCCCGGTTGAGCCAGGCGAGCGCCTCAGTGGAGAAAGCTAAAATTGACTGGCATGATAAGGCGAGAGACTGGTCGCTGTTCGAGAGGTTTTTTCGGGTCCTTAAAGACTCACGCCGCTTCGAGCGAAGTTCCGGACAATGTCCGACGAAGGCGTGGATAGCGCCCCGGGTTCGGCCTTCCGAATACCAGGGGCTTCGCCGAAATTTAAAATTATAGAATTCTATGGCTAAGTGAGAGTGTTCAAGCATTATAAGTCCGGTTGCCTTGTTTGCTGTGTTGAGCGCCTCCCTAGATGGACCCAAAAATGGGAACAAGAGCGCTCAAGGTTATCCCGAACACCCCAGCACTCGTGGCTTGGGGGCTGAAGCCAACGACTTGCCATCTCTCAGATTTTTACACGGCCGCACAGAAGGTAATATTTTAAATTAAACAAGCGTTGCTTAATGCGCACATGAACAAAGTCTCAGCGCAAAGGATAATACATAGAGAGTCTACTCAAAGATTACATTTCTGGGGCACTCATCCGCAATATCACGGCTCCCTTCAGGACAGTTTTATAATACATTTCAGGCGTACGATACTCCTTGCCCGGTGGCGGTGGGTCCGTGAGAAGCTTCTCCGCATCCAACTTGCCCCAATGCACCTTTGTGCGGGCAAGGGCCCGACGAGCACCTTCAATACAGGCGGAGCGCTTGATGACCTCCACCCAGGGGCATGCATCCACCAGCCGCCGCACGACGCCAAAGTAGCTCCCAGGCATGGCCTGTCCAGGCCACAGCCGGACTATAAGGCTCTTCATGGCCTCCTCAGCTACCTTGTGGAGTTCGACCAGCTGCTTCAGCTGGTCGCTTGGGGGCACCGGGTGTCCGTCCTCAGCGTACTGAGACCAGAAGACTTCTTCCGTCGAGCTCCCCTCCTTGCCACGATAGAATGCGGCGGCATCGGACGCACTACGCGGCAGATCTGCAAACGCCCCTGGAGAGCTCCGAATGCGGGTAAGTGTCAGGTATTTTACATTAACATGCTTGCTTTGCATAAAAAATGCCTTACCCGCCGCTATCTTCTTTACATCTTCAACCTCCCGAAGGGCCTTATGGGCCTCGGCCTTGGCGGACTTGGCACTTTCGAGAGCCGAGGCAAGCTCGGTCTCTCGAGTCTTGGAGTCACGCTCCAAACTCTCATGTTTATCCATGAGAGCATGGAGCTCTTGCCGCACTTCCGCCACCCATGCCTCCTGCTTCTCTCGCTCTTCCCGCTCCGCGGCCGCACTGCGTTCGGCCGCGGACACAGCCTCCTTCAGGGCTGCCACCTCGTTCGTGGCCCCTGCAATACCCATATTATCCTTGTTAATTTTATTGCAACCAAAATCCTTTTCTGTAAGGTAACCATTTAAAGTGGTGCGACTCACCTTCTTTGTCCTCGAGCTGCTTCTTGGCATGGCCGAGCTCTTGCTCGGACCGCTCGAGATCCTTTTTCAACACATCGACCTCCGCCGATAGTGCGGCAGAGGTCAGCAGCGCAGCCTGCAAACCCATATTGACATATTTTAAGCAACCCTGCGTATATCTTGTTAGATCCTCAGTCCGGCTTTTCTTTCCGAACACCGAACTGAGCATCAGGGGCTACTGTCTATGCGGTATTACATTACATAATTTTAACTTCTTACCTCAAAGCCTGTTAGAAGGCTGCTGCAGGCTTCGGTCAGCCCGCTTTTGGCGAGCTGAACCTTTTGAATCACCGCACTCATGATAGTGCGGTGTTCTTCCTCGATGGAAGCGCCTTTAAGCGCTTCCAGCAAGTTATCCGGCACCTCCGGTTGGACGGAGGTCGCCGGTGTCACGGTCTTGCCCTTCTTTCGAAGGGTCCGCTTGCCGGACTCTGGAACCACTGTAGGTTCGGATGTAGAATCCGGTGCAAAGTCCGGGAGGCTGCCTGACGGCGCCTTTGGAGCCTCCTCCTGATGGGTCCCTCTCTGGTATCCCACCTCGGCGTCCTCGTCGGCGCGTGGGGTAGAGGCAGTCGGAAGTGAATCCACATCCGACGGGGCCAGCGACCCGCTCAATGAGTCGGGGAGATCGTCATCGGCCGGACTACGGACAGAATGCGGCATTAAGGACACTACGCGACATGAAAGAAATTGCATATAAAGGATCCGGATACTTACGATCTTGCCGGACGCCTGGCCCTTGGAGGCCACTCATCCTCGCCAACGGTGGTGTTGGCGAAACTGTCCGGGGGGATAGTCCTCCCCCTCTTGGACCCTTCGGCCTCCCCTATTGGGGAAGCCTTCCTCTTCTTCTCTCCCTCCTTCGGGAGAGAGTCCTCCTCCTCCTCTTCGTCTTCGGGGGAGGAGTACGCCTCGTCGTCAGACGCCTGATTGCGGGAACTCTTTCGAGTCCCCGCGGCCACCTTCTTGGCCTTCTTCTCCGGCACCACGTGCGGTGCCAGAACCAGCAGCCCTGTTAAACGGGCGTTCTCTGGGTCTTCTGGCATGGGAGCCGGGCTGATAAGTAGCTTGGTCTTCTCCATCCATTCCTGTCAAAGGAAAAGACAGAATGAAACCCCTCTAGAATCAATTTGATTACCACAAGTGTCCCGTAAAGGGGTTGAATCACTTACCTCGTCAGCCGGATGCTGCGAGCGAAATCCGCGATCTTCTGTGGCGGATGCGGGGGCTTCGGCGCCCTTAAACAGCACCCTCCAGGCGCCTTCGTATGTCGTATCGAAGAGCCCGCTTAGCGCCTGGTGCTGTTCCGGATTGAACTCCCACAGATTGAATGCCCGTTCTTGGCATGGGAGGATCCGGCGGATGAGCATGACTTGGACCACATCGACGAGCCTGAGCTTACCGCTCACCAGCTTCTGGATGTAGGCTCGGAGTCCCGTCAGCTCCTTCGGATTACCCCACAACAAGCCCTTCTCTTTCCAGGAGGTGAGCTGCATGGGGATGCCAGATCTAAACTCGGGGGCCGCCGCCCATGTGGGCTTGCGCGGCTCGGTGATGTAGAACCACCCCGATTGCCACCCCTTGACGGAGTCCACGAAGGCCCCTTCGAGCCAAAGGACGTTGGGCAACTTGCCCAACATGGCGCCTCTGCATACCGCTTGCGTGCCCTTCACAACCTTCGGCTTGACGTTGAAGGTCTTGAGCCACAGGCCGAAGTGGGGCCGGATGCAGAGGAAGGCCTCACACACGACGATAAACGCCGAGATGTTGAGGATGAAGTTCGGCGCCAGATCGTGGAAATCCAGGCCGTAGTAAAACATGATCCCCCGGACAAATGGGTGTAGTGGAAAGCCCAGCCCGTGGAGGAAGTGGGGGAGGATGACGAACCTCTCATGGGGCCCAGGGGTAGGGATGAGCTGCCCCTCGTTGGGCAACCGATGCGCGATATCGCCGGAAAGGTATTCGGCGCTGCGCAGTTTGGTGATGTGCTCCTCCTTAACGGTGGAGGCCAACCATTTGCCTCCCGCTCCAGACATATTCGGAGAAGGTTGGGGCGAGATGCGCGAGCTTGGGCGTTGGAGGTTGAGTACGCGGAGATGGATAAGCAAAGGAGGAAGAAGGCGTTGGTGAGAAGGTAAATCCTTATCCCTTATATATAGGCGGACGAAAACTATGCGTCCCCACCTGCCTGATAAAACTCGCTTATCTCCCAAGCGCCACCATCAATGGCGCGGTTGGGTTAGCCACGTCCGTATTGATGAGAATCCCGGAATAAGGGGAACACGATCTCTGCTTCGACGAGACGTGCCAAGGAAACCGCTTCGCTAAACGTGCTGAGGTGGTATAGTAAAAAACGATTCAAACAAAGGCTTGGTAGCGGTGTGATGTCACGCCGCATAATACATCAGCAGATTGGACTGGTGTACATTTTATTCTCTCTACGGTGGAATGTGGAATTTATTTTGCAGAGCCGGACACTATCCTGGTGTTCATGATCTTCTCTGGATTATTCAAGGAAGGAACCCGCTTTGCAATGCCAAACATTATGCGCGCCGGACTTATCGTCATTGAAGCCTGGTTCAGGGGCTACTGAGGGAGTCCTGGACTAGGGGGTGTCCGGACAGCCGGACTATCATCGTTCGCCGGACTCCAAGACTACGAAGATACAAGATTGAAGACTCCGTCCCGTGTCCGGATGGGACTTTCCTTGGCGTGGAAGGCAAGCTTGGCGATAGGGATATGTAGATCTCCTACCATTGTAACCGACTCTGTGTAACCCTAGCCTCCTCCGGTGTCTATATAAACCAGAGGGCTTTAGTCCGTAGGACACAACATACATTACAACAATCATACCATAGGCTAGCTTTAGGGTTTAGCCTCCTTGATCTCGTGGTAGATCCACTCTTGTACTACCCATATCATCAATAATAATCAAGCAGGACGTAGGGTTTTACCTCCATAGAGAGGGCCCGAACCTGGGTAAAACATCGTGTCCCTCATCTCCTGTTACCATCCGCCTAGACGCACAGTTCGGGACCCCCTACCCGAGATCCGCCGGTTTTGACACCGACACTAACGCTGTAGTAGGTGATACCGACGAAGGGGGGAAAACATCCGGGAAAGTATCCCCGACATTTCACGTTTTCGGACAAATGAACCGGAGGTGAAATATTGCAGGTTCACTATGCTAGGGACACGTGGCTGACGAACGGGCTGCGTATTCGGATTCTTCTCGTCGTTCTGAGCAACTTTCAGGTACAAAGTTTTTTTCATCCGAGTTACAGATTATTTATATTAATTTTCAAAGTTTTAATCAATTTCTAATTTATTATTATTAAATTAATTAGAAAATTAGCATTATTGTATCAGCCTAGCGTTAGCATGATGTCAGCAGTCAACAGGGTTGTTGACTGAGTCAAACTAACATGTTGGTCCTGTTCGTCATTGTCTCAGGTTAATCAAACATGGTTTATTAACTTAGCTAAATGCTACGTCTTGAGCTTGCGTTGGTTTTCCTTGAAGAGGAAAGGCTGATGCAACAATAGTAGCGTAAGTAATTCCCTCAGTTTTTGAGAACCAAGGTATCAATCCAGGAGGAGGCTCCTCAAAAGTCCCACGCACCTACACAAACAAACAACGCAATAAAGGGGTTGTCAATCCCTTCACGGCGACTTGCGAAAGTGAGATCTGATAGAGATAATATGAAAAGATAAATATATTTTTGGTATTTTATGATATAAATTGGAAAAGTAAAGATGCAAGTAAAAGTAGATTGAAAGCTTATATGATAAAAGATAGACCCAGGGGCCATAGGTTTCACTAGTGGCTTCTCTCAAGATAGCATAAGTATTGCGGTGGGTGAACAAATAAATGTCGAGCAATTGATAGAAAAGCGAATAATTATGAGATTATCTAGGCATGATCATGTATATAGGCATCACGTCCGTGACAAGTAGACCGACACCTGCCTGCATCTACTATTATTACTCCACACATCGACCGCTATCCATCACGCATCTAGAGTATTAAGTTCATAAAGAACAGAGTAACACATTAAGAAAGATGACATGATGTAGAGGGATAAACTCACGCAATATGATATAAACCCCATCCTTTTATCCTCGATGGCAACAATACAATACATGCCTTGCTGCCCTTGCTATCACTGGGAAAGGACACCGCAAGATTGAACCCAAAGCTAAGCACTTCTCCCATTGCAAGAAAGTTCAATCTAGTAGGCCAAATCAAACTAATAATTCGAAGAGACTTGCAAAGATAACTTTATCACACATAAAAGAATTCAGAGGAGATTCAAATATTTCTCATAGATAAACTTGATCATAAACCCACAATTCATCGGATCTCGACAAACACACCACAAAACGAGTTACATCGAATAGGTCTCCAAGAAGATCGAGGAGAACATGGTATTGAGAATCAAAGAGAGAGAAGAAGCCATCTAGCTAATAACTATGGACCCGAAGGTCTGTGGTAAACTACTCACAACTCATCGGAGAGGCCTTGGAGATGATGTAGAGGCCCTCCGTGATCGATTCACCCTCCGGTGGAGCGCCGGTGAAGGCTCCAAGATGGGATCTTGCGGATACAGAAGGTTGCGGTGGTGGAAATAGTTTTTCCTGGTCGCCTTTGATGTTCTCGAGGTACGTGGCTATATATAGGAGGAAGAACTAGGTCGGTGGATGCCCGAGGGGCCCACGAGATAGGGGGGCGTGCCCAGTAGGGGGAGGCACACTCCACCCTCGTGGCTTCGTCGATTGCTTCTTGACTTGCACTCCATGTCCTCTGGATCACGTTTGTTCCAAAAATCATGCTCCCAAAGGTTTCATTCCGTTTGGACTCCGTTTGATATTCCTTTTCTTCGAAACACTGAAATAGGAAAAAAGACCAGCAATACGGGCTAGGCCTCCGGTTAGTAGGTTAGTCCCAAAAATGATATAAATGTGTAAAGTAAAGCCCATAAACATCCAAAACAGGTAATATAATAGCATGGAACAATCAAAAATTATAGATACGCTGGAGACGTATCAAGCATCCCCAAGCTTAATTCCTGCTCGTCCTCGAGTAGGTAAATGATAAAAACAGAATTTTTGATGTGGAATGCTACCTAGCATAATTCTCAATGTAATTTTCTTTATTGTGGCATGAATGTTCAGATCCAAATGATTCAAAATAAAAGTTTATATTGACATAAGAAATAGTAATACTTCAAGCATACTAATCAAAGCAATCATGTCTTCTCAAAATAACATGGCTAAAGAAAGTTCATCCCTACAAAATCATATAGTTAGGCTATCTTCATTTTCGTCACACAAAAATGCTCCCATCTTATACACCCCCAATGACAAGCCAAGCAATTGTTTCGTACTTAAATAATCTCAAACTTTTTCAACTTTCACGCAGTACATGAGCGTGAGCCATGGATATAGCACTATGGGTGGAATAGAATATGATGATGGGGATTGTGTGGAGAAGACAAAAAAAAGAAAGTCTCACATTGACGAGGATAATCAACGGGCTATGGAGATGCCCATCAATTGATGTCAACATGAGGAGTAGGGATTGCCATGCAACAGATGCACTGGAGCTATAAATGTATGAAAACTCAACAAAAGAAAACTAGTGGGTGTGCATCCAACTTGCTTGCTCACAAAGACCTAGGGCATTTTGAGGAAGCCCATCATAGGAATATACAAGCCAAGTTCTATAATGAAAAATTCCCACTAGTATATGAAAGTGACAACATATGAGACTCTCTATATGAAGAACATGGTGCTACTTTGAAGCACAAGTGTGGAAAAGAGATAGTAACATTGCCCCCTTTTTATTTTTTTCTTTTGGCCTTTCTTTTTTTATTTTTTTCTTTGACCTTTCTTTTTTATTATTATTTTGGGACAATGCTCTAATAATGATGATCATCACACTTCTATTTATTTACAACTCATAAATTACAACTCAAAACTAGAACAAGATATGACTCTATATGAATGCCTCCAGCGGTGTACCGGGATGGGCAATGAATCAAGAGTGACATGTATGAAAAATTATGCAAGGTGGCTTTTCCACAAATACGATGTCAATTACATGATCATGCAAGGCAAAATGACAATGATAATGTATGTCATAAAAAACGGAACGGAACGGTGGAAAGTTGCATGGCAATATATCTCAGAATGGATATGGAAATGCCGTAATAGGTAGGTATGTCACTGTTTTGAGGAAGATATAAGGAGGCTTATGTGCGATAGAGCGTATCGTATCACGGGTTTTGGATGCACCGGCGAAGTTTGCACCAACTCTCAAGGCGAGAAAGGGCAATGCACGGTACCGAAGAGGCTAGCAATGATGGAAGGTTGAGAGTGCGTATAATCCATGGACTCAACATTAGTCAAAAAGAACTCATATACTTATTGCAAAAATCTACAAGTCATAAAAAACCAAGCACTACGCGCATGCTCCTAGGGGGGATAGATTGGCAGGAAAAGACCATCGCTCGTTCCCGACCGCCACTCATAAGGATGCACAATCTAAGAACACCTCATGTTTCAAATTTGTTACACAACTTTAACCATACGTGCATGCTACGAGACTTGCTAACTTCAACACAAGCATTCTTTAAATTCATAATCACCCAACTAGCATGACTCTAATATCACTACCTCCATATCTCAAAACAGTTATCAAGTATCAAATTGATCATACCATCCAATTCACTTCCTATGATAGTTTTTATTATACCCAACTTGGATGCCCACCATTCTAGGACCAATTTTATTACCATAGAAAATACCATGCTGTTCTAAAAGACTCTAAAAATAATATAAGTGAAGCATGAGAGACTAATAGTTTCTACAAAATTAAGCCACCGCCATGCTCTAATAGATATAAGTGAAGCACTAGAGGAAAAACTATCTAGCTCAAAAGATATAAGTGAAGCACATAGAGTATTCTAATAAATTCCAATCAAGTGGGATTCTCCCAAAAGGTGTGTACAGCAAGGATGATTGTAGAAAACTAAAAAGCAAATACTAATATCATACAAGACGCTCCAAGCAAAACACATATCATGTGGCGAATAAAAATATAGCTCCAAGTAAGGTTACCGATAAACGAAGACGAAAGAGGGGATGCCTTCCGGGGGCATCCCCAAGCTTAGGATTTTGGCTATTCTTGAATATCTTGGGGTGCCATGGGCATCCCCAAGATTAGGCTCTTGCCACTCCTTATTCCATAGTCCATCAAATCTTTACCCAAAACTTGTAAACTTCACAACACAAAACTCAACAGGAAATCTCATAAGATCCGTTAGTGAAACAAAGAAAAACAACCACATAAGGTACTGTAATTAAATCATTCTTAATTTATATTGATTTTAAACCTACTGTATTTCAACTTCTCTATGATTCATATCCTTACATACTAGCCATAGATGCATCAAAATAAGCAAACAACACACTAAAAACAGAATCTGTCAAAAACAGAACATCCTGTAGCAATCTGTAACTGTTGAATACTTTTGGAACTCTAAAAATCCTACAAAAGTAGGAAGTCCTAGGAAATTTGTCTATTGATCTACAGCAAAAAGAATCAACACAAAATCACGTTTCTGTGAATTACTAAAATTATTTTCGTTCGCGCAAAGTTTTTGTTTTTCAGTAGAATCAAATTAACTAACAACATAGGTTATCCTATAGGTTCTACTTGGCACAAAAACTAATTAAAACACAAAAACACATCTAAACAGAAGGTAGATGAAAGATTTATTAGTAAGCACAAACAAAAACAAAAAACACAAATAAAATTGGGTTGCCTCCCAACTAGCGCTGTTGTTTAACGCCCCTAGCTAGGTATAAAAGGAGGATAGATCTAAGTAGTGCCATCTTTGGCACTCAATTCATAAGTAGCTCGCATGATAGATTCATAAGGTAATTTAACTTCCTTTCTTGGAAAGTGCTCCATGCCTTTCCTTAATGCAAATTGGAATCTAATATTCCCTTCCTTCATGTCAATAATTGCGCCAATCGTTCCAAGGAAAGGTCTACCAAGAATAATAGGGCAAGAAAGATTGCAATCTATATCAAGAACGATAAAATCTACGAGCACCAAATTTCTATTTGCAACAATGAGAACATCATTGATCATTCCCATTCGCTTTTTAATGGTGGAATCCGCAACATGCAAATTTAAAGAGCAATCATCACGATCATGGAAACCTAGAATATCACATAAAGTTTTCGGAATCGTGGAAACACTAGCACCCAAATCACATAAAGCATAACACTCATGATCTTTAATTTTAATCTTTATAGTAGGTTCCCACTCATCATAAAGTTTTCTCGGTATAGAAACTTCCAAATTAAGTTTTTCATCATAAGATTGCATCAAGGCATCGACAATATGCTTGGTAAAGGCTTTATTTTGACTATAAGCATGAGGAGAATTCACAATGGATTGCAACAAGGAAATACAACCTTCTAAAGAACAATTATCATACTAAAATTCCTTGAAATCCAAGATAGTGGGCTGAATGCTATTTAAAGTCTTGACCTCTCGAATCCCACTTTTACCAAATTTAGCATCAAGATCTAAAAACTCTGACTCATTGGGACTCCTTTTAACTAAAGTTGACTCATCTCCAGTCCCATCATTATTAAGATTCATATTGCAAAACAAAGATCTAATAGGGGACACATCAATAACTTTAAGATCTTCATCATTATTTTAATGGAAACTAGAAGAACACGCCTTTATAAAGCAATCTTTCTTACCACACAATCTAGCGGTTCTTTCTTTGCACTCATCAATGGAAATTCTCATAGCTTTGAGAGACTCATTGATATCATGCTTAGGAGGAGTAGATCTAAGTTTCAAAGAATCAACATCAAGCGAGAGTCTATCAACGTTCCTAGCCAAATCATCAACTTTGAGCAACTTTTCTGCAAGCAAGGCATTAAAATTCTTTTGAGAGATCATAAATTCTTTAACACTATTCTCAAAATAAGAGGGCATATTATTAAAATTACCATAAGAATTATTGTAGGAATTTCCAAAATTATTAGAGGAATTACTAGGGAACGGTCTAGGATTAAAGTTTCCTCTATAAGCATTGTTTCCAAAACTATTCCTACCAACAAAATTCAGATCCATAGATTCATTATTATTCTCAATCAAAGTAGACAAAGGCTTATCATTGGGATCAATAGGAGCACTCTTAGTAGCAAATAATTTCATAAGTTCATCCATCTTTCCACTCAAAACATTAATTTCTTCTATAGCATGCACTTTTTTACTAGTAGATCTTTTGGTGTGCCATTGAGAATAATTAGCCATATTATTATCAATGAGTTTTGTAGCTTCTCCTAAAGTGATTTCCATAAACGTGCCTCCCGCGGCCGAATCTAAAAGATTTCTAGAAGCAAAATTCAATCCGGCATAAAAATTTTGTATGATCATCCATAAATTCAAACCATGAGTAGGGCAATTGCGAATCATCAATTTCATTCTTTCCCAAGATTGGGCAACATGCTTATGATCAAGTTGTTTAAAATTCATAATATCGTTCCTAAGAGTGATGATCTTAGCGGGAGGAAAATACTTAGAGATAAAAGTATCTTTGCACTTGTTCCATGAATCAATACTATTCTTAGGCAAAGACGAAAACCAAACTTTAGCACGATCTCTAAGCTAAAACGGAAATAACTTCAATTTAACAATATCATTATCCGTATCTTTCTTCTTTTGAATCTCACACGAATCAACAAAGTTGTTTAGATGGGTAGGGACATCTTCACTAGGAAGGCCGACGAATTGAACTTTCATAACAAGATTCAGCAAAGCAGTATTGATTTCACAAGACTTAACATCATTAAGAGGAGCAATCATAGTACTAAGAAAATCATTATTATTGGTATTGGAGAAATCACACAATTTGGTATTATCTTGCGCCATTGCGACAATTAATCCAACACACAAGCAAACAAAAAGGCGAACGAAAGAGATTGGTGATTGGGAAAGAGAGGGCGAATAAAACGGCAAGGGTGAAGTGGGGGAGAGGAAAACGAGAGGCAAATGGAAAATAATGTAAATGCGAGGGAGATGAGTTTGTGATGGGTAGTTGGTATGTCTTGACTTGAGCGAAGACCTCCCCGGCAACGGCGCCAAAAATCCTTCTTGCTACGTCTTGAGCTTGCGTTGGTTTTCCTTGAAGAGGAAAGGGTGATGCAGCAATAGTAGCGTAAGTATTTCCCTTAGTTTTTGAGAACCAAGGTATCAATCCAGTAGGAGGCTCCTCAAAAGTCCCACGCACCTACACAAACAAACAAGAACTCGCAACCAACACAATAAAGGGGTTGTCAATCCGTTCACGACGACCTGCAAAAGTGAGATCTGATAGAGATAATATGATAAGATAAATATATTTTTGGTATTTTATGATATAGATTGGAAAAGTAAAGATGCAAATAAAAGTAGATTGAAAGCTTATATGATAAAAGATAGACCTGGGGGCCATAGGTTTCACTAGTGGCTTCTCTCAAGATAGCATAAGTATTACGGTGGGTGAACAAATTAATGTCGAGCAATTGATAGAAAAGCGAATAATTATGAGATTATCTAGGCATGATCATGTATATAGGCATCACGTCCGTGACAAGTAGACCGACTCCTGCCTGCATCTACTACTATTACTCCACACATCGACCGCTATCCAGCATGCATCTAGAGTATTAAGTTCATAAAGAACAGAGTAACGCATTAAGAAAGATGACATGATGTAGAGGGATAAACTGATGCAATATGATATAAACCCCATCTTTTTATCCTCGATGGCAACAATACAATACATGCCTTGCTGCCCCTGCTATCACTGGGAAAGGACACCGCAAGATTGAACCCAAAGCTAAGCACTTCTCCCATTGCAAGAAAGATCAATCTAGTAGGCCAAACCAAACTGATAATTCAAAGAGACTTGCAAAGATAACTTAATCACACATAAAAGAATTCAGAGGAGATTCAAATATTTTTCATAAATAAACTTGATCATAAACCCACAATTCATCGGATCTCAACAAACACACCGCAAAAAGAGTTACATCGAATAGATCTCCAAGAAGATCGAGGAGAACATGGTATTGAGATTCCAAGAGAGAGAAGAAGCCATCTAGCTAATAACTATGGACCTGAAGGTATATGGTAAACTACTCACAACTCATCGGAGAGGCCTTGGAGATGATGTAGAGGCCCTCCATGATTGATTCCCCCTCCGATAGAGCGTCGGCGAAGGCTCCAAGATGGGATCTCGCGGATACAAAAGGTTACGGTGGTGGAAATAGTTTTTCGTGGTCGCCTTTGATGTTCTCGGGGTACGTGGGTATATATAGGAGGAAGAAGTAGGTCGGTGGACGCCCGAGGGGCCCACGAGATAGGGGGCGCTCCCAGTAGGGGCGGGGGGCGCCCTCCAACCTCGTGGCTTCCTCGATTGCTTCTTGACTTGCACTCCAAGTCCTCTGGATCACGTTTTATCCAAAAATCACGATCCCGAAGGTTTCATTCTGTTTGGACTCCGTTTGTTATTCCTTTTCTTCGAAACACTGAAATAGGCGAAAAAACAGCAATACGGGCTGGGCCTCCGGTTAGTAGGTTAGTCCCAAAAATGATATAAATGTGTAAAGTAAAGCCCATAAACATCCAAAATGGGTAATATAATAGCATGGAACAATATAAAATTATAGATACGTTGGAGACGTATCACTAAATGACTAGGCTAATTAAACATCATCAATTAAGTTAATATTTATTTAATGAGTTAACAAATTATTCATTTATTATTAATTAATTAATTTTTATATATTATTTAAAAAACGTTCCAGGGGGGTGGGCCCCGGCTGTCATTGGGCCTGGGGCCCTTAGCGGGCACACTGTTAGCGGGCGTTGGGCGCTGCGAGCGCCCGACCCAGAGGAGGGCCGAGCGGGCACAGATGGGCGCCGGTGCAGGGGGCCGGTGGCCTGGGGCCGGCGGTGAGGGGCTGGGCGCGACCGGCGGGGTAAGGGCAGTGGGAGGGAGTAGCCCGCAGGGTCGAGCGGTAGGTGTAGCACACACACAGCATGCCGGGGAAGCAGGGCATGGCTTCGGCCGCGGCGGCCAAGCGGGGTGCACGGGGGCTGGTGGCCGGTGCTAGGCATCAGGCGGCAGCGGCTAGCAGCTGCGCGAGGGAGAACGCGTGCATGGGCGCGGCTGAAACTCCAGCGCGTCCACGGGCGAGCGAGATGGCGGGTGCACACACACATAGAGGAGGAGAGGGAGGAGGGAGCTCAAATGGGGCGGTAGGGGTTAGGCACCGGGGGTCGAGGAGGGCGACGGGGACGCCGTTCCGGCGAGGAGAGGGATGAGGAGGCGCTCGGGAAGGACGTCCGGTGGCGCTGGGCGAAGCAGAGGCGGGGAAGACGGGGCGATCCGGCGGCAAAGCGGCACCGGTGAGGTAGAGGCGGCGAGGGGCGGCGGCGAGGTGACGCCGCGGAGGAGGACGGAGGTGCGGTGGCGGTCCGGGGGCGACGGGCGGCGGGATGGGCGATGTTGGCGGGTGGCTGTTGCCCGATCCAGAGGGAGTCGGGGGAAGGCAGAGAGAGGAGTGGGGGGGAGTGCGGGGGCGAGTGCGAGCGTGGGGAATCGGGGGGGCTAGGCTTTGCCCTATAGGCCAGAGGGAGGGGCCGGCTGGGCCACGTGGGTCGGCCAGCTGGACCGTCTGGCCCAGTTGGCCAGGGGCCCTTTCTTTTCTTTTGTTTTTTGTCCTTTTTCCTTTTTCTTTATTTTCTTTTATTTTGTTTAGTTTTCTATACTGTTTTGCATTAAGTAGAGGCACCAAATGATTTTTGCTAAATGTGCCACTTAACACATTAAATACTTTGCAACAATTTTGATTTGGTACAAAAGTCTCAAAGCACTTGAAAATGTCATATTATTTTGGGAAACTGGAAAGGAAAAATAATTGATGCTGGACCACTATTCTGGTTGCTAGGGTCAATTTGGAATTTCAAATAATGTTGGTATTGTTTTTATAATTATTTTGGGATTATGTGCAACAATTTGAACATTTTTATTTTACCGCTTGAAGAAATACTAATTTGACTTTATTTTAATTTGATTTTGAATCAGTTTCAAATCAACGTGATTTTATCAACAGTAACCGAGGTGACGTGGCATCATTAGTACAGGGTTACTGTAGCTTAATTATCCGGGCATCATAGCGTGGTGGCATGCAGATCTTCATGGAGGCTCTACCACTATGCCAACACAACAGCTAGCTAGCTAGCGTGGCACTGCTTGCCTTGTTAGCCTGGACGCATGTCAAGGTGATAATCCCCAGGTGCAGGGAATCATCGTAGCAATTTCCAAAGATGGAAGTGATAAGTATGGAGTGTCGAACCCACAAGGAGCGGTAAGATCAATATTCTCTCAAGCCCTATCTGCCACTGATACGACTATACGTGCATCGAACGTTTGCTTCCAACTGGCAACGAGAAATAAAACTATGTTGTGGGTATGTAGAGGATAACTTTGCATGATATCAGAGAGCTAAAATATGAAAGTAGGTGCTGTTATCCTAAAGTTAGAATGTATTACTAATGTTATAAATAGCGAGTGTGGAATAATGGTGGATCGGTGTGCAGAATTGTCCTAGGCAATTGTTAACAAGACCGGTAATCACTATTGCAGTTTCATATGAGGGAGAGGAATAAGCTAACATACTTTCTCTACTTGGATCATATGCACTTATGATTGGAACTCTAGCAAGCGTCCGCAACTACTAAAGATCATTAAGGTAAAATCCAACCATAGCATTAAAGCATCAAGTCCTCTTTATTCCCATACACAACAATCCCTCTTACTCGGGTTTGTGTTTCAGTCCACTATAAGCGAATCATGAACGTATTGCAACACCCTATAGCGGGAATCCCTCACGCTTGCACGACATGGAGGGCACCATAGGACACCATCAAAGTAAGACATACAACTCATACCAATCTAGATCATCAATCAACCCAAAGACAAAAGATATCTACTCAAAACATCATAGGATGGCAACACATCATTGGATCATAATATGTGGCATAAAGCACCATGTTCAAGTAGGGGTTACAGCGGGGTGCGGGTGAGTGGACCGCGTAAAAGAGATGAGGATGGTGATGATGATGGTGATGTTGATGAAGACGATCACCGCGGCGATGATTCCCCTCCCGATGGCACTCCGGTGCCACCAAGAGAGAGGAGGAGAGGTTCTCCCCTTTATGCTTCCTCCTCTATGGCCTCCGGTGATGATGGCACCCTCCGGCAGGTTGCCGGAGAGGGCCTAGATTGATTTCTCGTGGCTACAGAGGCTTGCGGCGGCGGAACTTATGATCTTGGTTATTTCCCGAAGGTTTCTGTATTTATAGGAATTTTTGGCATAGGTTTCACCTCAGGGGGTCTCCGGGCTGTCCACGAGATAGGGGGGCGCTCCCTGGTGGGGTGTGCGCGCCCCCACTCTCGTGGCAGTCCGGGACTCTTCTGGCCCAACTCCGATGCTCCGTGGTCTTCTTTTGGTCCATAAAAAATCATCAAAAATTGGCACGTCAATTGGACTCCGTTTGGTATTCCTTTTCTGTAAAACTCAAAAACAAGGAGAAAATAGAAACTGGCACTGGGCTCTAGGTTAATAGGTTAGTACCAAAAATCATATAAAATGACATATAAATGCATACAAAACATCATAGATGGATAATATAATAGCATGAATACTTCATAAATTATAGATACATTGGAGACGTATCAACATCCCCAAGCTTAATTCCTGCTCGTCCTCGAGTAGGTAAATGATAAAAGAAATAATTTATGAAGTGTGAATGCTAGCAGGTGCACAAGTTTGATCAATGATAATTTCAATCACCTTTTCTAGCATCAGTATGTGTCATAATAGTAGCTTATCTCATAAAACTTTTCATGATCAAGTAACAATCTATTCACAATGTCAAGAATGGTTCAGAAACTTCATTGAGAACTAACAAACTATAATCTCAGTCATTGAAGCAATTGCAATTTATCATAACATCAGAAAGAGTCAAGAATAGAGCTTTTCAGCAAGTCCACATACTCAACTATCAGATAGTCTTCTACAATTGCTAACACTCACGCAATACTTCTGGTTATGGAGTTTCAGCAGGACACTGAGAAAGATAGGGGCTTATTGTGTTGCCTCCCAACATTTCCACCTTTAGGTGATGTCAACAATAGTAGCCCATGCTAACTTACATCCAATTGGATATATATATCATGATCTTTCAAACACGAGGAGCTTGCCAAAGGATAAAATTATAAAGGGAAAGGTGAGGATCACCTTGACTCATGCATAAAGTAAAAACATAAAGTAAAAGATAGGCCCTTCGCAGAGGGAAGCAGAGGTTGTAATGTGCGTTTAGGGTTGGATGCATAAAACCTTAATGCAAAAGAACGTCACTTTATATTACCCCTTGTGTGTGGACCTTTATTATACAATCTGTCGCTTTTATTGCTATCACAACAAGATCGTACAAAGCTTATTTTCTCAGCACTAATAAGTCATACATATTTAGATAGCAATTTTTATTGCCTGCAACATGACAACTTACTTGAAGGATCTTACTCAATCCATAGGTAGGTATGGTGGACTCTCATGGCAAAACTGGGTTTAAGGATATTTGGAAGCACAAGTAGTATCTCTAGTTGGTGCAAGGAATTTGTCTAGCATGAGGGGGAAAGGCAAGATTAACATGTTTGGAAGGTCAATGACAATATACTTTAACTGAGATGTGAGAAAACATAAACCATTACATTGTCTTCCTTGTCCAACATCAACTCTTTTAGCATGTCATACTCAATGAGTGCTTCACAATCATTAAAGATGTCCAAGATAATATATTTCTATGTAAACCTCTCTTTCCTTATTACTTCCTATTAATTGCAACGATGACCAAAACTATGTTTGTAAACTCTCAACAAATTTTATGCCTCATACTCTTTATATGTGAAGTCATTACTATCCATGTTATAAGCATATGAAACATATATAAATTCAGATTTATGACATTCAATTCATTCCCCCATTTACTCATAGGATATACATGAAGAACATGAGTAAATGACAAACTACTCCAAAAGATATGAGTGAAGGACACTGAGTAGTCAAATAATTAACTAGCCATGGGAGGGTTATTCAATATTTTAGATCAAATGATTTTATTCAAACAGAAAGTAAAATTGAAAATGCGCTCCAAGCAAAACACATATCATGTGACGAATAAAAATATAGCTCCGAGTAAGGTATACCGATAGTTTTGGAGACGAAAGAGGGGATGCCTTCCGGGGAATCCCCAAGCTTAGGCGCTTGAGTCTTCCTTGAGTATTACCTTGGGGTGCCTTGGGCATCCCCAATCTTAGGGTCTTCCCACTCCTTATTCTCCTCCTATCGATATCTCACCCAAAACTTGACAACTTCAACCACACAAAACTTAATGGAACTTTGTGAGATAGGTTAGTATGATAAAGAGTAAACCATTCACTTTGGTGCTGTAAAAGACAAGTTTCATAATTGTTTTCACACAATGCCTACTTTACCATATCATTCTACAATTTATATTGCGAAATATAAGCCATAGAAACTAGAAAACAAGCAAACTATGCGATGAGAACAGAATCTGTCAGAAACATAACAGTCTGTAATGATCTGAACAATAACCATAATTCTAATCCTCCAAAATTTATGAAATAAACTGGTGGACGTGAGGAATTTGTCTATTAATCTTCTGCAAAAAGAATCAACTCAAAATCACTCTTCTGTAAAAAATGACAGCTAATCTAGTGAGCACGAAGTTTCTGTTTTTTACAGCAAGATCACATTAACTCTCACCCAAGTCTTCCCAAAGGTCTTACTTGGCACTTTATTAAAAAAAAAGCTATAAAACATGATTACTACAGTAGATTAATCATGTAGACACAAAAAAAACAGTAGGGGTAAATATTGGTTTGTCTCCCAACAAGCGCTTTTCTTTAATGCCTTTTAGCTACGCATGATGATTTCAATGATGCTCACATAAAAGATAAGAGTTGAAACATAAAAGGTGCATCATGAAGAATATGACTAGAACATTTAAATATAACCCACTTCCTATGCCTAGGGATTTTGTGAGCACACAATTTATAGGAACAAGAATAAACAAGCATAGGAAGGCAAAACAAGTTTACCTTCAAAACTTTACACACATAGAGAGGAAACTTGATATTATTGCAACTCCTACAAGCATATATTCCTCCCTCATAATAGTTTTCAGTAGCATCAGGGATAACAAATTTGTTCTCATACTCAATTGGAACCTCTTCCGAACGTATTGCAACACTCTTCCAAATCCACTTTCATAAATATCGTACGAAGATTCTACACCCTCCAAGATAGTGGGATCACTAATTCATAAAGTTGACACTCTTCCAAAACCACTTTAAATTATAGTATTATTCATACTACAAAAGATATAAGTGAAGTTCCTGGAGCATTCTATAATTAATATAGACTAGCCAATATCCAAGCTCAAAATATATAAGTGAAGCGCATGAAGCATTCTATAAAACCATACTCAAACGATTTAAGTGAAGCACAAAGAGTAATTCTATAAGATCATATTTAAAAGATATAAGTGAAGCACATGAATTATTCTATAAATCAATGAAGAGCCATCTCATACTAGCATGATTCTTAAAGAAAAATAAAAACACAAAGGACACAAATCATGTGAACAAAACAAAAACTGAGGTATACCGATATTTGTTGAACAAGAAAGACGGGATGCCAACCGGGGCATCCCCAAGCTTAGATGCTTGAGTATCCTTTGAAATATTTACTTGGGGTGCCTTGGGCATCCCCAAGCTTGAACTCTTGTCTCTCTTTATTCTTCTCACGTCGGTAACTTCTCGTTCTTCAAACACTTCATTCACAAAAACTTAAACAAAAACTTGTGAGATCCGTTAGTGTAATAAAACAAACTACCACTATAAGGTACTGTAATTAACTCATTCTTTGTTATATTGGTTTTAAACCTACTGTATTCCAACTTCTCTATGGTCCATACCCTTACATACTAGCCATAGATGCATCAAAATAAGCAAACAACACACGAAAAACAGAATCTGTCAAGAACAGGACAGTATGTAGCAATCTGGAAGTTTAGTAAACTTATGTAACTCCTAAATTTATGAAATAAATTTGAAAATTTGAACAATTTGTACAGAATTAATGTGCAAAATGTTTCAGACCCATTTGAATTTCCAGTAAAAAAAGTAAATTCATGCACTACAGCCAAAGTTTCTGTTTTTGTTCTGCACATAGTAAGCAAGCAATCTTATCATACTAAAACCAAAGCTTGGCACATTATTTTTATAATACAATGGATATATACAAGGGGATAATTATTTACAGAGAAACTTCCATGAAAAATTCTACATTGTTTCCGTGAGCATGAACACAAGTGCTCAAGGCCGACCCTCACTTCTTCAATGCATTACTTTCCAATCACTTCTCTTTTTGAAAAACTTTTTAGGCATGAGAAGCAAGTAAATATTTTTTTTGGTATTTTCATTCTTTTTTTAATTTTTTTTGTATGTTTCACCCAAAACTAAACATAAAAAAAGGAAAACAAAATCTACTTAGTGAAGAAAGCAAACAAGCACACACGAGAATGTCAACCCCACGCTATTGCTCCCCGGCAACGGCGCCAGAAAAGAGCTTGATAATCCCCAAGTGCAGGGAATCATCGTAGCAATTTCCAAAGATGGAAGTCATAAGTATGGAGTGTCGAACCCACAAGGAGCTAAAGGTAAGATCAATATTCTCTCAAGCCCTATCTGCCACTGATACGACTATACGTGCACTGAACGTTTGCTTCCAACTAGCAACGAGAAATAAAACTATGTTGTGGGTATGTAGAGGATAACTATGCAAGATATCGAAGAGATAAAATATGAAAGTAGGTGCTATTATCATAAAGTTAGAATAAATTACTAAATATTATAAATAGCGAGTGTGGAATAATGGTGGATCGGTGTGCGGAATTGTCCTAGGCAATTGTTGACAAGACCGGTAATCACTATTGTAGTTTCATATGAGGGAGAGGCATAAGCTAATATACTTTCTCTACTTGAATCATATGCACATATGATTGGAACTCTAGCAAGCATCCGCAAATACTAAAGATCATTAAGGTAAAACCCAACCATAGCATTAAAGCATCAAGTCCTCTTTATGCCCATACGCAACAATCCCTCTTACTCGGGTTTGTGTTTCAGTCACTCACCAACCCACTATAAGCGAATCATGAATGTATTGCAACACCCTACAGCGGGAATCCCTCATGCTTGCGCGACACGGAGGGCACCGTAGGAAAGCATCAAAGTAAAACATACAACTCATACCAATCTAGATCATCAATCAACCCCAAAGACAAAAGATATCTACTCAAAACATCATAGGATGGCAACACATCATTGGATCATAATATGTGGCATAAAGCACCATGTTCAAGTAGGGATTACAGCAGGGTGCGGGAGAGTGGACCATGTAAAAGAGATGAGGATGGTGATGATGATGGTGATGTTGATGAAGACGATCACCGCGGCGATGATTCCCCTCCTGATGGCACTCTGGTGCCACCAAGAGAGAGGAGGAGAGGTTCTCCCCCTTGTTCTTCCTCCTCCATGGCCTGTGGTGATGACGGCCCCCTCCAGCATGGTGCTGGAGAGGGCCTAGATTGATTTCTCGTGAATACAGAGGCTTGCGGCGGAGGAACTTCTGATCTAGGTTATTTCCCGAAGGTTTCTGTATTTATAGGAATTTTTGGCGTAGGTTTCACGTCAGGGGGGTCTCCGAGCTGTCCACGAGATAGGGGGGCGCGCCCTAGGGGGTGGGTGCACCCCCCCGACTCCGATGCTCCATGGTCTTCTTTTGGTCCATAAAAAATCATCAAAAATTGGTGCGTCAACTGGACTACGTTTGGTATTCCTTTTCTGTAGAACTCAAAAATAAGGAGAAAACAGAAACTGGCACTGGGCTCTAGGTTAATAGATTAGTCCCAAAAATCATATAAAATGACATATAAATGCATATAAAACATCATTGATGGATAATATAATAGCATGAATACTTCATAAATTATAGATACGTTGGAGACGTATCACAAGGCAAGGAAGGGCGGCGACGGAAGGGATGGCTTCTATTGTCGTCCCCGATAAAGTGAAGGGGCACGTAGACAGCGCATTAAATGTGTTTTTGCTACGATGCCAGTGATAAGTATGTGCACTGTAGATACTTTCCACCTCCTGTGCGCCGCTGCGGCAACCCCTTTGACATATAATAGGAGGCCCGAGGCGTACCGAGAGAGGATTCAGACTTTTTGCACTAGGCATGCACCATAGCTAGTTCAAGAGCTCAAGAACATAGAAATACACACAAGCAGGACTAGGGTTTTACGCACCAGTGCGGCCCGAACCTGCGTAAAAATCCCTCGCGCTAATCACTAGACATGCTCTTTGTGCAGCTCTCTCCCCACCAAACATAGAAGGGATCCCCGTGATCCCATAGGTGTTCGTTTCCCCGACAGAAATGAGGATGAATTCCCAGGTGGCAAGGCCACAGAACCACTCCAAAAATAAAAACAGAGCAAAAACCAGAGAAATCAAATGAAAAAGAAAAGGGCCAAAAGCCAGGCTGTCACAGTATGGTTACTATGTTATTTTCGAGGAAAATAAGCTAAGTATAGGTCATTTTGAAGCTAAACCTAGGTTATTATGCCATTTTTACCTAAGTGAGCTAAATATTTTATAAATGAACTAGCTAAGCTAAGTATAGATCATTATTGAGCCATCCTAGGTAGTTATGCCATTTTTAGCTAACTAAGCATATCAAGTCATTTTGGAGGAAAAAATGGTAAGTATAGGTCATTTTATAGCTATTCTAGGTAAAATATGTCATTTTGGAGCTAAGTAAGGTTATTATGTCATTTTCGAGGAAAATAAGCTAAGTATAGGTCATTTTGGAGCTATGGAGGTCATTTCTTAAGCTAACCATGTATTTGTTAAGCAAAACACTTAGGAAAACTTATCATTGTCACGGAGGTGAAGGACCGGTCGGGTTTGCGCCAGTGCCAGACGAAGAAGGACCAATCGGGGTTCCACCAGTGTGATATGGAGAAGGATCGGTCGATGCTTGTCGGGAGGCATGTTGAACCAAACATCATTTGCAATGTCTCGTTAGCATGATGCAACTGAAATGTGAATACTAGCAACTAATGACCATTCAAATGAAACTCACCATGTCCGCTATACCAATCTAGTGCATCGGCGGAGGGGTCTGACCGTTTTTCTCGCACACGGATTGCACATTTTGTTTTCACGAGTCAGTCATATTAGTTAGTAATGAAACAAACATTACGTGCATGATTTGGCTAATATGCAGGCGAAACTTACCACGAGGAGTTGTATAGCGCCCGGTGAGACGCATCGTTCCGGTTCCTCTCCGCCTCCAACAGACTAGCCATCCTCTCCTCCAACTCCCTCTCCCTCCGCGCCGCCTGCCGGTTTACCTCCGCTAGAAGCTCCTGGGACCTAGGCTCGATCGTGAGTTCTATTGGCCGTGGGCGAGGCTTTATCTAAGGAAGAGACCTCCTCTGGCATTTCTTGATCTCCGGGAGAGTTCTAGGACAACGTATTAGTCCTTACCCAATGGCTACCGAGCCATGTTTCCTCCCATCACTAGATAGCATCACGGGCTCTAGATCAAAAGGACTCTGACTCGGGTTGAAGTCCTGCCCTTTCGTCGCCTTCCCAAAGTCTCTGTACCTCACGAGCTTGTTGTGGGAGGAGATGTTGGTGAAGCTCTCTGGATGATCAAGGTCATCCTCAGAGAATGCATTAGCCTTCTTGTACGGGGCACTATGGGCCATGCATAGAGGTCGTACAGCGGTGGCACGTCCTTCTTGTTGTGTGGCGCCTAAAAGAGAGGAAAAAAATATTAGTTAAGGGCTCAAGCTGGCATGAAGAATGAAATTGCATGAATCGTGAAGCAAACCACATACCCAGTGATCCCCGTACTCAAATAGGTTGGAGATCCCTTGATGGTGTGGCACACCTTGCATTTGGGCACGCTTATCCCTGGCCTTGTTGTGGACAGCTAGCCATTGGGGAGAGCACCACTCATCCACCAACGTCTCCCAACATTCCATCCTATCCACACACCATCTCGGGGGCACCTAAGTTATACAGAGAAATTTTAGCGCTACGCCTACGAAAAAAATCAAGGAAACTAAGTATAGATCATTATTGAGCTATCATAGGTAGTTATGCCATTTTTAGCTAACTAAGCATATCAAGTCATTTTGGAGGAAAAATGGTAAGTATAGGTCATTTTATAGCTATCCTAGGTAAAGTATGTCATTTTGGAGCTAAGTAAGTTTATTATGTCATTTTCGAGGAAAATAAGCTAAGTATAGGTCATTTTGGAGCTATGGAGGTCATTTCTTAAGCTAACCATGCATTTGTTAAGCAAAACACTTGGGAAAACTTACCATTGTCATGGAGGTGAATGACCGGTCGGGTTTGCGCCAGTGCCAGACGAAGAAGGACCAATCGGGATTCCACCTGTGCGATACGGAGAAGGATCGGTCAATGCTTGTCGGGAGGCATGTTGAACCAAAGATCATTTGCAATGTCTCGTTAGCATGATGCAACTGAAATGTGAATACTAGCAACTAATGACCATTCAAATGAAACTCACCATGTCCGCTATACCAATCTGGTGCATCGGCGGAGGGGTCTGACCGTTTTTCTCGCACACGGATTGCACATTTTGTTTTCACGAGTCAGTCATATTAGTTAGTAATGAAACAAAGATTACGTGCATGATTTGGCTAATATGCAGGCGAAACTTACCATGAGGAGTCGTATAGGGCCCGGTGAGACGCGTCGTTCCTGTTCCTCTCCGCCTCCAACAGACTAGCCATCCTCTCCTCCAACTCCTTCTCCCTCCGCGCCGCCTGCCGGTTTGCCTCCGCCAGAAGCTCCTGGGACCTAGCCTCGATCGCGAGTTCTATTGGCCGTGGACGAGGCTTTATCTAAGGAAGAGACCTCCTCTGGCACTTCTTGATCTCCGGGAGAGTTCTAGGACAATGTATTAGTCCTTCCCCAATGGCTACCGAGCCATGTTTCCTCCCATCACTAGATAGCATCACGGGCTCTAGATCAAAAGGACTCTGACTCGGGTTGAAGTCCTGCCCTTTCGTCACCTTCCCAAAGTCTTTGTACCTCACAAGCTTGTTGTGGGAGGAGATGTTGGTGAAGCTCTCTGGATGATCAAGGTCATCCTCAGAGAATGCATTGGCCTTCTTGTATGGGGCACTATGGGCCATGCATAGAGGTCGTACAGCGGTGGCACGTCCTTCTTGTTGTGTGGCGCCTAAAAGAGAGGAACAAAATATTAGTTAAGGGCTCAAGCTAGCATGAAGAATGAAATTGCATGAATCGTGAAGCAAACCACATACCCAGTGATCCCCGTACTCAAATAGGTTGGAGATCCCTTGATGGTGTGGCACACCTTGCATTTGGGCACGCTTATCCCTGGCCTTATTATGGACAGCAAGCCATTGGGGAGAGCACCACTCATCCACCAACGTCTCCCAACATTCCATCCTATCCGCACACCATCTCGGGGGCACCTAAGTTAGACAAAGAGAAATTTTAGCGCTACGCCTATGAAGAAAAATCAAGGAAACTAAGTACAAGGCATTAAGAATAGGTAATTACCTTCATGTACTTCTCCTTAGTCAGATACTTGGCGCGGCACTTCTTCTTGGCCCTCTTAATGTTAGTCGAGGCCTAGTAGTCTCGAAGAGCCTGCAACCGAGCCTCGTGCTGTAAGTTTTGAAGTAGGCGCTTGCACTCGGCTTCGAGAACCATAGCCACGTCCGCCTCGTGTTACTCAAGACACCTGTAGAAGGTTTGCAATCAAACAAGACAATGCTAATTAATATAATCACTAGGTACTATTGATTTTTAATTCAGTAAAGGAGAAATTACCAAAAACCGCCGGATCCCAAAGTTGCCACCATCTCGCACAAGACACCGTCAACCCTCTCCTCTGGCGAGGCCAGGGCAGCCACATACAGCTCCCAGATCAGTGCTAGTTGTGGAACCTCACCATCAGCAGACAACATGACCCACCTCAGGATGTTGTGCCAGCAAAGATCACCAAGGACCTGGTTAGGCCCACGGACACCACGGGCGTGTTTCCAACCCCTGCAGTATGACAAGGCCAACACATTATATATTAAATTGAAGAAACATGAAGGCAAATGGTTAAAATGAGTAAATGCACTTACTTCTCCCCGTTAGGCTCAATCAACCAGCTCTGATCGCGGGTCGGTGACACGGGTGGGACATTTGTACAACCATGCTTGTACACCTTCTTGCCCCCTCAACCAGCTCGCCCTTGCTATAGCTATCGTCAGAAAAGGTGTCCTCGCCACCATCAGCATGGGCACTATCCTCCGGAATCATGTGGGACGAAGACTCTGGGACCCGAGTCTCCTGGGACGAAGACTCTAGGACCCGAGTCTCATCGGATGAAGGCTCGGCCCGAGGCTCGTTGGCCCGAGGCTCGTGGACCAGTGTCTGAGACGGTCCAAGTCAAATATGTCAGCACTCCAGTGGTCCGGAGAATCAGCTGGGTGTGGCGGCAAGGAAGGCGCAACAACCTTCCTACCTCTCCTACCACCGCATCCACCTCTAGCACCCCTCTTCATCTTCCCCTGACCTCTCCCGACCGAAGAAGTAGCACCCGCCAGTGTCTGCATACTATCTACCAGCGCTCTCTTGACCGAAGAAGAAGCACCCCTCATTTTGTTCTTCTTCATCTTCATTTTCCTTATTTTCCTTTTTCCTCCCCACTTCTACTTTTCTTCTTTTCTTCTTTTTTATCATCTCACAAAATGTACTAATAACCTAAAATATGACTAAATATAAAAAACTAACCTACAATCTACTAACCAAAAATCTACTAACCTAAAAAAAGCAACTAAACTGAATTACTAACAGTACAACCTAAATGAACTAACCTAAATCAACTAACCTAAATCAAAAAACAATAAGAGAAAAAAGAAATAAAAAAGAGGGAAGAACCTCACAAGGGGGCGGCGCCAGGCTCTGGGGGGCGGCTCGACGGAGAGGCGACAAGCGGCGAGGCGCCGGGGCGGCGGGCGGCCTTGGTGGTCGGGGGCGGTGGGGGTCATGGGCGGCGGGAGCGGCGGCGGCGGCGGGCACGGGGATGGCAGACCATTTTTTCTTAGGTCAATGCTCTTTGCTGTCTGCTAGCAGACGAGAAAGAGCCTAGCTAGTGGGATGGGGCCGGGGGAAAAGGCTGTTAGGTTGGCCACTTTCTTTGCCGTCTACTAGCAGACGGCAAAGAAAGTGGCCGACTACAAAGCTTCTATGCCATGTGCTAGCAAACGGCAAAGAGCTGGCTGACGACAAATATGATCTTTCCCGCCGGCTCTTTCTTTGCCATCAGTTTTCTGTAAGCTGATGGCAAAGACCTTCTTTGCCGTCAGCTAGTGGACGGCAAAGAGCCGGCTAACGGCAAAGATCCTTATTCCAGTAGTGGCATGTGCATATCCGTGGTGACAATGGGATATTCACGTGATCCCCTTGATGTATGTTTTGGTGATCAACTTGCGGTTTTGTGACCTTGTGAACTTATGCCTAGGGGTTGGCACACGTTTTCATCTTGCCTCTGTGGTAGAAACTTTGGGGCACTCTTTGAAGTTCTCTGTGTTGGTTTAAATAGATGAATCTGAGATTGTGTGATGCATATCGTACAATCAAACCCGCGGATACTTGTGGTGACATTGGAGTATCTATTTGACATTAGGGTTTTGGTTAATGTGTGTCTTAAGGTGTTATTTTAGTGCAAACTCTAGGGCTGTTTGTGACACTTATAGGAATAACCTAATAGAGCGACCAGAAAGAATAAATTTGATGTGGTTTCGTACCCTACAATAATCTCTTCATTTGTTCTCGGCTATTAGTGACTTTGGAGTGACTCTTTGTTGCATGTTGAGGGATAGTTATATGATCCAATTATGCTATCATTGTTGAGAGAACTTGCACTAGTGAAAGTATGAACCCTAGCCCTTGTTTCCTAACATTGCAATGCCATTTTCGCTCACTTTTGTTACTAGTTACCTTACTATTTTTATATTTTTAGATTACAAAAACCTATATCTACCATCCATATTACACTTGTATTACCATCTCTTCACCGAACTAGTGCACCTATACAATTTACCATTGTATCGGGTGTGTTGGGGACACAAGAAAATCTATGTTATTTGGTTGCAGGGTTGTTTGAGAGAGACCATCTTCATCCTACGCCTCCCATGGATTGATAAACCTTAGGTCATCCACTTGAGGGAAATTTTCTACTGTCCTACAAAGCTCTGCACTTGGAGGCCCAACACGAGTCTACAAGAAGAAGGTTGCGTAGTAGACATCAAGCTCTTTTCTGGCATCGTTGCCGGGGAGGTGAGTGCTTGAAGGTATATCTGCAGATCTTGCAATCAAATCTTTTGTTTCTTGTTTTATCTCCAGTTTAGTCTATAAAAGAAAAATGCAAAAAATAAATGGAATTGAGGTTGCCTCATATGGTTCATCTTTTTATGTCTTTCGTGAAAATGATGGAAACGAAAATTGTGCTCAAGTGTTAGAAGAAGAAGTCTATAGTAATGTTTGGCACTAAATTTTTGAATCATGAGCATGATTGCAATGTTGTTAGTGTGCATTCTTTTAATATCCATGATGCTAATGATGTGCAAAGCTACAAGCTTGGGGGTGCTATGTTTGATGAAGATGATACTTTTAGTCTACCAAGTTTTGATGAGCAAATCTATTTTGATGATAGCATGCCTCCTATTTATGATGATTACATTGAAGAATGCGGGTTTGGATGGGTGTCAACTTTATATAATGATCCCACTATTTTGGAGGGTGTTGAATCTTATTGTGATAATCATGAAACTGGATTTGGAGAGATCATGACTTTATTTAGTGATGAATCCACTATTTTGGAATAGGTTCCAATTGATTATGAGAACAAAGTTGCTATCTATGATGATTATTGTGATGACATGTATGCTATAAAGAATAATGATAACCATGATACTTGTCATCTTGATTTTAATTTTCAATTGGACTATGCCTCACATGATAGTTATTTTGTTGAGTTTGCTCCCACTAGTATTCATGACAATAAATTTGTTTATGTGGAGAGTAATACAATTTCTATGCTTGTGCATCATGAAAATAATGCTTTATGTGATGGTTATATTGTTGAATTCATTCATGATGCTACTGAAAATTATTATGAGGGAGGAATATATGCTCGTAGGAATTGCAACAATATCAAATTTCTTCTCTATGTGTTGAAAGCTTTGAAGTTATGCTTGTTTTGTCTTCCTATGCTAGTTGATTCTTGTTCCCATAATTTGTCTTCTCACAAAATCCCTATGCATAGGAAGTGGGTTAGACATAAGTGTGCTAGTCATATTCTTCATGATGCTCTCTTTGTGTTTCAGTTCTTATCTTTTATTTGAGCATCATTGAAATCATCATGCCTAGCTAGAAAGGCATTAAAGAAAAGCACTTGTTGGGAGACAACCCAATATTTACCCCTACTATTTTTGTGTTCCCACATGATTAAGCTACTGTAGTAATCATGTTTTATAGCTTTTGTTTCAATAAAGTGCCAAGTAACGCCTTTGGGATAGTGTGAATGATAGTTGACTTGATTCCGTGCAAAAACAAAAACTTTTGCTCTCAGTCCAAGAATTTTGGAAATACACTGGAACGTGATTTTGATCTGAATTATTTTTACAAAAGATTGATATACAAATTGTCTATGTTGTCCAAATTTTCAGAATTTTTGGAGTTACAGAAGTACGGAAAGTTTCCAGATTACTACAGACTGTTCTGTTTTTGACATATTCTGTTTTCAATGTGTTGTTTGCTTATTTTGATGAATCGGTAGTATCGAAGGTTATGAACCATGGAGAAGTTGGAATACAATATATATAACGCCAATATAAATTTAGAATGAGTTTACAATAGTACCTAAGTGGTGATTTTCTTTCTTATACTAACAGATCTCATAAGATTTTCTCCTGAGTTTTGTGTTGTGAAGTTTTCAAGTCTTGGGTAAAGCTTCGATGGACTATGGAATAAGGAGTGGCAAGAGCCTAAGCTTGGGGATTCCCAAGGCACCCCAAGGTAATATTCAAGTACAACCAAGCGCCTAAGCTTGGGGATGCCCCGGATGGCATCCCCTCTTTCGTCTTCGTTCATCGGTAACTTTACTTGAGGCTATATTTTTATTCACCACATGATATGTGTTTTTCTTGGAGATTCATTTTCTTTTGTTTATATTTGCTTGCTGCTATTCAGAGACATGTTTTATATCTTTTAGTTCAATAAAAAGGTCAAGTATAGCCTTTACCATGCTTATTTTAGAAGTCTTTATGTTGTTGTTTGAAAACAAAAACTTTGTTGTTATGTTTTGAATATTGGGAATAGTCAGTACATGTTAAAATCATGAAATTTTTACACAGTAAGTTACAACAAATTTTGTACAGTGTCGTAATTTTTCAGAATTTTTGGAAATAGGGAAGTATGATTCCTCTGGCATTCTTTACAGACTTTTCTGTTTAGACAGATTGCTGTTATGTTTGAATATGTTTGCTTGTTTAATGATTCTATTTAAGGATAGGAGTATTAAATATGCAGAGGCCTTTAGTAGGTAATATGAAATAATAATTTTAGTGATTTTTTACAACAGAGAATGATAAGGTTTTGCATTGATTTATACTAGCTTATCTTATGAGTTCTTGTTGAGTTTTGTGTGGATGAGGTTTTTAAGATTCAGGGAAACCGTGATATGAGAGGAATTAAGGAGACACAAAAGATCAAGCTTGGGAATGCCCAAGGCATCCCTAATTAATATTTCAAGAAGTCTCAAGCACCTAAGCTTGGGGATGCCCCGGTTGGCATCCCACCTTTGTTCTTCAACAACTATCGGTCAGTTTTGGTTGAGCCTAAGTTTTTGCTTCTTCACATGATATGTGCTTTCCTTGCAATGTCATTTTTTTTGCTTACTGTTTGAATAAAATACATTAGATCTGAAATTTTTAAATGAGAGAGAGTCTTCACATAGCTAAATAATTATTTGACTACTCATTGATCTTCACTTATATCTTTTGCAGTAGTTTGTCATTCACTCTCGTGCTTCACTTATATCCTATGAGTAAATGGTTAAATGAATTGAATATCATAAATCTAAAATTATATATGCTTCATATGCTTATACCTTGGGGAGTAATGACTTCACATATAAGAAGTAGAGGTGGTAAATTTATTGAAAGTTAGCAAACAATTTATTGGTCACTTGAAAAATTCATGAAAGAATATTGAAGGAAGAGAGATTTCACATATAAATATACTATCTTGGACATCTTCTATGATTGTGAGCCCCAATAATTATTTTCAAACTTGGTCAAATTAGTTGAAGTTGGACAAGGAAGACAACTTAATGAGTTATGTTTGGGTATATTTGTATAGAAGTTATATTGTTATAGATCCTCCAACATGTGGTGCTTGCTTTTTAGAATCTTTTGCTAGCAAAAATTTCTGGACTAAGCGGGAATACTGCTTGTGCATCCGAAATCCTTTAACCAAGTTTCTTCCAGGAGGGTCCACCATATCTACCTATATGCGGTATTTACCTTCCGTTCCAAGTAAATTTGCATGTGCCAAACTCTAAACCTTCAAATAATAATATGTTTTGTATGCCCAAATCACTCATGTAGCGACTAGGGGCTGTCAGTATCTTCCATGCTAGGTGGGTTATTATCATGATGAGTGTTTATTCACTTATCATTCACGAGAGAGTGGTTGGTAATTGCGATGCCCCGTCCTACGATCAAAAGATCAAAAATGATATCACAAATAGTTAAACAAAACTCCCCAGGATTGTTGATAGTTGGACGGTACCCGTTGTTTCAGACCAGCCGTGGAATGTGCTTGTTGCTGGAGGGGGAGTAAAAACATTACCTTTCTGTTTGGGAACCGCCTATAATGTATCTAGTATGGAAGAGATTGGGAACTCTTGGTTGTTATGTTGAAAATGAAAGCATACCTCTCAAAATTATTTTCATCTCTATTTTAAAAGCTTCACCTCTGCAAATCCCCGCTTCCCTCTATGAATGGCCTATCTTTTACTTTTATGCAAGAGTCAGTAGTATTCCTTCTCATTCCAACCTACTCTTTAGTTGGCAAGCATCAAGTGATAGGGAAAGACCTAAGCATATATGGCCATTCAAATATATTTGATCATGAATTATTATTGTTGACAATTATCTATATGATAAGTAAGTTGGGAGGCGAAACATTAAGCCCCTATATTTCCCTGTGTTCAATGGATGATATTTTTTCTAAAAATATGCTTTGGGTGGTAGCAATCATGGAAGCCAATATGATAGTTGAGTCTGTGGCATTTGCTAAATCAAAGCTCTTACATAGACCCTTCCTGAAAATAAGATGAATTGCAACTGTTTGATGATTGACAACATAGTTTGTTAGTTTTCAAGAAAGATTATGGTCTATGCTTTAACATGTGAATAGCTTGTTACTTGATCATGAGAAGTTTTATGAGATGAACTACTGTTATGATATATAATGATGCTACAAAAAGGGATTGAAATTATCATTGAGCAAACTTGTGCACTTGCTAGCATTCAACATCAAAAATTCTATTTTTATCATTTACCTACTGGAGGACGAGTAGGAACTAAGCTTGGGGATGCTTGATACGTCTCCAACGTATCTTTAATTTTTGATTGTTCCATGCTATTATATTATCAACCTTGGATGTTTTATATGCATTTATATGCTATTTTATATGATTTTTGGGACTAACCTGTCGGATGTGGGGTTCCGGCAAAACCCTTAAGGTTCGAACTCTGGGGTGCGCGCGACGATCTCTCCCCTACTGATCCACGTCCAAACGCCTTGCTGAGGATCTAAGCTACACGATGAACAGCATAAGGGACACAAGGTTTATAATAGTTCGGGCCACCGTTGTGGTGTAATACCCTACTCCATTGTGTGGTGTAGTGGATTGCCTCAGGGGCTGATGATGAATAGTACAAGGGGAAGAGCAGCCTCGCGAGAGGTGTTCTTGGGCTGATGCGGTGAACTACTTGGGTGAGTTCGATCGCCTCTAGATCTGATGAGAACTCTTCCTTCCTACTTGAGATGCCTCTTTACGATGATGGCTATCCCTATTTATAGAGGCCTTGGTCCTCTTCCCAAATATTGAGCGGGAAGGGCGCCAACAACGGCCATTTTGAAGGGGAACATCTAGTACAAGTTATCATGACTAAAGTTGGTCTTCGGCTGCCAAAGGCACTGGCGATGACGCCGTCTCGGGATCCACGGTGAACTCCGTCCTGCCGCTCTGCTGTTCTTGGTCTCATTGCACCAAAATGGTAACCTTTGCCTGATGCCTTGGTACTCCACGCCTGTGCTTGCCCCCTTTGCACCAAAGAGGAAACAAGGACACTGCACGGGCCGGCGCCCTCCTGGCGCCCGCCTGGTCTCAATCATCATGGTGTGCGTCACGAGCACATCGCGAGGTACCCTTGCCTTGATCTCTCCGCCTCCTCGCGATCCCGCCTGGTGAGGCTGCTCCTGAGGAAGCCTTGCGTCGTCCGCCCCACGAGGCTTGGCCCCTCGCAAGGGTCTTGAGCTTGAGCTGATGAATATGGTCCGTACTAGGCCACCACTTGAGCCACGCCACAGGCCGCAGGCAGGCAAGTCTAGGGACCCCCATTCCCAGAACGCCGACAGTAGCCCCCGGGCCCAAGGCGCGCTCGGACTTGGCTTAGCAGAGAAGCGAAGGGGCAAGTGCGGAGCAGTGCGGGCCCCAACAGCCTGCGGGGAGAGAGGGAGAGAGAGAGGGAGAGAGAGAGAGAGAGAGAGAGAGAGAGAGAGAGAGAGAGAGAGAGAGGGAGAGGGAGAGGGAGAGGGAGAGAGAGAGGGAGAGGGGGAGAGAGGGAGAGGTGGAGGGGGAGAGGAGGAGAGGGGGAGAGAGGGAGAGAGATAGGTAGAGAGAGAGAGGGAGAGAGAGAGAGAGAGAGAGAGAGAGAGAGAGAGAGAGAGAGAGAGAGAGAGAGAGCGAGGGAGGGAGGGAGAGAGGGAGAGAGGGAGAGAGGGAGAGAGAGAGGGAGAGGGAGGGAGAGAGGGGGAGAGGGGGAGAGAGAGAGAGAGGTGTGGAGCCCCGCGGGGGCGTTCTAGACTGTTGCCTTTAATTATTATGCTATTTCCATTATTCCCATGCTGTGTTGCGGTATTGCGTGCTCATGCGTAGGAACAACTTAGCTCGGGGGACTCGCTGTAGTCTTCGCCTCGCGAGGCTCCTACCTGAGGCCCCGTCGAGCGTCTTGAGGCCTGCAAAAAATTAGCCAGAGGGATAGCTTCCAAACCCTAGTCATGAGGGTAACCGGCTCGGGTCCCGTGTTCGTGTTGCGATGCCCGTGAGGCATGGATCGGGAGGAGTGCTCCCGCTGTGAACTTGAGTAGGGAAGCCTCACGAAATTAGGTCAGAAGATACTCGCGAGGGCGCCCGCGCAGCCCCCTCGCGAGGCTTGCGAAAGAGAATATGAGTCAAGCGAGCAACAAAGACAAAGAATCACGGGCCGGGGACGCAAACAACACTAAAAGCAACTCGAATAAAGTTTCGAACAAGGGTGAACAAGCCAACTGCAGAAAGCAAATGAAAAGCCGCATCCGGAACCTAATCTAGTCTTCAACATCTTCTCACTAGCACGGACCTAAGTGCTACCACTGGGCGTGGGCGGGAGCCCCTAAGGCCCGAGGGCGGCACTCCGGAGACTCCGGGCCTTTTCTTGGGAGCTAAGTGTACATCCCCAACTCATTATTACGTGAGAGTGTCACGAGCGACGAGCTTCACAGGCATTGGCCTTCTTCACAGGCACCGGGCCTTTTCTTGGGGGCGATGAGCTTCACAGGCACTGGGCCTTCTTCATAGGCACCGGGCCTTTCCTTGGGATGATCAGCTTCACAGGCACTGGGCCATCTTCACAGGCACCGGGCCTTTCCTTGGGATGACGAGGTTGACAGGCGCTGGGCCTTCTTTGCAGGCACCGGGCCTTACTTCAAGGGTAAAATCTCCGGAGGTGCTGAATGTTCCACGCGTTCGAGATGGGCACCCCCTCCTAGGTCTCCAAGCGCGTGACGCCAGGTCTGGAAACATGAACAACCTTGAACCGGCCCTCCCACATGGGTGAGAGCTTGTGCAGCCCTTCCCTGGAGAGCACCCGCCTGAGCACGAGGTCACCTACCTCGAGAGTCCTGGGGCGGATGTGGCGGCAATGGTACCGCCGCAGCGCCTGCTGGTATCTGGCTGCTGGAAGCGCGACCTCCCGATGGTGTCCTGCTGCGCTTCGTCAAATGCTAGGACCTGCGCAGAGCGACGCCTGACCTCGTGAGGGAGGACCGCCTCTGCTCCATAGACGAGGAAGAACGGGGTTTCGCCGGTTGACTTGGTAGCGGTTGTGCGGATGGACCACAGCACAGACTGGAGCTCATCGTACCAGCCCCTGCCGTAGGCCTCCAGCTTCTTCTTGAAGGTCCTTGTTTTGAGTCCCTTCAGGACCTCTGCGTTGGCGCGTTCGTCCTAGCCGTTGCTCCGAGGGTGTGCCACCGAAGCGTAGCATATCTGCATTCCATGGTTAGCACACTATATTTTGAAGAGATTGTTGGTGAACTGCGAACCGTTATCGGTGATGATGCAGTGAGGCACCCCAAACCGGCTCACGAGGCCCTTGGTGAACTTGACTACTGAACCAGCTGGGATGGTGCGGACAGCTTCCGCCCACTTGGTGAACTTGTCAATGGCGACGTAGAGGTAGCGATAGCCCCCTGGCGCCCGGGGAAACGGGCCCAAAATGTCCAGCCCCCAAACCGCGAACGACCATGAGAGTGGAATGGTCTGCAGGCCTTGAGCTGGCTTATGAATCTGCTTGGCATGGAATTGACAGGCTTCACAAGCCTTCACCAGCTCGATTGCGTCGTTGAGTGTTGTAGGCCAATAGAATCCACTGCGAAACGCCTAGCCGACGAGGGTCTGTGATGACGAGTGGTGCCCACAGTCTCCTCCGTGAGTGTCTGCCAGTAACTCCTTCCCCTGCTCCCTGGAGATGCAACGCAGGGAAACATCATTTGGCCGCTTCTAGTACAGCTCTCCATCTCGGATGCAGTAGGCCGTGGCCTGCCGTGGCACGCGTTACGCGTCCTCCTCCTTCTCTGGCAGAGTCCCTTGCATCAGGTATTCCTTGAGCTCCGCAATCCAACATCCCTCCTAAGGCTCCAGTGCCAGGAGCAAGCGTGCTCCCGAGATCGGGCCACAGGCCGGAGCTCCTGAGGCAGGTGGCTGAGGGAGTTCCTCCCAATGTTGCGCTGTACTTGATAGTGACGGTGCTGCTGAGGGCTTGAAGAGTCGTTCCTCAAAGATGCCAGGCTCTTGAGGCAGCCGCCTGGACACCCTCCTGGCAGTGTCATCAGCCTCTTGATTGGTGCCACGGGGCACATGCTGCAACTCCAAACCCCAAAACTGCTTTTCCATTCTGCGGACCTCCGCGAGATATGCTTCCATGTGCTCGTCCTTCGGCTCGTACACCTTGTTGGAGAAGTTGACGTGGAGTTGCGAATGACCCTTGATGATGAGGCGCTTTACCCCCAAGGCCGTTGCGGCCTTCAAGCCTACTATCAGGCCCTCATATTCTTCTATGTTGTTGGAGACCTTCTCTCCATGTTGGAAACAGAGCTGTACGGCGTAATGGAGCTTGTCCTGAGTGGGAGATATAAGCACTGCGCTAGCCCCCACGCCATGTCGCGAGTACGCTCCGTCGAAGTACATGACCCAGCCGTCCGGCGCCTCACTTCCTGGGGAAAGTGACCAATCTTTGCCTGCTTCGAGCCCTGGCGCCTCTGTACATTCTGCCACAAAATCTGCAAGTGCGGCTCCTTTGACAACTCTCGTCATGCTGAATTCCAACTGAAACGCTTGCAGCTCGATGTTCCATTCAGCGACTCTTCCCACTGAATTGGGACTCCTGAGTACCCTTTCCAATGGATATGCCGAGACGACCTTGATGGGGCGACCTTGGAAGTAGTGTTGTAGCTTGCGCGATGCCACTAATAGTGCGAGCAAGAGCTTCTGAGGCATGGGGTATCGTGCCCTCGCGTCCTGCAGCACCGTGCTAACGAAATACACTGGATGCTCGACGAGGGTAGGCGTGCTGGCGTGGTCGGTGCCCTCCGAAGGGTCAGGCGCCTCTTGAGACAATGGAGCCGCTAGCTCCTGGCTGCCTGGTGCGACCTCTTAAGCCCTGGGGCCTCCCCCTGTTGAGGCTGGCCTCCATCTGCTGCGGCCATGGGCTTCACGAGGCCTTCTTGGTCTTGCGTTGCCGTGGTCGGGTTTGTGGCCGGTTGTGGGGCAGCTTTGACCTGGCACTCCTCCCGTACCGCCACTAGAGCTGCACTGGCGGAGTACGGTGTGGCAGCGAGGTAGAGCACCAAGGGCTCCCGAGGGCATGGAGCCACCATCACCGGAGGGCTGGTCAGGTACTTCTTGATGTCTTGGAACGCTTTGTCAGCGTCTTGAGTCCATTCGAACGGGCCCTTCTTCTTCATCAAATTGAAAAAGGGCAGGGCGCATTCCCCCAGCTTGGAGATGAAGCGCCCTAACGCGGTCACTTGCCTAGTGAGCTTCTGCATTTCCCTGAGGGTTTGTGGTGGACTCATGTCTTTGACTTCCTTGACCTTCTCCGGGTTAGCCTCTATGCCTCTCTGGGACACAAGGAAGCCCAGAAGCTTGCCAGAAGGAACATCGAACACGCACTTCTCCGGGTTGAGCCGCAGGTCCACCTCGCGAAGGCTCGCGAAGGTTTCTTCCAGGTCCTGTATCAGGGTTTTAGCTTCCCGAGACTTCACCACGATGTCGTCGACGTATGCCTCGGCATTTCTCCTGAGCTGCCGGTCCAAGGTGATATGCATCAGTTGCTGAAAGGTTGCGCCTGCGTTGCGCAACCCAAACGACATGCAGGTGTAGCAGTACACCTTGCACAGGGTCAGGAAGGCCGTTTTCTCCACGTCTTCTACCGCCATCTTGATTTGGTGATAGCCAGAGAAGGCATCCAGGAAGCACAGCAGGTCGCACTCGGTGGTGGAATCGACGATCTAGTCAATGTGGGGGAGCGGGAACGGATCTTGAGGGCAGGCTCTGTTGAGGTTGGTGAAGTCGACGCACATGCGCTCCTTTCCCCCCTTCTTTGGCACAACAACAAGGTTGGCCAGCCATTCAGGATAGCAAATTTCGCGAATGACCCCCGCAGCTTCAAGCTTACGTGTTTCTTGGACGATGAAGGCCTGCTTCTCAGTGGACTGCCGCCTTGCCTTCTGCTTCACTGGGCGCACGTTGGGGCACATGTTCAGATGATGCTCAATCGCCTCCCTTGGAACCCCCGCTAGCTGCTTGGGTTCCCACGCGAACACCTCCTTGTTCGCGCGCAGGAATCTCAACATGGCCTCCTCTTGTTCGGTGTTGAGATTGGCGCCTATTGTGAAAGTCGCGTCGGAGGATCCGTCCTCATCGACTGGCACTTGCTTGGTCTCCGCCTTGTCTTGGGTGAACAGCTGCTTCTTGTTGGTTGGCGCATCCCCTTTCCCTCGAGGGTGCCAGCGCTGGCAGGCCGCGCCACGGCAGCCGCCTTGAAGGCGAGCCTGAGCACCTGCAGGGCATCTTTCGTTTCTCCAGTCACGGTGAGGACGCTGCTGCTCCTGGGCATCTTCATGAGGTTGTAAGCCAGGTGAGTCTCTGCCATGAACTGGGCCAAGGCAGGGTAGCCGAGGATGGCGTTGTACGGGAGGCCGATGGGGGCGATGTCAAAGTCGACTAGCTCCGTGCAAAAGTTGTCATGGGTGCCAAAGGTCACCGGGAGGCGGATCTGCCCCAGGGAGCCGGTGGAACTGCCTCCGACGCCCGAGAAGGGCTTGCTGGGCTGAAGTCGCTCCAGCGGCACGTGATGGAGGCTGAAGGCCTCCACCGAGAGCACGTTGAGGCCGGCGCCGCCGTCGATGAGGGTCCTAGTGACATCCAATTGGTAGATGGTGGGGGTGCATAGCATCGGGAGCGCCCCCGAGCAGGCAGTGTTGGAGGGGTGGTCGTCCGAGCTGAAGGTCAAGTCGGCCTTGGGTGCCACCCAGCCCGGGGGGGCTTCGCGACGCTTGAAGGCGACGCTGATCTGGCGGACAAACAGCTTGACTTGGCGGCTCAAGGGTAGGGCTTGCGAGCCGCCCAGGAGAGCTGCGACGACCGGGGGCGCCGATGCAACATAATGGGCGAGGAAAAGGCTGCACAGCTCCTCTCAAGAGGCCACCGAAGCCGCTGGCAGGTGGAGCAGCCACATGCGCGGGACGCCGGTGAGGGCCATGGGTAACCAGTTAGCCATGACCCTGTTGTCTCCCCTGGCCTTGAGGACGGCCTCCTCATATGCCAGCAGAAAAGCTAGCGGATCCGCCACGCCATCGTAGCGCGGTGGCATGTCTGGCCTGAACTTGTTCGGCCACTACGCCTGCCGCAAGGCAGGGGCCAAGGCTCGGAGCCCCCTGGCCCCAGTGCCGGCGTCGGTAGCCGGAGCGGGTGGCGCGTTGTCCGCCATTAGGGCAAAGCGCGGTGTTGACGAAGAGCGGGTCAACGGAAGGGTGAGCTCCGGCGCACCCCTACCTGGCACGCCAAATGTCGGATGTGGGGTTCCGGCAAAACCCTTAAGGTTCGTACTCTGGGGTGCGCGCGAAGATCTCTCCCCTACCGATCCACGTCCAAATGCCTCGCTGAGGATCTAAGCTACACGATGAATAGCACAAGGGACACAAGGTTTATACTGGTTCGGGCCACCGTTGTGGTGTAATATCCTACTCTAGTGTGTTGTGTAGTGGATTGCCTCAGGGGCTGATGATGAACAGTACAAGGGGAAGAGCAGCCTCGCGAGAGGTGTTCTTGGGCTGATGCGGTGAACTACTTGCGACAGTTCGATCGCCTCTGGATTTGATGAGAACTCTGCCTTCCTACTTGAGATGCCTTTCTACGATGGTGGCTAGCCCTATTTATAGAGGCCCTAGTCCTCTTCCCAAATATTGAGCGGGAAGGGCACCAACAACGGCAATTTTGAAGGGGAACATCTAGTACAATTTATCTTGACTAAAGTTGGTCTTCGGTTGCCAAAGGCACTGGCGATGACGCCGTCTCGGGCTCCACGGTGACCTCCGTCCTGCAGCTCTGCTGGTCTTGGTCTCGTTGCACCGAAATGGTAACCTTTGCCTGATGCCTCGGTATTCCACACCTGTGCTTTCCCCCTTTGCACCAAAGAGGAAACAAGGACGATCGTCATGGCTTGCGTCACGAGCACCTCGTGAGGTACCCTTGCCTTGATCTCTCCGCCTCCTCGCGATCCTGCCTGGTGAGGCCGCTCCTGAGGAAGCCTTGTGTCGTCCGCCCCGCGAGGCTTGGACCCTCGTGAGGGTCTTAAGCTTGAGCTAATGAAGATGGGCCATACTGGCCCACCACTTGAGCCACACCGCAGGCCGCAGGCAGGCAAGTCTGGAGACCCCCGTTCCCAGAACGCCGACATAACCTATTAACCTAGAGCCCATTGCTAGTTTCTGTTTTTTTCCTTGTTTTTGAGTTTTACAGAAAAGGAATACCAAACGGAGTCCAAATGACCAGAAAATTTATGGTGATTTTTATGGACCAGAAGAAGGCCTCGAAGCAAAAGATTTGTGCCAGAAGAGTCCCGAGTCAACCACAAGGGTGGAGGCCGCGCCCTACCCCCCGGGAGGGTGCTCCATTCTTGTTGTTGACCCGTGGACCCTCCTGATGTAAAACCGATGCCAAAAATTACAATAAATACAAAACCCCCAAAAAAAAACCTAGATCGCGAGTTCCGCCGCCGTAAGCCTCGTAGCCACGAAAAACCTCTCGGGGCCCTGTTGTCGCACCCTGCTAGAGGGGGAATCCATCACCGGTGGACATCTTCATCATCCCGGTGCTCTCCATGACAAGGAGGGAGTAGTTTACCCTCGGGGATGAGGGTATGTACCAATTGCTATGTGTTTGATCTCTCTCTTGTGTTCTTAATTTGACACAATATTAATGTACCGCAAGCTTTGCTATTAGAGTTGGATCTTATGATGTTTCTCCCCCTCTACCTTCTTGTAATGTATTGAGGTTTCCGTTTGAAGTTATCTTATTGGATTGAGTCTTTAAGGATTTGAGAACACTTGATGTATGTCTTGCATGTGCTTATCTATGGTGACAATGGGATATCCACGTGATCCACTTAATGTATGTTTTGGTGGTTGATATGTCCCCAATGTATCTATAATTTTTTATTGTCCCATGCTATTATATTACCTGTTTTGGATGTTTATGGGCTTTACTTTACACTTTTATATCATTTTTGGGACTAACCTACTAACCGGAGGCCCAACCCGAATTGCTATATTTTTTGCCTATTTTAGTGTTTCAAAGAAAAGGAATATCAAACGGAGTCCAAACAGAATGAAACCTTCGGGAGCAATCCTTTTGGAACAAACGCAATCCAGGGGACTTGGAGTGGACGTCAAGCAACAGAGGAGGTGGCCACGAGGGTGCTCGGCGCCCCCCCCCCACCCTCGGGGGCCCCTCGAGCGTCCACCGACCTACTTCTTCCTTCTATATATATCCACGTACCCCGAAAACATCCAGGAGCACCACGAAAAACTATTTCCACCACCGCAACCTTCTGTATCTGCGAGATCCCATCTTGGAGCCTTCGCCGGCTAACCGCCGGAGGGGGAATCGACCATAGAGGGCCTCTACATCATCTCCAAGGCCTCTCCTATGAGTCGTGAGTAGTTTATCACAGATCTTCGGGTCCATATTTATTAGTAGATGGCTTCTTCTCTCTCTTTGAAACTCAATACAAAGTTCTCCTCGATTTTCTTGGAGATCTATTCGATGTAACTCTTTTTGCGGTGTGTTTGTCGAGATCCGATGAATTGTGGGTTTATGATCAAGTTTAGCCATTAGAAATATTTGAATCTCCTCTGAATTCTTTTATGTGTGATTAAGTTATCTTTGCAAGTCTCTCCGAATTATCAGTTTGGTTTGGCCTACTGGATTGATCTTTCTTGCAATGTGAGAAGTGCTTAGCTTTGGGTTGAATCTTGTGGTGTCCTTTCCTAGTGACAGCAGGGGAAGCAAGGCACGTATTGTATTGTTGCCATCGAGGATAAAAAGATGTGGTTTATATCATATTGCATGAGTTTATCCCTCTACATCATGTCATCTTTCTTAATGCGTTACTTTGTTCTTCATGAACTTAATACTCTAGATGCAGGCAGGAGTCGGTCGATGTGTGGAGTAATAGTAGTAGATGCAGAATTGTTTCGATCTACTTGTCACGGACGGGATGCCTATATATATGATCATGCCTAGATAATCTCATAACTATGCGCTTTTTTTTCAATTGCTCGACAGTAATTTGTTCACCCACCGTAATACTTATGCTATCTTGAGAGAGGCCACTAGTGAAACCTATGGCCCCTGGGTCTTCTTTTATCATATAAGTTTTCCATCTACTTTTATTTGCATCTTTTATTTTCCAATCTATATCATAAAAATACCAAAAATATCTATCTTATCATATTATCTCTATCAGATCTCACTTTCGCAAGTGGCCGTGAAGGGATTGACAACCCCTTTATTGCGTTGGTTGCGAGGTTCTTGTTTGTTTGTGTAGGCGCGTGGGACTTCTAAGGAGCCTCGTACTGGATTGATACCTTGGTTCTCAAAAACTAAGGGAAATACTTACGCTACTATTGCTACATCACCCTTTCCTCTTGAAGGAAAACCAACGCAAGCTCAAGACGTAGCAAGAAGGATTTCTGGCGCTGTTGCCGGGGAGGTCTTCACTCAAGTCAAGACATACCAAGTACCCATCACAAACTCATCTCCCTCGCATTACAATATTTGTTGTTTGCCTCTCGTTTTCCTCTCCGCCACTTCACCCTTGCCGTTTTATTCGCCCTCTCTTTCCCAATGTCCTCTATCTTTCGCTTGCCTTTTTGTTTGCTTGTGTGTTGGATTGCTTGTCACGATGGCACAAGATAATACCAAATTATGTGACTTTTCCAATACCAATAATAATGATTTCCTTAGTACTCCGGTTGCTCCTCTTAATGATGTTGAGTCTTGTGAAATCAATGCTGCTTTGCTGAATCTTGTTATGAAAGATCAATTCTCCGGCCTTCCTAGTGAAGATGCCTCTACCCATCTAAACAACTTTGTTGATTTGTGTGAGATGCAAAAGAAGAAAGATACGAATAATGATATTGTTAAATTGAAGTTATTTCCGTTTTCACTTAGAGATCGTTCTAAAATTTGGTTGTCGTCTTTGCCTAAGAATAGTATTGATTCATGGACCAAGTGCAAAGATGCTTTTATCTCTAAGTATTTTCCTCCCGCTAAGATCATCTCTCTTAGGAACGATATTATGAATTTTAAACAACTTGATCATGAGCATGTTGCCCAATCTTGGGAAAGAATGAAATTAGTAATTCACAATTGCCCTACTCATGGTTTGAATTTATGGATGATCATACAAAACTTTTATGCCGGAATGAATTTTCCTTCTAGAAATCTTTTAGATTCGGCCGCGGGAGGCACTTCTATGGAAATCACCTTAGGAGAAGCTACTAAACTACTTGATGACATTATGGCTAATTATTCTCAATGGCACATCAAAAGATCTACTTGTAAAAAAGTGCATGCTATAGAAGAAATTAATGTTTTGAGTGGAAAGATGGATGAACTTATGAAATTGTTTGCTACTAAGAGTGCTCCTATTGATCCCAATGATATGCCTTTGTCTACTTTGATTGAGAATAATAATGAATCTATGGATGTGAATTTTGTTGGTAGGAATAATTTTGGTAACAATGCTTATAGAGGAAACTTTAATCCTAGACCATTCCCTAGTAATTCCTCTAATAATTATGGTAATTCCTACAACAACTCTTATGGAAATTTTAATAAGATGCCCTCTGATTTTCAGAATCGCGTGAAAGAATTTATGATCTCTCAAAAGAATTTTAATACTTTGCTTGAAGAAAAATTGCTTAAAGTTGATGATTTGGCTAGGAACGTTGATAGGCTTTCGCTTGATGTTGATTCTTTGAAACTTAGATCTACTCCACCTAAGCATGATATCAATGAGTCTCTCAAAGCCATGATAATTTCCATTGACGAGTGGAAAGAAAGAACCGCTAGGTTGCGTGCTAAGAAAGATTGCTTTGTAAAAGCGTTTTCTTCTAGTTTCCATGAAAATAATGATGAAGATCTAAAATTTATCGATGTGTCAATATGAATCTTGATAATGATGAGACTGGAGATGAGTCAACTTTAGGTAAAAGTCGTCCCAATGATTTGGAGTTTTTAGATCTTGATGCTAAATTTGGTAAAAGTGGGATTGGAGAGGTCAAGACTTTAAATAGCATTGAACCCACTATCTTGGATTTCAAGGAATTTAATTATGATAATTGTTATTTAATAGATTGTATTTCCTTGTTGCAATCCGTGTTGAATTATCCTCATGCTTATAGTCAAACTAAAGCTTTTACAAAACATATTGTTGATGCCATGATGCAATCTTATGAAGAAAAACTTAATTTGGAAGCTTCTATACCTTGAAAACTTTATGATGAATGGGAACCCACTATAAATATTAAAATTAAAGATCATGAGTGCTATGCTTTGTGTGATTTGGGTGCCAGTGTTTCCATGATTCCGAAAACTTTATGTGATATTCTATGTTTCCATGCTCTTGATGATTTCTCTTTAAATTTGCACCTTGCGGATTCCACCATTAAGAAACCTATGGGAAGGATCAATGATGTTCTTATTGTCCCAAATAGGAATTATGTGCCTGTAGATTTTATCATTCTTGATATAGATTGCATTCTTTCATGTCCTATTATTCTTGGTAGACCTTTCCTTAGAATGATTGGTGCAATTATTGATATGAAGGGAATATTAGATTCCAATTTCCATTAAGGAAAGGCATGGAACACTTCCCTAGAAAGAAAGTTAAATTACCTTATGAATCTATCATGTGAGCTACTTATGAATTGAATGCCAAAGATGGCACTACTTAGATCTATCCTCGCTTTTATGCCTAGCTTGGGGCGTTAAACAATAGCGCTTGTTGGGAGGCAACCTAATTTTGTTTTTGTTTCTTGATTTTTGCTTATGTTTAGTAAAAAATATTTCATCCAGCTTCTCTTTAGATGTGTTTCCATGTTTTAATTAGTGTTTGTGCCAAGTAGAACCTGTAGGATAACCTACGGTGATTGTTAATTTGATTCTGCTGAAAAACAGAAACTTTCGCGTGCACGGAAATAATTTTAGTAAATCACAGAAACTTGATTTTGCATTGATTCTTTTTGATGTATATCAATAGACAAATTTACCAGGACTTCTTATTTTGGTAGGAGTTTTAGAGTTCCAGAAGTGTTTGAAAGTTTCAGATTACTACAGACTGTTCTGTTTTTGACAGATTCTGTTTTTCGTGTGTTGTGTGCTTATTTTGATGCATCTATGGCTAGTATCAAGGGGTATGAACCATAGATAAGTTGGAATACAGTAGGTTTAACACCAATATAAATAAGGAATGAGTTAATTACAGTACGTTATGTGGTGGTTTTTATTTCTTGCACTAACAGAGCTTATGAGATTTCCTGTTGAGTTTTATGTTGTGAGGTTTTCAAGTTTTGGGTAAAGATTTGATGGACTATGGAATAAGGAGTGGCAACAGCCTAAGATTGGAATGCCCATGGCACCCCAAGATATTCAAGGATAACAAAAAGCCTAAGCTCCGGGGCATCCCCTCTTTCGTCTTCATCTATCGGTAAATTTACTTGGAGCTATATTTTTATTCGCCACATGATATGTGTTTTGCTTGGAGCGTCTTGTATGATAATAGTCTTTGCTTTTTAGATTACCACAATCATCCTTGCTGTACACACCTTTTGGGAGAAACCCACATGATTTAGAATTTATTAGAATACTCTATGTGCGTCACTTATATCTTTTGAGCTAGATAGTTTTGCTCTAGTACTTCACTTATATCTTTTAGAGTACGGCGGTGGCTTAATTTTGTAGAAATTGTTGATCTCTCATGCTTCACTTATATTATTTTGAGAGTCTCTTAGAACAGCATGGTACTTGCTATGGTTATAAAAGTGGTCCTAGAATGATGGGCACCCAAGTTGGGTATAATAAAAACTATCATAGAAAGTGAATTGGATGCTATGATCAATTTGATACTTGATAATTGTTTTGAGATATAGAGGTGGTGATATTGGAGTCATGCTAGTTGGGTAATTGTGAATTTAAAGAATACTTGTGTTGAAGTTCGTGATTCCCGTAGCATGCACGTATGGTGAACCTCTTTGTGATGATGTTGGAGCACAATTTTATTTATTGTGTCTTCCTTATGAGTGGCGGTCGGGGACGAGCAATGGTCTTTTCCTACCAATCTATCCCCCTAGGAGCATGCGCGTAGTGCTTTTTTCAATGGCTTGTAGATTTTTGCAATAAGTATATGAGTTCTTTATGACTAATGTTGAGTCCATGGATTATACGCACTCTCACCCTTCCAACATTGCTAGCCTCTCTTGTGCCACACAACTTTCGCCGGTACCATATACCCACCTTATAACTTCCTCAAAAAAGCCACCATACCTACCTATTATGGCATTTCCATAGCCATTCCGAGATATATTGCCATGCAACTTTCCACCATTCCATTTATTATGACATGCATCATCATTGTCATATTGCTCTTTGCATGATCATGTAGTTGACATCGTATTTGTGGCAAGGCCACCTTCATAATATTTTCATACATGTCACTCTTGATTCAATGCATATCCTGGTACACCACCGGAGGCATTCATATAGAGTCATATCTTGTTCTAAGTATCGAGTTGTAATCTTGAGTTGTATGTAAATAAAAGTGTGATGATCTTCATTATTAGAGCATTGTCCCAAATGAGGAAAGGATGATGGAGACTATGATTCCCCCACAAGTCGGGATGAGACTTCGGACTTAATAAAAAAAAGAGGCCAAAGAGCCCACCAAAAAAAGGGGGCCAAAAAAAAGAGAAAGGCCAAATAAAAAAATGAGAGAAAAAGAGAGAAGGGACAATGCTACTATCCTTTTACCACACTTGTGCTTCAAAGTAGCACCATGATCTTCATGATAGAGAATCTCCTATGTTGTCACTTTCATATACTAGTGGGAATTTTTCATTATATAACTTGGCTTGTATATTCCAATGATGGGCTTCCTCAAAATGCCCTAGGTCTTCGTGAGCAAGCAAGTTGGATGCACACCCACTTAGTTTCTTTTGTTGAGCTTTCATACATTTATAGCTCTAGTGCATCCGTTGCATGGCAATCCCTACTCACTCACATTGATATATATTAATGGGTATCTCCATAGCCCGTTGATACGCCTAGTTGATGTGAGACTATCTTCCTCTTTTTGTCTTCTCCACAACCACCATTCTATTCCACATATAGTGCTATGTCCATGGCTCACGCTCATGTATTGCGTGAAAGTTGAAAAGTTTGAGATTACTAAGGTATGAAACAATTGCTTGGCTTGTCGTCGGGGTTGTGCATGATTAAATACTTTGTGTGATGAAGATAGAGCAACAGCCAGACTATATGATTTTGTAGGGATAACTTTCTTTAGCCATGTTATTTTGAGAAGACGTGATTGCTTAGTTAGTATGCTTGAAGTATTACTATTTCTTATGTCAATATGAACTTTTATTTTGAATCATTTGGATCTTTTTGGAACAAACACAATCCCGGGGACTTGGAGTGGACGTCAAGCAATAGAGGAGGTAGCCACGAGGGTGCCCGACGCGCCCCCTGTTGGGGAATGTAGTAATTTCAAAAAAAATCCTACACACACGCAAGATCATGGTGATGCAAAGCAACGAGAGGGGAGAGTGTTGTCCACGTACCCTCGTAGACCTGTAAGCGGAAGAGTTATGACAACGCGGTTGATGTAGTCGTATGTCTTCACGATCCGACCGATCCAAGTACCGAACGTACGGCACCTCCGAGTTGAGCACACGTTCAGCTCGATGACGATCCCCGGACTCCGATCCAGCAGCGTGTCAGGGATGAGTTCCATCAGCACGATGGCGTGGTGACGATGATGATGTTCTACCAACGTAGGGCTTCGCCTAAGCACCGCAACGATGTGACCGAGGTGGAATATGGTGGAGGGGGGCACTACACACGGCTAAGGAACGATCACGAAGATCAACTTGTGTCTAGAGGTCCCCCCTTGCCACCGTATATAAAGGAGGGAGGGGGGAGGTGCGGCCGGCCCCCTAGGGGTGCGCCTGGAGGAGTCCTACTCGGAAAGGGGGGAGGGGAAAGAGGAAAATGGGGGCGTCGCCCCCCCTTCCTTGTCCTATTCGGACTAGGGGGAGGGGGCGCGTGGCCTGCCATGGCCGGCCCTCCTCTTCTCCCTCATGGCCCATGTAGGCCCATTAACCCCCGGGGGGTTCCGGTAACCCTCGGTACTCCGGTAAAATCTCGATTTCACCCGAAACGATTCCGATATCCAAATATAGGCTTCCAATATATCAATCCTTATGTCTTGACCATTTCGAGACTCTTCGTCATGTCCATGATCACATCCGGGAGTCCGAACAACCTTCGGTACATCAAAACTTATAAACTCATAACAAAACTGTCATCGTAACGTTAAACGTGCGGACCCTATGTAGACATGACCTAGAACTGTTCCCGATCAATAACCAATAGCGGAACCTGGATGCTCATATTGGCTCCTACATATTCTACGAAGATCTTTATCGGTCAAACCGCATAACAACATACGTTGTTCCCTTTGTCATCGGTGTGTTACTTGCCCGAGATTCGATCGTCGGTATCCAATACCTAGTTTAATCTTGTTACCGGCAAGTCTCTTTACTCGTTATGTAATGCATCATTCCGTAACTAACTCATTAGCTACATTGCTTGCAAGGTTTATAGTGATGTGCATTGCCGAGAGGGCCCAGAGATACCTCTCCGACAATCGGAGTGACAAAACCTAAGCTCGAAATACGCCAACTCAACATGTATCTTTGGAGACACCTGTAGAGCTCCTTTATAATCACTCAGTTACGTTGTGACGTTTGGTAGCACACGAAGTGTTCCTCCGGTAAACGGGAGTTGCATAATCTCATAGTTGCAGGAACTTTGTATAAGTTATGAAGAAAGCAATAGCAACATACTAAACGATCAAGTGCTAGGCTAACGGAATGGGTCAAGTCAATCACATCATTCTCCTAATGATGTGATCCCTTTAATTAAATGACAACACATGTCTATGGTTAGAAAACATAACCATCTTTGATTAATGAGCTAGTCAAGTACAGGCATACTAGTAACATTATGTTTGTCTATGTATTCACACATGTATCATGTTTCCGGTTAATACAATTCTACTCCCTCCGTTCCTAAATATTTGTCTTTCCAGACATTTCAAATAACTACTACATACGGATGTATGTCGACATGTTTTAGACTGTAGATTCACTCATTTTGCTCCGTATGTAGTCACTTGTTGAAATGCCTAGAAAGACAAGTATTTAGGAACGGGGGGAGTAGCATGAATAATAAACATTTATCATGATATGAGGAAATAAATAATAACTTTATTATTGCCTAGAGAGGCCTTACTTAAATGGATTGATTTCCTACCTCCTTGAGGAGAGCTGCTTTTGCTCTCTCTTTGTATATTTGTATTTATTAGGACTAGTCAACTTGTATGGCCTTCTTTAGCTGTTTTCTCCTTTTTTCCTCATCTTGAGGAAACTTTGTATTTTTTCTGTTTTTCCTTTGCATTAACAAAATGCTGTGGGGTGCAAGCCCTGTAGTCTTCAAGGTCAAAAAAACTTTATTATTGCCTCTAGGGCATATTTCCTTCAGTCTCCCACTTGCACTAGAGTCAATAATCTAGATTACACAGTAATGATTCTAACACCCATGGAGTCTTGGTGCTGATCATGTTTTGCTCGTGGAAGAGCCTTAGTCAACGGGTCTGCAACATTCAAATCCGTATGTATCTTGCAAATCTCTATGTCTCCCACCTAGACTTGGTCCCGGATGGAATTGAAGCGTCTCTTGATGTGCTTGGTCCTCTTGTGAAATCTGGATTCCTTTGCCAAGGCAATTGCACCAGTATTGTCACAGAAGATCTTCATTGGTTCCGATGCACTAGGTATGACACCTAGATCGGAAATGAACTCCTTCATCCAGACTCCTTCATTTGCTGCTTCTGAAGCAGCTATGTACTCCACTTCGCATGTAGATCCTGCCACGACGCTTTGTTTAGAACTGCAGCAACTTACAGCTCCACCATTTAATAAAAACACGTATCCGGTTTGCGATTTAGAATCGTCCGGATCAGTGTAAAATCTTGCATCGACGTAACCATTTATGACTAGCTCTTTGTCACCTCCATAAATGAGAAACATATCCTTAGTCCTTTTCAAGTATTTCAGGATGTTCTTGACTGCTGTCCAGTGATCCACTCCTGGATTACTTTGGTACCTACCTGCTAAGCTTATTGCTAAGCATACGTCAGGTCTGGTACACAACATTGCATACATGATAGAGCCTATGGCTGAAGCATAGGGAACATCTTTCATTTTTTGTCTATCTTCTGCTGTGGTCGGGCATTGAGTCTGACTCAACTTCACACCTTGTAATACAGGCAAGAACCCTTTCTTTTCCTGATCCATTTTGAACTTTTTCAAAACTTTATCAAGGTATGTGCTTTGTGAAAGTCCAATTAAGCGTCTTGATCTATCTCTATAGATCTTGATGCCCAATATGTAAGTAGCTTCACCGAGGTCTTTCATTGAAACACTTTTATTCAAGTATCCCTTTATGCTATCCAGAAATTCTATATCATTTCCAATTAATAATATGTCATCTACATATAATATCAGAAATGCTACAGAGCTCCCACTCACTTTCTTGTAAATACAGGCTTCTCCAAAAGTCTGTATAAAACCATATGCTTTGATCACACTATCAAAGCGTTTATTCCAACTCCGAGATGCTTGCACCAGTCCATAAATGGATCGCTGGAGCTTGCATACTTTGTTAGCTCCTTTTGGATCGACAAAACCTTCTGGTTGCATCATATACAACTCTTCTTCCAGAAATCCATTCAAGAATGCAGCTTTGACATCCATTTGCCAAATTTCATAATCATAAAATGCGGCAATTGCTAACATGATTCGGACAGACTTAAGCATCGCTACGGGTGAGAAAGTCTCATCGTAGTCAACCCCTTGAACTTGTCGAAAACCTTACAAGTGAGCTTTGTAGACAGTTACATTACCGTCAACGTCAGTCTTCTTCTTAAAAATCCATTTATTCTCAATGGCTTGCCGATCATCGGGCAAGTCAACCAAAGTCCATACTTTGTTCTCATACATGGATCCCATCTCAGATTTCATGGTTTCTAGCCATTTTGTGGAATCTAGGCTCATCATCGCTTCCTCATAGTTCGTAGGTTCGGCATGGTCAAGTAACATGACTTCCAGAATAGGATTACCATACCACTCTGGTGTGGATCTTACTCTGGTAGACCTACGAGGTTCAGTAGAAACTTGATCTAAAGTTTCATGATCAATATCATTAGCTTCCTCACTAATTGGTGTAGTTGTCACAGGAACCAGTTCTTGTGATGAACTACTTTCCAATAAGAGAGCAGGTACAGTTACCTCATCAAGTTCTACTTTCCTCCCACTCACTTCTTTCGAGAGAAACTCCTTCTCTAGAAAGGATCCGAATTTAGCAACGAAAATCTTGCCCTCAGATCTGTGATAGAAGGTGCACCCAATAGTCTGTTTTGGGTATCCTATGAAGACACTGTTCTCCGATTTGGGTTCGAGCTTATCTGGTTGAAGTTTCTTCACATAAGCATCGCAGCCCCAAACTTTAAGAAACGACAACTTTGGTTTCTTGCCAAACCACAGTTCATAAGGCGTCGTCTCAACGGATTTTGATGGTGCCCTATTTAATGTGAATGCAGCCGTCTCTAAAGCATAACCCCAAAATGATAGCGGTAAATCAGTAAGAGACATCATAGATCGCACCATATCTAGTAAAGTACGACTACGACGTTCGGACACACCATTTCATTGTGGTGTTCCGGGTGGCATGAGTTGTGAAACTATTTCGCATTGTTTCAATTGTAAACCAAACTCGTAACTCAAATATTGTCCTCCACGATCAGATTGTAGAAATTTTATTTTCTTGTTACGATGATTTTCCACTTCACTCTGAAATTCTTTGAACTTTTCAAATGTTTCAGACTTGTGTTTCATTAAGTAGATATACCCATATCTGCTCAAATCATCTGTGAAGGTGAGAAAATAATGATACCCGCCGCGAGCCTCAATATTCATTGGACCACCTACATCAGTATGTATGATTTCCAACAAATCAGTTGCTCGCTCCATAGTTCCGGAGAACGGCGTTTTAGTCATCTTGCCCATGAGGCACGGTTCGCAAGTACCAAGTGATTCATAATCAAGTGATTCCAAAAGTCCATCGGTATGGAGTTTCTTCACGCGCTTTACACCGATATGACCTAAACGGCAGTGCCACAAATAAGTTGCACTATCATTATCAACTCTGCATCTTTTGGCTTCAACATTATGAATATGTGTATCATTACTATCGAGATTCAATAAAAATAGACCACTCTTCAAGGTGCATGACCATAAAAGGTATTACTCATATAGATAGAACAACCATTATTCTATGACTTAAATGAATAACCGTCTCGCATCAAACAAGATCCAGATATAATGTTCATGCTCAATGCTGGCACCAAACAACAATTATTTAGGTCTAAAACTAATCCCGATGGTAGATGTAGAGGTAGCGTGCCGACCGCGATCACATCGACTTTGGAACCATTTCCCACGTGCATCGTCACCTCGTCCTTAGCCAATCTTCGCTTAATCTGTAGTCCCTGTTTCGAGTTGCAAATATTAACAACAGAACTAGTATCAAATACTCAGGTACTACTGCGAGCATTAGTAAGGTACACATCAATAACATATATATCACATATACCTTTGTTCACTTTGCCATCCTTCTTATCCGCCAAATACTTGGGGCAGTTCCGCTTCCAATGTCCAGTCTACTTGCAGTAGAAGCACTCAGTCTCAGGCTTAGGTCCAGACTTGGGTTTCTTCTCTTGAGCAGCAACTTGTTTGCTGTTCTTCTTGAAGTTCCCCTTCTTCTTCCCTTTGCCCTTTTTCTTGAAACTGGTGGTCTTGTTAACCATCAACACTTGATGCTCCTTCTTGTTTTCTACCTCCGCAGCTTTTAGCATTGCGAAGAGCTCGGTAATAGTCTTGTCCATCCCTTGCATATTATAGTTCATCATGAAGCTCTTGTAGCTTGGTGGCAGTGATTGAAGAATTCTGTCATTGACACTATCATCAGGAAGATTAACTCCCAGTTGAATCAAGTGATTATTATACCCAGACATTTTGAGTATGTGTTCACTGACAGAACTATTCTCCTCCATCTTACAGCTATAGAACTTATTGGAGACTTCATATCTCTCAATCCAGGCATTTGCTTGAAATATTAACTTCAACTCCTAGAACATCTCATATGCTCCATGACGTTCAAAACGTCGTTGAAGACCCGGTTCCAAGCCGTAAAGCATGGCACACTGAACTATCGAGTAGTCATCAGCTTTGCTCAGCCAGACGTTCTTAACGTCGTCAGTTGCATCAGCAGCAGGCCTGGCACCCATCGATGCTTCCAGGACGTAATTCTTCTGTGCAGCAATGAGGATAATCCTCAGGTTACGGACCCAGTCCGTGTAATTGCTACCATCATCTTTCAACTTAGCTTTCTCAAGGAACGCATTAAAATTCAACGGAACAACAGCACGAGCCATCTATCTACAACAAACATAGACAAGCAAAATACTATCAGGTACTAAGTTCATGATAAATTTAAGTTCAATTAATCATATTACTAAAGAACTCCCACTTAGACAGACATCTCTCTAGTCATCTAAGTGATCACGTGATCCAAATCAACTAAACCATGTCCGATCATCACGTGAGATGGAGTAGTTTCAATGGTGAACATCACTATGTTGATCATATCTACTATATGATTCATGTTCGACCTTTCGGTCTCCGTGTTCCGAGGCCATACCTGTATATTCTAGGCTCGTCAAGTTTAACCTGAGTATTCTGCGTGTGCAACTTTTTTGCACCTGTTGTATTTGAACGTAGAGCCTATCACACCCGATCATCACGTGGTGTCTCAGCACGAAGAACTTTCGAACGGTGCATACTCAGGGAGAACACTTCTTGATAATTTAGTGAGAGATCATCTTAAAATGCTACCGTCAATCAAAGCAAGATAAGATGCATAAAGGATAAACATCACATGCAATCAATATAAGTGATATGATATGGCCATCATCATCTTGTGCTTGTGATCTCCATCTCCGAAGCACCATCATGATCACCATCGTCACCGGCGCGACACCTTGATCTCCATCGTAGCATCGTTGTTGTTACGCCATCTATTGCTTCTATGACTATCGCTACCACTTAGTGGTAAAGTAAAGCAATTACAGGGCGTTTGCATTTCATACAATAAAGCGACAACCATATGGCTCCTGCCAGTTGCCGATAACTTCGGTTACAAAACATGATCATCTCATGCAATAAAATATAGCATCACGTCTTGACCATATCACATCACGACATGCCCTGCAAAAACAAGTTAGACGTCCTCTACTTTGTTGTTGCAAATTTTACGTGGCTGCTACGGGCTTAGCAAGAACCGTTCTTACCTACGCATCAAAACCACAACGATAGTTCGTCAAGTTAGTGCTGTTTTAACCTTCGCAAGGACCGGGCGTAGCCACACTCGGTTCAACTAAAGTGACAGAGACAGACACCTGCCAGTCACCTTTAAGCACGAGTGCTCGTAACGGTGAAACCAGTCTCGCGTAAGCGTACGCGTAATGTCGGTCCAGGCCGCTTCATCTTACAATACCGCTGAACCAAAGTATGACATGCTGGTAAGCAGTATGACTTGTATCGCCCACAACTCACTTGTGTTCTACTCGTGCATATGACATCTACGAATAAAACCTGGCTCGGATGCCATTGTTGGGGAACGTAGTAATTTCAAAAAATTTCCTACGCACACGCAAGATCATGGTGATGCATAGCAACGAGAGGGGAGAGTGTTGTCCACGTACCCTCATAGACCTGTAAGCGGAAGCGTTATGACAACGCGGTTGATGTAGTCGTACGTCTTCACGATCCGACCGATCCAAGTACCAAACATACGGCACCTCCAACTTCAGCACACGTTCAGCTCGACGACGATCCCCGGACTCCGATCCAGCAGGGTGTCGGGGATGAGTTCCGTCAGCATGACGGCATGGTGACGATGATGATGTTCTACCGACGCAGGGCTTCGCCTAAGGACCACAACGATGTGACCGAGGTGGAATATGGTGGAGGGGGGCACCGCACACGGCTAAGGAACGATCAAGAAGATCAACTTGTGTCTAGAGGTGCCCCCCTGCCCCCGTATATATAGGAGGGAGGGGGGAGGTGCGGCCGGCCCCCTAGGGGTGCGCCTGGAGGAGTCCTACTACCACCGGGAGTAGGACTCCCTCCTCTTGCCTTGGTGGAGAAGGAAAGGGGGGAGCGGAAAGAGGAAAAGGGGGGCACCGCCCCACCTTCCTTGTCCTATTCGGACTAGGGGGAGGGGGCGCACGGCCTGCCCTGGCCGGCCCTCCTCTTCTCCCTCATGGCCCATGTAGTCCCATTAACCCCTGGGGGGGGGGGGGGGTCCGTAACCCCCCGGTACTCCGGTAAAATCCCGATTTCACCCGGAACGATTCCGATATCCAAATATAGGCTTCCAATATATCAATCTTTATGTCTCGACCATTTCGAGACTCCTCGTCATGTCCGTGATCACATCCGGGACTCCGAACAACCTTCGGTACATCAAAACTTATAAACTCATAATAAAACTGTCATTGTAATGTTAAGCGTGCGGACCCTACGGGTTCGAGAACTATGTAGACATGACCTAGAATAGTTCCCGGTCAATAACCAATAGCGGAACCTGGATGCTCATATTGGCTCCTTTATATTCTACGAAGATCTTTATCGGTCAAACCGCATAACAACATACGTTGTTCCCTTTGTCATCGGTATGTTACTTGCCCGAGATTCGATCGTCGGTATCCAATACCTAGTTCAATCTCGTTATCGGCAAGTCTCTTTACTCGTTACGTAATGCATCATTCCGTAACTAACTCATTAGCTACATTGCTTGCAAGGCTTATAGTGATGTGCATTACCGAGAGGGCCCAGAGATACCTCTCCGACAATCGGAGTGACAAAACCTAATCTCGAAATACGCCAACTCAACATGTACCTTCAGAGACACCTGTAGAGCTCCTTTATAATCACCCAGTTATGTTGTGACGTTTGGTAGCACACAAAGTGTTTCTCCGGTAAACGGGAATTGCATAATCTCATAGTTGCAGGAACTTTGTATAAGTTATGAAGAAAGCAATAGCAACATACTAAATGATCAAGTGCTAGGCTAACGGAATGGGTCAAGTCAATCACATCATTCTCCTAATGATGTGATCCCTTTAATCAAATGACAACACATGTCTATGGTTAGCAAACATAACCATCTTTGATTAATGAGCTAGTCAAGTAGAGGCATACTAGTGACATTATGTTTGTCTATGTATTCACACATGTATCATGTTTCCGGTTAATACAATTCTAGCATGAATAATAAACATTTATCATGATATGAGGAAATAAATAATAACTTTATTATTGCCTCTAGGGCATATTTCCTTCACCCCCTAGGGGTGGGCGTGCCCCCACCCTTGTGGGCCCCTCGAGCGTCCACCGACCTACTTCTTCCTCCTATATAATTCCACGTACCCCAAAAACATCCAGGAGCACCACGAAAAACTATTTCCACCGCCGCAACCTTCTGTATCCGCGAGTTCCCATCATGGAGGGGGAATCTACCACGGAGGGCCTCTACATCATCTCCAAGGCCTCTTATATGAGTTGTGAATAGTTATTAGCTAGATGGCTTCTTCTCTCTCTTTGAATCTCAATACAAAGTTCTCCTCGATCTTCTTGGAGATCTATTTGATGTAACTCTTTTTGCGGTGTGTTTGTCAAGATCCGATGAATTGTGGGTTTATGATCAAGTTTATCTATGAGAAATATTTGAATCTCCTCTGGATTCTTTTATGTGTGATTAAGTTATCTTTGCAAGTCTCCTTGAATTATCAGTTTGGTTTGGCCTACTAGATTGATTTTTCTTGCAATGGGAGAAGTGCTTAGATTTGGGTTCAATCTTGCAGTGTACTTTCCCAGTGACAGCAAGGAACATATTGTATTGTTGCAATCGAGGATAAAAAGATGGGGTTTATATCATATTGCATGAGTTTATCCCTCTACATCATGTCATCTTTCTTAATGCGTTACTCTGTTCTTCATGAACTTAATACTCTAGATGCAGGCAGGAGTCGGTCGATGTGTGGAGTAATAGTAGTAGATGCAGAATCGTTTCGATCTACTTGTCACGGACGAGATGCCTATATACATGATCATGCCTAGATAATCTCATAACTATGCGCTTTTCTATCAATTGCTCGACAGTAATTTGTTCACCCACCGTAATACTTATGCTATCTTGAGAGAGGCCACTAGTGAAACCTATGGCCCATGGGTCTATCTTTTATCATATAAGTTTTCCATCTACTTTTATTTTCCAATCTATATCATAAAAATACCAAAAATATCTATCTTATCATATTATATCTATCAGATCTCACTTTCACAAGTGGTCGTGAAGGGATTGACAACCCCTTTATTGTGTTGGTTGCGAGGTTCTTGTTGGTTTGTGTAGGTGGGTGGGACTTCTGAGGATCCTTCTACAAGATTGATAACTTGGTTCTTGAAAACTGAGGGAAATACTTACGCTACTATTGCTGCATCACCCTTTCCTCTTCAAGGAAAACCAATGCAAGCTCAAGACGTAGCAGTGGTCAACTTGTGGGTTCTGTGACCTTGTGAATTCACGCATAGTGGTTGGCACATGTTTTCATCTTGACTCTCCGGTAGAAACGTTGGGGCACTCTTTGAAGTTCTCTGTGTTGGTTTGAATAGATGAATCTAAGATTCTGTGATGCATTTCGTATAATCAAACCCGCGTATACTTGTGGTGACATTGGAGTATCTAGGTGACATTATGGTTTTGATTGATGTGTGTATTAAGGTATTATTTTAATAAGAACTCTTGGGCTGTTTGTGACACTTATAGGAATAGCCCAATAGATCGATCAGAAAGAATAACTTTGAGGTGGTTTCGTACCCTACAATAATCTCTTCACTTCTTCTCCGCTATTAGTGACTTTGGAGTGACTCTTTGTTGCACGTTGAGGGATAGTTATATGATCAAATTATGTTATCATTGTTGAGAGAACTTGCACTAGTGAAAGTATGAACCCTAGGCCTTGTTTCCAAACATTGCAATACCATTTTCGCTCACTTTTATTACTAGTTACCTTACAGTTTTTATATTTTCAGATTACAAAAACCTATATCTACCATCCATATTGTACTTGTATCACCATCTCTTTGCCGAACTAGTGCACCTATACAATTTACCATTGTATTGGGTGTGTTGGGGACACAAGAGACTCTTTGTTATTTGGTTGCAGTGTTGTTTGAGAGACACCATCTTCATCCTACACCTCCCACGGATTGATAAACCTTAGGTCATCCACTTGAGGGAAATTTGCTACTGTCGTACAAAACTCTGTGCTTGGAGGCGCAACATGAGTCTACAAGAATAAGGTTGCGTAGTAGACATCAGACGGCTGAAGCCTAGGCTTTGGAAGACGCGTGCATAGCGCCGCTGGCTGAACGTGCGCTTTTGGAGGATCCCTAGAAGTCACTCGACGATTGCGCTCTTAGAAAACCCCCTAATCCCAATCGACGGCAGCAACAGCTATTCCCGAGTGGATCGCAAAATGTGTATCAGGTATTCCACACTCCGATTCTGAATGTTGCAGCTGCTGCACGTATTGCAGATTCCATTCAGCCGTCCCGTTTATTCGTGTGTTGCTCAGAGCGGCTGGGGAATAGAATTCAGTCGTTTCCCAGTCGTGCAACATAATTCAGTAGATTAGTAAGGGCCAACACAGTTCAGTTGGCACACAACGCAAGATCGCCTCTATGGCATGGTGATCGTGGTTATCACCAAGATTAGTACCAACATCAAGGCAATGGGCAGTTTGCTCCTCCATATCACCATGATGACCGCCGTCGAGTGCCATCGCCCCTCCTGAGGGGTGGTTCGTACGTGCCCCGGCGTTATGATGACAAGTGCCGCTACGACGATGAGCAAAGAGAGCCAGTCGACCCCAGAGAGCCTGGATTCAACGCGACGTCACTCCTCATACAAGGCCTAGTTGACAGAGGCAGAGCTCACCGAGAGGGCTTGGATAGAGATGGTCCGAGTGGAAGTCGTGTGTTTGTCTTCAGACCCGAGTGTTTCAGCAGGGCCATACAAGCTACAGAGATAGCACCCAACTTTAGGTTGGCCACAAGAGTGAACAAGTTCACTGGCTAGTCAAAGCCAGATACATCACTACAAAAAATACACTTCTGTGATGATGCATGTTTTTCATAGTAGGTCACGTTTTATGTCATGCATGTACATTTATGACGATTTTATGACAGAATCAAGATAGTCATACCTGTGGTGTTGTAGAAGTGTTCCTTGACATTACGATGATTATCATCACAGAAGTGTCCACTTCCATGACGATAAATCGTGCGTCATAGAAGTGCTTTCGTCAAGGCTAACCGACATGTGGCATCCACCATAACGGGTCATCGTAAAGCTATCGGGTTCCGGTTTGGATCCGATAACCCGTTGACAGCCCGGACCAATGTGGATTTTCCACGTGTAAAATTCTCATTCGCCGGCAGATCCACGTGTCGGCCGAACGATTGGGCAATTGTCATCCAGCAAATGGACGGGGCACGCCTATGGTTCGTCGACACATGTCTTGGCCCAACAGTGGCCCATCCAGGTTAAAATGCTGAGCCTGTCAAAATGAGCGGGCCGACCCATTAGCAGCCTACTTGAGTTAGGCCCATTCACAAGCATGGTGCATATGAGTTACATAGCATCAACCCATTCTATATTTGACAATTTCTAGCCCATCATCAGTTCCAGCCCGTTAACGGCCCGCTACGTCTTTGGGCTTAATTACGGTCCAAGCTTCTTTCGGCTTGTTAGCTGGCATCATCAGTTCCAGCCCGTTAACAACCCGAAATTCCTTTCGGCCTTTTCTCAGCCATTCTGCAGTTGGGCCAACTTCTAGCCCGTTGTGACTTTAGGCCTGTCCTTGGCCCATTGGGAAAATGGACCAATTCCTAGCCCATTTTATCTTTGGGCGTGTTAACGGCCCGCACAATAATTTGGCCTATGACTGTGCAACCTAATTTTGGGTCCATTAGCGGCCCATGTTCCGCAGGGCAAAATTTCAGGCCGACGTGACTTTTGGCCTGTTAAAAGCCTAGTTTGCCAATTGGGCCGCCGCTCGCCCCAAACACTTTTGTCCTCTTACTGTCCCGTAAAGTAAAAGGGCCGAGACAAAATTGACATTTATTTTGGCCTTCTAGAGGCCCTCGGGCCAGTCCCATTTGTACGGGCCTATCGATCTTTCGGCCTGTTAACGACCTGCTAAGAACCGTTGTTACGGGGGGCCACATCATATGGGATCCATTAAATATTATTTTGACCATCCCAATTAAGGCCTGCTTTGACTACACATGTTTGTTTGTTCAGATGGTGTCTAGGAAATGTTTGGGCGTGCTGGCCCCCGTTTCAATGATATAGCATATTCAAAGAATTATCCTACTCAATACAATCGCCTCTAAAAAACATACACTATACAATAATGAGACTAAAGCATAGAAAAATAGAATACTCCTACACTATACAATAAAGAAATTACAACTGATTATACCCACTGGGCATTATAGTTCGGCACTAGTGATAATAAAGCATACACAAACAGCACATTACATACACTAGGCAAATAAAGCTCATACATCATGGACACGTATCAACAGAACATACCATTTGAACTATAATCTCTTCAGGAAATAGGATTGGCCGGATTCAGATAGCACAATTTCCAGTCTGCAAAATCTCCAATTCCTTGGTGGTTACCTCAGTGTCTCATTTCATTTTTTTGACTCTTGCATCTGATACCTTCAAGTCCAGTCTTAACTTGTTGATTGCATGTTTTGAATCATGTACATGTTGTCTTGCCACCTCTAGTTGATGCTCGAGAAGATCAGCATATTCCAATTCCAATCCATAATCATTTGGTAACGGCCATGCCACACTGCTTGCAGATCTTTGTGTTGATGCCACTTCATGCTGAAATGTTTCTATAAGTACAGATGACTAGGGCAAAAATGTAGTTACAACAGTGAAGCTAGCAAGACAGACTATTTTGTACATGGAAAAACAGGACTAACAATAATGTTACACGTCATGCAGCATAAGTAGGTGATATTTTAAAAACTATAAAAATGGTAGCCTGTGCAGCCCGCATGTAGAAAACTCTCTTAGCTCACTTGAGGAGCCAAATCCAAAGCACACACAGGTTACAAATTTAGACAGCACGTTGCGTATATGCAAGAAGTTGGCCATTCTGTATCTCAACTAAAGTCTTAGGGAGCATAATGAACAGCAGAGGGATTCATACAAATCTACTACAGCAAGAAAAACAACTATAGGAAAAGGCCTGCTAGTGGCGCACCTGTTTTGGCTACTAATGGTGCACTACAGGTGCGCCACTAGCATCACGCAGTGCGCCACTAGCATCACGCCATTAGTAATTAATACTAATGGTGCACCCCTGGCGCGCCATTAGTATACCAGATACTAATGGCACACCAGGGAGTGCGCCATTAGTATATCACACGGTGCGCCATTAGTATGCCTCCCAGTTGGCCATATTTACCCATGTGCTCTGGCTTACTAATGGCGCACTTGTTGATGATGCGCCACTAGTGTGCTTTTTGCAGTGCGCCACTAAAGTGATGAGTGGTGTGCCACTAGTATGAATATTTGACTATAAACAGTAGGTTAAACACCCCACTGCAACTTTTATTAAAATAGATAAATAAAGAACAAAAGTCTTGTGGGCTTGAGGTAAACCCAAAGGAAAGAGAAAGAAAAAAAGAAAAAAGAAAAAATAAGAAGAAGACCAAAAAAAGAAGACTAACCTACAGTTAATAAGAAAAAGGGACTACTACTAAAAAATAACAAATGGAACTATACAAAAAGTTACAGCCAAGCATCCAGCCAAGTAGAGAATTGAGCTTCATACTTTTTCTTGATCCTATATTTGAGCAGCTTTAACCCCTGAAAGAATATATGCTTCCAGCCATCAAAAGAGGGGGTTATATTTTCAAAGATCTTGTTGTTTCTTGAAATCCAGATTGCCCATGAACCCAATATTATAATTTCCATAAAGAAGGGGCAATTGAGTTTGTCCTTGAGATCTTGATAAGCTTCCAGGACTGATAAGTTATGTGTCCTTGAAGGGCAGATGAAGTCCCAACATCTTACAGCAAAAGGGAATCCCCAAAAGAGATGGTGCAGAGTTTCTTCCTGTTGACAATTTCTCACTGCACAATTGTAGACTTCCAATTCAAAGTTTTTCCTTCTTAAGAGATTCCTGGTGTCGATTCTGTCATGTAACAGCATCCAGAAGAATACTATGTGCTTGGGTTGACAGGAACTTTTCCAAATCCATGAGAAGTGGGGTGGAGTTTGTTTGTGTCCAATTAGCCACTAGTATGAATATTAGGGATTTTTTTTATTTTCTGTTATTTGCACAGGTTACAAAACATATTACTGCACAGAGTATAGAGAGCACAACATATAAACAACAAATTTATCGAATACAATAGAAGATTAGTCTCTGAATACAATTCATCATATAGGTCTCCGAATTTAAAATACCGAACAAAGTTAGAACATTACAAGTCTCGAGACCGCGAGTAGCGAGTTTGTCTTCACATTACAAGTCGATATCGATCATCTAAACTACCATCACATAGAAGAGAGCTACGATCATCACGATGAGCATAATCGCGATGAAACTGGTCTTCATCCGGTTCCTCCAACGCTCCCTCCTCTGCCCCGCTAGATAGCGCGCGTATCTAACTTCAGCCTCCACCCTAGTGGTGTACCCTTTGTAACTGTTACCGCTGAAACGATGAACCTGTCTCCGACACTCCTCCCAGTCGTCGTAGACTCCGGGAAACTTACCCTTGTACACGACATACGACGACATCTCTATGCACTAGCCAAACAAAACATTAGTAGCAATTTACAGACAATACATAAGCAATATATAAGTATGCAACAAAAGGATCGGAAGAGAAAAGCGACACATTAATAGCACAATTCATGGTCCTACTAATAAATAGCATCGATTACATATAAGTTGAACGACTGTCCAAACCAAAGAGACATACAAGTTCAATAAAGTTTAATATTACAACATGAGCCAATTGACATTTCAGAACTACATAGCATCACTACTTTCGACTCGACTCAGGGACTAGAGCATGGATGAAGCCGCCGTCTTTCGTGATGGTCATGAAATCGCGGGCGTTGTCAGCTTGCATTTGTAGCATTGTTTCTATCTCACTACTGGATGGTTTATATCTAAGGTAGAACTGCCCCGAGGTACGAAGGACATCTTGATGGATGATTTCCGCAAACTTCGACTGGATGCAATAGAATTCCTGTCTGATGTCCGTGTCCTGGATTGGCGACAAGCGTGTGGCCCAATCTTTGAGATTATTTGGTAGCAGAAGGTGATTATGGTCCCGTACGATCGCCCGCATGTGATGGAGATTGTAGTAGGCATCCTTCTGACTGCCAAGCGGCTGCTTGACTCTGGGGAACATCGTATTATGCGTGAACACATGCTTGCCGTACCTACGAATTGTCCTGCTGAAGGTGCCTCCAGATCTGGCGTAGACGGGGAGAACATCATGAAGAACTATCTTGATATTTGTGTAGTCTTTCTTCGACTGACGGTCCGAGTCAAAATACATGGCCATGGAATATTTCGGGCTTAAGAGGATGAGTGTGCAATGTGTGTCATTGCACAAAACATGGAATGTTAGAGAAAAAAAGAACGATCGAAATCTAAGAAATCATATGTTACGGGGCGGTGAGGGGATGACTTACTCGGGAAAGTAAGGCATGAGGAAGTTATCCTTATCTGAGTTTGCCAGAATGTCCCCTTCGAGGTGTGAACTCGCGACTTGCCGGTCCCCAGCGCTGCCCAAGATCTTGGCAGACATGTAGAAGGGGTCGACTATCACGATGTCCGGGGTCTTGTCTCTAATGATCCGCATCTCCATACTCCATGAAAATAGCCGAACGAAGGTGTAGTGCAGCGGATGAAGGTTAAACATAGCAAAGATGTCATCAAACCGCAGGACGATCGTACCCCGATGGCGCTATCCACAAAGCCCTTGCCCTCTCGCACCTTGGCCACGAAAACCGGGTATGCCACATCATTCTCGAAGAGACACCGCTTCTCCAAAGAAAGAACACTGTCATGCAGACTCCGCATAGCACCGGTTGCAGCACTGAGCAGATTAGTCGGTAGCATCGGCCTACCCGCCACATGCACACTCCTCGAGATATCCTTAGGTGAAGGTGGCCCGTCCTAAGCACGGATCGAACTCGGTGTCGGCTGGCTCGCACCGCCCTTGTTATTCTTTCGTTTCCGTCCCTTCTTCTTCTGCTGCTGTAATGGGATCGAGTTCTGCTCAGAGACCGTCTTCTTGAGTGTGTTGGGGCTGATAATATTTCGCACCTCGACAATCTGAGGCTCGATGAAGGCGGCACCTGGAGGCGTCTCCTGAGAACTGAACGCCAGACCATGCCTGTTGCAATTGGGTTTCTCCGCGGTACCAGCTAGATCGCGATCTTCTTTTTCAGGGTTGGGTTCTTGAGAAGGAGGCCCAAAGAATTCATCACCGTACCCATGTTCGGCAAAGTACTTATCGATGTTGGTAAATGTACCGTCATCGTTGTCGTCGTCGTCCGGATCCTGTGCCATATGCATGTCCGGATCCTATGCCTTAGGGATGTCTGACATGTCTGGTAGTGTTGCAGCGGTCTTGCCATGGATTGGCGCCGGCACGACTGGTGGTGTTGTCTGTGGGGTGGTGTTCCCCGCCCCCAAACGAATCTGGCTATTCGGCCAAAGTAGGGGCCAGCTTACGTAGGCGCTGAGGGTCATCACATTATCTTCTCAGCCCCAGTGGGTCGAATTGGAGGTAACAACTCGTCGCAGCCTGGCAGCACCCGAACCAGTTCAACCCTATACATGGTGGGTGGCATCGGATTACCGTGGAACACGGGGTGCCCGGTTAAACGATTCTGCCCTTGGCGACATCGATCAACTCGCTGCCCACGAAGTGTAGGAGAGTGCACGAAACGTCGGCGGTGCCCTGTGAAAACATGTAGGGCGTCAGGGATGCCCGATTAAAGGCAAGGAGATGAAGTCATCGGCCGAGAGGCTTAGTTACTGTGATGGCGTGGAGCTCGGCTAATGTCGAGGCACCGCCAACGGCGGACGTGCAACTGATGGAGGGGCCGCTTGCTGCCAAGGTGCCAGCCAGCGTACACCCGTGTGCATTAAGCTCCAATGCCTGTGCCGGCGCCGGAGACGCCAATACCGCATCCACCGGAGACACCAATGGCGCCGCCTACGCGTTGTGCGAGTTGCTGGCTGTGAAGCTGGGAACCGGGGGCGGCCCCTGTTGGCCGCCCGCAATCCACGTCTGCAGCCCCTGAACTAAGGTAGGCACAATGGCGGTGAGCGTCATTCCTAGTTGTTGTTGCACTTGTTCTTGGACCATCTCCGAAATCCACGCCACTTGTGACTTGAGTTCTTGAACCTCGTGCGACTGGCTTTCCGAGATGACCATTTTGTGGACAAGGCTTTGCCGGCCACAAGACCAGCTGACGACGGCTTACTGAGCTTATCCTTGTTTTTCATTACGTTCAACGCCCTATTTAAAGTGTTGTCCCAAGGGGAGCTTTGAGACGACCCCGTGCTAGTGCTTTCAGTCTCCTACGGAAGGAATGTGAACCATTTAGAAATTTGTGTTCACTAATTAGAATGCAACCATATGGAGCTAATTACGCGGGGGTGTATTCCTTACCAAAACACACTCAAGCACCTTGGTCTTCGCATCCGTGGGAAGCTCCTTTGTTACCTGGTCCTCCTTTTACCGGGCCCTAACATAGTTCCTGGTTTGCTTGTCATGGTGTTTCTCAAAGTGGGGCGGTAGGCCTTGCTCGGCACGCTCCGCGTCCTCCTTGTCCCATATAGGCTCTGCCACTCTGTAACTGCCAGGACCGAGTTGGTGGACCCCAAAGTTCAAGTCCCGCATTTCTTCCAAGTTGGAGGACCGAGACGGCGAGGCGGGGACGGCGGTGGCGCTGGAAACCTAGCACTCTTCGATCGGAGCACCTTGTCGGAGTGGGTGCGGCGGTCGACGGAGCGGGCGAGGAGGTCATTGGAGCGGGTGTGGACCGGGCGCGGGGGTCGTCAGAGCGGGCGCGGAGGTCGTCAGAGAGGGTGTGGCGAGGGAGGGAAGGGGGATCTGACAAGGGAGGGACGAAGGGATCGGGCGAATGGGGAATTAGCTAGAGGGGGGAAGGTTAGTAATGGCGCACCCCCTAGTGGTGCGCCATTAGTATTTTTTTTTGATAGCAATGACGCATCTCCAGGCAGTGCGCCATTAGTAATCTTTTATTTGGATAGCAATGGCGCACCCCCTAGCGGTGTGCCATTAGTAAGTTTTTTTAGGATTTTTTGTTGCCTAGCGGAGGGCCGGCAACGGCGGCTTGAACCCGAGGTCTCGCTCGGGGGGGGGGGAGGGGGTGGGTGGTGCGCTCAGCCGATTCCGTTCGGGGGAACCGAGCGAGGAGACAGGGAAGGGTGCGGGGGGTCGGCGGCAGTAGTGGAGGGGGGGAGGGTGTGGGAGGTCGTCGTCGGCGGTGGAGCGGGGGAGGGCGCATGGGTTCGGCGGCGGCGGTGGAGCAGGGGAGAGTGCGGGGGGTCGGCAGCGGCGGTTGAGCGGGGGAAGGGTGCGGGGGGTCGGCGGTGGCGATGGAGCGGGGGAAGGCGCGCGGGTTCGGCGGCGGCGGTGGAGTGGGGGAGGGTGCGGGGGGTCGTTGGCAGCGGCGGAGCGGTGGAGGATGCGGGGGGTCGTCCGCGGTGAGGGGAATCTGGCGAGGGGGGATAGCGATCGAGATGGAGGGGGATCTGGCGCGGGGGGTGCGCCATAAGTAACTTTTTTTTAATTATTTTTAGTTGCGTCTAATAATTTTTTAGAAAATGACAATCAAATTTGAAAACTTTTATGAATGTGAAAAATTATGATCAAATATGTTATTTGAAAATATTTATGAATATGGAAAAATATCATCAAATTTGTTATTTAAAAATATCATCAAATTTGTTATCTAAAAATATCATCAATTTTTTTTTGGATTTTTAGTTGCATTCATTTCTGAATTGGTAAAACATTTATGAATATGAAAATTTTTCATCAAATTTGAAAAAATATTCATGAGAAATGAAGGCTACAATTTGAATACAATCAATCTTAGCTAGCTATCTGTTCACAATCTTCTTGCCCTTATTTTTCACAAATGGAGTTCTTCTCTTGAACGAACGTCCTTTAGGTAGGGTGGTTGAGGGAGTCCTGGACTAGGGGGTGTCCGGATAGCTGAACTATCATCTTTGGCCGGACTCCTAGACTATGAAGATACAAGATTGAAGACTCCGTCCCGTGTCCGGATGGGACTTTCCTTGGCGTGGAAGGCAAGCTTGGCAATACGGATATGTAGATCTCCTACCATTGTAACCGACTCTGTGTAACCCTAACCCTCTTCGGTGTCTATATAAACCGGAGGGTTTTAGTCCGTAGGACGAACAACAATCATACCATAGGCTAGCTTCTAGGGTTTAGCCTCTCTGATCTCGTGGTAGATCTACTCTTGTACTACCCATATCATCAATATTAATCAAGCAGGAGTAGGGTTTTACCTCCACTGAGAGGGCCTGAACCTGGGTAAATACATCGTGTCCCTTGTCTCCTGTTACCATCCGCCTAGACGCACAGTTCGGGACCCCCTACCCGAGATCCGCCGGTTTTGACACCGACATTGGTGCTTTCATCGAGAGTTCCTCTGTGTCGTCACCTTTAGGCCCGATGGCTCCATCAATCATCAACAAGGACGCGGTCCAGGGTGAGATTTTTCTCCCCGGATAGATCTTCGTATTCGGAGACTTTGCACTACGGGCCAACTTGCTTGGCCATCTGGAGCAGATTGAAAGCTACGCCCCTGACCATCAGGTCAAATTTGGAAGTTTGAACTATACGGCTGACGTCCGCGGAGACTTGATCTTCGACGGGTTCGAGCCACAGCCAAGCGCGCCGCATTGTCACGATGGGAAGATCTAGCTCTGTTGCCGGACAGTGCCCTGGAGGCCGCACAAGTGTCTTCTCCGACCCTTAGATCGGAGCCGACCGCGCCGGTCAAGGACGGGTGGCTAGACACCGCCTCGGGGGCTGCTACCTCTATGGCGATAGATCCGAATACCAACCCTGTCTTTTGTGAAGCTCGTGACTCCAAGGTGCCGGACTCCTCTCTGGACTCCGAACCTTCCGTGCCCCTCCAAATCGAATCCGGTTGGGCGCCTGTATGGAGTTCACTGCCGCGGACATCTTTCAGCACTCGCCCTTCGGCGACATTCTGAACTCGCTAAAGTCTCTCTCTTTATCAGGAGAGCCCTGGCCGGACTATGGTCAGGAAGGTTGGGACACGGACGACGAAGAAATTCAACGCCCACCCACCACCCACTTTGTAGCCACTGTCAATGATTTAACCGACATGCTCGACTTTGACTCCGAAGATATCGACGGTATGGACGACGATGCCGGAGACGACCAAGAACCAGCGCCTACAGGGCACTGGAAGGCCACCTCAACTCATGATGTATATATGGTGGATACACCCAAAGAAAGCGATAACGAGGGACAACGGGACGCTACAAAGGATAATTCCCTCGAAAAGCAGTCAAAACGGCAACGTAAGCGCTGCTCAAAGTCCCGCCTCGACAAAGACAGCACCCATACAGACCCAGCCAAAGAGCAAGGAGAACCGGTGGATAACCAACATGCCCTCGAGCAACCATCCGAATAGGATAACTTGGATAAACAATCCATCCCCTGCGAAGATAACAGTCCGGACAATCTCATGTCGGGCACATCGTTGGAGCAGAAGAACCTCCACAAAAGGCTCATCGCCACTGTACATAGTCTGAAGAAGCAGAAGTGGAAGCTCAAAACAGCGGAAGATGCACTCAGAATGAGATGGAGCAAAGTACTCAACACCGCAGATAAATACGGCAATATTCGCCAAACAAAGAGCTACCCGAAGCGGAAACTACTGCCCGAATTTGACGAGGAGGCCGTAGAGCCCCCACAAACAAAGAACAAAGAGGCCGCCCGGTCGGATAGACGACCACATGGCAAACATAGAGCGGCAAGCGGCGCCGCACACAAGCCGGCACGCGATCCGCATAAGGATCCGCACTAAAAGGATGGCCCAATCAGGTCTATCTATGGGCCAAGAAAGCAAGCTCTAGAAAGCAATGCAACACGTCAAGTATTCGAACATCATGGCACACCCAATACAGGGGCGCCACACACCCCCTATGTTTCACCGATGAGGTGCTGGATCATGAATTTCCAGCGGGATTCAAGCCCATAAACATAGAGGCATATGACGGAACAACAGACCCTCGAGTCTGGATTGAGGATTACATCCTGCACATACACATGGCTAGAGGAGATGACCTCCACGCCATAAAATACTTACCCCTCAAGCTCAAAGGGCCGGCCCGGCATTGGCTCAAAAGCCTCCCAGAAAATACCATTGGAAGTTGGGAAGAAATTGAGGACGCGTCTCGAGCAAATTTTCAGGGGACTTATGTCCGCCCTCCGGATGCAGACGATTTAAGTCACATAACTCAACAGCCCGGAGAGTCAGCCCGCAAATTCTGGAACAGTTTCCTCACCAAAAAGAACCAAATAGTTGATTGTCCGGATGCCGAAGCCTTAGCAGCTTTCAAACACAACGTCCGAGACGAATGGCTCGCCAGACACCTTGGCCAAGAAAAGCCAAGAACAATGGCCACACTAACAATCCTCATGACCTGCTTTTTCGCAGGAGAGGATAGCTAGCTGGCAAGATGCAGCACCAGCGACCCAAGTACATCAGAGGTCAGGGATGGAAATGGGAAACCACGACGCAACAAATACCAGCACCGGAGCAAGGGAAACAGTCCGAAGAGCACAACAGTCAACGTCGGATTCAAAATCTCTCGGCAGAACAATAAAAAACCGCCCCTTAAGGACAACAACGACGAGCTATCCAACCTAAACAAAATCTTGGACAAGATATGCCAAATCCACAGTACCCCCGGGAAGCCTGCAAACCATACCCACATAGATTGTTGGCTCTTCAAACAGTTCGGCTGACTTAATGCAGAACACAAGGGGCTCGACACACCAAGTGAGGACGATGACGAACCCCACAAGCAGAGCACCGGAAAACAAAAGAATTTCTCATAAGAGGTCAAAACAGTAAACTCACTTCAAGTGAAAACAGGGAAAAATTGAGCGGCGCCCATTGAAAAATGCGCCACACGGTCCACCCCAGCGGAGTCCCGACACTGGATGTCAAAACCAATCACCTTTGACCATCAGGATTACTCCGGAAGTATCCGGAACGCAGGATGGACTTCTTTGATATTAGATCCTATAATCGACGGACTACAATTTACACAAGTCCTAATGGACGGCGGCAGTGATCTAAACCTGCTATATCAGGACACAATCCGCAGAATGGGGATAGACCCAACCAAAATTCGCCATAGCAACACTTCCTTTAAAGGAGTGATGCCAAGCCCATATGCCCATTGTACGGGCTCTCTACCACTTCCTTTGATGACACCATTCATCCTTTCGAACGACATCATGCTGTGCAGGAACGTTGGCCCGAGTTGGATGATATCCTCCACGATATGGACCAGCAGTTGCACCATAACATCGAAGAATGCGGGCGGGAAGTACATCTCAAGCTCGCATAGTAGCACGACGATCTCTTCCTGTAGCCTTCTGAGTTGCCTCACTCCAACCGACTTCCGAGAGATGACGTCGAAAAAGTTGCATAGGCCAAATAGCGTTTCACGGACGTGCGCATCCATGATCCCATGGACTACAACTGGAAGTATCTGCGTCATCAGCACGTGACAGTCGTGAGACTTCATCCGGCTGAACTTCTGCTTCGCTGAGTCTAGGTATCTGCTTATCTTCCCCACGCAATCATAAGGAAGTTTTACTCCTACGAGGAAGGTGAAAAACTAATCGATCTCCCCCTAACTTAGAGTGAAGCACGCGGGAGGGAAGTCATTTCCGGTCTTCTTGGCCTTTTTGCCTTTGCGACGACTTTCTGTGTCCTGCTTCGCCTCATCATCATCATCATTAGCGTGAAGCTCCTCCCTGATGCCCATTGATTTCAAGTCTACCCTTGCTTTCTGCCCATCTTTGGTCCTCTCTGGCATGTTGAGCAGGGTACCAAGCAGACTCTCGCACACGTTCTTCGTGATATGCATGACATCAAGGCTGTGAGGCAAACGGTGGATCTTCCAGTACGGCAACTCCCAAAAAATAGACCTCATTTTTCATACCTTCAGCAGCGGCTCTGGCACCTTTCGCTTCATTCCCGGCTCTGGAGCCTTTTGCTTCTTTCCTGGCAGTGGGCAATCTTTCCAATTTTTCAACAGCTCGTCTATTTCCTCACCGCTCCTCGCACGCGGGCGTCTTCGGGGTTCGGTTTCACCATCGAATAGATCCTTGCATTTCCTCCATGAGTCATCATCGCGAAGCCACCTTCGATGTCCCATGAACACGGTTTTCGAAGACCCGGGATCTCTATCTAGCTGGCGATACATTGTGTCATCCATGCACCAAACGCATCCAGAAAATCCGTGGACCACCTGCCTCGCGACATATCCGTAACCGAGATAGTCCTGCACCATCGTGAGCAGTGCGGCTCTCGTAGGGAAATATTCTTTCGCTGTGGCGTCCCACGTATTGGCTGGCGTTTTCCACAGCATGTCTAGCTCCTCTTTCAGCAGCCCCAGATAAAGATTTATGTCGTTCCCTGGTTGTTTCGGCCCTTCAATTAGCATACTCATGTGAATGTACTTCCACTTCATGCACAACCAGGGGGAAGGTGCTATGTGCGCTTCTCTGGCTGCCAAACAGATTGACTCCATCGGTGCTCGCGCCCAGCATGACGTTCCTTGGATCGTTCCCAAATTCTGGGTATTCTAAGTTCAACGCTTGCCACTGGCTCCCATCCTTTGGGTGACTCAGCATCTTGTCTTTTTATTTATCTCTGGATCATTTGCGTCATCTTCTCGCTTCCTCTCCTCCCTATCCGCGTGCCAACGCAGGGGCTTTGCTACCTTAGGGTCCGCGAAATACCGCTGCAGATGTGGAGTGATCAGAAAGTACCACACCACTTTTCCAGGAGCTTTCTTCCTCTTCTTGTATCGAGTGACGCCGCACACCGGACATATGGTAGACTCCGCATGCTCATCCTGATAAATGATGCAATTGTTCATGCACACATGGTATTTCACGTGCGGTAAATCCATAGGACACACGATTTTGTTCGCCTTCTCGAAACTGGTTGGGCACTTGTTCCCCTTGGGAAGACGTTCATGCCAGAGTGACGTGTTCTCGTCGAAGCATGCGTCGGTCATTTTGTGTTTTACCTTTATCTCCAGAGCCATGAGCGTTACTTTCAGGCGGGTATCCTCGGGCCTGCATCCTTCATACAATGGAGTAACCACGCCTATCTCCAGTTGATCCAGCTTGGCTTTCTCTCGGGCGGCAGCTCTTGCATTATCCATCTGCTTGAGAAGCAGCTCTTGAATATGAGGGTCCTGCACCCAGCCCATCGATGGTCCATCCTTGTCTGCTCCGGCATCTTCATCTCCATGATCATGCCCTTCGTCTGCTCTGGCATCTTCCTCATCATCATGTCCGGCATCTTCTACATGATGACTATGTACTACATCTACTTCGTGATCATGTCCTGGAGATTCTTCGTCTTCTCGCCCGCCCTCTTCGCGGTTGTCTTGCTGCCCTTCCTCATTCATTGCCCGGCCCCCATGGACGACTTCAAAATCATCTTCATCACCTTGCCACTGATAGCCATCCATGAAACCACGCAAGAGCAGGTCGTCCTGCACCTGTACGGAATCCGGGTCCATAACGCTCCTCAGCTTGCATCTTCGACACGGACATCTTATCTCCGTCTCGTTCTTTTGAAGCATCTCGGCCTTCGAGGAGCTCAAAAACCTATTCACGATGCCTTCGGTCATCGTGCGGACCATGGTCGCCTGCGGGGTAGAGCAAAACGATATTTTAGAACCAAGGAAAAATTTGGCATGACTTTGCCTAAAAATAGGACCAAAACGATTACATAGTTCCAAATTCTCGCCGAAACGGAAATGAATCAACATTCCGGCAAAATATTGGCCACTATCGCATTTCAAATACTGGTATCTGCAAACACAAACATATATGCAACACCACCAACATATGCAACACCACAAACGTACATAGATCTAGCTAGGCCATAAAAAGTGCATGTGCACGTTGTTCGAGGGAGAAAAAAGTAGATCTACAACATAAAGAAAGCTTTCCCCATACTTACCTATAAAAAAAGGTAATTTAACCACTTAATTTGGATGAATCTATGGTGCGAATGAGGTGAGGAGGAGGAAGCAGCCGAGACAAGCTTGGAGGAGGAGGTGGAGAGAATGAAGTGGGGAAAGTGAGTGTGTAGGTGGCCGTCCAAAATATCTAGCTGGTCCCAGGTTACTAATGGCGCACCACCTACAAATGCGCCATTAGTAACCCTGGTTAGTAATGGCGCACCAGCTGGTGGTGCGCCATTAGTAGTTTTGCAAAAAAATAAAAAAATAAAAAATGATAGTAGTGGCACATGGGGTGAGTGGTGCGACATTACTAGTTAAAACTAGTAATGGCGCACTGTGCCCTGGTGCGCCATTAGTAATTTTGGAAAAAAAATTGTTAGTAGTGGCGCACCATGGGTGTGGTGCGCCATTAGTGTCTATCACACTAATGGCGCAACAACACATGGTGCGCCACTGCTATATAGTAGTGGCGCACCACATGTCTCATGCGCCATTATTGTCCATATTATCTATAGCCCTTTTCCTAGTAGTGAACTATGCAATCATTATCCTAGTATAAACTAGATCGTGAGCCTCATACAGTAATAGTTGGTTAATAGACTTCAAAGCTTCAGGCACACTTCGCCAGAGTAATTAAATGGTAAGGCCTTTAATTATGTCAAGTAATAGTTATACAAGTACCCAACATTAGGCATCATTGTTTGGTCATCTCATTAACTGAGGACAAATAAAGCAATTGAAACGAGCAATTTAACTATGCGTGAAACAAACAAGCAATTGAACTGTTGAGTTGGCAGCATGCATACATGCACTTCTCAATAACATACATGGCCTAGCTACATTTACAATACAAAGGAACAAGTAATGTAATATTGTTTGCCCCCTATGATGTATATCGACTAGTATGTAATCAATATCCTAGTAATGATAAGGAGGCTAATGATATGAATATGCGTTTGGTTATGACATTTATGACATCGACAACTCTACCATGGCAGGAAGCAGTTTCACACTGCTCACTACTATAAGATGTTTTAGATATTTAAAAGTAGACTACATCCATAATAAGTTAACGGACACATTAAAATGTGTTTACATACATCTGATTTACAAAAAATTTAGAACATCATACAGTAGTGAGTGGAGGGGTTAATTGTAATATAGTGTGACCTACCTTAACTGGTTGAACAGGCTCAGCGCTGCTCCTCCTTCTCTTGCAAGGCTCCTTCCTAACATCTTGTACATGGAAATCTTCAACCTTATCTTCATTGCACCCCTCTACAAGGTGACACAACCTAGTTACTGGTTTCCTTGGAAGATAAATATGCATACTTTCCAGTCTATGAACAACACAAAAGGATGATATTATAACAAAACAACACCACATAATGAAACATGTCACATCTATTGCACACAATGAAATGAGCATTTACTACGTGTGCACTATGTAAAAACTAGGTATACCTTCGAACTGGATCTCTGGGTACTCTTAGAGGGCCTACTTTAGTGCACAACCAAACTTTTATGTCACCTATGAGTTATACAAGCCCCCACTACAGCAGCCCTTTGTGTTGAAATTGTTGACAAGTTCTGTTAGGTCAAGAACAACAAGTAACCAAAGCAAACAGTCCTATGGCTGGCTGATATAGACAAGCAATTGAACATATGTGTGAGCAAATCGTACATATCAAGAAAAGAAGCATAGAAGGAGGCTTAAAGACCATCACTTGACTAACCAGATTTAAGGGGCGTTTAAACATCATGTGCAACATATGAACCAACATAAACATTGCATATTTCAGATTTTATAATGAAATGCACATGTATTAAGTTATGCCATGTATGATGATGGCTAAATGTACACTATAGTAGGCATGAGTGATTCATCATTGCACGCACAATTGAATTGCAGGTTAAGGGCCAGTTCTATTCCACCTTTTTAGAGCTTACTGTCAAAATAAGCCATAAAAGATGTGAAGAAGTGATTTTCGAGTTCTTTGCTTGGGCTTAACTTATTTTGCTTTGGAGTGGGGTGTTTCGGGTAGAAGCTCACTAAAAATTGAAGGGAAGAGGAATAGTGAAACGACTCTGTTGTCTGCCTATATTACACTCAAAATGCCACTTCTCATGCCCGTGTCGCACCTGACCCTCAAGTAAAAACAAACACGCAAGCGTTCATTGCCCTGCCCGCTTGCATCTCCTCTCCCCTTTCCCTCTACCGCGATCCCCTGCCTACAGCGCTAGGGTTCCTCCAGTGAGCCGTCTCCACTGGTCCCATCTGGCCTGGTCCTCGATGATGCTCTGTCCAGCTAGGCTACGTGGCCGGCGGGTAGGGCCAAATATCCCCGGCTACTCCTACCTTTGGCGCCGCCCCTCATTCCCATGGTCTCCAGTAGCTGCTCTGTTGTGGTCCGTCTAACACACTACTCCGGCGGGCGCCACACAACTACGACCGATTCCACACTGCCGCAGACGACACCTTGTTCCCCCTCCCCTCCTCCCAGGCCGTGGCCTTGAGGTGCTTTTGAAGGATGAGCTAAACCAACAAGGTGAAGACCTCCTCTGATTTTTTGCCAAATTTTCATTATGATCCACTATACGATGAATTGCGATGAGTTGCTTCTGCTGCTGCTATATGATGCACTGCTATGAGCTGCTCCTACTTCTGCTATATGATGAATTGCTATGAGTTGTTGCTGCTATATGATGAATTGCTATGAGCTGCTGCTGCTGCTATATGATGAGTTAATATAAGCCACTCCTGCTGCTGCTATATGATGAATTGCTATGAGCTGCTCCTACTGCTGGTATATGATGAATTGCACGCTACTGCTGCTGTATGATGAGTTACTATGAGCTGCTGCTGCTATATGATGCTTTCAGGTGGTGCTGCTATATGATAATAACCAGCCACTTGGACCATCGAATTTTGATAAATAGTTGTTAATTTAAATTTAGGTCATGCGTTCTTGATTTAAATTAGGCAATGGGATCTCTATGGAAGACATTGACCAAAGTAGATTGTGCCAAGTAGATTGTATCTTTGTATTTGCATTTGGGACAAACATTGATAGTCTGTTTTCCTATCATATTAATTACTGCACTGGGTTCAATTTTTGATGTGTGCAAGTCAAATTAATTTTCATATGGGTAGCAAAATGACAAAATATAATGCAATCTAGACTTTTCACTGATCATACCACATATAAGCTGAAAAGGTAGGCAATGAAAAGAACTGGTTGGCTTATTACCTGGAGCTTATATTCAAAGGTGCTTATTTTCTCAGGGTAAGTTGAAATAACTGTCCCTAAGAAACTTGGCCAATAGAACTGACATACAAATAATATCACGATGATTGCAATGGAGGCCCAGTTCTTTTGCCAGATTCTCCTAGAATCTGACCCTACCCACATTCTCCTAGAATCTTTGAATCCCATTTGTTTTACAATCCTATCTAGTTAGGGTCTAATTAGGTAGGATTGTAAAACAAAAGGGGTTCAAAGATTCTAGGACAAGCTAGAGAGAGGCAGATTCTGGGAGAATCTTGCAAATGAACTGGGCCAGAGTGACCTACCATAGCACACTATATAGGCTCACCACTATCTCTCCTTTTTTGCGATGTTCCATGAAATTGCCACATACATCTTGTACTTTTTCATTGCGTAACTCTATTTGGAAGTTGACACGGCTAATTTTAGACATCTCTAATGATAATACATTTCATATCCCTTGCGCATATTTAAACCACCAATTAACTATTGTGTGCATACCATAAACTAGCCATGACTCTGTGTGCTAGAATAGCACGCACTCCAAGGGAGCCTAATGTAGTGCACTAGAATTCCTACATGCCACCTATGATTTTGTATAATGTACTACCTTTGTTCCTAAATATATGTCTCTGTAGAGATTCTAGTATGGGCCACATATAGATGTATATAGATGCATTTTCAAGTGTAGATTCACTCATTTTGCACTGTATATAGCCTCTAGTGGAATCTCTAGAAAGGCTTATATTTAGGAACAGAGGGAGTATTATGTATGACATCTACATATCCAATTTAGCAGCCAGTAGTACAAGTCATTGTCTGCACAAAGGGATTACTGGTCGAGAATCCTAGCAAAGCACGCTGGCAGGCACACAAAAATACAAGAGAGAGAGAGAGAGAGAGAGAGAGAGAGAGAGAGAGAGACTTACAAGATCATAGCAATGCCTCAGTCCAGGATCTTGATTGGCCAAGCTGTTAGATCCAGAAGAAACATCGTCCTTGTAGTTTTTGCCAGCTGCATAACATGTAACAGTGACCTGTTAGTATATTTGAAGTACATCAGGTATGAGATGTTGGACGGATTTAAAGGTGACAAGTACCTAGGCCGTGGTGGGTTCTTAGCATCCAGATGGTGGGAATCAGGTCAAAAACGTCAAGGTGATGATGCTGCAGTGGCTGTCGGGGTCCGGTAAGGCGATCCAGAACTGCCGAGTAGGGTGTTTGTGGATTGGCTCGGTAGGGTGGACTACAGTGTGGGCGAAGCTGATCTGAGGCCGTGGACGAGGGCGTCGGTGAAGCTGCTTCGGTGGTTGGGTTCAGGATGGTGTCGACGATGCGTATCTTCGGCCTTGGATAGGGCGTCAAAAGCTACTCCGGTATGTTGGACAAGGGTGCGATGAAGCGGATCTGAGGTCGTTGACTTGTGCATTGGCAAAGCAGCCCTGGTAGGGTTGAGAATGGTATAGGCGAAGCTACTCCGGTAGGGTTGACGATGGTGTCGGCGAAGTGCCTCCGATAGTGTTGAGGAAGGTGTTGGCAAAGAGGATCTGAGGCCGTCGACGGGGGCATCGGTGGGGCGGCTCTGGGGGGTGTGGACGAAGCATCTCCTGTCGGGATTATGAAGGAGCCGCCGCAGATATGCTGCGGTTGATGAGAGTACCTGCGAAGTAGATACGGCGTCGTGGACAAGGACGACACTGAATGGGCTGTGTTACAGTGGTGGATGAGCAGTCTACTTGTTTCTAGGGGACGTGGGAGGGGTAGATATGGCCACATAAGCAGATCCGGCGAGGTGGACGCCACTAGTAGTGAATGGGCTCTGGTAAGCTGGTGGATGAGCATTCTAGGGTTTCGAGAGGGGAGGGGTAGAAAGGCCGATGAAGTACAGAAGGCGTGATGTAAGATGCTTTGGTGTTGTAGAGTTAGTCGTTTTTGTGGGAGGGGGAGAGGAAATGGGGGTGCCATGTGGTGGGGGGAACAGGAAGTTAGCAAAGCAGCCCCGAGCTATAATGTAAATTAGGGCCGTATTGTAACTGTTGTTCTTCGTGCACCAAGGACAAAAGGGCAATTTCGCATGCTAAAGACTATGTGGCAGAAATTTTAGAACGAGGCGGGACATTTTGCCGCCCGCGGGATCGTTCATCTCTAGTTTCAACTAATTTTGGACAGTGCTAGTGGGAAGGTCATGCGAGACTATGTACACGGGGCACATGTCAGTAGTTAATAACTGGTCTGAAGTCCACTCCAGAAAAAAGACAATAACTCGGTATGATGCACCGATAACTTGGATGTTCACACGGGCGCGACCAATCGTATGGGTGTAGAGGCGCGTTCACCAAAAAGGGATCAAACGCTCAGCCTATGTATTTCTAGTGTAAATATATAATTTAGTGCCATTGGTTACTTAATTTAAACATAATGCATTGACGTGTTATTTTAGGGGCGCACAAAAATAAATGGATATTGTGTCCCACAAAAGAAATTGATATTCTATTCTGCTACTTAAAAGTGTTACCTCATATGATTACATGGCCTCCATTTCATAAATTGCATACTTGTTGAATTCATATATGAATATTACATATATTACTTCATAATAGAACCTTAAATCATCCAAGACTAATGAATTTGAATGCAAGACTAACAATGGTGCATGTACATGATAGCTACATTGGTTGTTTGAAGAAACATGACTGTAACTTCGGCATGCACAATTGAAAAGGATTATTTAGAAAAAAAGTGATATGTAAGTGTCCAATCTTTATAGCGTTGAATCGATATTGTATCTTTGGCCACAATAAGAAGTAGATATTGATTTATGTTCCAGCAGTGCACGTCCACGATCGCTAGATGGTGATACACGAATGAATTGGGCAATCTCTCTCACATGCATACATATCTCATTTCTCCATGGGCATCAGAATCACACACGCGCACTTCGTGTATTTGTCTTCCTCCGTCAAGGTTAGAATTCATCTTTCTACCCCATCCTACAAGTCTGTCATACAGAAACACACACGCTCTCTCGGTCGAACACGCTACCCCTTTAATTCCGCCCACCCACCGGCACTGTCTCAAAGTATAATTATGTCTCGCACACATATACGTAAGGTTAACCCAAGTCCCGGAACCATATGAATACATATAGTGGGATTCCAGCAAAGCACCTTTTGTTTCGAGATCTCTCTCTCTCTCTCTCTCTCTCTCGCTCTCTCTCTCTCACACACACACACAAACACGCGCGTGTAGACATTGTTTCTCTCTTCATTTTTTCTGGCACTTGCATGCACACCGCTTGTTTATCTCCGTGATGCTTTAAGTATGCCTCGCACACATGCTATCTACCTATCCCTTAATATAGATATGTGCTAGACAAACTCCTTCTCCTTATAAATACTTCCCGACACCCAAGGAGTAGGGCGACACCTCGATCTTTGTACTAATCTATCTACTGGCTTCTCTCTCAAACACACACACACACACACACACACACACACACACACACACACACACACACACACTACCCGACACCGAAGGAGTAGGGTGTTACCTAGATCTTGATAGTAATCTATCTACTAGCTTCTCTCTCAAACACACACACACACACCACTACAAAAAATACACTTCCGTGATGATACGTGTTTGTCACAGTAGGTCGCATTTTTTGTCATGCATGTACATCCATGATGATTTTATGACAGAATCAAGATAGTCATACTTGTGCAGTCGTATAAGTGTTCCATGACATTACCAAAATTATCATCACGGAAGTGTCCACTTCCATGACGATAAATCGCGCGTCACATAATTGCTTTCATCAAGGGTTACTGACACGTGGCATCCACCGTAACGGAACGCCATTAAGCTATCGGGTTAGGTTTTGGATCCGACAACCCGTTAATAGCCCCGACCAATGGGGATTTTCCACGTGTAAAATCATCATTTGCTGGAGGAAACACGTGTCGGCTCATCGTTGTGACATATGTCATCCACTCATTGGACAGAAGGTGCCTATGATACGTCGACACGTGGCATGGCCCAACAGAGGCCCATTCCTGTGAAAAGGCCGACCCGTTTGATTTGGTCAAAAGGTGGCGGCCCGACCCATGGAAAGCCTGTTAACGGCCTATTCGCATATAGCTCATTTACAGCCCTCTAACCCAAGGCCCGTTATGCCCTATCCGAAGTAGGCCCAGTAGCATCATCTGGGCCATCCAATATGATTCCAGCCCGTTTTCACTTCTGGCCCATGTATGGCCCATGACGTCTTTCGGCCCATATGAGGCCCTTTGTAACTCTTGGCCCATTAATGGCCCATGGTGAAACTGGCCCGTAATGAATAGTGTATCACTTTACACCCATTAACGGCCCGTGGTGAAACTAGCCCATAATGAAGAGTGTATCACTTTATACCCATTAACGGCCCGTTATTCTGTTGGGCCGTTTCGAGCCCATGTTATCTTTTGGCCTTCTTAGAGCCCATTTATTCTTGGGCTCATTTCCAGCATTCGTTTACTTACGGCACATTACTGTCGTTTTCTGCTTGTGGGCCAAATTCAGCCAGTGGTTATAGTCAGCCCGTTTGTGGTCCGTTAATACGTTGGGCCGTTTTCATAGCATCATCAAATACGACCTATTAGCGATGGCCCGTTATGGTCAGCCCATGAATGGACGATTCCAACTCTAGCCCGTTTACGGCCATAATGCGGTCTGTTTGGCCCATGTTTGGCCAATCGATCATACGGCCCGTATAAGGCCCATTGATGACACGACTCATAGAAGGCCCATTGTTTCTACGGCCCGTAGAAGGTGCATTGTTTCTACGGCCCGTAGAAGGCCCATTGTTTCTACGGCCCATAGAAGGCCCACTGTTTCTACGGCCCATAGGAGGCCTAGTGTCACTACAGTAAATATTAGCCCATGGTTATTGAAGCCTAGTTTTAAAAAATAGGTTATTGTAACCACTAGCAAACCGCGGAAAAAGAACTTCAGTGACTACAAGAAAACAAATAAACAAGACAACAAGGAAATAAATAAGCAAGCAACTAACGCTAGGCTATCACGGCTATTACACATATTACTTCCACTGGGCATCAAAGTTCGCCACCAGTGCAAATATAGGGAACAAAGCAGCATATCATATACACTGGTTGTCAAAGTTGGCGACCAGCGCAAATAAACGTCGCAGCAAAACAAATCCAGAACTGAAACCACTTCAGAAGATCTCAAAAAACAATATCCTGGGTACCCATAATGCTGGCAAGATGCTTAGCAAGCTTATTAACTTTCTTTTGTTTGGCGCTTAAATCCTCCAGCGCTTGCTAATGCACCAGGAAATATGCATCTTAATTCTGCAGGGACTTCCTCAGTCCTTCAGCTTCCTGTCGCAGCATATCTGATTGATGTCTTTCAACTTGAAGTTGAGACTCAAGAAGATGAACTGATTGAGGTAGTGATTTGGAAGAGCTTGTGCCAGCAGTAGTGGCCAGTAACTCGAACACTACATCAAGACAAGACTTTTGGATTCTCTCACTGTCATCAAGATACTTTTTGTCATCTTTCTTGGAGACCAACAGGGATGTCTCACTATCTTGAACCTTATCTGCATTACTTCCTTTACCATTGCATAACGCGGTACTGTTCTCCAATATTTTGTCCGCATTCTAAAAGAGAAACAAGCAGACACATCACAGGTTTACGATGTTGTATATGAAACTCATTTTGGTAAATGAGTTCAGTAGTAAAGTGGATAGGATAACAACATGGAACGAACATATATCTATGTACCATGGTCACTTTATGGTCTATATCATGCTAGTTTTTGTAGCCAAATCAAGATAGAGACACAGTTCAAATAATATTTGTTCAAGACAAACCAGAATAGACAGAATTTAAGTGTGGGAAACTATAGAGCAATAACAACACTTGTAATGTGCATGACATGAGAACATAACTGTTCATTCAATTGAAACTGAAATCAACATAGAGCAGGTTACAACAGCAAACCAGTTAAAGAAACAAGTGTAAAACATACCTGTTGCACCATTGGAGTTTCAATTCCATCCTTCAAATTTGAAAATAGTTGGTATGAGTAAATACAGTAATGCAAGAGCAAAGGAGTATGAACCATAGCTACAGAACCTGACCTGAGAACAAATCTTCTTCTCCTTTAAGAGTTGAGTTGGGATTCAGAGTGGTGGTCCTCGTGCTTTGGGCACTATAGTTCCCTTACTAACTGCTCGTGTTTGGGTGCTCTGTGGTTGAGATGGTGTTGTGTCAACTGGAACTGGGTTACTATCTGCCGGGGTTGGGGTTAGAAGGGGTGTAGGTGGTTCTTTGTCCAACTGGGTAGGGGTACAATCTGCGACAGTCTGGGTTATGTGTGGTGGATCTGGTCCTTGGGCAAGTACAACTGTGGTTCTATCTGCATCAACTGGCAGCACTATCTTTTCTGAAGACCGTGTTGGTACTCCCTTAGATACTGCCATCACCCTCTCCAATTCAAATGGCTGATAAACAAGAAAACTAATTGAAAGTATAAACATTGTATGATAGACAGGTGCAATGGATAGTGGGGAATAAAAGAGGGCATGAAATAATTCATATTTATGTTGTCTAACCAAACAGGATAGCATGACACAATTTCACATATATGATGGCTAACTAAACAGGATAGCATGACACAATTTCACATTATGATGGCTAACTAAAAAATAAGGAAAGACATAGTTCAACATATGATGACTATGTAAACAAGATGACATGATATAACTATATAATGTGTTTATTAAATAGGTTGGCATGCCGTAATTAACATACATTCATGGACAGAATGCCATAATTCAAAATATGATGATTGTAAACACTAAACATGATGAGATGATATAACTATATGATGTCTTTATTAAATGGGTTGCCATGCCATAATTCAGATAGATGATGTGTATGTACTATGTAAACATGATGGCATGATATAATTCAAATATATGATTTATATAGTAAGCAAGTAAGCAGATGGCAATCCATATATGATGTAAAAAGTAAGCAATGCAAGACAACATGCATGACATGGGTAATATAACCTTGTCAAGTTTGACATAGACCTCAGGGGGGAAATAGGACTACTCATCAGTCTCTGAATCCTCCTCTGAGGAGCTCTCTGTAACCAGCAAGATGTCTGCTTCAGCAGGTAGCATTGTCTGCTCTGAATACCTCGTTTTCACTCCAGATACTTCCATCACCGCTTCAAATGGCTGATGCACAGGACGAGTAGCTGAATATACAAACATTGTTGACAAATGGAACACGTAATACAAAAAAAATATAGCATGATATAATTCACGTACATGATGATTGGCTAAATAGCATGGCATTGCATAATTCACATATATAATGCCTTTGCAACAAGATAGCATTGTATAATTCACATATATAATGTCTTGCAACAAGATGGCAATTCATAATTCACATATATGGTAATAAGACACTGAACAGGTGGCATTCACACAAAGCATGTCTAAACTAATCAAATGACATAGCAATGCGAGACACCATATGCACGATATGAGCAACATAACCCTGCCAAGTTAGAGCATACACCTTGGGGGGGGGGGGGAATAGGACTGGTCATCTGTCTCTGAATCCTCCTCTGAGGAGCTATCCGTAACCAGTGAGATATGTGCTTCGTCAGATAGCATAGTCTGCTCTAAAGATCTTGTTTTCACTGCAGAATTTTCCATCGCCATGTCAAATGGCTGATGCACATGAATAGCAGTTGAATGTACTAACATTGTTGACAAATGTAATATGTAACGATAAAAAAGGATGGCCTGATATAATTTACATATAAGATGACTAGCTAAGCAGGATGACATTGCAAAATTCACATATATGATGCCTTGCTAAACAAGATGGCGTTGCATAATTCACATAAACGATGAATAAACTAAACAGATGGCATTCGCACAAAGGATGCATAAACTAAGCAGATGACATATTTGATGTATAAAGTAAGCAATGCAAGGCACCATATGCATGATATAACCAACATCAGCATGCCAAGTGAGAGCGAAGACCTCAGGGGGTAAATAGGAGTTGTCTTCTCCTTCTGAATCCCCCTCAGAATAGACATCTTCCTCTCGATTACAATCCGAAATGCGTGGAGGGTGGCTGCCTTTGCGCCTACCATGGAGTGACGTCTGCATGAAATTTTATTGCCACACAAGGCTCTTCTCTTTTGCTCCACATGTTCAGTTCCATTGTTTACAATAACTGTCATGCATAGGAATAAAACATAGTGAGATTCTGTAAGGAGTGCAATGCAGAAATCCAGAGTGATGGTAGCAACCTATGGATAGACCCAAAACCAATAATAGCAGGCAGATAATGGCTTCAGTTAAAAAATACAGATAATGGCTTCTTTACTGTTTGTTTCCTACCCAACATGAAACTCATAGTAGACACCGGAGATTAACCAGATAGTAGACAGATACTATTGATTGCTGTCCCGATATATACCCCAGAACCATTTAGAAACTCAAGTTTAACCATTAGTTTGGAGCTGACTCAGAGTCTAATCGGTGAATGGGATGATAAAGTAGCATGTAATATTAAGCGATGCATAACGTAAGCATACACGAAAGAGTGCGACCTCTCTTGCGGACACGTGTAGTCCTTGAGGTCATATGCTCGGTTGATGATGGTAATACAGTTTTCATGGCTGCCAGCGGCAGGGAAGAAGATCCGAGGCAGCAAAAGACACTCTGGAGGCCGGATCCCTACTGTGCTGGACCCTTCTGTCGTTGAAGCAGCTAAGCTGGGGTGGACAATGGCATAGCAGGAGCGGGACAAACCACACAATGTTTTCTTTGACAACTATCTGTAAGAGAAGAAATTCTGTAAGGGCTCGTTTGAATTGGACGATTCCAACAATGCAGGGATAGAAAATAGACAGGAATTGGATAGAAATGCACGTGCAAAACAGAGAATTTAAAAACATAGGATTTCTGCCAATCTGGGTGTTTGATTCACAACAATTGGAAGATCATAGGATGCAAAGAAGCATGGTGAGATTAAGTCAAACCACAAGAAAATGTACGGTTATAATGCTATTATGCTACTATCTCTTAGTCTTGTGCTTCATGAATAGGAATTTGAAAAGGAGGACAAGTGAAAATTAGAATTCCTACGTTTTTTCTTTCATGGAGACACTAAAGGAACAAATCCCACAGTTTTCTTTTGCTCCATTCTTTTGAACCAAATTCATGAATAGTAGTACCATAGGAAACTTTCCAATTCCTATGTTTTTCATTCACTTTTCCTTTCAAGCACTGGAGATTCTAGTAGGCAGGCTTGAGCAAGGAAAAGCCTACACTAAAATAATGTTTTTGTGCTACTTCTATTACTTTGGACCCAGGCCACTGCCCTAGTAGCTCAACTCCCAGGGCCATCAACAAATGCACAGCTCAAACGCGCAGATATAAATAATGATGGTGTTCAAGAGAGTCCATCACGGAAAGCTAAGTTGCCTGGTACCTCACTACTTGTCATATAGTAGGAGAAAATAATCGTATTTCCTGTTACTATGTGTGCTCAGTGGACAATATATATAACATGTAGAGTAAAAAAGAGATGCAACAAGTGTACAACATCTTTGGCGAAGCCATGTCGATCTCAGCATGATTGGGTTGGCCGGTGATGATGCTCCGGCTGACATGGCTGTCGGAGGAGGGGAAGAAGATCTTAGGAATCTAGAGATGGAGCCCGAGGTACTGCTCCGCTGTGATAGAGGGTTTTGTCATTGGAGCAACTCGGGTGAGTTGTACGACATCGAGGTTGAAGCAGGACAAGAGAGACAACGTTAACCTGAGTGGAATTCTAATAGCATCTCCAATACATGACATAAAATACATAACCACAAAGTGCTAGACGTAAAATACATCAGCTGCTCATCTCTGAACTTAACTGTCGAAACTGAATTTAACTATTGAAACTGAACTTAACTGTCGAAACTGAACATAACTATCAAAACTGAATTTTGCTGTCAAAATGAATTTTGTTGTCGAAACTGAACACACTAGCAAGGTGAGGCTACAAGTAGGTCGACTGACTTTTTCATCTCTAGTCAGCCGATTTTGCAGCCGTTGGATACGAAATCAAGGGCCTGCAGTTCATCTTCAACCTCCACCCCCTGAGCCGCCAACCACCACCGGCCAAACAGCAGCCCCCCGCCACCTGCAGCCGGCGGTGCGCCGCCCCGCCCGCCCCGAAAATACTCCCCACCGCCGGACCGCCGCCACCTCGACCATCCCTCTAGGCCCCCGGTGCCGAGATTTTTCTCCGGCGATCCCCACGCCACCGCCCCGCCACCGCCGGCGACCACCGCCCCCACCCTGAACCCTAAGATATATAGCAGGGTACCTCTCCGGCGAGCCCCCCTACCCGCTGCGGCTGGTTCTTCCTTCACCCCAGCGAGCCCCCCCCACCCCCTGAAAATCGACTGACCCAAAAGTTGATTCAGTCGACTGAAGTGTAGCTAAATCGGAGCAGCATCGCAAGCAAGAGAAAGAGCGGGAGCAGCAGCGTGAGCAAGAGCAATAGCAAGAGCAGAGCCGGCAGGGGACCAAGAGCAGGAGCAGAGCAGCAGCGCGAGCGTGAGCTAAAGCAGCAGCAACACCTACTGATGTGGACGTCGCCACCGAGGGAGCGAGGCCATGGAGGAAGTGGCCGGCAACGCCACCGTGGATGGAGCCGCGCCGTGTTGGCTCAGGACCGAGCGCTGGCAGCACCATGAGATCGAATCAAGAAGAAAGGTGATTAGGCCGCAGCTTCATCCGAGGAAACGGTGATGATGATGCTCTTCCGGTGGTGCAGGTGAAGATGGCGGTGAGGGAATGGAGGTGGTGCGAAAGACAAGGGGAACGTCGGGGCAGCACCTTGGAGGTGGAGGACGGGTTGGCTGAACTGGCGAGACGACGAGATCGAGGACGGATCCTCATCCGGTACGGTGGATGAGGGACGTCGAGGTGTTGCTGTGGACGACGTCGTCGGGGAAGAGGCTCCGGCTAGGTGGTGGACGGAGCAGGGTGTAGGGCTTCGTCGCGGGTTTTCGCGGCCTCGGTGTACGAATGGGTGGGCGGATGGGATAGCAGTGGGGAACCATGTCTTAGGGACACGCTTGTATGAAATGTGGGGTAAGTTACAAAAGTACCCCCACCGATTTGAGGCGGTTCTTCCGGTTCAGGGCTAGCACGGGCATTTCGCATGTCAGGATTTCACAAGAGGTGGGATTTTTCGCGCGCGTTGTAATTTCGGAATAGCAAGGCGCAGGTTGAGATGGAGGGAGTTGTCGGAGCACGACGAGACAAAGATATATCTTAAATATTTCGGGCTAACAAGGCGCGGGTTGAAATTTCCGGACAAGGCTAACGTGTACTGTACCAAATCAATGCGCACTACAAATGTCATTCAAAACTTTGAATTCATGTTATATTCAATTAAAATATTTCACCACGTGTATAATGCATGCAACCTACTACTCAAATGAACGTTTCAGTGCATTCCAAACGTATATACTACCGCTTCAATATGAACTAAATTTGAATTCGTTTATCTATTTGAATAAGATCTACAGTAATGATTGTTGTGAAGTCAAAGCATTTGAATTCATTTCTCTATTTTAATAAGATCTACAATCATCATTATTGTCAAGTTAAACCATCATTTGTGTATTATCTTCACAGCTCACCACACGATTAGTCTCGAGTTACATATGAACTATGTGTACTATATGAACTCAAACTCAATTTTTTGAATCCACTTTATGTTGATTTCAAATCACATTACATTTCTAGCTCTAGCTAGATCTTCATAATTTAAACCATGTCTCATATGTATAATGTGTTTATCACATTATGTATGGTGCCCCACCCCCTACGCCTACAAGTATTTAGATGTGAGTCGCAAACACCACACATTACCACAAATTCAAATAAAATGTGAGAATGTTCGATATATAGTATTGTTTAGATTGTTCGATATTTAGTTGTAAGCTGCAAACGCCACACATTATCACAAATTCAAATAAAATGTTAGATTGTTTGATGTATAGTATGGTTTAGATTGTTCGAAATTTAGCTGTGAGTTGCAAACGCCATGCATTATCACATTATGGTATACATGTGCACAACACGTGTATCACCGCTATATTCATGCATGCATATGTTTAAAACACTACGATCTCCTATTCAAATATATGAATCTTCTTTCATATCAAATTATGATCTTTGTTAATCTCTTACACCCACACAATCCTCTAACCTTTGTAGCTACCACTAACTTTCTCTCATGCATGCACACGCCCTCCTCGCCCTCCCCCTCCCCCGGCATTCTATCCACCGGGCACATTCATTTTTTTTCTTTAGGTTGTTCTCCTATAGTCTCCACAACTCCTTTCCGACACACACCAATGGATAAACCTCTCCAATGATGCCTGCCTACAACATACACACGCACCTTCAATCTCCTCCTTTATGTGTCCTTGCCTCGTGTCTCTCATACGGTCACACACACGTGTAAACTCTTGCCCCTCTTTTCATTGATCTCACAACCACACACTCCTCCCCCTATCTAGCTAGTAGCTGGGCCTCTCGCACCACCTCCTAGCTCCATTCTCTCTATCTATCCATCTCGTTGGGCCTTATTTGCCTCTAACAAATGGACGTACACCGACCAATCTCTCGCTATACATATAGCTAGCTAGGTCCTTATAACTCATTTTTACCCACGCGTCGATCGATCTACCTCATTAGTTACGTCTCTCCCTTCCTCCGACAAACAACAATTGATCTACCGATCTAGTTAGGTTTGCTTACCAAACACATGGTTCCCCTTCATCATCCATGGATGCGTCCCGACAGATCTATCATGCACAGCCACACACAGAAACACATCCCCACTCTTATTGATAACTTTGTAGTTCCACCCTCAGTTTGTCTAGTAGGCCTCTCCCACCATCTTCGAGAAGCAACTCCATCACCCATCCAGCACTCTACCCCTCTCCCTCTCTCTCTCCTCTCTCTCTTTGTCCCATCATATTTCCTGTCCTTCAGTTATGCATGGATGTCGATCGATCTCCCTCAAGACATAGCTGGGTTTCTCCTTATCAACACATATACGAGTTATTCTACCTCTATAGTTAGGCCTCTGCCTACCCCTGCCCACCCCCCTCCACCCCACACACACTGATACATCGAGCGCTATAGTCATGTCTCCCTGCCACACACAAACTTGACATGTGCCCTCTGACGTTCCGGTAGGTCAGTCGCCCTATATCTTTGACTTGCACACACACAATTTCGATGGCTCTCTTCATCGGTCTCGCACCCACCCACTTGATCCTCTCTTCGACTCAATCGATATCTATGACCCCTCCCTCTCCTCTCGTGTATTGCCCGACCCTCTATATATGATATGTATAGGCCTCCATTTCACACACATTGCATGCAAAATTTTGTTTGAGATGCCATCGACACATATTCCCACAAATACATTCACGAAATCAACCCCACACCCACCCCCACCCCAAAACAAAAAACACTCACGAACACGGTTTGTATCTCTCACACACACCCACGTAGGTGGGGGACGTGCACGAAGAGAAGAGGTGCATGAATGGCGCACATACTCCCGTCTCTTTCCCAACCACACCCGTGCGAGTACCAGTGGAGCTCATTTCTGTACGAAAAAGGCAGCCCACATGGTAATTTGGCATGTGTACTGGTTGTCCACTTGGTGGAGGGAGGATTGTCTACCACGGGTGAACAAACAAATTGCGACTTGACGCGTTATGTTAAAAAAAGAGGTAAACCATGTGGGGCCTACCTTAGAGGCAAGGCTCTATACACTAGAATACTTTTGATGTGTCCTGTCAACTCGCGGAAGGAGGAGAAGCTTGCTTAGTACGCCGTCTCCCCCGCCCATGGGCGCAGTGGCTCGCAGGATGATGTGAAGCTTGCTTAGTACTATCCGCCTTACGCCTGCTCCCTCGCCCATTTGCGCGGTGGCTCACAGGACGAGGAGAAAAATTTACTACTCCCTCGTTTACTCCCCGTCCCTACTACCTTGGTTATAGAGATTATATCATATTGTTTGGAATATATATGTCCTTTAGTAGATTTCAATATGAACTACTAGTACATACTCCAAACACTGATGTATATAGACGTATTTTAGAGTGTAGATTCACTCAATTTGCTCCGTATGTAGCACTCTCCCTCGCCCCTCGACCCTCGCCCACGTGGTGGACGTGCAACAATTCATTCGGTCTCATATAGCCAGAACGATATATACTGCACTACCAATAAAGTTTTGGAGATGCCAATTGCAAGGTTAATATTTTGGAGATGCCGAGTGCAAGGTTATAGGAGAACGAGCAGTAGGTTCCGCGTCATTTATAAATAAAGTTTTTTTTCTTCAATGGCACATATGCAATATGATAGGTTCATATGCAGAGAAAAGGAAACCGCTCCACTATATACATAGTCAGGAGCGGCCAGCCTAGACGGTTGCTTGCTGGGGTTGCTCTCTTCACACTCTCTCGCACAAAACGACTGTGGCCACATCTCTAACATCCCAGCGGATCACGTACGCCGGGGGAAGGGGTGGATGCTTAGTGTAGATGCGATCGCCGTCGCCGACGGTGAAAACCCACTGTCGGCACGTCCCGATCAGGGGTCCCCGCTGTTCTCTCTCACAGAGCCGGTGAGGTTGCCTTCGTCCCTTGCTCACTGCCGCGACGTGGGCAGTTGCCGCCTCCCGCCGCCCTCCTCAAGGTTGAGCTACGTCCCTCAGGTACAACTCCCTTTACAGCCGGCTTGCACCACTGCTCCAGCTACCCACATCACTCCATGTGGATATTTCTCTACTTCTTTGCCCCCACATACCTCTACTGGCTTTACATACTGTATTTGTGATGAGTTTATGTCTCATCAACTTGTCCTAGTAATCTTGTTGTAATCACGCTTCTTCAATTCATTTGCCACAGGGGTGCTCACCTCAATTTTGGTGAAACTGCACAAAATGATCCGATGGTCAAAAGGTTGCAAACTTCATTTCTTAGGAAGCTCGAACGTTGCCAACAAATTAAGCGTGGTTAAGGTTCATGGTTCAAGCTCTAGGGACTGCATGGATCGTTTTTTCTTTAGCTGCCTATGTTCCAAACTAAGTGTCAACTTTAGTAGTAAGTACAACTTTGTACTAAAGTTTGCATAAAGTTGAGACACTTATTTTGGAACGGAGGGAGTACATATTTGCTATGATCTGTCAATCATTGAGATGCAATAGCATGCATGTTAGTCTCCTTTGTATTTGATGAAATGTTGCAATGGGAAACCTTGGACGTAAGATACATGTAACAGAAGCTAGAAGCTTCATAGCATTGTACAAATTTATCTCGCTGATAAATTACAGTACGTACTATACTAGTACTTCCTCCATTCCTAAATATTAGTCTTTGTAGAGATTTCACCATGAACCACATGCGGATGTCTATAGATGCATTTTAAGTGTAGATTCATTCATTTTGTTCTATATGTAGTTCACCTAGTGGAATCTCTAAAAAGACTTATCTACTGGTAATAGCTAGCCCCCACTACTAGGAATTCTCTATCCTCTCCTTGAGCCACATCATCAAAATTAATGTAGCCTTTAGATTAACTAAATCAGTCCATAATAACCGTCTGATCTAGACGTTGAGAGGCTCCGCTCTAAGCCACATGCAAGCATGCAGAAATACCGTGGCATGCATGTGAGTGGGTTTTAAATCACATCAACATGTCTGCACGCAAGCATGTACCGGTAGCATGCATGTAAGTAAGCTTTTAAGTCCCATTAACATGTCAAAAATAAAAATATAATCCCATTATGTAGTAGGAGTTGGCTGATCTTTTTTCCTTACTTGGGATGATCTAAATGGTCATGGGAGTTTTTTTAGTTTGGCTACCACATTTGTCATGCGGTTATAGAGTTTTTTTTAGTTCTATGAAATCCATAATTTTACGCAGAGGGATATACAGCTATTCCGCGGCAACGCACGGGGACTCATCTAGTATTTAGGAACGGAGGGAGTACTAGGTAAAGAGTCAGGTGTCGCACGGTGTCCAGAAAATATGGTGATAGTGTGAGGTGGGCCATGTAATCACTGAGCCTGCATGTTTTCACTGCTCTTGCACTCCTCCGCTGTAAGAATGGAGAAAATTGTAATATACTAGTACCCCCTTTCGCCGAAAGCGTGGGACATACAGCAGTCCTACCACCTCAGTTATAAAGACCAATGAGCGGTCAAATCACATAGACCCAGCAGTAAGTTGGATGGACGAAGCAACCATCACTCTTGCGCCAGTGAGAGGTCGCGTCCGCTCTGCCCGGGCATGAATGTGGCACCGATTCTTTAGAGCGGCGCTGACCATTTCTGGCAGGAAGCACGCGCGAGCGATGAAGGGGCTTTGGGTGGGCTAGGCTGGTTAGGAGCGGGCGTGGCAGCTGTCCACATGTCCCTACCGGACACACCCGGAAACGAGAGGATGCACCGACTCTCGCGGCTAAAATCATACACTACACACCATCAATCTGTAGGAGTAGGTCGATCTATCGCTCTCTCTAACACACACATGCTATTAAACACACACACACACACACACACACACACACACACACACACGCACACGCACGCACCTTGGTCCCGCTGTACCTTCTAACGTGACTTGTTACACCAAAACGGAGGGAGTAGTAAGTACGACATACGTAGCACACTGACTTAGGTCGAATACAAGTGCCCAAAATTGTGTGCATGTTATAATAAGGATTCACTTAAAATAGTACATGAGCGAACAGAGGGATCAATTGGACAGTGTTCCCGAGCAGTAGCAAGATGTGTGAGGTAAGATACACCGCTGACGCTTTTAATTTTTCTTATTAATTTGTTTGTTTCACCCTCTGACTAGTGGGACCCAACATACTACATGGAAAGAGGTAAGGTGACTAAGGCTACATTTTTTCTGCACCACTATCGATAGTCTTACCACCAAAGCCACATGACACGATTATGATTTAAATCCCAATGACTCCCACACACACAAAAAAACACGGCATGCTTGTCACACGAATGCAAGAATGTATAAAAGGTTATTTTCCACTTGTTGAACATAACGGAAGGGTTGTGTAGCTGGTTAGCCTGTTCGCTCATCAAACTTGAGGTCTCGGGTTCGATAACTACACTTGAGCATAATTTGTGCCAGGAGGATTCTTTGAATGGTCAAAATGGATGGATATGGAGCTATATGATCTCGTAGTGACCGCATAATCACCTCATCACGTATAAGCTGCAGCCTCGGTGCTTGTTTTCTAGGGTTTGCACGCTTCACACTCTCTCTCCAGTATATATATACATGCTGGAGCCTCAGCGCTTGTAGTAGCTCTCTTGACACTCTCTCACCCTCTCTAGATCTAAACAAGACTTCGTTGGCCTCTCTCTCCCCTCACTGTTGCTCCAAGAGCCGGCAGGATCCGTCCACCGGGAAGGGAAGGAGGTTTAACGCTGTCCCCGTCGGCGAGGTTGGGAATCCACTACCGGCGCAGGTGTTCACTTTCACCCAGTGGCGGCGCGGGAGGGCCTCCGACCCATTCTTCTTTGCCGCCGTCCCATCGCCAACCGAACCACGCCCCAAGAACATTAAGGTATAATTTACTTATTCCACATGCATTGCTCTAGCTACATGTATACATGAGTCTAGGACGTGGTTCAAAGAGGAAAGGAGTGGGGGAAAGTAGTGGGAAAAGTTGTATAGCATGAATCTAGGATGTGGTTCAAAGAGGAAAAGAAAGGGGAAAGTTGTATAGCATGAATCTAGGATGTGGTTCAAAGAGGAAAGGAATGGGGGAAAGTAGTGGGGGAAGTTGTATCACAAAAATCTAGGACGTGGTTCAAAAGGAAAGGAAGGGGCGAAAGTACTAGTACAGACTGGCTATCCAGCACCTACGTTGGTCGAAAATGGAAAACAATGACAAACGCAGTATGCACATCTGTAACGAACTGATCTTTTGTTTTGGGGGACAAGGCTGTAGAGTTTGAGTAGGACTAGATTTGCTGCACTCACATAGGGAAAGGTGTTTAAAGATAACAAAACTGGGACCAACACAAATATGCTCCTTGGTTGTTTGTTCTTTGTTGCAACAGACTGTGCATGACAACAGTACATCGGTAGATGCACATGGTGCTGGTGCGTCCACTGTCCCGTGCAACTCTTTAGCTGTTGTTAATCTAAGGCCCTGTTTGGTTAAAAACTCCATAGTCCCTACCTGCTTTGTTCCAGGGACTAAACATGGACTAGAGGTTATTAAATGAGATGCTAAAAGACCATGTTACCCCTAGTAATGAACTAATAGAGACAAGGTGCGATGCGTGGCAGGAGCAACTGTTGGAAAAAGTCCCAAAAAGACTCCCTCGGGGTCTTCTTTCTTTAGTCCCAAATGCCCACTTTTAGTCCCTAAAAGTCTCTCCTGTTTGGTTTTGATGGGACTGACACGGAGTTTTTTTAGTCCCTACACCAAAATGTCCTTGTAAACAAACACCCTCTAATAATGCCACTGGAAAATTGATGCAATGCCACAGTTAAAAGCAAATTACATGTTTAACAAATTTTATTGTTAATATAATCTCTATGTTAATATTAATCAATGACACCATTTGAGAAATGCTACTGTCTTGCTTTCTTTCCCATTTAGATAAGGTAGATGCTTATTTTTGTTGGCTTTTGTGTCATCCATCGTTATTGACCACTAGTTGTTTCCTTTGCACCTCTATGTAAACAGGGTTATCTACTTCACCTCGTTGCCATTTTGACCTTTTGTTGCACTGCACAAAACACTTTGGTTTTAAGAGTGTTTTGTGCAGTTCAACCAAAATGTCACACTGACAACGTTGCTTGATTGCTTGATCTTAGTTGAACTGCACAAGAGGGGATCTTACTTCCTATCCGTGTTGGCAAATTTGGTTTAGATCTTCTTCTTGTGAGTTGTTTGAATTCCGCATCATGAGAGGTCAGTACTAGCCTTCTTTCACATGATTCTGCAGTGTGCTGTCATATGTTGTGCTACTTGTACGGTAATGTTGCTTGATTTTAGTGAACTGCACAAATGGAGACAAGACTTCCAATTTGTATGTGCACCGTAATATCCCATTGAGATAAGATAAGGATATTTCACAACTATTGGCCCGTATTTTGCCACTTCCATCAGAAAATTAATGTCATTATTTAGTGCTATACGTGTGCTCCCTAATTGACATGCCAAATCTTACATTGAAGGCGAAGCTCATCTGTTATTGAACCAACTGATGAAGTGGAAGAACAAGCAGAAGAAAAACAAAAATCAATTCCCGGTGATGTAATGAAGCACTGGAACTGTGATGACACAAGTAATTATATAGTTTTGCATCTTAATTTATTGCTATGGCTAGAAGGAGCAACTGTTTTTCCACTGATTGGATGACACTCTTAATGTAAAACATAATTATATCTACATGTGCAAACAGGGATCTTCTTCGAAGATACCATATATTTTAGTGGAACTACACAAGAAGATGTTGGAAACATTAAACTAATAGAGGAGTATATAGTAAGCATGGCCACCACAGTAGATACAACAAATGGTTCCGGAGAAGTGCTTCATCTATATGCTCTACACAATAAGCCTCTTGACAAAGGTTGGTACTCGCCCACTAATTTCATCCATATGATTGAGCTTTGTCATCTCTATTGGTGTTGTGCTACTGTTTACATACTGTCATGAAAAAGTGGTATTGTCCTTGAGAAGTGCTTCATCGGTGCTGTTTTAAATATTTCCTTTCCTTTTTTTCGAGGAAACAGGGATGCTAGCATTTAGTTGTCCTCTTGTCTTTGCACAACAGGATCATCTTCCTCTAAAGAAGATTATGGACTATGTGAAGTGACTAGTTCCGATTATGCCAGTATGAAGAAGCCCTGTCTATCTTCTCATCAGAAGGAGCAGTTGAAGGATGGTTACATTACTCCCCACAAGACCAAACTAACTTTAGCTCAGAAGGACTGACAAATCTCCATTTTTTGCTGTGATGTGCAAGTACAATGTTGTTCTAGGATTCTTTCTGGTGAGTTCCATTTTTCTAAAAGTGTGCTCTACATGGACCATGTAGGTGCCTGTTTAAACTGTTAATTCATAGTACAGTTCGCTTTATACTAATCACTTTTTTTTGTGCAAACAGGGGTGCTGTCACGCCCAATATGCGACCCTATCCAAAAGGAACTCGAAGGTCCCCCCAAGGATAGACCCGCATATTGGAACGCTTTTGCAAGGTGGATATCATTACATCAACATTACATAATAGATGGGGATACATCCAAAACATACAATGTCACATGAATACAACAATACAACATACAAGAACAACATCCGACTACGGATGAATCATAAACAGAAACTCAAACAATATCCACCCTGCTAGCCCAGGCTGCCGACCTGGAACCTATCCCCTGATCGAAGAAGAAGCAGAAGAAAAACTCCAAAACAAGCAAGCATCGCTCTCGCGTCAGGATCATCGCAAAAACCTGTACCTGCAACTGTTGTTGCAGTAATCTGTGAGCCACGAGGACTCAGCAATCCAATTACCATGGGTATAAAGACTAGCAAAGCTTAATGGGAAAGGAAGGGGTAAAGTGGTGAGGTTGCAGCAGCGACTAAGCATGATATGGTGGCTAACCAACGCAAATAAGAGCGAGAAGAGAACAAGCGGAACGGTCGTGAAGCTAGCAACGATCAAGAGGTGATCCTGAACTCCTACTTACGTCAAGCATAACCCAAAGACCGTGTTCACTTCCCGGACTCCGCCGAGAAGAGACCATCACGGCTACACACGCGGTTGATGCGTTTTAATTCAGATCTGGTGTCAAGTTATCTACAACCGGACATTAACAAATTCCCATCTGCCACATAACCGCGGGCACGGCTCTCGAAAGTTTAAACCCCGCAGGGGTGTCCCAACTTAGCCCATGACAAGCTCTCGCGATCAACGAAGGAATAGACCTTCTCCCAGGAAGACCCGATCAGTCTCGGAATCCCGGTTTACAAGACATTTCGACAATGGTAAAACAAGACCAGCAAAGCCGCCCGATGCGCCGACAATCCCGATAGGAGCTGCACATATCTCGTTCTCAGGGCAACACCGGATAAGTCAAGCTACGAGTAAAACCAGACTTCGAGTTTCCCCGAGGTGGCCCCGTAGGTTGCTCGTTTCGGACTAACACTAAGACAAGCACTGGCCCGGGGGGGCTAAAATAAAGATGACCCTTGGGTTAATTACTCCCAAGGGAAAAGTAGGTGGTGGTGAGGCAAATGGTAAAACCAAGGTTGGGCCTTGCTGGAGGAGTTTTATTCAAAGCGAACTGTCAGGGGGGTCCCATAAATCACCCGACCGCGTTAGGAACGCAAAATCCGGGAACATAACACCGGTATGACGGAAACTAGGGCGGCAAGAGTGGAACAAAACACCAGGCGTAAGGCCGAGCCTTCCACCCTTTACCAAGTATATAGATGCATTAATAATATAAGAGATATTGTGATATCCCAACCAAAATCCTGTCCACCATGGAGAAATCTTCAACTTCACCTGCAGCTAGCAACGCTATAAGAGGGGCTGAGCAAAGCGGTAACATAGCCAAACAACGGTTTGCATAGGAAAGGTGTCAAAGGTTAGAGGTTCATGGCAATATGGGATGGCTTGATAAACAGGTAATAGGTAGCGCAACATAGCGATAGAACGAAGCAACTAGCATAGCAATGATAGTAGTGAGATCCAGGGTAGCGGTCATCTTGCCTGAAATCCCGCTAGGAAGAAGAACGAGTCCATGAAGAAGACGAAGCCACGAAGACGAACAAATCCTCACGATCGCAACGAAACGGGAACTATCGAGAAGAAGCACACAACATAGTAAACACACCACACATGAACAAGACATGATGCACAACAAGCATGATGCATGACAAGGCTACATGAAGCTACTCATGGCAAGAGATGATGCAAACAAGAACAACACATCAAAGCAAGTTTAAATGAGGCCGGGAACAACATATAACAATTCCGGTAAGTCCTCATATGCAAATTTCGAAATTGGTCCAGATCTGAATAATCCTTATGTTCAAGTAGTTAAACAGCAAGTTAAGATGCACCAAGATGATATACACGAAATTCTAGTCAAGTTACATATAAAGTTCATTAGATTCGGAGCTACGGCCTAGAAGATATGAGCAAAACAAGTTAAACATGGCATCGATGCAAAATGCATACAAACATCAAGCAAACACCTCAAAACAAGGATGCAACATGATAATATGACGCTACATGCAAAATCAAGCAAGTTTCATATGGAGCACACTCAAAACGGAGCAACTGTTCAACACATACACTCTATACAAGTCATAACAACAATCTGTCCAAAACAGCAACTAGGAATATTGCAAGCATCAAAACAATATGCTACAGCACCCCAACATATTAACAAAAGGCATCGACATGAAGCACTGGTAAAGCATAACAAAACATGAACACTGAGCTATCTCCAGAAATGACTAGAACATGCTCAAAATGACATGGAGATATTGCAAATAATAACAGTTTCAGACTTTGCAGAAATAACATCAGGTTGCAATGTTTAGAGCTATCAAACAACATGTTACATGAACTTATCATGGCAAACAAAGGAATGGCATGGTACTACTAAATGCATAGAACAACAGTACCTTACTGACCATGAGCCAAAAATGATCAGAAGATAAGATGGCACCCATGTAAACATGGCAAGTTATATTACAGATTCAAACATGGCAGGAACAACAATAAGTAGGCATGTTGGTGAGCTTGAACCACTCACCACAGAGCAATACATGGCATGGCAAGGCAACCAATAGTAATAAGGCATGTTTATGAAGCTAGGAATGGCAAGAGCAAGTTCATAGGGTGCATGGAACACTAGCAAAACACATGGGAACTAGTGAACTTAATGTTGACAGGCTGACATCAACATTATGAAGCAACTTTGGAGCAAGATTACAACATGATACAACAGGCTATAATTGCAACAAAGGGAATGAGTGGATAGAGCATGACATGTAGATCAAAACATTTTTATAGAACATCTCCAGATAATGCATGAAATGACTAGTAGAAGCATGTTAACATAGCAACAAAATATAACAGAATCTGTCAGAAAAACAGCAACAGCAAGTACCATACTTAACAAGCTCGATGCACTCAACACACAACTCACAAAAATACATGGTTGGCACCCCTGGAAAGATGGCATGGCATAGATCAAAACACATGTAGACATCAACCTCATAGGATGCACACATCAATCATGGCAAAAATGACAAATGAGCAAGTTATAACAGTTTCAGCAGATTAACATCAACATGCACTCTTCCAACAGCATTTCGGGCATCAAGATGAGCTCAAATGAAAATGATGCAATGGAATGAAATGAAGTACTCGTTGAGGCGAACAATTTGACATATTACACGCACGAAACGGAGCTACGAATGCAGAGATATGATGGCATGAACATGGCATGAAAATTACAAAAATCTGGGACTTAGGCAAAAACGAAGGGGTGGAAAGTCAACCTCCAGATCGGATCTGGGCCGGGCTCGCCGGAGCTGGGCGACGCCGGCGACAAGGGAGGAGGCCAGAGAGGAGGGGGCCGGCGAGGGAGGCGCCGGATCCGGCCTCCCCGCGGCCGGATCTGGCCGGGGCGGCGCCGGCGGAGCTCGCCGCGGGCGAGGGCGGCGGAGGCCGCGGTCGGGCGGCGGCGGGCGCGGGGCTGCACTGGCGCGGTGGCGGCGTGCGGGACGGGAGGCGGAGGCGAGGGGCGCGACCGGGCCGCAGGCGGCGGCGTTCGCCGGCGAGGCGCGGGCGGCGGCGCGCTGCGGCCGCGGGTCGGCGGCGCGAGGCTTCCCGGCGGCGGCGGGGCTGCGGGAAGCGGGCGTCGACGGACGGGCCTCGGGGGCCCGCTGCGGGCTCGTGGGCCGGCGGCGGTGGGCGGCGGCGAACGACACGTGGCGCACTATGGTTGGACGTGGGGCGGCGGCAGACGTGTCCGGCGCCGGGCGGACGTGTCCGGCGCGCGGAGGAAGAAGGGGCTAGGGTTTGGACCGGGAATTTCGGGGGAGGCCACATATATATAGGTAGAGGGAGCTAGGAGAGTCGAAATGAGGTGTGGTTTTCAGCCAAGCGATCGTGATCGAACGACCGAGAGCATGGAGGGGAGTTAGATGGGTTTTGGGCCACTTTGGAAGGGGTGTTGGGCTGCAACCAAAAGAGGCTTTTGCGGTTACCCGGTTAACCGTTGGGGTATCAAACGCCCTCCAAATGGCACGAAACTTGACAGGCGGTCTACCGGTGCTATAGCAAGGCCGCTTGACAAACCTCGTTCCATTCCGAGAACGTTTAACACCCGCACAAGAGAAGAGGCAAAAAGGGGACGCCGGATGACATAGGAGTACCGGATTGCAAAACGGACAATGGGGAAAATGCTCGGATGCATGAAATGAACACGAATGCGAAATGAGATGCACATGATGACATGATAAAATGCAACACGCAAGCAAATGACATGGCAAAGACGGCAAATGACTGGGGCGTTACAACACTCCTCCACTAACAAGAGATCTCGTCCCGAGATCTTAGGACCGAGACGGAAGGGAAAAGGGATGAGTGAAACAAGAACTCAAGAGAAGAAGCAAAGAATCGAGAGCACTTGAGAAGAAGAGAGGAACGGCGAGAATGACGAGAATCGAAAGCTCACCGAATCAGATAGACTATGAAACCACTCGTTCTAACCGGAGTGGTTAGAAAGAGAAAAGAAATGGATAAGACTGAAAGGATTTAGGCAGCACTCTGACTGAACATGGAAAGGATAGAACATGAACTTAGAATGAAGGGTTGAACGGAGTTGTTGAGGAAATCAACGACGGAAGAATAAGCTTGTTGTGGACTTATGAAAAACATCTCAAAATTACGAGGTGATAACCGACCACAAGCGGAAAAGATTGAATATCTGAGAGGAACGAAGAAATGCAAAACTCCACTTCAAAAGAAATACGGAGAATTAATTGCACTTCGAGATGCGAGAAGAAAAGATACTTAAACTCCATCAACAAAATCTTGATGAGCTCTTGAAGAATGAATTAAATCATGAAGAACGCCATGAAGAACTCCGGTAAACAAAAGGATGATGAGGTAGAAATGAAGGATGAAAGGAATGAGATAAAGCCTTGCAATGATTTAGATGGGGGTTCCGACGAAATGGCCGAGGAAATTTGGACTCCGGAAAAGAAAAGATGAAAAGACTTATAACTAGAATTTATTCATCAAGAACAAATTCCGAAGGAAGGGATAACTCACTTGGATGAAATAAGAATAAGATTTATTGTATGCTTTTCCTTCATCAAATTAAATTGATGACAAGCAATGGATTTGGCATGCAACTTATTCTTCTTGAAAAGAATTGAGAAGTGACATATCGCAAACTTGAGAAGGTCTTCATGAACCACCGGTAGGATTGAAAAGAAACGAATGGATTAATATGACAACGAAGGAAAAAAAATCTGAAAGAACCACCGTTAGAATTCGGAAATGACTGATGAAAGAGAAATGAATCACCGGGAAGAATTAGTAAAGCACAAAGAAACTTGAGGGAATTAAGAGACAAGATAATGAAGGGATCGCGAACTGATTGAAAAAAATACTTGAACGAAGCACCGGAAGAATATTGAGACGAACGAAAGGGCACGGATCTAGAATAATTGGAGAAAGAATTTGACAACTTAGAGCGAAGAAATATTCCGAAAAGATGGCCTCCGGATGAAAAGAAATGGAAAAAACAACTTCTGACATACTCCGGATGGATGAAAAGAATTTGAAAGCGATCTTGGAGAAGGCATGTGACTGATGAAATTCATTCTTATGTCACACTTGAAAAGAATTGCGAATAACTCCGGGGAATTAGAAGAGTCGGGTAAGATCCTGGGAAGAGACCTGTGGGTTAGGGCCCACTAAAAGAAAAGCACCGTTGTAAAAGGATGTTGAACAAATAGATGATGCACCGGAACAATTGAAATATTTGAATGAGGTGACAACCTCGAATTAATTCGAACACAGACGAATCTCCTGACATGTCTTGAACACTCCGGAAGGATAAACTGGTGAGAGACGAACGAGCAAGGAGAACACATGAGCCGAGGAAAAGAATGTGATCAACCCGAAAAACTTGAATTGGGTCCACCGGAAAAAGAAAGGGATGAAGAATGACGAACGAGACGAGAATTCATCGGTTGAAATGATTGATGGAAGACTGAAGAGGCTCCGCACGAATGAAATTGATGGTTGAAATAGACTCAGACTCCGAGAAGAAGAGGGTGGGAGGGCGGGAAAACAAAGGTAACTTGGAAAGGGAAACCGACGAATGACTTCACGATGAAACACCGGTTGAAATCATTGAAGAAAGAAAACAAATACGTCGCACGAGTAGGATGGATACTCGATTATGGACTCCGGGTCCGAGAGGAAGAAGGGTGGGCGGGCGGGAAAAGAAAACAACTGAGGTTTGATCTCGCAAAAGACAAAGAGGTTTGAGTCAACTTGACGAGAAATGCAACGGATAAAAGAGGATGGACAACGATCGGAAAAACCAACTGCGTGAACCTAAAGAAAAATTTGGAGGGGAAGAGGAGTAATCAAAACACCTACATCAAGATTCCTTACCAGAGCGACGAAAGGGTTGAGGAGTAAAAAGAATTCCTACTCTCCGATATAACTAGACTCCGAAAACAATTTTCTTCTAGACTCAACAACGGCCAAACTACACGACCAATCAAGGGGGCTCCTAGGGTCGGTCGAGGCTCTGATACCAACTTGTCACGCCCAATATGCGACCCTATCCAAAAGGAACTCGAAGGTCCCCCCAAGGATAGACCCGCATATTGGAACGCTTTTGCAAGGTGGATATCATTACATCAACATTACATAATAGATGGGGATACATCCAAAACATACAATGTCACATGAATACAACAATACAACATACAAGAACAACATCCGACTACGGATGAATCATAAACAGAAACTCAAACAATATCCACCCTGCTAGCCCAGGCTGCCGACCTGGAACCTATCCCCTGATCGAAGAAGAAGCAGAAGAAGAACACCAAAACAAGCAAGCATCGCTCTCACGTCAGGATCATCGCAAAACCTGTACCTGCAACTGTTGTTGTAGTAATCTGTGAGCCACGAGGACTCAGCAATCCCATTACCATGGGTATCAAGACTAGCAAAGCTTAATGGGAAAGGAAGGGGTAAAGTGGTGAGGTTGCAGCAGCAACTAAGCATGATATGGTGGCTAACCAACGCAAATAAGAGCGAGAAGAGAACAAGCGGAACAGTCGTGAAGCTAGCAACGATCAAGAGGTGATCCTGAACTCCTACTTACGTCAAGCATAACCCAAAGACCGTGTTCACTTCCCGGACTCCGCCGAGAAGAGACCATCATGGCTACACACGCGGTTGATGCGTTTTAATTCGGATCTGGTGTCAAGTTATCTACAACCGGACATTAACAAATTCCCATCTGCCACATAACCGTGGGCACGGCTCTCGAAAGTTTAAACCCTACAGGGGTGTCCCAACTTAGCCCATGACAAGCTCTCGCGATCAACGAAGGAATAGACCTTCTCCCAGGAAGACCCGATCAGTCTCGGAATCCCGGTTTACAAGACATTTCGACAATGGTAAAACAAGACCAGCAAAGCCGCCCGATGCACCGACAATCCCGATAGGATCTGCACATATCTCGTTCTTAGGGCAACACCGGATAAGTCAAGCTATGAGTAAAACCAGACTTCGAGTTTCCCCGAGGTGGCCCCGCAGGTTGCTCGTTTCGGACCAACACTTAGACAAGCACTGGCCCGGGGGGGGGCTAAAATAAAGATGACCCTTGGGTTAATTACTCCCAAGGGAAAAGTAGGTGGTTGTAAGGCTAATGGTAAAACCAAGGTTGGGCCTTGCTGGAGGAGTTTTATTCAAAGCGAACTGTCAGGGGGGTCCCATAAATCACCCGACCGCGTTAGGAACGCAAAATCCGGGAACATAACACCGGTATGGCGGAAACTAGGGCGGTAAGAGTGGAACAAAACACCAGGCGTAAGGCCGAGCCTTCCACCCTTTACCAAGTATATAGATGCATTAATAATATAAGAGATATTGTGATATCCCAACCAAAATCCTGTCCACCATGGAGAAATCTTCAACTTCACCTGCAGCTAGCAACGCTATAAGAGGGGCTGAGCAAAGCGGTAACATAGCCAAACAACGGTTTGCATAGGAAAGGTGTCAAAGGTTAGAGGTTCATGGCAATATGGGATGGCTTGATAAACAGGTAATACGTAGCGCAGCATAGCGATAGAACGAAGCAACTAGCATAGCAATGATAGTAGTGAGATCCAGGGTAGCGGTCATCTTGCCTGAAATCCCGCTAGGAAGAAGAACGAGTCCATGAAGAAGATGAAGCCACGAAGACGAACCAAGCGTAGACGAACGAATCCTCACGATCGCAACAAAACGGGAACTATCGAGAAGAAGCACACAACATAGTAAACACACCACACATGAACAAGACATGATGCAGAACAAGCATGATGCATGACAAGGCTACATGAAGCTACTCATGGCAAGAGATGATGCAAACAAGAACAACACATCAAGGCAAGTTTAAATGAGGCCGGGAACAACATATAACAATTCCGGTAAGTCCTGATATGCAAATTTCGAAATTGGTCCAGATCTGAATAAAACTTATGTTCAAGTAGTTAAACAGCAAGTTAAGATGCACCAAGATGATATACACGAAATTCTAGTCAAGTTACATATAAAGTTCATTAGATTCGGAGCTACGGCCTAGAAGATATGAGCAAAACAAGTTAAACATGGCATCGATGCAAAATGCATACAAACATCAAGCAAACACCTCAAAACAAGGATGCAACATGATAATATGAAGCTACATGCAAAATCAAGCAAGCTCCATATGGAGCACACTCAAAACGGAGCACCGGTTCAACACATACACTCTAAACAAGTCATAACAACAATCTGTCCAAAACAGCAACTAGGCATATTGCAAGCATCAAAACAATATGCTACAGCACCACAACATATTAACAAAAGGCATGGGCATGAAGCACTGGTAAAGCATAACAAAACATGAACACCGAGCTATCTCCAGAAATCACTAGAACATGCTCAAAATGACATGGAGATATTGCAAATAATAACAGTTTCAGACTTTGCAGAAATAACATCAGGTTGCAATGTTTAGAGCTATCAAACAACATGTTACAGGAACTTATCATGGCAAACAAAGGCATGGCAAGATACTACTAAATGCATATAACAATAGTCCCTTACTGACCATGAGCCAAAAATGATCAGAAGATAAGATGGCACCCATGTAAACATGGCAAGTTATATTACAGATTCAAACATGGCAGGAACAACAATAAGTAGGCATGTTGGTGAGCTTGAACCACTCACCACAGAGCAATACATGGCATGACAAGTCAACCAACAGTAAGAAGGCATGTTTATGAAGCTAGGCATGGCAAGAGAAACTTGATAGGGTGCATGGAACACTAGCAAAACACATGGGAACTAGTGAACTTAATGTTGACAGGCTGACATCAACATTATGAAGCAACTTTGGAGCAAGATTACAACATGATACAGCAGGTTATAATTGCATCTAAGGGCATGAATGGATAGATCATGACATGTTGATCAAAACATGTTTATAGAACATCTCCATATTATGCATGGAATGACTAGTAGAAGCATGTTAACATAGCAACAAAATATACCAGAATCTGTCAGAAAAACAGCAACAACAAGTACCATACTTAACAAGCTCGATGCACTCAGCACACAACTCACAAAAATACATGGTTGGCACCCCTGGAAAGATGGCATGGCATAGATCAAAACACATGTAGACATCAACCTCAAAGGATGCACACATCAATCATGGCAAAAATGACAAATGAGCAAGTTATAACAGTTTCAGCAGATTAACATCAACATGCACTCCTCCAACAGCATTTCGGGCATCAAGATGAGCTCAAATGAAAATGATGCAATGGAATGAAATGAAGTACTCGTTGAGGCGAACAATTTGACATATTACACGCACGAAACGGAGCTACGGATGCAGAGATATGATGGCATGAACATGGAATGAAAATTACAAAAATCTGGGACTTAGGCAAAAACGGAGGGGTGGAAAGTCAACTTCCAGATCGGATCTGGGCCGGGCTCGCCGGAGCTAGGTGACGCCGGCGACAAGGGAGGAGGCCAGAGAGGAGGGGGCCGGCGAGGGAGGCGCCGGATCCGGCCTCCCCGCGGCCGGATCTGGCCGGGGCAGCGTGGGCTGGTCCGGGGCGGCGCCGGCGGAGCTCGCCGTGGGCGAGGGCGGCGGAGGCCGCGGTCGGGCGGCGGCGGGCGCGGGGCCGCACCAGCACGGTGGTGGCGCGCGGGACGGGAGGCGGAGGCGAGGGGCGCGGCCGGGCGGCCGGCGGCGGCAGTCGCCGGCGAGGCGCGGGCGGCGGCGCGCTGCGGCCGCGGGGCGGCGGCGCGAGGCTCCCCGGCGGCGGCGGGGCCGCGGGAAGCGGGTGGCGGCGGACGGGCCTCGCGGGCCCGCTGCGGGCTCGCGGGCCGGCGGCGGTGGGCGGCGGCGAACGACACGTGGCGCACTGTTGTTGGACGTGGGGCGGCGGCGGACATGTCCGGCGCCGGGCGGACGTGTCAGGCGCGCGGAGGAAGAAGGGGCTAGGGTTTGGACCGGGAATTTCGGGGGAGGCCACATATATATAGGTAGAGGGAGCTAGGAGAGTCCAAATGAGGTGCGGTTTTCGGCCACGCGATCATGATCGAACGACCAAGAGCATGGATGGGAGTTAGATGGGTTTTGGGCCACTTTGGAAGGGGTGTTGGGCTGCAACCAAAAGAGGCTTTTGCGGTTACCCGGTTAACCGTTGGGGTATCAAACGCCCTCCAAATGGCACGAAACTTGACAGGCGGTCTACCGGTGCTATACCAAGGCCGCTTGACAAACCTCGTTCCATTCCGAGAACGTTTAACACCCGCACAAGAGAAGAGGCAAAAAGGGGACGTTGGATGACATAGGAGTGCCGGATTGCAAAACGGACAACGGTGAAAATGCTCCGATGCATGAAACGAACACGAATGCGAAATGAGATGCACATGATGACATGATAAAATGCAACACGCAAGCAAATGACATGGCAAAGACGGCGAATGACTGGCAGACACCTGGCGCATCGAATCCAGGGCGTTACAGGTGCTCAGCTTGATTTCAATGGGAACTGCACAAAATGTTCATGAATACATCGAATCATTCAATTCCACCACAAGAAAGGAGGTGCCGATAAGTTCAAGGTGTTGCAACATATAAGGGCAAAATCATACAAGCTATGCACGAATTTGGTTGATTTTGGTGCAACTGCACAAAAAGAACAGCTGGTTTATTTAGCACGAGGTGTCATGTCAATGTCCGAACTGATGGCAAACCCTGCCCATTCCACAATCGTAGGCATTTGATATTTTGGAATGGGACAACCTTGTGAAATTTTGCTCATTGATTTTAGCAAGACGTGCGTTTGATATTTTCGAATGGGACGCCCTTTGCTGTCAGCAGCATCCATCAATTTTTTCTTTATTCTTTAGTTGTGATGTAAATATTGCTTCTGACATGTGAGTCGCTGAGATGCATAATCATCAACTGTTTTGAATGTTCTCTATGAATTGCCAGCCCTGTGTGTTTGATTGCAATGTACAGAAACACTAAAAAGCTGCTCAAACTCTTTGTACTCCTTCTGTTCCTTTTTACTTCGCACATTGTGAAAGTGCATACAAAACTTGGTCAAAGTAGAGATACTTTGACTACAGACAAAACTTGTATGTAGACTAGAAAGGACCAGTGGGAGTACATGTGAATCTGCTGCAAACGAGGTGATCACCCTGGGAATAATGCTAGTATGTATTGTTTTGCATGTTCATCCAATGCCACTGATACAGGAATTCGAACTAATCGAAATAAATTCATTCATACACTCTCGGATTTCATATAAACATGCCAGATTTCATTACATTTCATACATTCTTCAACTAAAAAGGGGTGCGCTGGAGGTATAATTAATTAACCGAAGCTACCCACCTATGTCCTGCTGAGCCAAACAGAAGATTCAGTGACTTAACTGCAGGTGCAGTTGCATAACTGACATGTGGCCTGTTGGGCCCATGTGTCAGTCAGCCAACTGCACCAACAGTTAAGTAGAAGCAGCATTCTTCTCCAACACAGCTCTCCGACTCCATGTTGCCGCCAAGAAGCTAACCGGCCGTCAATGGTCAATCCACCTAGCTTGGCTTCAACCGGAGGGTAGCAGCAGTGGCCTTACTTCTACCCGAGCGGTGGCGACCTACCGCGTTCTACTCTTCCTGGTTTTGTGTGTGGCACGGCCTCTTTGGCAGCGGGGCAGGGCCTCAACAGAGCCAGCGATGTCCTCTGTCTTGTTGCCGGCGGGAGGTGCCTCGGCGGAGCGGTGGAAATCCCCCCCTCGTTGCCGGCAGGGTGGGGCCTCGGTTGAGCCGTTGATGTCCTCTACCTCGTTGTTGGCGGGGAGGGGCCTCGGCAGAGCTGGCGGTGTCCTCTGCCTCGTTATTGGTGTCGTGTGGCCTCGTCGACACCAGAAGTGCGGGCACTCGTCGGAGCCGGCATTGTCCTCTGCCTCGTCCTTGGTCTCGCCCAACAGCGCCTCGCCCGCTTCATCGCCCTCTTTGTAGGCGGCCGCAACCTCCGCCACCCGCATGCGGTACTGCCAACACTCGAGGCGGACCTCGCGGGCTGAGTGGTATGAGCCGAGCAGCGCCTCCTGCTCCGCCCGCTCCGTGGCGATCTGCTCCTCCGCCTGTAGGTGCTCCTGGAGCAGATGGTGGTTGTAGGCGGTGTCGGCCTACACCTCCCGGAACTGCTCCTCATGCATCTGCCTCACCTTGTCCATATATTGGACACGGGCCTTGCCGATGGCCATGGTGAAATGCACCAGCGAAGATGGTGCGGAGGAGGGGGTTGGCGCCGGATCGTCGACTACCATGTTTTCCATTGGGACGTCGTTGTCCTCCGGCTGCCTGCCGGCCAGTCGGTTGGCAGCAATGGCAGCCATCTCCTTGTGGTCCATCGTCCGCCCGTCCCAAAGAGTGCCGAAGCGCGAGGAAGCCATTGTGGGCAGTAGTGGTGTGGATAGGAGAAAGGGAACAGATGCGGATGACTGCGGCTATGGCCGGCCCAGCAGTTTATATAGCGATGGTGGGCGGCGGAGGGACGGACGTGTGGCGCCGGAGTAGCCGCCTCGGCAACCATGTATCATTAATATGGGTGGCAGAAGGACGGACGGATTACACTTGTGTCGTTTGAAGGCGGAGCAATCACCTACACCGGGAAGTGGGGCGGGCGGTGCTGACTATTTCGGGCAGAAAGCGCGCGCGGGCGAGGAGATGACTTTACTTGGAGAGGATGACAATGGGGTCCCACCAGGGCCATAGCCTCACGTACGCAAGTGCCTCCTTATTATATATATAACTATAATTTTTTTTGTTTCCTCCTGGTTTCCTGACATCACGGTCCCACACCATTGTCAACCTATGTAGTCAATAAACGAGAGAATTGCACAAGAAGCGGCCGACAGCTGGGACCAAGCAGTTCGAGCAGTATTTGTGTTTTTGAGGTGAGAGCACTGCAGAGTTTTTAGATGTTTACCCCAGATATTAATTTTTCTCCTCTGAACAACAACGAAAACATCGCTGCAGGTATTAACTGGGCGGGTTGTGGCCTGTCTAGCGCAGGCCAGATATCCAGCCCAAATATTAATTCTTTTTCAAGCTGAAAATGGCTAGCCCAGCTATACTTTTTTTAGGAATACCCAGGCAAGGTCAAGTTGTTATTCTCCGCCCCGCTGGGCTGCAAATCTTTCCTAGGAGGGACGCATTAGGCTTAACAAGAAAATGGGCTTTAAGAAATAATAAATGGGATGTAATTATAAAAACTTGGCAGTAACTATAAAAAAATGCACCAAACACATAATTACTTTATAAAATATTATTTTTGGATATTGAATATTTTAATTTCATCAATTGTTGCGAGCGCAATGTTTCGTTGGATTTTTACGTAATATAAATTTATATTGAAATTGTATTTAATCTGACTAGAAATTTCAGGATAAAAATATTTCGGATCCCATCAAAATGTGGGAAATTTTATTGAATTCTGTTTTGAACGGTTGGTTGAAATGGGCTGTACTTTCAACAAACTGTAAATGGGCTGTAATAAATTCCATTAGAATTCAAAAATGGGCTACACATTCTTACAAATCTCAAATGGGCTATGCTGGGGATATAACTACTGAGTATAAACCACCCAGGAGGGGCCGGGTTACACTCATCCGTATTGAACCCCATCAAGACAAGGAATATGGTGCTTTACTATTGAAGCTTAGAGGCCTAGGGCCCACGGGCGGATTAGGGCCGATAGTCATAAACCAAGCCGGACACGTGTATGAGCTGGCCTCGGTATTCTGTAAACCGCCGGGCGTCAACCTGTGTATATAAAGGGACGACCCGACAGTGGTTCAGGGACAAGAAACAACAACTCAAGAGATAGGTAAAGCGGATTCGCTCCCTGCTCATCGAGACCCCATCAATTCCACCATAACTGGATCGTAGGCTTTTACGTTCACCGCAAGGGGCCGAACAAGTATAAACTCCCCGTGTCCTTTGTCCGGTTTAACCCCTTTAAGCTAATCTCGTTGCGATGGCTCCACGACTAAGTCCTCTCAATAGGACATTTGACGTGTTAATTCCATGACAGTTGGTGCCCACGGTGGGGCTATCGCACGATGGTTTCGAGTTCTTGAAGGGCAACTTTGAAGGACTCAAGGGATACGCTCTACATCGACGATGCAGGCTGGGGCCCCGAGGCCGGCTCAATTGAGTATGGGTACCGGGTCCCCTTTGGCGGAATTCACGTTTTCATCGGCAAGATCGGCGAACCGGGACCTAAGCCGGATATCTCCACCGACCTCGTCGAGACGGCTCAGCGTGCGAGTCCTGCCTGGGTTCAGCCTGCCATGAAGCGTGCATTCGTAGGATTCATCCATGGTGCAGAATCTGAACCGGTGTCCGACTGTGAGACGGTCTTCTACTCAGATGGCGAGTCATCTACAAGCGAAACTGAGTCGTTGTACCAACTGCAAGACGGCCGGATCGGGTGCTCTTCCGATGGCGACAGTATTCCGGACCCCTTTGTACCGCCAAACTGGGTTGCAATCTTCATGGCCGGTACGCAGCCCACATTACAATCTTCAACTAGAGCAGCAATGACTTCCGGATCGGTAGCCGGGGCAGGAGGCCCTGCGCGCCGGCTGGCTCAAGTTCTGTCCGGTTTATTGGACGCCTGGATAGCATTGTTTACCACAGCAGTTACCCCGGAGACTCAAGATCAGCATAACGCGGAGGTTACGAAGTTGCGGGATCAAATAACTCAGGCCAAGGAGGACTTGGCGGCTGAGGAAACCAAGATGGCTGAAGAACGGGCCGCTTTAGATGCCCAGTCGCAGCAGATCTAGGCACAGAATTACCGACTCATGCTGGATCAGAACGCTTCAAACGAAGTGCTGAGTAGGAGGCACCGGTCTCGTCTGCCGCCGGTTTACGAGGGAATGAATCTCTTCAATATGCCAGGAGCTGGACCAAGTGATCCGTTAGCAGTGAACCGGACTGAGGCACCTGGGACGGGAGCACTGGGTCAGCCACGGGTGACAGACCCGCCTCGACGAACAGATGACCTGCCGCAATACATCCTATGCCGTTGGGTGACTTCTCTAGCCCTTTGGATAACATGATTGCTACGGCGTCTCATTTAGCAGCTATTCCGATGGATGGCGAATCACCGGCGGCGGTGGAAACGTGACGGGCTTGGGATCTTCTTTAAACAGCTATGGTGGAGTAGCAGGCTTATTCATATAGCCGAGACATGATACATTCAACCCCTCGTCCGAGCAAGAGTTACAGTAGGCACATTGATGAACCGGCTGTGTCAAGTAGTCCGCGGAACCGTGACACGCCTCGAGGGCCTAATCCGGCGCGCGGTGGTATGAGTGCTCAGGATGTGGTGAACAATGGTAGTGCACGTCGCGAGGCAGAGTTAGCAACATAGTTGGTGGCACAGTATGCGAATCATCAACCCGCTCCGGTTCAACCAATGGCATCAGTTGAACGAGGACTGGCTTTCAGCTCTTGGGAGGTACCATGTCTCACTCCAGCTCTACGTAATGTGCGGTTACCCAAGGATTTCAAGGGCCAATGTAAGGTGCCTAGTTACACCGCCGATTTACCCCCCGAGTCATGGGTTGAGAGTTATGAGATTGCGATGGAGATTCTGGATGTGGATGAAGCGGCATGTGCAAAGTACTTCACCACGATGTTGGATGGAACGGCCCGCACTTGGTTAAAAAGTCTGCTGGTTAATTCAATTGGTTCATGGGATGAGTTGAAGGCCCGGTTTATAGCAAATTAATTTCAAGGACATGTACAAGCAACCCATGTCAATCATGGATCTGGCCGCCTGTGTCCAAGGAGAAGGCAAATCAACGACTCATTGGGTGCGCCAGGTTTGGGAAATTCTGCATTCATCGGACAGCATCAATGCTGATTCAGGAATCATAACGTTGGAGGGCAATTGCCGGTTTAAACTGTTGAAGTTGAAGTTGGGACGGCTCAAGCGTCACTGCAATGACATGGGAACGCTTATGGCAGCTTTGGTTAAGTATGCCAATTTTGATAATTCCAAAGATCCCGAGTCTGACGACGAGGAGCCTGAGAAAGGAAAGAAGAACATAGGCGCAAAAGGGCAGCAGCATAACCAGGCAAGCCATGTGAATAACGGTAAGCGCAAGGCGGATAATAATTCTGGATTTGTGGCTAACACCAATGTGCATGGCAATAATCAGTGCCGCAAGGGTAAACCGCCCCCACGGGGCGGAGGATCAGGTATGAATCTAGAGCGTCTGTTGAACCAGCCTTGCCCAAAGCACGGGACGCAAGATAAACCGGCTACGCATTTATGGAAGGATTGCTTCATTATGAGAGAATTCAAATATTCAGATCTCTTCTGGTATGAGCATGGACCGTCTGGTGGTTCAGGACCCGGGTTTCATGGACCGGGTTATGGTGGAGGTAACTCCGGTTCAGGTTTTCAGGGTAACCAAGGTGGACAGGGCAATCAAGGCAATCAGGGTAACCAAGGTGGTTATAATCAACAGGGGAATCAGCAACAACAGCAGTCAGGTTATCATAGTAACCCGAAGTAGTTAAATGGTGGAGAGTATCATGTTTTCACTACTAGTCTGTGCAAACGCGTTCAGAAACTCCATAAGAGGGCAGTGAACTCCGTTGAACTGGCGGTGCCCCGTTATCTGCGCTGGTCTGAGCAGCCTATTGTGTGGAGTCGAGGAGATCATCTGCCCCGGGTTGATAATCTAGGTCATCTGGCGTTAGTGGTCGCGGCGCAGGTTGGAGGTTATAAGTTCACCAAGGTGCTCATGGATGGAGGGAGCAGCATCAACATCTTGTATTATGAAACCTTCTGGCGTATGGGGTTAACGGATAAGAATCTTAAACCGTCGAACACCGTTTTTCATGGTGTGGTACCTGGTAAATCGGCCTACCCAGTCGGTAAGATAGCTCTGGAGGTGGTTTTTGGAGATGATCACGATTCACGGTCCGAGACATTGACCTTTGAAGTGGTTAAAATCAGAACTTCGTACCATGCCCTATTTGGATGGCTGGTTTATGCTAAGTTCATGGCAAGGCCGTGTTATGTTTACCTGCAGCTCAAGATGCCGGGTCATAAGGGGACCCTCATAGTTCATGGCAGCCGCAAGATTGCTTTGGAGTGCGAGGAAGGTGATGCGGCTTATACTGAGTCAGTTTGTGCAACAGAGGAGTTAAAATTCTATAAAGACAATGTTGATCCATTGGATATAACTTATATGAAGAAACCAACTACAGAGCATGATCCAGCTTTGAAATTTAAATCGGCTGATGATACCAAGTTGGTTGATTTTGTTCCTGGCGATTCATCCAAGCAGTTTAGCATCAGTGTTAACTTGGATCCGAAATAGGAAAGCGCGCTCATCGAGTTCATCCGTGAGAACCGGGACATCTTTGCATGGAAACCTTCTGACATGCCAGGTGTACCGAGGGAACTCGCTGAGCACACTCTTAATATTGATCCCAAGTTTAAACCGGTCAAGCAGTTTCTTCGCTGCTTTAATGAAGAGAGGCACAAGGCCAATTGAGAGGAGGTATCCCGGCTCCTGGCAGCATGGTTTATTGTGGAGGTCTTTCACCCTGAGTGGTTGGCTAACCCGGTGTTGGTACTTAAGTAGAATGGCACTTGGCGTATGTGTGTGGACTACACAGATTTGAACAAAGCTTTCCCAGCTGATCCCTTTGCCCTCCCTCGTATTGATCAAATCATTGATGCTACGGCGAGTTGAGAGCGTCTGAGTTTTCTGGATGCTTATTCGGGTTACCATCAGATCAAAATGGTAGTTAAGGACCAGGAGAAGACGGCTTTTATAACTCCTTTCGGAGCCTTCTGCTATCTATATATGCCTTTTGGGCTCAAGAGTGCTCAGATGACTTATCAGCGGTGTGTGCAGAATTGCCTTCATAATCAGATTAGGTGCAATGTTCATGCTTATGTGGATGATATCGTGGTGAAATCCATGAAAGCAGAGACACTCATAGCTGACTTGCAGGAAACTTTTGATAATCTGAGGGTTTATATGATGATGCTTAATCCAGCTAAGTGTGTTTTTGGTGTGCCAGCTGGCAAGCTCTTGGGTTTTCTGGTGTCTAACAGGGGCATTGAAGCTAATCCGGAGAAGATCAAGCCTATTATGTCCCTGGCTAAACTGGCGTGTATCAATGACATTCAATGGCTGGTGGGTCGTATTGCAGCGCTAAGACGGTTTATCAGCCGGTTTAGGGAGAAGGCGATCCCTCTTTATCATATGATGAAGACAGACAACTTTGTTTGGAGTGATGCTGCTAAAACGGCTATTGAGGATTTGAAGAGGCAGTTGGCCGAACTGCCCGTTCTTGCTGCCCCCATCGATAAGGAGCCTTTGCTGTTATATGTGGCTGCTAATGCCTGAGCTATCAGCGTGGCTATTGTGGTGGAGCGCAAGGAGGCTGGTAAGGAATATCCGGTTCAACAACCCCTTTATTATATCAGTGAGGTACTTATCGAGTCCAAACAGAGATATCCCCATTGGTAGAAGCTGGTGTATGGAGTGTTTATGGCAAACCGGAAGCTTAAGCAATACTTTCAAGGCCATCCCATCACCGTGGTCAGTTCTGCTCCATTGGGAGACATCATTCAGAACAAGGAGGCAACCGGCTGGGTCACTAAGTGGGCTATTGAGCTTGGGCCTCACGGGTTAAAATATATGCCTTGCACTACTATCAAGTCCCAAGCACTCGTGGATTTCATCAATGACTGGAAAGAGTTGCAGGCACTGGAGGATAAATCGGATAACACATACTGGACTATTCACTTCGATGGGTCCAGGCAATTGGAGGGCTCGGGGCTGGAGTGGTTCTTACTTCCCCTCGAGGTGACAAATTTTGTTATGTCCTCTGCTTAATGTTTCCCTATAATAACAATGCAGCTGAGTATGAGGCTTTGCTCCACGGTCTTCGGGTAGCTAAAGAGATGAACCTAATCCGGGTACATTGCTTCGGCGACTCCGATTTAGTGGATCAGCATGTATCTGGTACATGGGACTCCAAGGATCCACTTATGGCGGCTTATCGAAATGAGGTGCATATCATTGATCAACGCAAGAATGAAGTGGCGTACGCTCTAAGACGGCTCGGATCCTAGCATAAACCGGTGTTGCCTAATGTTTTTCTGGATGTTGCATAATCCGTCAGTCAAGACGCCGATGGAGGAAGATTTGGCTATTCCTGACCCAGAAGCTCAATTGGTGGTGGTTCTTCATGCTATCCCTGATTGGACATTGCCATACATGGCGTACAAGAACCGGGGCGAGTTACCAGAGGACGAAGTTTTGGCCAAGCAGATAATCCGGCGATCTAAGTCCATGACTATTGTCAATGGTGAGTTACATCATTGCAGTGTGTCAGGGGCGTTTCAGCGTTGTGTTTCTCCTGAAGAAGGCTGTGAGATCTTGCATGAAATCCACGAAGGAGTTTGCGGTCATCATGCTGGTTTAAAATCCTTGGTGGCTAAGGCTTTCCGGCACAGTTTTTAATGGTTAACAGCTCATGCTGATGCGGAGGAGCTGGTCCGAAAGTGTGACGGCTGTCAGAAGTGTGCACGTCGAGCTCATGTTCTGGCTTAGGAATTGAGGATGATTCCAATCACCTGGCCATTTGCAACTTGGGGGCTGGATATGGTTGGGCCTTTTAAGAGGTCCAAGGATAAGAAGACCCACCTTCTGGTGGCCGTTGATAAATTTATGAAGTGGGTAGAGGCAGAGCCAGTGAGCAAGTGTGATGCAGCTACGGCGGTTCAATTCATGAAAAAGGTGATCTTCTGCTTTGGTTTTCCACATAGCATTATAATAGATAATGGCACGAATCTCACCAAGGGAGCTATGGAAGAGTTCTGTCAACGTGAGCACATCCAGCTTGATGTATCATCAGTGGCCCACCCCCAATCTAATGGTCAAGCGGAGAGAGCTAATCAGGAAATCCTAAAGGGTATCAAGCCCGGGCTTATGGTCCCTTTGCAGTGGACGCCGGGTTGTTGGGTGGAGGAGTTGCCTTCTGTTTTATGGAGCATTAACACCACCCCCAATAGATCTATGGCTTACACACCCTTCTTCATGGTTTATGGAGTAGAAGCAGTTCTCCCTAGTGATATTCGCCATGACTGGCCCCGAGTGACAGCTTACGTTGAAGCGGACAATGAAAGAGCACGCCAGGATGCATTGGACCTGTCAGATGAACAACGGGATATTGCGGCAACTCGCTTAGAGATTTATCAGTAAGACCTGCAGCGTTATCACATCCATCGGGTTAAAACCAGAACTTCTCAAGAAGGCGACTTGGTGCTCTGACTCATCCAAGATCAGACCGACATGCACAAGTTGTCTCCACCTTGGGAAGGGCCCTTTGTGGTCAGCAAGAATCTGAACAACGGGTCATACTACCTCATCTATGTTCGAGAACGAAAAGACTCACGCAAGTCAGAGGAGGAGACTCGCCGGCCATGGAATATAGCTCATCTTCGGCCTTACTACACTTGAGCTACATGCTCCTACTATGTATATATTTTTTACAATGTACATATTATGATCAATAAATAAATCGGCATCCTTGCTAAAGCGGGGCCTCTGCCGTTTCGTCTTATATGTCTTCTTGGTTACATGGGGGCTTATGCTTATAAAGCGGAGTTCTAGTTACCCATTAAACCGGTTTATAAAGCCTAAAAAAGCTTGGGAGCTTCACACGCAAGGGACCAAAGAGAGTCTGTTGCCATGCACAGCTCAAACATAGGTACCCATTGAGCACAGCTCACAATGTTACTTGGGGGCTCTTTGTGCACAACAACAAAGAGTTTGAAAGAACCCTTGTAATAGGCTATCAAGCCAGGCTTGGTGTCACGCCCAATATGCGACCCTATCCTAAAGGAACTCGAAGGTCCCACCAAGGATAGAAGCGCATATTAGAGACACTTTTGCGAGGTGGATATCATTACATTGTACCATTACATAATAGTTGTGGATACATACAAGAGGCAAACAATGCCACATGAATACATCAATACATCAGCCATAAGATCAACATCCGACGACGGATGAAACACAAACAGAAACTCAAACGACATCCACCCTGCTAGCCCAGGCTGTCGACCTGGAACCTATCCCCTGATCGAAGAAGAAGCAGAAGAAGAACTCCAAAACAAGCAAACATTGCTCTCGCGTCATGATCATCGCATAACCTGTACCTTCAACTGTTGTTGTAGTAATCTGTGAGCCACGAGGACTCAGCAATCCCATTACCATGGGTATCAAGACTAGCAAAGCTTAATGAGGAAGGAAGGGGTAAAGTGGTGAGGTTGCAACAACGACTAAGCAAGTATGGTGGCTAACATACGGAAAAGAGAGCGAGAAGAGAAGCAAATGGAACGGTCGTGAAGCTAGCAATGATCAAGAAGTGATCCTGAACTCCTACTTACGTCAAACATAACCGAAAAACCGTGTTCACTTCCCAGACTCCGCCGAAAAGAGACCATCACGGCTAAACACGCGGTTGATGCATTTTAATTCGGATCTGGTGTCAAGTTATCTACAACCGGCATTAACAAATTCCCATCTGCCACATAACCGCGGGCACGGCTCTCGAAAGTTTATAACCTGCACGGGTGTCCCAACTTAGCCCATCACAAGCTCTCACGGTCAATGGAGGATATTCCTTCTCCCAGGAAGACCCGATCAGTTTCGGAATCCTGGTTTACAAGACATTTCGACAATGGTAAAACAAGTCCAGCAAGACCGCCCGGATGTGCCGACAAATCCCGATAGGAGCTGCACATATCTCGTTCTCAGGGCAGACCGGATAAGCTAAGCGTATCGGTACCAACATAACCCAAGTTGCCAAGGGACGGTCCCGCACGGTGCTCTAGTTTGGACCAACACTCGGAGGAGTACTGGCTCGGGGGGGGGGGGGGTAAATAAAGATGACCCTTGGGCTCCGGAAACCTAAGGGAAAAAGGCTTAGGTAGGCAAATGGTAAAACCAAGGTTGGGCCTTGCTGGAGAAGTTTTATTCAAAGCGAACTATCGAGGGGGTCCCATAAGTCACCCAACCGCGTAAGGAACGCAAAATCAAGGAACATAACACCGGTATGACGGAAACTAGGGCGGCAAGAGTGGAACAAAACACCAGGCATAAGGCTGAGACTTCCACCCTTTACCAGGTATATAGATGCATTAATTAAATAAGAGATATTGTGATATCCCAACATAATCCTGTCCATCATGGAGCAATCTTCAACTTCACCTGCAACTAGCGACGCTATAAGAGGGGCTGTGCAAAGCGGTAACATAGCCAAGCAACGGTTTGCTAGGAAGGGTGAAAAGGTTAGAGGCTGACATGGCAATTTGGGGGGCTTGATAAACAAGTGGTAGGAAGCACGACATAGCGATAGCATCGAGACAACTAGCATAGCAATGATAGTAGTGAGATCCAAGGTGACGGTCATCTTGCCTGAGATCCCGCTAGGAAGAAGAACGAGTCCATGAAGAAGACGAACGGGAGTAGTCGAACTAATCCTCACAATCGCAACATTACCGGAACTAAGAAGCAACACCGGAAAGAAACAAAGAACATGGTAAACACTCAACACATAAACATGACATGATGCAAAACAAGTATGATGCATATCCGGTTTAATGAGGCATGGCATGGCAAAGTGCAACAAGCAATACTACAATTTAAGTGGAGCTCAATATGCAACGAGTTGCATATTGATGAAACACCACATCCAATTATTTAATTCACTCTCGTTTATGCTACCCAACAATATTAAATGGTGTTAAGATGGCAAGAGGTGCAACACAATAAAACTACCTATCTAGGAAAGTTTAAATGAGGCCGGAAACAACAAACAACAATTCCAGAAAACCCTCATGTCATATTTCGAATTTGCTACTGTTCTGCACTATACACTATTTTAGATTTGTTAAACATGCTAAATAAAGCTACCATGTTAAACTATGCATTTTTCTCGCACATTTACATATAAAGAACATTTAAATCCGAGCTACGGTTATTTAGTTATGAAATAAACCATTTTAACATGTCATTATACAAATTAAATGCAAACGTACATTCTAAACATTTCAAACATGGATGAAAGATGCAGATTATGAAAGTACATGAAAATCTGAGCATTTTCCATATATAACATGTTTTATTTGGATGCATGGACATTTAGTTATGAGCATTTTAAAATGATGGCATTGATGTGAATATGCAGAAAATGAATAAATGCTAGAACACATGGGATAGAGAAAAAAAATATACACGGGCCGGATTCAATGCACGGTGCAAGCCCAGAAGTGGAATTGACCCAAGCGGCTGAGTGTGTGTGCATGCAAAAGAAAAATAAAAACAGAGGACAAAAGGGGGAGTTCTGGGTTTTGAACCCAGGATCTCCTGGATTAAAGAGAGCGACTTTTGCCGCTGCGCTACTGCTATGTTTGTGCAGTACATGGTCGTGGCTCTAAATGAACCAAACCAAAGGTTGGGCCTTCTTCTCCGTGGCGCATGGTGGAAATCTGAGACAGCGCTGGCGAGCCAGGTAGCGGCCGTAGGGACCACCGACCAATGGCGGTGGTGCGGAAACATGCGGGGGGAGCGTGAGTGAGCAGCTGCTGCTTGCGGGGTGGTGGTGTGCGTGCAGGTACTCATGCATGAGCAGGCGCTTGTCCCGGTCATGGATAAGAGTACGACCGGGTCTGCGGGTTGAAGCACTGCAGCTGTTGCTCGTCCAGCGCGTTGGGATTGTAGGCGTGCGCGAGCAGAGAGGGTCGAGCGCGGGCGGGAGTGTGCAGGAGCTGCGAGGTGAGTTCCAGGAACTCATCCACGGCGGATATGGAGTTGGCGGCTCGAGAAGACGACTACAGCAACGGTATTGAACAAGAGATGGGCTGGGAGGAGCGGCTGCTCACCGAGGGGGTGCTGCTGGAGTTGTACGAGGTCGTCGGAGACCGAAGACGGCGAGAAGGCGCGCTGATCGGGGCAGCGTTCCTCGGTTTCGTGAAGCAGAGGAAGCAGGGGAGGAAGAGGACGACGGGGAAGAAGCTGGACTTGGCGATCCGGGGCTCGGAGAGGTATCGTGGTGCGCACAGAGGAAGAAGGGGCCGGCGTTGGATCTCCTACGCCGAAGGAGAGCTCCGGCTTGCCTCGGCCATGGCGATCGGAAGCGAGGCAACATGGCGCTTGGGTGCTCTTAGCTGCGCGGCGGCGGTAGAGAAGAGGGAGAGGAGGAAGGGGGAACCCTAGGGGCACGGCTGAGGCTTAAAAGGAGGGGGAGAAGACGGCGCGACCTCGGCGTCCGTGAAGCTCACGGCGCGAGCGCTCTGTCTCTGGAACAGAGACAGCGATGCAACGGGGCAGGTGGCCGTGAACAGAGTTGGGCCGGGTGGGCTGCGCTGGAGCTGCTTCTAGGCTTGGTTGGACTGCGGGTGAGGGAAAAAGGCCCGAGTGGCTGCATTGGGAGGGCTTTCCCTTTTCTTCTTAATTCTGTAAATTTGAAAATTCGGAGCTGAAGAAAAGGAAATGTTCATGGAGGTAGGTAATGAATTTGGTAGATATAAGAGTATCCTCGTGCTCCAGGAATTATGCTCTATTGGATAAAAATCCTTTGGGCATTTTTAGAGGTAGAAAAATAATTCATGTTTGAATTAAATTCAAACTTGAGCCATTTTTGGACCCAACCAAAACAACTTAAAAAGAGCTGAAAATTGACAGAGGGGTTAAAGGCAAGGTGTAGGGTTTGTAGGAAAAGAAGGAACATTTTCTGGAAATGGAAAATGTCACATGAAAATAAATGTAATAAAGAAGAAAGGAGAAGTTTGAATGGAATATAAACTTGGGTGAACTTGATGAATGGCTGCTGCTATGTGCATGGTGAAGAAATGAGGTGGAGATAAGAAGAAGAGGATTCACACGAAACACATAACAAAACTTAAATATGCAACCCAAGGCATGATGATCATGATGCAATGCAATAAAATGACAAGAGGCACAATGCAACATAACAAGTGAGATGAGCATGGTGCAAGAAGAAAAGATATGACAAGGCACTCAACATGAACATGGCAACAAGCTTATAGGAATGAAATATGCAAAACAATTATGATAATGCAACAAACATAATGAACACACGTCAATAACTAAAACAAATGGAAGGGCAACTAAAACATCGGTCTCGGGGTGTTACACTTGGAAGCTAGGTGTATTCACCTAAAACCCCGGGTTAACCTGCCTTCATCAAGTAAGCCACTCCGTCCAGGTAATCCTGGTATGACCCGTCGAACATTTGACAAGTCAATCTAATACAGACCCTAAACTTGTCAAAGTTAAAACGATGATTGGTTAATGTGAGGTTCATCTTAAAAGGCTTTGTAAAATGGTTTAACTCAACGCCCTGGCAGCCCATGAAAAGCCTCGAATTTGGGCCTGGCAGCCCTTGAAAAGCCTCGACTACAAGTTTTTATTTGCTTTTGTTTTTTCCAAGTTTTTTCTCCTTTGGTAATGCTTTGAGATAAACCGGCGTCTGTTGACCCGGCCTGACTATAAGTCATCAATATAACCCGGTGTTCATTAATCCGGCGTGGCTTTCAACTATCAGTTGTTAGTACACAACCTATCTTAAACCGGTGTTTATCACAACCCGGTCTGGCATTGACTATAAATCGCCAGGTTGATCAATCCGGTGTTTATTCATAACCCGGCATGGCTTCTTATAAACCAGCACGTCATGGTAGAATTGTCAACATTCAAGATTTGGGCTCTCACCTTTACTGCAAATAGTTGGTAATCCAACGATGTGATTCAACATCACAGGTATGATATATTTCATATTTCATTTTACAGCCTGGGTTACAAATTCTGGCTTTATATTGGGTATCATAACCCGTCCAGGGGTAAACCGCCAGCACAATTTTAAGTTGGTCATATGCAGAAAACAGGATTACATAACTCTGTTAAAGATCATAAACAAACATTGCATATCATGACGGATTGATAGTCTCAGGGAAGTGGCTATGCACGATGGCATATCAGACTAAGTGTTTCAAGCTATACACGATGGCATAGCAGACCAAGTGTTTCAAGCTAGCCTATTACAAGGCGTTTTAAACACCTAAAAGGATAATTGTTTTTCATACAGAGGACAGTGCGCAAGATTCTGCTTCGGCTTGATGTGAAGATTGCGGATCGTCCTGCGCCGGTTCAACCTCCGCCTCCCCACCCACTGGCTGGATGTCAATGGTTTCCCAGTCAATTCCAAACAAAGCTCGGAAGACAGCTTCATCACTTATAAGATCTGACGGTTCAACGTCGGGGTCATAAGTATGCTTACGGATTGGCGGGATTAAATTCTGGGCTTGATAAACATACGCATCGATCCGTCTGTTATCTGCATCATAGATGGACTGGTGGAAAGACAAATTAGTCTCTTTGGCCAGTCTAATCGCAAGGGACGCATCTCCTTTGTCAAGGCTTTAAGGGCATCCTCGTCAAATTCCGACCCATCTTCTTTTTGACTCGGATAACCATTTCCAATATCCTCTGGATCAAGGTCAGCTATCCACGCCTGAGCCTGAGTCAGTGCTGATAAAGCGCCAGCCCTTCCAGCAGATCTCTTCACCTCTTCTAGCTGGGCCGGTGCCATGGAGAGCTTGGCCAATGTATCCTTGATTAAAGTTGGCGGCGGTTTATTGTATGAAGCAGTGCAGATAACTCGTTGAGCACCGGTATATAACTGTTTAATTAAAGTATAAGCAGCCTTCAGCTTCTTGCGCTTATCTGAGCCAAGATGGGCGACACGGCAACATGCAATGGTGACAATATTGTTGTTAAACCGGTGGTTCCAAGGACGATTAAGTATCTAAAAGTACAAGGATACTTACCAAAGATGGCAGAAGTCATAGCATTGATTTGCCTCTTCAAGCCAGACAACTCTTCTGCCACCAGTTTAAGGGCCGCTTCAGCATCCTCTACCCGTTTCAGCAGACTGGCTTTTTCAGCCTCCCAGTCTGCTCGCTCGCCTTTGAAGCCATCCTTGAATTGCTCCATGGCTGTTAAAGCGCCCTTCAACTCATCTTTGGCTTTTGAAGTTTCCGCTTGTTGGGACTTGATGTTTTCTTGGAGACTGGCGATTTGGGAATCTTTGTTGCTCAAGTCAGTCTCCAAAAGACAGTTAATAAGTTGTTAATACTTTTTGCAAAGTCTCAAGCACATAACAAGTTATACACTTGGCACTTGGGGGCTAATGTGGATTGCTTTTATCAACTGATATTTTAAGTGCCAAGCATACAACAAGTTATATACTTGGCGCTTGGGGGCTAATGAATATTGATTCAACTCAAGGTTATCCATGTTCTGACAATAAACCGGATCATGTTGATAACTGGAATGAATTTTGGAAACTATATTACAGAAGATATACCGGTTCATCCTAAAGGTATAAACCGGTCTATAGGGGCTACACAAACATAATCCAAGTATTCTCCTATTATAAGTCCCGGTTCACATTCATATTGATGAACCGACCCTTGGGGGCTACATTAGTGGATAATTGAAGCAGGATATAAGGAAAAAGAAGTTATTCAAAGGAACAAGTGTTTACCTCATATCGCTCTTTCACCAGGTTTACTAAACCGACTTCATAGTCACGACTGGTGTACAAATGGTTTAGATATCCATAATGGATATCCTGAGCAGAGAGATATGCATAGCTTGACAAATCTGATTTCCATTTGCCCTTGTCCATAGTGGCAAATTCTTCTTTTGCACTGTGCTTTGATCAAGTGACAAGATTGCCAGGAGTAGTATGGCTAAAGCCAGTAATTACACCATCATCTGTCGTGCTTTCAGCTGTCTTATTTGGGCTCGGCAGTTTATCAAAGGCTTTTGCTGGGCTTGGTGGATCGGCAGCTGGGCTTGGCGGATCAGCATATTGGCTCGTTGGATTTATCTCTGGTGGATCAGTAAAAGTATCCTGACCCTGATGTGCTGGGTCATCTAGATCCATGTCAGCATTTTGATCAATAGCCTCTGAGGCCCTCTCCGGTTCAGTAGCCAGATTATCATCAGTTGGTGTAGTCAGCTTAGCTATTTTGCTAAGTCTGGCTTTGGCACTGCAAATAACAAAAACAGAGTTTAGTATAATAAACCGGTGCAAGAGAGCAAAACTAAGTTTACTATGCTTACCCAGGGACGGTCTTGAGAGGAGGCATCTGTGTAGTCGATGAATCGCCGGAGCAGGAATTGGAAGTACCCTGATAATTCGAGTCAGACGGATTAAGAGGATATCTGAAGTAACCTTCCTTGGGATAAAGTTTATTAGAAGTACAAGAGACCTCTTGACCACGCTTGCGAACCGGGGAATATGGTAAACCGGACGAGGTAACCACTTGAGCACTGTGCCGGGTTGTGTGGCGAGATTCTTGCTGCTGTGTCTTCAAAGAAAAGTACAGATCCAAATGAGCAAGAGCGTGTGAACGTTTTACTTTCCGGACTGCTCGACAAAGTTTTGGTACTGGCACATGATTTGAATCGGAGGAAAGAACAATTACCTCTGCTTCACCAGCGTGGCTAGATTCCGCATCATCCTGATAATAATCACTGTCAATGAGGTGTATGAAAAAAGAACCAAGAGAATCTAATTCTACCTCTGAGTCCGGGTTATCAAGCTCTTCATCATTTGCCACATCAGAGGGTTCGGCGGTTTTCTTCTTCGCTGGCTTCTTTATACACTTAGTCTTGCTGCGGGGTGCTCTTGCCGGTTTATCTTGAGATTTCTTCTTCCAGAAAGGATCATCATCCTGCACAGATGGACAACAAATTATAAAGGAACATTTAAAGATGGGCCATTTGCATTTCTGCCCCTAACTCGAACCACCTACTCAGATTTGCCCCTAATTTCAAAGCATGCTCAAATTTGCCCCTCTGCCGTTAAGTCACTAATCAGAAATGCCCTTCCGTCTAGTCAAAGGCCTTTGACCGTCAAAGGCCCATGTGTACTGTAGCGGACGGAAAGTGCTACAGTATTGGATGGAAAGTGCTACAGTACTGTACAGAAGGGCATTTCTGAGTAGTGACTTAACGGCGGAGGGGTAAATTTGAGCATGCTTTGAAATTAGCGGCAAATCTGAGTAGGTGGTTCGAGTTAGGGGCAGAAATGCAAATGGCCCTTTTGCAAAATTGCCATAGTTTCCTTCCTATCCGTTAGATATAAATCCAACGACCTATATTGTAGGATGGCAGGCACACCATCATCACCAACTCTGTTTTCTACTCCCTCTGTTCCTAAATATTTATCTTTTTAGGGATTTCAACAAGTGACTACATACAGAGAAAAATGAGTGAATCTAACTCTAAAATATCTCTATATACACATCCGTATGTGGTAGTCCCTTTGAAATCTGAAAAAGACAAATATTTAGGAACAGAGGGAGTATAAGAGCAGACATAGAGATATATCTCCAGCATCGTCCACAACGAACATGTGATGGACTGGTTAGCGCCAGATGCTCGCAACGCGATGACCTGACAGTGGAACCCACAGAGTACTTAGAATACAAGATTAAGGATGGATTTGTTTCTTTTTAACTTTCTGTACAAAGATGTAGCCACCCTGCAAGTCATGTGCATTCTACATGCAATTAACTTTTTATAGATGGAGAATCATACCGCAATTAACTCAAATGGATTGGATGTGACTCTATTATGTCCAGCATAAGAGTATCTCCAATGGCAGCCGGTAAATTTCCTCCCGCTTCCTTTCGTGGTTGACATCCAAACGAAGCAGCAAAGAAACCACATGTATATGCAGTCGTCACCTCGGCAGTGGCCTTCATGGGACCCAAGTGGCGGCAGCCTCCCGTGTTCTACTTCTCCTCGATGATGGCGGTGGACATGGAGAAGCTGGCCACTGACTCGTCACTCTCCATGCATCCGGCTTCTGTCTCTGCCTCCATGGCTCTACCGCGGGCATGGGAGGCACGCCCACAAACATAGGAGGCGTGGCCACCACAGACACTGGTGGCGCGGTACGACGCGACAACGATGACGCCTGTGCCACAGTGCTCATCGCTGTGCCGGTGTAGAGCAACTCGCCACTCCTCATCGAGCTGAACTGGATCAGCGAGTTGCTGAACCATACATCGGCCTAGGGCGACAACTAGCTCCATTGGGCCAAACAAGGTTGGTGAAGCACCAAGCGGCCTCGCTCATATCCGGAGGGCTCGGCGAGCCACCCAGATGGGTAATATGCTGGAGAATGGCTCCTCAGAAGCCAAATGAAGTGTGGCGAAAATGGTGAAGGAGGAGATGAGGGAACGGCAGTGGGGTGCGATTCTAGCCTGATGTCCATCTGGCCTCGTTTAAATAGAGGGCGGACGGTAGGAGCTTGGCCAGCGTCTGGCCTCGTTTAAAGTGAGGGCAGACGGGAGATGCTCGGCCGGTGTTGCATTTAATTCCGGACCCCTCATGAACGAACGTGTGGCCGGAGTAGGTTTCTTGGTTTGCATGCGGGTTTAACGGAGGCGTGTGATGGAGGCGACGAGGCGTGTTCAGCCGTGCGTGCAGTGGGAGGCGCAGTACTAGTGTTCAATTTGACAACTACTAGTAAAACCCGAACAGTTCCCTATACGGCTTTAATGTAGACGAGGGAGAGGGTAACTGTTCCCGAAAAGTTGAACGGCCAATGATGCATCCTCCTTCAATTAGCATCTTGAATGCATGAGGGAAGTAATGGGAGGAGGATAGGGTAAAGAGGCAGCATGATGTGAATGCAACGCAGTTTGCACTCATATAAAGGCGCCCCTCCATTCCAATGCATCTACCACATCGTACGCACCTAAGCACCTATACTAAGCGCAAAAGTGCTTACTCCAGACCCATGTCGGTGATGTGCGCAGCCAGCGGCTATGCTAGCTGGTCCACGACGCCGGCCTACGGCATGGTACCGAGGATCGTCTCCAGATGGTGTTGGCGACCAGCTAGTTCATGGCCATCGTCGACGCCAGCTACGACTCTCAGTTGGACCAGATGATCGTTGCCACCACCAACAAGTTCACCATCATCAAGAAGCTCGCGGACGACATCGCCGTACTCCTCCAGCCCTCGCGCTTGGGCTCCTCATTTCCTGTCATCCTAATCGGCCTCCATGGCGGGAACCTCTTTCAAGCACTGGTGGCCTTGCGACTGCCCGCCGACTCAACAAAGAATGTCCCCCTGGAGGTCGCGCTCACCGCGGGGCGCCTCTCCGTACAGGAATTCATCGACCTACACATCCACTATATGAAGAAGTCATGTACATAGGTATCTACAAGGTCGGTGAGGACGGTGTGATGTTGGCATTCGTCAACCAACTAGACGCATTGGACGCCTTTGTTGAGAAGCACCTTGAGCTTGCCACAAAAGTCGCCGCTCCTAAGCCACCGCTCGGTGGCCCGGTGCACTGAGTTGAGGAGGAGGAGGTTGTACGTTGATGGATGCATCTTTCTTCTTGCCTCCTGTAACCACCACTGCGATCGCATCATCGTGGCCTTAATTCTAATTGCACTATCATATTCTCGTTCCAGCCAATACAGACATGTGTGATCCCTTTGCTCACACTTGGAGGAAATTATATGCGTCACTATAACTAGTACTCCATCCGTCAATTTATAAGTTGTGCTTATCTTTTCCATCAACTTCGTGCAACACACGTGCATCTTGCTATAAACACTACAACATGTAGAATCGCATGTGACCATGCCGATGATGCACCAACCTAGCTACTACCTTGCTTATCTGGCGGAGAAAGCCCCACCCTAGTGTTTCCAATCGTTATTTCTATCTATCGATTGTGCCACGGAGCAGAACCAAATGTTACAATTTATACATGTTTCTCTACTCCTATAAAAGAGTGTTTTCTTTCAAGTTTGTGAACAAGTATTATTCTACTTTGGATCTGTCACAACGGACAGGCACATTGCTAGTAAAAGAAAAAGGCCTACCGCATTCGTGTCGCACCCCCACATGCCCGGGAATCAGGAGTACTCCACGGCCCATCCGGCATGCCACATAGCTAGGGAAGGCGTGTTGCCTAGCATTTTCACTTTCATGTGGGACCGCAGTTGAGCAAACCGACTGTCGGCAAACCGCACCCACCCGCTGCGTTGGAAAATAGAAACGAGGAGGGGAAGATCTAGCTATAGCATGGAAGCCAAGAAATTTGGTGTCAGATGGGGATCGTTGATAGAGTAGGAGAACTCCGTACTACTACTCCAACTAGTACGAAGTTTGTACTACAACTAGTACTACCACTATACAACTAGGTATGTGCATGACACATCATCGTAGGAACAAAAAAACAAGAAGATCTTGTTCTGGGTGATTTATCTTTTTTTCACTCAAAGTAGTATGAATAATATGATGTGGGGGGCACCCATGAAGCTTATGTGGCTTGGTTGCATGGCTAGGAAAGGCTAGAGAAAAATAAATAGATAATGTGTTTAGAGTGCACTCCACTAAATAGATACATTGGATCCAATGCAATGCATGGAACGACACATTGGTAGTAGTATGAGACAAATTCCGGGTTTTGCACGAGCTCGTACTGTGGGGCACCACAATGCCTGGCGCAGGAGTGAAATTTCCCTCTCGGGGCCCATGGGACCGAGCTTCAGTGGCTTAGTGCGCCGGCCTATGAGTCAATTACATGTGGACCTTAAATGCGGCTGGCCCATATGTCATTCTCATGAGCGGTGGGACTAAGAGGGGTGAGGCCTAGGTCGGCGGACGAGGCTTGCCTGCTCCCCTCCCATGCTCCAATCTGTACTCCGGCACCACTAATTTTCATCCAACGATTATAATAGATTTCCTTGTGTGGGTCATCTATAGCCTCAAAGAAAGGTAAACAAAGGCCTTATTTCTAGGAAATAGTTTCTTGCATGAATCTATGCACGCATGCAAGACCCTTTCCTTTCCTGATCGTCCTCCTTCGGGTCATCAACTGCGTTCACAATGCCGATGCCAACGCTGGAGCATCGCAACACGTGCTTGGCTAAGCCACATTGCGCGCTGCGGCGCCAGCGAGTACCACCTCCTCCATGCCAAGATCGGCGTCTGGGCCATGCACATGCAGTAGCTCCCGTAGTATTTTACCCACATGTTCGACTGCAGTACCACACCAATCTTGTACGAGACCATGGAGCTTGTGGCCGAGAAAAGTCTCTGCCCAGCCGACGCATATGGAGGTGCTTGACTGTCGTGACATGCCGCATGAGGTTTACCAGCTCGCGCTCTGGAAGAGCGGCATAGTGCTGCTCCCCATCGTCAGTGGTGCGGCGGTAACGATGGTCGGGTGGGAGCTCGGGCAGGAGACAGCTCGAATTGGGCACGAGATTCCGACCGCTTGCACCGTCCCGAGGATGTACCACTCAGCGACGAGGCTGGAATGTTGCATACATATATGCTTGTGCTCGTAGGCGGGAGGAACCTGCTCAACGGATACCGGTTTTGCGAATGTGATGAACTCTACGTACTTGAGCTAGTGATCCTGGAGGCGTTCCTACCATCGTACGTTCACGCGTGGCTCAACGGCGTGTGGCCACATGCTAGCGTAGGTCAGCTATGGGGAGTGGCATCGGTGTGGTTCGAGATGCCCAGCTGGCCTTTGTCGCTACGGCGTTCGCGACTCACTCGTCCGAGTTGAACCGGTCGGTGGTGGCCTGGCCATGGCGAGGGAGCCATAACTGGACATCAGAGTGTTATGAGGCGTAGATGTCCATGGAAGGAAACCATGGCAATTTTGCAAAAAGATACCCACACCCCTCTCCACATTTCCAAATAAGGCCTTCCCTTGTTCATCCTTTTCTCCGACAAGATAAACTACTCATACAAATGCATCTTGCTAGTAAGAAACAAATCTCGAGTTTGGCACGAGTTCGTGCAGCGGTAGCACCACAAGGCCTAGCGCAGGAGTTACATTTCCTTCTAGGGGCCCATGGGACTGAGCTTCAATGGACCCCATAGGTGGCTGCTCCAAATGTCATGCTCTCGAAGGCAGAGGGGCCATGGGGCCGAGAGGGGTGAGCTGTAGGTCGGGGGACGTGTGGGTTCGAGCGGCATCGTGGGAATCATGTGTGGCTGTGGTAGAACCTTGATGCTCGCCGCATTTTAGCTGGCCCACATGACATGCACACAAAGGCAGAGGGGTGGTGCAGCCGAGCGGGGTGAGGCGCATGTCGGGGACGTCGTGCCATGGGTTGGAGCGGCATCGTGGAATCGCGAGTGGCAGTGTATGGAATGTGATGGTCGCCATAGTTCAACTTCCATGGATAGGCTGTCATGTCTACTGACACATGCATTGCATACCGATCACTAGAGGGAGTAGTAGAGAAAGCTAGGCGGATAAATTGTTCCTTATAGTCAAGCGGACCTACGCCGCTACTTGTTCCAAAGACATGCACACAGTAAAAATAGTTCATCTATATCGATATAGACAAAGAGGAAATATTTTTTTACAAGAGAGGAAATAGTTCATCCATCCATAATGCCCTGCTACTGGTGCTTCTTCTTCTTCTTCTTCTTCTTCTTCTTCTTCTTCTTCTTCTTCTTCTTCTTCTTCTTCTTCTTCTTCTTCTCCTCCTTCTTATTCTTCGTCTTCTTCTTCTTCTCCTCCTCCTTCTTCTGCTTCTTCTTCTCCTCCTCCTCCTCCTCCTCCTCCTCCTCCTCCTCCTCCTCCTCCTCCTTCTTCTTCTTCTTCTTCTTCTTCTTCTTCTTCTTCTTCTTCTTCTTCTTCTTCTTCTTCTTCTTCTTCTTCTTCTTCTTCTCATTTTCTGTGGGAGACGTCTTCGCAACAAGCTTTTTGGACCATGCAACTATTTCAAAACTCAAACGAGCATTGAGGGCAGCATATTTTATCTGCTCATACGTCAAGGGATAATTCTCCCATCTAGACGACCTTAATGCCAGTGTCTCGTCACCCTTCTGAAGATTTGTACCAAGCACAAAATTTGCCACGTCGAATAGGGATGATGTCTGTTTATCACAATCTTCTACACGGATATTGATTCTGGTTTGTAGGTTAGTGATGCTTTTCAAATCAAGGTTGTATGGCGCCAGCTTCTTTTCGTCCCCTTTGACGGCTGCCCCACAGAAGTATATATCCTCCCGTGACATGAAATCATGGAGCTCACCTGGCATGGAGGGCGCGTGTATGATGTGGTACACCAAAACACCATCTTCGAGGCACAGCTGAAGGACGGTGGCGCGTTAGATCTTCTCAGTGGCACGCTCTGTGTACTCTGCGTTGAGACCGATGACCTTCATCTCTACCTTTTGGAGGGAGTTGGATACATTGTTGATCCACTTCCGAATAACAGTTGGGTGGTTGGTGACGGTGGCAACCATGCTCAATGAGCCTTCGACGAGGACATGTTGGACGCTAAAAACCTACATCTGGATCTGTTTCCCCATTTGGAACCGCTGGACCGGAGGGCTATGTTTGGAGAATTAGGATTAGATGGCTAGTCTAACTGAAGAAGATGATTATTTAAAGGGGCTTCAGAATTACTCCAGGAGTATGTGAAGAGGTTAAAACAATGTGAATGCAGTGGGGTTTGGATGCAAATGAAGATGAAGGAGAGGTGAAGAAGCCGAGGAAAATCGGTTCCTGATGGAGAAGTAAATGGGAGAAGTGGCCTGCAGGCAGTTGATTAGACGGCTAGGTAGACTAAACGAAAAGGCTATGCGGGTAGACTGAGGAGTGGCACCTATCCGTGTACGTGCACATCCTTCTAGCGCTACATGTGCATCTAGCTAGTTGAGGTCACTCTTTTGAATCACCGTGGCAAGACATTTTATGATTCCTTTTTATTTCTGCACCCCTCCTAATAGGCGCGACCTATGGAAACAGATATAAAAAATGTGTCGTAGCTGGTTCGGATGGATATTGGTGTGTGCTTGGGAGACAGAACATTCTCTGGTTAAGGAATACAACCTCAAAAAAGAAAAGCCCTTCTTATCTCTTCCGCATGCACGAGGATTTGGTTCTGCTCGCAATATGTATGATACCTGGAGGATGAAGTGAACCCAGAGGCACGCTAGCACGGGAGACCTATTTCCGTTATACAGTACTGGAGTACTCATGTTCCTACTACTACTAGTAGTAGTACAACTGTGGTACACTTGATTGGTCAAAATATTATTCATCTAGTCCTCACAGTGAAGTGACAACACCCTGCGCCTCACACTAGTCCAGGCGGCGTGTCCGGGTTACCAATGTCAGCCTCACCTTGTGCACTGTGGAGTCTGTCACCGCTGTTGTATAGCACATTAGCATGCCTCGCCTCATCTCCCCTCTCCCCTAGCACCAGTCCATCTCCAACTCCATCTCCATCTCACTATGCCCCCGTGTACCCTCGCCTTGCTCGCCTGCCCTAGTACCTCTATTCCCTCGCTAGCCGCTCCAGCACTGACAACTTTCTCCCCCGCAAATCAAGCCCCAAAGAACCCCACCTTCCAAACTCCACCAAGACTGATCGCGAACTGCACAACATCCATATGAGCCACAATTGGAGCAATCCCCCCAGTGACATCCTCGACCACTGTTGTTCGTGTATGGATATGTTGAGCGCCGTGCGGCTGGCGGCATGCTCGAGGGACATGCACACGGCCATCGTCGAAGCGAGGCCTAAGATTTTCAAGACACCCTGCTTGCTGCTATCTGGTCTTGTGAGATTTGTTCACCATGATACGGAGGCGTATATGATGCCCCTTGACTTCAATCCGACCTCCATTAGCCGAAACATCTTTGCAGGTATGTAGTGGGTCGCCGTACATCATTTCCCTCGACTTCGATCCGATCACCATCGCCCAAAACTTCTTGGCAGGTATGTACTGGCATGAACTCCCACTGGATGGCTGCCGTCAGAGAAGATGGGAGAAAGTTGGTACTCGTGAACTTCCAGACCTCTCATGAGATTATCCTTCCTCCATTAGATTATATAGAGTTTTACCGTCGCAGTCCAAGTCATCTAGATTACCACGTCAGTTGGACGGACCTTGTTTTTCCAAAGATTGTAATCTGCCAAGTGCCCACACGACATGCGGATTACGCAGACTTCAAGATAATTTCCCTATTCGACCGCGGACTCGCCTATCTTTATGTCGGTGCCTTCTTTAGCTGGAGACAACTCAGCTCGTAGTGGATCGTCAAAGCTGATACACACTTCTGTGATGCTATTCAACATAATGGCATCATCTACACAATCGACAAAGAAGATGGCACCACATATTGTTGGGACTGCACGTGTAAGTTGTTTTCGTCTGATGTTAATGATAACGCCATGACAATATTTGAACTTTTTGTGATGATTCTCATATCCCTGTTTGAGCAGAATTTGAGTAGAACTATGGTAATGCATTAGAGATGCCATAAATCAGCTATATTTGGAATGAGTTAATTCATGCGATTGTGACCATGTCATTACATCGAATTTGTACCCTTGAATAATCAAACGGTTGGGAAGATATGGAAATTCTCCTTATTTTATAGTAATCTATATACTACTATATATGAGTGTGTATCAATAGCCATGTTAGTTTCCTCATTTCATGATGTAGAAACATGCATCACATTGTTGGTTTCATCTAACCATACATTAGGGAAGTAAATGTGCAGATGGAGAACTCTATATTTGGAAGTAGTGAAATCCTGTAATGCTTACCATGTGTACATACCTATATTCGCCCTTCAGCAATCAATGGCAAGAATAATATCCTCACAAAAAATTTGCCCACAGAACATGAGTATATAACAATGCATGGTCTGTTAGTTTCCTTGAAGAATTTGTTTGTGAGGGCAGAACATGATTACATAACATGCATGACATGGTAGTTTCCTGTGAAGAATCGATTGCGAGATAACATGAGTATAACCATGCATGGCACTTCTATATTTTTCAACCCGATATACATTTCATTATATTTTCCTCTCAGTTCCAATAGGGACATATCAATGTTGTTTCTTGCATTATCCTACTCATACTCTGAACAATGCTGATCTTAAACAATGCATGTCCTTTTTGATATGATGTTGTGTCCCTATAGTTATTGCCCTTTGTAATCACACCACCTTTGTGAAACACAGGGAAGAACAACTGGTTCCTTGCTCGATTAGATGACGACAAAAGACTGATGATCCTTCGCACACATGAGCCGGAAAAGTTATATTGCAAAAACCCCACTATGTACAAGCACCGTGACATACGTGAGTATCCGGATAGTGGCTGTTACATCTATGAGCAGGATACCAGCTTGTTGGGGCCTTTAGGATTTTTGAGTTGGAGGCGGGTAAACAACCTTGGTTCACACTCTCTGTTTCTCGGACTCAATTATCCGATTAACCATCAGATCACCGCTGGCAAGGACCTTGATAGCAGAGAGGCTCTGTTTGCTATGGAAAACTGTGTCTACATGGCGAGCCCTAGGACTTTGGAAGCAAACTCCCCTGGTTGTCAATGATACAGCCTATAGCCAAAAGAAGGTGAGTATGACACAGGCATCTGGATTAACTTTGATCCTTGGATGTCTCAAGTCTGACAGGCAGTGATGTGGTTCAAGCCTTTGGGTTGATAGGTAATTGGGCTGTTGCATCGAAAGGGTGGAGTACTAGTGTCTTCGGATCATTGTTGGGTGAAGCGGGGCTGCAAATTATGATGGTGTTAGATCATCCATCTTTGAATGACTTGTTGTCTTTCCTTCTTGTTCTTGATGGGCAGTTCTCATTTTGTTATGCATATTCCTTGTCATTTGGTCATCCTCGTGTATGTCACTATTACTATCTAATAGTTACCTCTATTTAGCATGTCATTCTCGACTGGATCACGAGAGTCTTAGCGCTGCAGATGGGTGTGTTTTGGTTGTGTAGCAAGACTTCTTATGAACTATCGTGTCTTGCTTGTTATGTGAGTAGTAGTCAGTAGTCAGTGTTTGAAAGGTTGGGCTCTAAAAAAACAAAGAAATACGGACTCTTAGGCCGACATGTGGGCGCCACAGGTGTTTTCGTGCGCTTGCGCGCCGAGAGCATATTGGCGCGTGTTCAAAATTCATGCTACCTTTTCATCCCTAATCTCCTGCCACTCCCCCACCTCGGGGATCTCGATTTCTACTCCAGTTCCCCCAAATCCACCTCCTGTACTCTCTGTACTCAAATGCAATATCATGTCACAGGTCAACGCGGATCTCCGAGCCAGAGATCCTGAGGTCCGTCCGGCCTTCGGGCACTGCATGTTGTTGCTCAACAGTGGCATGGCAGCTCTTGATGACTAGTTTGCCGACCAAGTGCTGATGGTAACCATCAATAGCGACCGACCTCCCATCTCGCTGGATGACCTTGTCAAAGATCTTGGCATTGCCCATGACATCCAAATAAGTGACTTTCTCGTCGAAGTCTGTCCGCCACCGGCTGATTTCTTCGTCAGGTTCCGGACAACTTTCGAGTAAAGTCGTGTGTTCGAATCTTCCCGGCATTTGCTCTCCAATGGGCGCTGGTGTGCTTTGCTCGGTGGCACCTAGGATGGGGCTCGGTGCCCTCTGAGCTTGAGTTTAACAAAGCTTACCTTTCACGACATGCCTTGATGTGCTTGGAACAGCGAGTCCATGGATGAACTTATCAATGACCTTCGAGGTGAGGTCGTAAGTATGTTTGTTCCTCCATACAGCTGGGCTCTGACGATTATGGCATGCATGAAGAAGCCTTCCACTATACCGAAGGTGATTGGTGTCGAGATACCGTTGTAGGAATCGGCGTTGTACTATTCGTCACCACCAAGGCCACCGTGGACCATGTTAGGGATGTACCTGTATCGAGTGTTCGTGCATGTCGAAGAAGAGGTCAATCCATTAATCAAAGTCCTACCTCCGCCACTGGTGCCATGGTCCGTCGACGACGTCCATTATAGGAGTCAACATCATACTTTCCCTGTGTTGCCCAAAACGATGGATGGCACAGGGCCTACTCCATCGCGCGGCAGAGGCCACTGCTTCATTTGCAGAAGAGGCAGGGCTGGCTGCCTGGATGTGCTCTAATTTGAGGTAACAACTGAATTTTGTCATATACTAGTTAAATCCGAGCTATCGGTGTGAAGCACTGATATGCCAGTACATTTGATTGTGACCTGTTTTATTTTTGTACCTGAATTTTTTTAGAAAGGGTTGTACGCCAACTTAATGTGCTAGCAGAACTTTATTGTGTTGCCTGTATATTTTCTTTGCACAACATTCAAGATATTTCCCCGTCATTGATAAAGACGACAAACCGTTATGTACGAGTTATTTGGTTTCAACATAGCAATACCCTTAGCAATCCACTGCTTCCACCGTGATTGTGCCACCTGCGTGAAATTTTTGTATGCAAGTTCAGTGTTTTATGATGTCCTATATGATTGTGTAAACTATGTAAGTTTTTACTGTCCATCAACAATGCATATAGCTGAAAGATGTATTTATGGGCATCGACCGATGGGTCTCTCTCTCTCTCTCAAACACACAAGTGGGACCCGCTGGATTATTTCTTCGTTGTTGACAACTTTTAATTAGGTTCCACTATACTCTAACTTTTTTCCTAAGTTATTAATTGAGCTCAATGACTTCAAAAAGTTGTTCAGAAACCTTGTTTGGGCCTTTTCAGCGTCACTGAATGTGGGCTGAGTAGCCATGTAAAGTTGTACTGTACTACACAGGCCTTTTGTTTGAACATGAGCAATGCAACTGGTGTAACGCCCCGGATTCGATGCGCCAGGTGTCTGCCAGTTATTCGCCGTTGTTGCCATGTCATTTACTTGCGTGTTGCACTTTGCCATGTCATCATATGCATTTCATATCATGTCATCATGTGCATTGCATTCGCATACGTGTTCATCTCATGCATCCGAGCCTTTTCCCCATTGTCCGTTTTGCAATCCGGCACTCCTATGCCCTCCGGCGTTCCACTTTCATCTCTCGTTGTGAGCGGGTGTTAAACGTTCTCGGAATGGACCGAGTCTTGCCAAGCGGCCTTGGTATAGCACTGGTAGACCGCCTGTCAAGTTTCGTGCCATTTGGAGGTCGTTTGGTACCCCAACGGTTAACCGGGTAACCGTAAAGCCCTCTTTTGTTGTAGCCCAACACCCCTTCCAAAGTGGCCCAAAACCTAGCAAATTCCTCTCCATGCTCTCGGTCGTTCGATCACGATCACGTGGCCGAAAAACGCTCCTCATTTGGACACTCCTAGCTCCCTCTACCTATATATATGTGTGCCTCCCCGAAATTTTCGTCCAAACCCTAGCCTTCTTCCTCCTCCCGCCGACGGACACGTCCGGACCCTGCCGGACATGTCCGACCGTCGCCCCCGTCCAACCGCATCCCGCCACGTGTCCCTCCAGCGCCCACCTCGCGCCGGCCCGCGGAGCCCATCGCGGGCCCGCGCGGGCCCTCGCGCCGCCGCCGCCCGGCCCGGCCGCCGGAGCCGCGCGCCCGCGCCTCCCGGCCCCGTGTCCGAGCCCCGCCGCCGCCCGCCTCCGGCGCCGGAGAGCCGTCCCGCCGCCGCCCGGACCTCGCCGACCCCGCCGCCGACAGTCCTCCCTCCGGCGTGCCTCCGCCGCGGGAGCGCCGCCCCGCGCCCCGCCGCCCATCGCCGCAGGCCGACGCCGCCCGTGCCCCGCGACCCCGCCGCCTCCCGGCTTCCGCCGCCGCGCCTGCTCGCCGCGCCGCCGCCGCGCGCCCGGCCGCCGCCCGCGACCGCGCCCTGCCCCGCCTCCGCGCCTCCTCCGGCGACCCCCGTCCTCGCCGCCGCCGGATCCGGCCTCATCCGGCCGCCCCCCGTCGCCCCGTCGTCGGAGCCCCTCGCCGGTGCTCCTCCGGCCGCCGCGCTGCTCGTCTCCGGCGAGATCCGCCGCCACCTCGCCGCGTTGACTTTTCCCCTCGAAGTGGTAAAAACGCCTAAGTCCCCAGATTTTAGTATTATCATGCCATATTCATCGCATTGTATCTCTGCATCTGTAGCTCTGTTTTGTGCATGTAATATGTCAAATTGTTCATCTCGACGAGTACTTCATTTCATTCCATTGCATCATTTTCATTTGAGCTCATCTTGATGCACGAAATGCTGTTGGAAGAGTGCATGTTGATGTTATTCTGCTGAAACTGTTATAACTTGCTCATTTGTCATTTTTGCCATGATTGATGTGTGCATCCTATCAGGTTGATGTCTACATGTGTTTTAATCTATGCCATGCCATCTTTCTAGGGGTGTATGCCATGTATTTTTGTGATCAATGTGGTGACTAGCACAAGCATGCAAACTAGGCTTCGTGATATTGCTGATTTTAGTCCCTGTTCTGCTGTTATTTTGATGCCATGTAAACTTGATGCTACAGAGAGATCCATGCTTATTTTCATGATGTGATCCATGCTTTGTCCCTGTTCTGCTTCGTGATCCATTTTTTCCATGATTGACGTGTGCATCCTATCAGGTTGATGTCTACATGTGTTTTGATCTATGCCATGCCATCTTTCCACGGGTGTATGCCATGTATTTTTGTGATCAATGTGGTGACTAGCACAAGCATGCAAACTAGGCTTCGTGATATTGCTGATTTTTGTCCCTGTTCTGCTGTTATTTTGATGCCATGTAAACTTGATGCTACAGAGAGATCCATGCTTATTTGAGATACTTCAGTAAGGGTGTTTTGAACATATAGTTATTGTCTATCCATTCATGCCCTTGTTTGTAATTATGGAGTAGTCTAGCATGTCATTTGAGTGCTCTACTTTTGCTTCAAAATGTTTCCTGGCAGATTGTTTACTTGTTATTCAACTTGGCCAAGGTTGCTATAGTTGATCCTTGCATGCTATGGACTTGTTCTTTCCTTGGTTGGTTACATAAACATGTCTTCTTGATGATGCTATGCTTATCTTGTCATGCAATGACTTGTGGTGAGTGAATCGAGCTTGTTAAGTAGTGTACTTGCTGTTGCTGTTTTGCTAGGCTGAATCTGTTATTTCGTGATGCTATATAAACATGCTTCTACTAATCATTCTATGCATAATCTGGAAATGTTCTATAAACATGTTTTGATCTACATGTTATGTCCTATCCATCCGTGCCCCTGGTTGCACTTATAGCTTGTTTAGATTGTTCATATCTTGCTCCAAAGTTGCTTGATAATGTTGCTGTCAGTCTGTTAACATTAAGTTAACTAGTTCCTATGTGTTTTGCTAGTGTTCCATGCACCCTATGAACTTGCTCTTGCCATGCTTAGCTTCACAAACATGCCTTCTTACTGTTGGTTGCCTAGCTATGCCATGTATTTCTCTGTAGTGAGTGGTTCAAGCTCACCAACATGCCTACGTATTATTGTTCCTGCCATGTATGAATCTGTAATATAACTTGCCATGTTTACATGGGTGCCATCATATTTTCTGTGCCCTTTTGGCTCATGGTCAGTAAGGGACTTTTGATATATGCAATTAGTAGATTCATGCCATGCCTTTGTTTGCCATGATATGTTCCTATAACATGTTGTTTGCTTGCTCTAAACATTGCAACCTGATGTTATTTCTGCTAAAGTCTGAAACTGTTATTATTTGCAATCTTACCATGTCTTTTTGAGCGTGTTCTAGTTATTTCTGGAGATAGCTCAGTGTTCATGTTTTGTTCTGCTTTACGTGTACTTCATGCCCATGCCTTTTGTTATTATGTTGGGGTGCTGTAGCATATTGTTTTGATGCTTGTAAGATGCCTAGTGGCTGTTATGGACAGATTGTTGTTATGACTTGTATAGAGTGTATGTGTTGCCCCGTTGCTCCGTTTTGAGTGTGCTCTATATGAAACTTGCTTGTTTTTGCATGTAGATTCATATTATCATGTTGCATCCTTGTTTTTGTGTGTTTGCTTGATGTTTGTATGCATTTTGCATCAATGCCATGTTTAACTTGTTTTGCCCATATCTTATAGGCCGTAGCTCCGAATCTAATGAACTTTATATGTAACTTGACTAGAATTTCGTGTAGATCATCTTGGTGCATCTTAACTTGCTGTTTAACAACTTGAACATAAGGTTCATTCAGTTCTGGACCAATTTCGAAATTTGCATATGAGGACTTACTGGAATTGTTATATGTTGTTCCCGGCCTCATTTAAACTTGCCTTGATGTGTTGTTCTTGTTTGCATCATCTCTTGCCATGAGTAGCTTCATGTAGCCTTGTCATGCATCATGCTTGTTGTGCATCATGTCTTGTTCATGTATGGTGTGTTTACCATGTTGTGTGCTTCTTCTCGATAGTTCCCGTTTCGTTGCGATCGTGAGGATTCGTTCGTCTCCGCTTGGTTCGTCTTCGTGGCTTCAGCTTCTTCATGGACTCGTTCTTCTTCCTAGCGGGATTTCAGGCAAGCTGACCGCTACCCTGGATCTCACTACTATCATTGCTATGCTAGTTGCTTCGTTCTATCGCTATACTGCGCTACCTATTACCTGTTTATCAAGCCATCCCATATTGCCATGAACCTCTAATCCTTTGACACCTTTCCCATGCAAACCGTTGTTTGGCTATGTTACTGCTTTGCTCAGCCCCTCTTATAGCGTTGCTAGCTGCAGGTGAAGTTGAAGATTTCTCCATGGTGGACAGGGTTATGTTGGGATATCACAATATCTCTTATATTATTAGTGCATCTATATACTTGGTAAAGGGTGGAAGGCTCGGCCTTATGCCTGGTGTTTTGTTCCACTCTTGCCGCCCTAGTTTCCTTCATACCGGTGTTATGTTCCCGGATTTTGCGTTCCTAACGCGGTCGGGTGATTTATGGGACCCCCCTGACAGTTCGCTTTGAATAAAACATGTCCAGCAAGGCCCAACCTTGGTTTTACCATTTGCCTCACCACCACCTATACCCTTCCCTTGGGTCGGCCAACCCAAGGGTCATCTTTATTTTAGCCCCCCCCGGGTCAGTGCTTGTCTAAGTGTTGGTCCGAACTGAGCTGCCTGCGGGGCCACCTCGGGGAAACTCGAAGTCTGGTTTTACTCGTAGCTAGTCTCATCCGGTGTTGCCCTGAGAACGAGATATGTGCAGCTCGTATCGGGATTGTCGGCGCATTGGGCGGCTTTGCTGGTCTTGTTTTACCATTGTCGAAATGTCTTGTAAACCAGGATTCCGAGACTGATCGGGTCTTCCTGGGAGAAGGTCTATTCCTTCGTTGATCGCGAGAGCTTGTCATGGCCTAAGTTGGGACACCCCTGCAGGGTATAAACTTTTGAGAGCCATGCCCGCGGTTATGTGGCAGATGGGAATTTGTTAATGTCCGGTTGTAGATAACTTGACACAAGATCCGAATTAAAACGCATCAACTGCGTGTGTAGCCGTGATGGTCTCTTCTCGGCGGAGTCCGGGAAGTGAACACGGTTTTTGTGTTATGATTGACGTAAGTAGGTGTTCAGGATCACCTCTTGATCATTGCTAGCTTCAAGACCGTTCCGCTTGTTTCTCTTCTCGCTCTCATTTGCGTATGTTAGCCACCATATATGCTTAGCCGCTGCTGCAACCTCACCACTTTACCCCCTTCCTTTCCCATTAAGCTTTGCTAGTCTTGATACCCATGGTAATGGGATTGCTGAGTCCTCGTGGCTCACAGATTACTACAACAACAGTTGCAGGTACAGGTTTTTGCGATGATCATGACGCGAGAGCGATGCTTGCTTGCGTTGAGTTCTTCTTCTGCTTCTTCTTCGATTAGGGGATAGGTTCCAGGTCGGCAGCCTAGGCTAGCAGGGTGGATGTCGTTTGAGTTTCTGTTTGTGTTTCATCCGTAGTTCGGATGTTGATCTTATGTATTATGTATTGTTGTATTTGTGCGGCATTGTATGCCTCTTGTATGTATCCCCGTCTATTATGTAAAGTTGATGTAATGATATCCACCTGGCAAAAGTGTCTTCAAGATGCGCTTCTATCCTTGGTGGGACCTTCGAGTTCCTTTAGGATAGGGTCGCATCTTGGGCGTGACAAGTTGGTAATCAGATCCTCGACCGACCTTAGGTGCCCCCTTGATTGATCGTGTAGTTTGGCCGTTGTTGAGTCTAGAAGAAAACTGTTTTTGGAGTCTAGTTATATCGGAGAGTAGGAATTCTTTTTACTCCTCTGCCCCTTCGTCGCTCTGGTAATCAATCTTGACGTAGGTGTTTTGAACTACTCCTCTTCCCCTTCAAATTTTTCTTTAGGATCACGTGGTTAGTTTCGTGAGTGTCCATCCTCTTTTGTCCGGTGCTTTTCTCGTCAAGTTCAATCCTCAGCTCTTTTTGATTGATGTTGTTTCCTTGTCCGAAGTTGTCCTTGTTTTTCTTTCCCACCTGCCCTCCCTTCTTCCTCGTGAAACCGGAGTCCGTAATCGAGTATCCATCCTACTCGTGCGAAGTCTTTGCTTTCTTTCCTCAATGATTTCAACCGGTGTTTTCTCTTCAAGTTATTCGTCGGTTCCCCCGTCCAAGTTGCCTTTGTTTTTTCCCGCCCTTCCACCCTCTTCTTCCCGGAGTTTGAGTCTCTTTCGACCATCTATTTCATTCACACGGAGCCTCTTCAGTCTTCCCTCAATTATCTCAACCGGTGAATTCTCGTCTCGTTCGTCATTCTTCATCCCTTTCTTTTCCGGTGGATTCAATTCAAGTATTCGGTGTTGATCATATTCTTTTCCTCGGTTCAAGTGTTTTCCTTGCTCGTTCGCCTCTCGCCAGTTTATCCTTCCGGAGTGCTCATGACATCTCAAGAGATTCGTCTGTGTTCTAATTAATTCGAGGTTGTCACCTCATTCAAATATTTCAATTATTCCGGTGCATCATCTATCTGTTCAACAATCCTTTCCAATGGTGTTTATTCTCTTTCGTGGGCCCTAACCCACAGGTCTTTTCCCAGGATCTTACCTGACTCTTTTCTTTTGCCCGGAGTTATTCTCAATTCTTTTCAGAGTGTGACGTAAGAATGGATTCCATCAGTCACGTGCCTTCGCCAAGATCGCTTTCAAATTCTTTTCATCGTCGGCTCAACCTCTTCGCTTTTCGTTCTCCCGGAGTATCTCAGTAATTTTGGTGGTGTTTTCTCGTCGTCATTTGAAGACCGAAGAAGAGTTTTTCCTCTAAATCTTGTCTGTTCTCTCGAGGATTCGTGATTCTAGCTTCATGTTATCCTCTCGAATTATTCTAGTTGTCAGTTATTCTTTTCATCCATCCGGAGTATTTCAGGAGTTGTTTTGCCGTCTCGATCATCCGGAGGCCATCATTCCAGTTATCGTTCTCTATTATCCCGGCGCTCCGTTCAAGTGTTCTTTAATCAGCTTGTTATCTCTTTGTTCTTTTGCATTTAAATCCCCTCTAGCATATTGGTTCTTCTAATTCTTCCCGGTGATTCATTCTCTTTCATCAGTCATGTTCGAATTCTAACGGTGGTTCGTTCAAGATTCTTTTCCTTGATTATCATATTAATCCATTCGTTCTTTTCAATCCTACCGGTGGTTCATGAAGACCTTCTCAAGTTTGCGATATGTCACTTCTCAATCCTTTTCAAGAAGAATAAGTACTATGCAAGAATCCATTGCTTGTCATCAATTTAATTAGATGAAGGATAAGTATACAATAAATCTTATTCTTATTTCCTCCAAGTGTTTAATCCCTTCCTTCGGAGTTTGTTCTGGATGAATAAATTCTAGTTCCAAGCGTTTTCATATTTTCTTTTCCGGAGTTCAAATTTCCTCAGTCATTTCGTCGGAACCTCCATCTAAATCACCGCGAGGCTCATCTTATTCTTTTCATCCTTCATTTCTATCTCATCATCCTTTTGTCACCGGAGTTCTTCATGGTGGTTCTTCATGATTTAATTCATTCTTCAAGAGTTCATCAATTACCATTCCATCCTCTCAAATTCGTTCTAATACTTCCATTTTCAGCCGGAGTGCTGCCTAAATCCTTTCAGTCTTATCCGTTTCTTTTCTCATTCTAACCACTCCGGTTAGAACGAGTCGTTTCATAGTCTATCCGATTCTGTGAGCTTTCGATTCTCGTCATTCTCGTCATTCCTCTCTTCTTCTCGAGTGCTCTCGATTCTTTACTTCTTCTCTTGAGTTCTTGCTTCACCTCTTCCCCTTTTCCCTTCTGTCTTGGTCCTAAGATCTCGGGACGAGATCTCTTGTTAGTGGAGGAGTGTTGTAATTCCTCGGATTCGATGCGCCAGGTGTCTGCCAGTTATTCGCCGTTGTTGCTATGTCATTTACTTGCGTGTTGCACTTTGCCATGTCATCATATGCATTTCATATCATGTCATCATGTGCACTGCATTCGCATACGTGTTCATCTCATGCATCCGAGCATTTTCCCCGTTGTCCGTTTTGCAATCCGGCACTCCTATGCCCTCCGGCGTTCCCCTTTCGTCTCTCGTTGTGAGCGGTTGTTAAACGTTCTCGGAATGGACCGAGTGTTGCCAAGCGGCCTTGGTATAGCACCGGTAGACTGCCTGTCAAGTTTCGTGCCATTTGGAGGTCGTTTGGTACCCCAACGGTTAACCGGGTAACCGTAAAGCCCTCTTTTGCTGCAGCCCAACACCCCTTCCAAAGTGGCCCAAAACCCATCAAAATCCTCTCCATGCTCTCGGTCGTTCGATCATGATCGCGTGGCCGAAAACCGCTCCTCATTTGGACACTCCTAGCTACCTCTACCTATATATATGTGTGCCTCCCCGAAATTTTCGTCCAAACCCTAGCCTTCTTCCTCCTCCCGCCGACGGACACGTCCGGACCCCGCCGGACATGTCCGCCCGTCGCCCCCGTCCAACCGCATCCCGCCACGTGTCCCTCCGGCGCCCACCTCGCCGCCGGCCCGCGGAGCCCATCGCGGGCCCTCGCGCTGCCGCCGCCCGGCCCGGCCGCCGGAGTCGCGCGCCCGCGCCTCCAGGCCCCGCGTACGAGCCCCGCCGCCGCCCGCCTCCGGCGCCGGAGAGCCGTCCCGCCGCTGCCCGGACCTGGCCGACCCCGCCGCCAACCGTCCTCCCTCCGGCGCGCCTCCGCCGCGCGAGCGCCACCCCGCGCCCCGCCGCCCATCGCCGTGGGCCGACGCCGCCCGTGCCCCGCGACCCCGCCGCCTCCCGGCTTCCGCCGCCGCGCCTGCTCGCCGCGCCGCCGGCCGCGCCCTGCCCCGCCTCCGCGCCTCCTCCGGCGACCCCCATCCTCGCCGCCGCTAGATCCGGCCTCCTCCGGCCGCCTCCCCGTCGCCCCGTCGCCGGAGCCCCTCGCCGGTGCTCCTCCGGCCGCCGCGCTGCTCGTCTCCGGCGAGATCCGCCGCCACCTCGCCGCGTTGACTTTTCCCCTCGAAGTGGTAAAAACGCCTAAGTCCCCAGATTTCAGTATTATCATGCCATATTCATCGCATTGTATCTCTGCATCCGTAGCTCCGTTTCGTGCGTGTAATATGTCAAATTGTTCGCCTCGACGAGTACTTCATTTCATTCCATTGCATCATTTTCATTTGGGCTCATCTTAATGCCCTAAATGCTGTTGGAAGAGTGCATGTTGATGTTAATCTGCTGAAACTGTTAGAACTTGCTCATTTGTCATTTTTGCCATGATTGATGTGTGCATCCTATCAGGTTGATGTCTACATGTGTTTTGATCTATGCCATGCCATCTTTCCACGGGTGTATGCCATGTATTTTTGTGATCAATGTGGTGACTAGCACAAGCATGCAAACTAGGCTTCGTGATATTGCTGATTTTAGTCCCTGTTCTGCTGTTATTTTGATGCCATGTAAACTTGATGCTACAGAGAGTTCCATGCTTATTTTGAGATACTTCAGTAAGGGTGTTTTGAACATATGGTTATTGTCTATCCATTCATGCCCTTTTTTGTAATTATGGAGTAGTCTAGCATGTCATTTGAGTGCTCTACTTTTGCTTCAAAATGTTTCCTGGCAGATTGTTTACTTGTTATTCAAATTGGCCAAGGTTGCTATAGTTGATCCTTGCATGCTATGGACTTGTTCTTTCCTTGGTTGGTTACATAAAAATGTCTTCTTGATGATGCTACGCTTATCTTGTCATGCAATGACTTGTGGTGAGTGAATCAAGCTTGTTAAGTAGTGTACTTGCTGTTGCTGTTTTGCTAGGCTGAATCTGTTATTTCGTGATGCTATATAAACATGCTTCTACTAATCATTCTGTGCATAATCTGGAGATGTTCTATAAACATGTTTTGATATACATGTTGTGCCCTATCCATCAATGCCCCTGGTTGCATTTATAGCTTGCTGTAGATTGTCATATCTTGCTCCAAAGTTGCTTGATAATGTTGCTGTCAGCCTGTTAACATTAAGTTCACTATGCACCCTATGAACTTGCTAGTGTTCCATGCACCCTATGAACTTTCTCTTGCCATGCTTATCTTCACAAACATGCCTTCTTACTGTTGGTTGCATAGCTATGCCATGTATTGCTCTGTAGTGAGTGGTTCAAGCTCACCAACATGCCTACATATTACTGTTCCTGCCATGTATGAATCTGTAATATAACTTGCCATGTTTACATGGGTGCCATCATATTTTCTGTGCCCTTTTGGCTCATGGTCAGTAAGGGAATTTTGATATATGCAATTAGTAGATTCATGCCATGCCTTTGTTTGCCATGATATATTCCTGTAACATGTTGTTTGCTTGCTCTAAACATTGCAACCTGATGTTATTTCTGCTAAAGTCTGAAACTGTTATTATTTGCAATCTTACCATGTCTTTTTGAGCATGTTCTAGTTATTTCTGGAGATAGCTCAGTGTTCATGTTTTGTTATGCTTTACGTGTACTTCATGCCCATGCCTTTTGTTATTATGTTGGAGGTCTGTAGCATATTGTTTTGATGCTTTTAAGATGCCTAGTTGCTGTTATGGACAGATTGTTGTTATGACTTGTATATAGTGTATGTGTTGCCGCGTTGCTCCGTTTTGAGTGTGCTCTATATGAAACTTGCTTGTTTTTGCATGTAGCTTCATATTATCATGTTGCATCCTTGTTTTGGTGTGTTTGCTTGATGCTTGTATGCATTTTGCATCAATGCCATGTTTAACTTGTTTTGCCCATATCTTCTAGGCCGTAGCACCGAATCTAATGAACTTTATATGTAACTTGACTAGAATTTCGTGTAGATCATCTTGGTGCATCTTAACTTGCTGTTTAACAACTTGAACATAAGGTTTATTCAGTTCTGGACCAATTTCGAAATTTGCATATGAGGACTTGCCGGAATTGTTATATGTTGTTCCCGGCCTCATTTAAACTTGCCTTGATGTGTTGTTCTTGTTTGCATCATCTCTTGCCATGAGTAGCTTCATGTAGCCTTGTCATGCATCATGCTTGTTGTGCATCATGTCTTGTTCATGTGTGGTGTGTTTACCATGTTGTGTGCTTCTTCTCGATAGTTCCCGTTTCATTGCGATCGTGAGGATTCGTTCGTCTCTTCTTGGTTTGTCTTCGTGGCTTCATCTTCTTCATGGACTCGTTCTTCTTCCTAGCGGGATTTCAGGCAAGATGATTGCTACCCTGGATCTCACTACTATCATTGCTATGCTAGTTGCTTCGTTCTATCGCTATACTGCGCTACCTATTACCTGTTTATCAAGCCATCCCAATTGCCATGAACCTCTAATCCTTTGACACCTTTCCCATGCAAACCGTTGTTTGGCTATGTTACCGCTTTGCTCAGCCCCTCTTATAGCGTTGCTAGCTGCAGGTGAAGTTGAAGATTTCTCCATGGTGGACAGGGTTATGTTGGGATATCACAATATCTCTTATATTATTAATGCATCTATATACTTAGTAAAGGGTGGAAGGCTCGGCCTTATGCCTGATGTTTTGTTCCACTCTTGCCGCCCTAGTTTCCGTCATACCGGTGTTATGCTCCCGAATTTTGCGTTCCTAACGCGGTCGGGTGATTTATGGGACCCCCCTGACAGTTCGCTTTGAATAAAACTTGTCCAGCAAGGCCCAACCTTGGTTTTACCATTTGCCTCACCACCACCTATACCCTTCCCTTGGGTCGGCCAACCCAAGGGTCATCTTTATTTTAGCCCCCCTGGGCCAGTGCTTGTCTAAGTGTTGTTCCGAACTGAGCTGCCTGCGGGGCCACCTCAGGGAAACTCGAAGTCTGGTTTTACTCGTAGCTAGTCTCATCCGGTGTTGCCCTGAGAACGAGATATGTGCAGCTCCTATCGGGATTGTCGGCGCAACTGGCAGCTTTGCTGGTCTTGTTTTACCATTGTCGGAATGTCTTGTAAACCAGGATTCCGAGACTGATCGGGTCTTCCTGGGAGATGGTCTATTCCTTCATTGATCGCGAGAGCTTGTCATGGGCTAAGTTGGGACACCCCAGCAGGGTATAAACTTTCGAGAGCCGTGCCCGCGGTTATGTGGCAGATGGGAATTTATTAATGTACGGTTGTAGATAACTTGACACCAGATCCGAATTAAAACGTATCAACCGCGTGTGTAGCCGTAATGGTCTCTTCTTGGCGGAGTCCGGGAAGTGAACACGGTTTCTGTGTTAGGATTGGCGTAAGTAGGTGTTCAGGATCACCTCTTGATCATTGCTAGCTTCACGACTGTTCCGCTTGTTTCTCTTCTCGCTCTCATTTGCGTTGGTTAGCCACCATATCATGCTTAGTTGCTGCTGCAACCTCACCACTTTACCCCTTCCTTTCCCATTAAGCTTTGCTAGTCTTGATACCCATGGTAATGGGATTGCTGAGTCCTCGTGGCTCATAGATTACTACAAAAACAGTTGCAGGTACAGGTTTTTGCGATGATCATGACGCGAGAGCGATGCTTGCTTGCGTTGAGTTCTTCTTCTGCTTCTTCTTCGATCAGGGGACAGGTTCCAGGTCGGCAGCCTGGGCTAGCAGGGTGGATGTCGTTTGAGTTTCTGTTTGTGTTTCATCCGTAGTTCGGATGTTGATCTTATGTATGATGTATTGTTGTATTTGTGTGGCATTGTATGCCTCTTGTATGTATCCCCATCTATTATGTAAAGTTGATGTAATGATATCCACCTTGCAAAAGCATCTTCAAGATGCGCTTCTATCCTTGGTGGGACCTTCGAGTTCCTTCAGGATAGGGTCGCATCTTGGGCGTGACAACTGGGCTGACAGTTGTACACAATATCTTAAAATAAGCACAGCCTAGCCTATCTTTCTTTTAATAAAATGCACAACCCAATTCATTTTTTATATAATAAGATTACCTAGCCCAACTTAATTTTTTAATAATATTCGTATCTCAATATTATTTTGATATGAAATGCTCAGTCCAGACCATCATTGTTTTTTCACCCATCCCAGAAAATGGGTCCATTTATACTAAAATCAATTGGCTTGTAAATTATCGGAAATGATAAATGCCCTGCATGTACGTAATATTATTATTGACCTAGCTTAGTAAATAGGTGTATTCGAATAAATAATCAAATGCGTTGTAAATTATCATAAATATTTTTTTTGAGAAACAATTATCATAAATAGTGAATTGGCTATTATTATTATTTTTATCCAGCCCAGGAAATAGATTATTTATTGAGTAAAAGCCCAGGAAATAGATGTATTGGCAAACAAAATGAAATGTGATGTAAAACCTATAGGCTGCATTCCGACACAACTTTCGAAGCTGACTTTGTTGGTCCACTAGACAAAGCCTACGCAAGGTGTTGTCCATTTAGTGAACAAAAATATTTAATGGTCTAAAAAAAGAGTCAACAAATTATTCTGACATCTGTAGTCGTTGGATTGACATCCAACGACGATCCTGCTTCTTCAGTCTCTAATCTAGTTGCTCTTGCTCCAACCGCCAAAACCATCGCCGGCTGGAGCGCCTGTGTCTGCCTCCCGTGGCCAGCTATGCTGCTGCACAGGCCTCGCCACCCCATTCTACTCCCAACGGTGGCCAGGTCATACATGTACTGACCCACACCTTCTGTTATTCTTCGGTGAAGGCAGCCTCACCCGGCAGCCGAACCAGTCCCTCGTACTCCCCTCCGCTAGGGACTCCAGTACCACTTGTTCCATGACTCCAGATTGTTCCCATCTTAGGCCTCGCCATTGTCCACCGCCTTGGTTCTCTCGGCGCGGCATGGTGAACATGGTCAAGGAACGCCTTCCATCGGAAGAGGATTGTATGTGGAGAGGCTGACAGCTGGTTCCATGACCGCAACAAGGAAGTGCCTCCTTATTAAGCACAAAATAATGATTCCTCCACCTGACAGCGGGACCCACCAGAAGGGCCTCGAAAAAACGTTTCCCCCCTGACAGTTGGGACCCACCAGCTACATCTTCGTACGCAAGGAAGTGTGTCCGTATCACGGGAAAAAATAATGATTATCCCCCTGACAGTTGGGACCCACCAGCTATATCTTCGCACGGAAGGAAGTGCCTCCTTATCTTCCCTAACAGCTAGGACTAACCAGCTATATCTTCGCACAGAAAGAAGTGCCTCCTTAACCCCCCTGATGCTGGGACCCACCAGGTCAAACCGTACATCAAGTTTTCTGTTTGGTCACGATCGTGTACGTACATACGGGTCGATCGGCCACTCTGCAGCGATAAATCATGTCCGAGTAAGGAGATGCACGTGTCATAGTAGAGGCGCGGACGTAGCTTGTCATGATCTCCCGTCTATATATATCGTGTACATGTACACATAGCCACACTGCAAGTAATTAAATACGGCTATATACGTACATACGGGCGGGGTCTCGAACACGTACTCACGCATACGTACGACCAAGGCTCGTGTACATGGAGAGGCAATGGACGGCATCGACGTCGTCCTGTTCAGAATGGAGGAAACAAAGTCATCTTCACCGAGAGCCAAGTGACCGGGTCGGAATGCGTCCTGTTCATCGGGAGCGAAGCCACTGGGTCAGAACACGTCCTGTTCATCGGGAGCCAACCGGCTTGGATGGAACAGCCAAAACGAGGCCTAGCGTACCACAGAACGGAGGAAATGGGCCTTCTGTTTGACCGCATACGGTCGAAATGGGGTCCTCTTCATCGGGAAGGGTCTGGCGTACCGCAAAATGGTAGAAACAGACTTCTGTCCAAGCTCCTACTGTTGAGACGTGGTCCTCTTGATCGGGAGGGGTGTGGCGTACTGCGAAACGGAGGAAATGGATTTCTGTTCGACCTCCTATGGTCGAAACGGAGGTCCTCTTCATCAGTAGGGGTGTGGCGTACCGCAAAACGGGACTCCACGGGCTACTGTTCAACCACCATCGACTTAATCCAGCCTCCACATGCTACTGTTCACCCACAGGGGTCCTGTTCATCCAGCCTCCACCGGCTACTGTTCATCGGGCCCTCCACGGGGTCCTGTTCATCCAGCCTCCAATGGCTACTACTCAACCAGCACTCCACGGGGTCCTGTTCGACTAGCCCTCCATGTACGTGGTCCGTCCACCGGCTACTATTCATCCACCCCGCCTCCTCCATCGGGGTCCTGTTTATCCAGCAGCAAACGGCCTCTATTACCGCGGGATCTTGTTTATCCAACCCCCACTGGGAACTGTTCATCAAGAGGCAGCTTCGATCGGCTTCAGTTAGCAGCAGTAGCGAAGGAATCCCTCGGGGTCAGTTAACAACAAGGGATCGATCGGAGTTGAGTAACATAGCTAGTGCAATCGCTCAGGTTCAGTTAGAGCCCAATGGATCGCTCGGGTTCAGTTGAAGCGCCACGCCTTGCACACACGCGTGTACGTGTACGAGAGAAATTCGCAAACCTTCGTGCATCGCTCGGCCCTGACCACCCACCGTAACTGGGAGCTCCCCGAAATTTTCCTCGCCCTCGCTTCTACCACAATTTTTTCCGTCATGGACGGCCCAAAGAATGTCATGCAGGTGCGTCTCTGGCCCCCCTAGGACGAAAAGCCCATTTTTTGTCATAGAAATAGGAGCCCACCATATCTATGATGATACCAGGTTTTGTCACAATTATCGTCCTAGAAGTGTCATAAGCATGACATAAATATTTTCTGTTCGGCCCAAAATGTCACGGATGTGTCTTTTTTTGTAGTGCATGGTTGGAAGATTATCGAGTGGCCCTACAGATTGGCGGAGGAAATGATAATGTTGCCATGAAACATCTTCCCTTGATGCTAGAAGGGTCGGCTCGGGTGTGGCTGAATCAGTTGGCTCCTGTCAGCATATACTGTTGGGAAGACGTGGCCCGAGTGTTGATCAAAACATTTGAAGGCACTTGTAAGCGTCCTGCTGGGCTGACTGAATAGTAGCGCTGCATTCAGAAACCGAACGAAACTTTGAGAGATTACAAACATCGTTGGACAACTCTTCACAATGTGGCGGAGGATGTTATAGAGCATCAAGCAGTTTGTGCTTTTTTTGACTGGGAACTATGGGGCAAACCTCCACAGCATATCAAAACTTTATTAAGGCAAAAGCAACATTTACAACAAGAGGATTACAAGGGGTAATACAAAACAAAAAAGTTGTCTTACAACAGAAAGCCTTAAGGGGGGAGAAAAGGGATCCACTTCAAGAGATCATCCTTGTAAGCAGACTTGATCTTGTGCTGGAGAAGAGTAATATCAGGCCTAAAAGTACATCTCCATTTATTAAAACTTGCCCTCTCACTTGGCATTTCTGATGATCCAAATGTTCCAGCAGGCAGTGACACCACTTCAGTGAAAATTGGCTTATCAAAACTTCTCCTTGCCTGAATAACCAGGTCAAACATTGAGTCATCAGCAGTCCAATCGATCTGCAAATAATTCCATACTCTAACATTGAAGTTGAAGTTAAAGAATAGATGGTCCCTGGTTTCTCTTGCGTGAAAGGGACATAGCCTACAATGAACTCCATCCTCCATGAGCTAGTGCGTTCTCTCCACCATATCCTTTGTATTCAATCTATCCATAATGAGCATCTAGGCAAATACTTTAATCTTGAGAGTACAAGATGATTTCCATATCCAACATGTCAAAGGATTGAAAAATTCAGACACAAAAGTGTGAGAATAAAACATCTTGGGCCTGTACTGCTTGGAAGAGGCTTTCCAAAACCACACATCCGTAGTGCCATCTGCCCTGTTGTGAGAGCCCATCATAGCTTGAATCATGTTCAAAACCTCAAAAGCCTGAGCAGACAAAGGAAGACGAAAATGCTGGTGTATGCCCTGGATGCTGAAGATTTCCTTAACTGAAATCCATGGATCCTTAGCATATGAAAAAAGCCTAGGATATCTAGTCTGAAGACTAGAAACCTCATTACCTAGATTCCAGTTGTTAGACCAAAAAAGTGTGGTGTCACCCTCATTTATCTAGACCCAAGAGCAATCCTTGAAATTTTGCCTCACCTTGCAAATGTCTATCCACCAAAAAGAGCCACAATCAGATGTTCCTTGGGGCACCCTTTCATTGTAATAAGAGTCCCAGATTAGAGACAGCCAGGGGATATCTTTCCTATTTAAGAAATTACCAGCATGTTTGAGGAGCAGGGCCACATTTTGCACTCCTAGATTAAGGATACCAAGCCCTCCCATGTTATTTGGCCTGCAGATAAGCTCCCAAGCAGCAAGACAAGGGGCTAGCTCATCTCTATGTTTCCTCCAAAGGAATTGCCTCTAGATTCTCTCCAGCTGTTTAAAAATTCCAACAGGAACAACCAAGCTACACAAAAAGAAAATGGGCATGGAGGACAGAGCAGAATTCAAAAATTGCAGCCTTTCACCTTGATTTAGAAATGAGGAACCGGTAGTCGTTCTCCTTTCCATACAGTCCACTAATGGCATAAAGTCCACCATTTTTTGCCTTGTGGTTCCCACTGGCAAGCCAAGATAACTAAATGGCATTTTTCCAATTTGGCAACCAAAAGCAGCACCTAAATCCTTCATTATTGTAGGGTCAACATTTATTGGGATGATAAAAGATTTATGGTAATTCACATCAAGACTAGTGTACTGAGAAAACACTTGCAGCATATCTTTCAAAGCCAGAAGCTGAGCCCTGTCAGCAGGGAGAATGATCAAGGTATCATCAACATATTGAATCACTCGATAATCCTGATCATGACATGGTATAGGTAGGTGAAGAATTTCTCTACTGAACATGTCATTGATAACTATTTGCAAGAGATCAGCAGCTATAAGAAATACAAGAGGATAGATAGGGTCACCCTGCCTAACGCCCTTCTTGCAAACAAATTTCCTCCCAGGGACTCCATTGAGAAGAACTGAAGATGTACTAGTGGCCAGAAGTTGTTTCATCCAAAGAATCCATTTCTCATTGAAACCTTTATGCCTCAAAATTTGAAATATGGCTTCATGCTCCAAAGAATCAAAAGCCTTCTCAAAGTCAAGTTTAAGAATTACAATTGGCCTTTTAGATTTATGGCAATGATGCAGACACTCAAAAGTACAACCTATACAATCCCGGATTGTTCTGCTCTTAATAAAACAATATTGGTTCTTATGAATACAGCATTATCACCTCCTGAAACCTATTTGCAGCCATCTTACATAGAAATTTCAGATCCATACCAGTAAGAGAAATAGGCCTATAATCACCCACTTCCTAGGTGAGAGCTTTTTGGGCACCAGGGTTGTGAAAGAACCATTTATATTCTCCAAAACAGTTGTACCCTCATGGAAAGCCTGAGCTAATTCATAGAAGTCCTAGGAAATTATATGCCATCATTTTTTGAAGAACAAACCATTAAAACCATCAGGTCCTGGGGCTTTATCCACGGGCACGTGCTTAACCACCTTATCCATTTCCTCCTTTTCAAAAGGCTTGGTAAGCATGTCAAGGCCCACAGGTGAGATTAGAGAAGATAGATCAAAGCCCATCACACTCCCTCTTGAGGTGCCCATTTTGTTTTTAAAACTACTACAAATAATTCCTGCGATTTGGGAGTGGTCAGAGACCACAGAACCATCTGGTAACTTAAGACTTGCAATGGAGTTTCTCTTGTGTCTCCTAGTGGCCATGGCATGGAAAAATTAGGTATTTTCCCCTCAAACTTTAAAGTATATGATAGTGCATCTCTTTTTCCAATAAAGGAATTGTAGATGCAAAAGCTTTTCCAGATGCACCTTGACAATTCTTCGGAAGTTGAGTTCGTACCTAAACAGAGGCCTCCACTCCTCTAACTCATCCAAGAGGAAAAGAACATGATTGCTTTTGCTAATCAACAGTTTTAACTTAGAGACATCCATTTGCCATCTTTTGAGGCACATTCTCAATGATTTGAATTTATCTCCAATCCTAGCAGTTATGTGCTCCTTCCCAGAAGGTTTTTGCCAGGATGATTCAATACAATCCATGAAACCCTCCAACTCCAACCAACAATTCTCAAACCTAAAAAGATTTGACTTTGGGATGGAAGTCTTAATAGAAACCACACATGGTACATGATCAGATGCAGTCCTATCTAGGGGAAGCACATCAGTCATGGGGTAGTCAGCAATCCAATCCACTGAAGTAAAAAACCAATCTAATTGCTCGAGAAGTGGGTTATCTTGCATATTTGACCAAGTGAAAGACCTGCCTTTGATGGGCAATTCAAGGACGCCCAATTGCCCAATTATCTCATTGAAGATAAACATGTCATTTAGATCCCCACTAGGTAAATTCCTATTATCTATGGACCCTATGAAGTTAAAGTCACCTAGCACTAACCAGTTCTCATCAACAGGAATACACAAATTATAGAGCCAAGTAACAAAATTATCTCTAGCTTCACCCTGGCAAGGACCATAAACAACAACCAAAGTCCACTTATCATTATTCTATCTGGACACAAATTCAACAACCACCACAAATTGTTGAACTTCAATTAAAGTCCCAATAAAAACAAATGAGTTCTAGACCACAAGAATTTTACTAGAGGCTCCCATGGAAGGAGAGCAAGAAAAACAATCAAACCTTTTAGGACAGAAACTTTTAATTGATCTAGAATCAAAGGATGAGCACTTAGTTTCTTGCAAACAAGCTATAGCACACTGGATTTCTTCAATTTTCCGCCTGACAGCTCTCTGGCTAGCTTCAGAATTTAAACCTCTGACATACCAACACATCACATTCCAGTTTCTACAAGGGTTACTCATTAAAAAACAATATAAGAAGAACCATAAAGCACATGGCACACAATGCCATATGTCCAAAAGAGCACATAACAGTCTGACCCAACATTATTAAATAAAAGTTTTCATGACAGAGCACCCAACAAAAGCACAGAAAACTAGCATACTTAGGGGCTTGCCAGACCCAAGAAGACATGGCCACACTAATCATCAGGATTAGTGGTAGTAGCAGTTGGTGGGTCCACCATAAGTGAGTCCACAGTGAGAAGGCTGGCCTCAATTTCCAGCTGCCTTCCAATTTCTTGCAGGCGGCTAACATGGTAGCTGGTGGGATCCCTTCAGAAGCAGGATCATCTGGCATCTGAGCAGTGAAAGGCTTGGCTCTGGGCTTCTTCCTCTTGGGCTGCAAATTGAGCTCCTGGAAGGTGGGCTTGAACCCATCACGTTGGACCGAACTCCTGGTACATCGCCTAACAGAAGTTTCCACAAATGGAGTTGGTGCCAAAGTTTTGCGAGGCCTCCTAACTTTAGCAATCACTGCAGCAGGTGAAACTGCCTTCTCAGTTGCTTCTCCAACCTCTTTAGAGAACAAGGACCTAGCAACTGGCCTGGCTGGCTCTTGATCCTTCCAGGTGAGCAAAGGCAAATCCACTTCTCTGAAAGCAAAATCCCATTTTCTCTTTGACAGAATGACCGGAGGCAAAGGCTGCAACAAAATATGCTTTGGAACAGCAAAAACAGCAGATGCTTGCATGAGGTTTTCAAAGGTTCTCCTCCATAGCATTTCACGTGGCAGAGGAGGCCCATAAGGAATAGCTGGCAACTCAGCTTGATGCCGAAGAACAGGAGGCTGATAAACAACAATGGCCCACTTGTTGGCTTCCTCCACTTCATCAATCAAAGGAGCATTAAGAGCCTCGGGCAGATCATCATCAATCGTGATAACTGGGGCAATGGGCACCTGCTGAACAGCATCAGAAGTAGGTTGTGCAGAAAGGTCGACCACCATAGACTCTAGGTCTTGGGTAGGCTGCTCCACAGGCTCATTTCAATTGCCCCAATTATCATCCTTCACCTGATTGATAGATGGCTCCGGACGGGGAGGGGGGACTGCATTCCATACCAAAGAAGGAAAAGGGGGCAAGTTAAACGGAGGCAATTTTGGAAAAGGAACCCGAGGAACTAGGTGAGGATTGACATTGATGGGCATCCAGTCCTCATCCTGCAGCATCTGCTCAGCAAAGTTTGCACCCGGGATATACAGAGGTGCAGTCCAAGATACTCTAGCACCACCCCAAGCAGCATAATCCATGAACACCACATCGCGAGGCACAAGAGTACCCTCAAGGAAAGATGCAAAAACCAAAGACCGAACCAAATAGGGGTCCTTGCTAATCCAGTGATGAAACTTGCCAAATGTGTTGACTGCAGCTCTGATACATTCAGTATTACGAAGATTTAGAGGGATGCCGAGGAACATAAGCAAACCCTGGCGAAAACCCTGAACACCATGGAAAGAACCCCCCTCATCATGCTTCATAAAATGAACAAAGCGATCGTTACCCAGCGGTTCAGGTGGAAGCTGAAGTGGCGAGAACCTGACAGCAGCATCTCTGAGCTCAAACAAACCAACAAAACAAATCCATGGCTACACAGACCTAACTAGCACACCGTGCGCTTGAAGACACTGCACCACCTCTTCTCTAGAAGCACCAATCTGGTCAGGCAGAGGGATAGGTATTACCTCAGCAAGCATGAACTCTTCATGGCGGCGCACAATTGGGGTATGTGGCATCACAAAATTTCTCGGCACCCAATCTTCCCCGCCATCGATGGTGTGATGGCCAGCTGGGACGTAAAGCAGAGGATCCAAATGGAAGTTGGCCATCGGAACAGTGTAGACATGCTCCACCGAGGGCGAGTGCAACGATGGAGGAGGAGTTGCACGCGGTGAGGTCGAAGGTGTCTTGGGGCTAGGGCTGATGGAACTGGATGAGGGAGTAAATGCAGAAGCGGAAGGGAGGTCCAAGTTTCGTAAAGCGATGTTAGAGAGATATTCTTTCTAGGCGCCTCGGAGGTTGCAACGTTACCGGGTTTTGCTTGCCAAACTAGACCCAAAATCCGAGTAAATCTGTTACAATCTTTCTTAACGTGACCAATCCGAAAGCAAGAGATACACCAGAGCCTGGATGTGCAAGCAGAGGAAAAATAACCCCTTTTTATGTACTTCTGACACATATGAATTTCCTCGACCATTCCAGAAATCAAATTATCAAAATCATTCTCAGCTTGCTGAGATGAAGGGATATCCAAACGCCTTAATATAACCATATTGGTTCTTATGAATACACTGTATTATCACCTCCTGAAACCTGTTTGCAGCCATCTTAGATAGAAATTTGAGACCCATATCAGTAAGAGAAATAGGCCTATAATCATCCACTTCCTTAGGTGAGAGCTTTTTGGGCACCAGGGTGATGAAAGAACCATTTATATTCTCCAAAATAGTTGTACCCTCATGGAAAGCCTGAGCTAATTCATAGAAGCCTGGGAAATTATATGCCAGCATTTTTTGAAGACGAAACCATTAAAACCATCAGGTCCTGGGGCTTTATCCACAGGCATGTGCTTAACCACCTTATCCATTTCCTCCTTTTCAAAAGTCTTGGTAAGCATGTCAAGGCCCTCCACAGGTGAGATTAGAGAAGATAGATCAAAGCCCATCACACTCCCTCTTGAGGTGCCCATTCTATTTTTAAAACTGCTCCAAATAATTCCTGTGATTTGGGAGTGGTCAGAGACCACAGAACCATCTAGTAACTTAAGACTTGCTATGGAGTTTCTCTTGTGTCTCTCAGTGGCCATGGCATGGAAAAAGTTGGTATTTTCCCCTCAAACTTTAAATAATATGATAGTGCATCGCTTTTTCCAATAAAGGAATTATACATGCAAAAGCTTTTCCAGATGCACCTTGACAATTCTTCTGAAGTTGGGTTCCTGCCTAAACAGAGGCCTCCACTCCTCCAACTCATCCAAGAGGAAAAGAACATGATTGCTGTTGCTAATCAGCAGTTTTAACTTAGAGACATTCATTTGCCATCTTTTGAGGCACATTCTCAATGATTTGAATTTATCTGCAATCCTAGGAGTTATGTGCCCCTTCCCAGAAGGTTTTTGCCAGGATGATTCAACACAATCCATGAAACCCTCCAACTCCAATCAATAATTCTCAAACCTAAAAAGCTTTGACTTTGGGATGGAAGTCTTAATAGAAACCACACATGGTACATGATCAGATGTAGTCCTATCTAGGGGAAGCACCTCAGTCATGGGGTAGTCAGTAATCCAATCCACTGAAGTAAAAAACCAGTCTAATTGCTCAAGAAGTGGGTTATCTTGCATATTTGACCAAGTAAAAGACCTGCCTTTGATGGGCAATTCAAGGACGCCCAATTGCCCAATTATCTCATTGAAGATAAACATGTCATTTAGATCTCCACCAGGTAAATTCCTATTATCTATAGACCTTATGAAGTTAAAGTCACCTAGCACTAACCAGTTCTCATCAACAGGAATACACAAATTATAGAGCCAAGTAACAAATTTATCTCTGGCATCACCCTGGCAAGGACCATAAACAACAACCAAATGCCACTTATCATTATTTTTTCTTGACACAAATTCAACAACCACAGCAAATTGTTGAACTTCAATTAAAGTCCCAATAAAAACAGACGAGTTCTAGACCACAAGAATTCCACTAGAGGCTCCCATGGAAGGAGAGCAAGCAAAACAATCAAACCTTTTAGCACAGAAACTTTTAATTGATCTAGAATCAAAGGATGAGCACTTAGTTTCTTGCAAACAAGCTATAGCACACTGGCTTTCCTCAATTTTCCGCCTAGCAGCTCTCTGGCTAGCTTCAGAATTTAAACCTCTAACTTTCCAACACATCACATTCCAGTCTCTACAAGGGTTACTCATTAAAAAATAATATAAGAAGAAGCATAAACCACATGGCACACAATGCCATATGTCCAAAAGAGCACATAATAGTCTGACCCAACATTATTACATAAAAGTTTTCATGACAGAGCACCCAACAAAATGACAGAAAACTAGCATACTTAGGGGCTTGCCAGACCCAAGAAGACATGGCCACACTAATCATCAGGATTAGTGGTAGTAGCAGTTGGTGGGTCCATCATAAGTGCATCCAAAGTGAGAAGGTTGGCCTCAATTTCCAGCTCCCTTCCAATTTCTTGCAGGCGACTGACATGTGCAGCTAGTGGGATCCCTTCAGAAGCAGGATCATTTGGCATCTGAGCAGTGAAAGGCTTGGCTCTGGGCTTCTTCCCCTTGGGCTGCAAAGTGAGCTCCTGGAAGGTGGGCTTGAACCCATCACGTTCGACCGAACTCCTTGTACATCGCCTAACAGAAGTGTCCACAATTGTAGTTGGCGCCAAAGTTTTGCGAGGCCTCCTAACTTTAGCAATCACTGTAGTAGGTGGAACTGCCTTCTCAGTTGCTTCTCCAACCTCTTTAGAGAACAAGGCCCTGGCAACTGGCCTGGCTGGCTCTTGATCCTTCCAGGTGAGCAAAGGCAAATCCATGTCTCTGAAAGAAAAATCCCACTTTCTCTTTGACAGAATGACCGGAGACAAAGGCTGCAACAAAATAGGCTTTGGAACAGCAAAAACCGCAGGTGCTTGCAGTAGGTTTTCCAAGGTTCTCCTCCAAACTATTTCAGGCGGCAGAGGAGGACCATAAGGAACAGCTGGCAACTCAGCTTCATGCCTAAGAACAGGAGGCTAATAAAAACAACAATGGCCCACTTGTTGGCTTCCTCCACTTCATCAATCGAAGGAGCATTAAGAGCCTCAGGCAGATCATCATCAATCATGATAACTGGGGCAATGAGAACCTGCTGAACAGCGTCAGAACTAAGTTGTGCAGAAAGGTCGATCACCATAGACTCCTGGTCTTGGATAGGCTGCTCCACAGGCTCATTCCAATTGCCCCAATTATCATCCTCCACCTGATTGATAGCTAGCTCTGGACGGGGAGCGGGGACTGCATTCCATACCAAAGCAGGAAAAGGGGGCAAGTTAAACGGAGGCAATTCTGGAAAAGGAACCCCAGGAACTGGGTGAGGATTGACATTGATGGGCATCCAGTCCTCATCCTGCAGCATCTGCTCAGCAAAGTTTGCACCCAAGATATACAGAGGTGCAGTCCAAGATACTCTAGCACCACCCCAAGCAGCATAATCCATGAACACCACATCGCGAGGCACAAGAGTACCCTCAAGGAAAGATGCAAAAACCAAAGACCGAACCAAATAGGGGTCCTCGCTAATCCAGTGATGAAACTTGCCAAACGTGTTGACTGCAGCTCTCATACATTCAGTATTACGAAGATTTAGAGGGATTCCCAGGAACATAAGCAAACCCTGCCAAAAACCATGAACACCATGGAAAGAATCCCCCTCATCATGCTTCATAAAATGAACAAAGCGATCGTTACCCAGCGGTTCAGGTGGAAGATGAAGTGGCGAGAACCTGACAGCCGCATCTCTGAGCTCAAACAAACCAACAGAATGAATCCATGGCTACGCAGACCTAACCAGCACACCGTGCGCTTGAAGCCACTGCACCACCTCTTCTCTAGCAGCACCAATCTGGTCATGCTGAGGGATAGGCATTACCTCAGCAAGCATGAACTCTTCATGGCGGTGCACAATTGGGGTATGCGGCATCACAAATTTCTCGGCACCCGACCTTCCCCGCCATCGATGGTGTGATGGCCAGATGGGACGTAAAGTAGAGGATCCAAATGGAAGTTGGCCATCGGAACAGTGCAGTCACGCTTCACCGACAGCGAGTGCAACGGTGGAGGAGGAGTTGCACGCGGTGATGTCGAAGGTGTCTTGGGGCTAGGGCTGATGGAACTAGACGAGGGAGTAAATTCGGAAGCGGAAGGGAGGTTCAATTTTGGTTAAAGCGATGTCTGAGAGATATTCTCGCTAGGCGCCTCGGAAGTTGCAACGTTACCGGGTTTTGCTTGCCAAGCCAGACCCAGAATCCAAGCACATCTGTTACAATCTTTCTTAACGTGACAGATCCGAAGGCAAGACATACACCAGAGCTTGGATGTGGAAGCAGAGGAAAAATGACCCTTTTTTAAGCACTTCTAACACGTATGGATTTCCTCAACCATTCCAGAAATCAAATTATCGAAATCATTCTCAGCTTGCTGAGATGCAGGGATATCCAAACGCCCCACAGATGACTCCGGCTCGGCCCGGTCCATTGTCCCAATAGAATTCGCCGGCTGGCTTTGGCCCATGGCACATGCAGAAGATGGCCCAACATGGCTTTGCACGTCCACATGCAAAGAACTAGGATTCCCGCCTGAGAAGGACGGCGTCAGATCAGTCGAAGATAGAAGATCTTGAACTGTACAAAAAGATACGGACGGCCTCATCGGCATCTACCGGAGATTCGCCGGCAAGGTGGACGGATGAAAACCCGCTCATGAGGTGGAATTGAATAACTCACATCTTCAGAAGTTTCAATACAATTCTCCGAGGCCGGATAACGATAACCCCGACAAGCGGTGTAATTTTGAAATACTGCAAACAACAATTTCATGCCAACCGGACGAGTAGATTTGAACGATGACTTTGTTGGCTTAGAATGCATGGCAAATAAACCAAGAGCAGCACGCCATTTTGAGGGACTAACAAGAATCCATTCAGCATCACATTCTAACTTCCAGATCCTAAACTCACGACCCCAATTAGGGCCACCGCTACCCCAAAGATGAAAATAACATTTGCAATGATCACAAGCAAAAGATCTAAGACTAAGAATGATCATGGCTACTACCTTGCAAGAGACTTGAAAACCAAATACGTTATCCTTGATCAAGAAAACCATGAACTCAATAGTCGAACCACCAATGGCCGACTCCAGAGCCGCTGCCACTGAATCCTCGTTCAAACGAAAATTATGACGCCCAAAAGATACCACCATCATGAAGAGATCTGAGTCATCCATGGGGTGCACCGAAAAACCAGTAGATTGGAAAACCTTATCCGCGAAAACCAAACCCTTGGAGAAGTCCAAGCCAAGGGTAGATCCATCATTGGAACCCATAGAAGATGGGTATGAATGTGTAGATCCCGAGACGCCAGAGAGATCTAGTGGAGAGAAACTAGAAAGTGGTGGCTAGAGAAGGAGATCGCCGGAGGTGGTGGGTGTCACCGGGGAGGGGGTGGGAGGATGCCGTCCTTCTTCCTTATCAGATTTTTCGCACAAATGTGGGTGTGAGCAGTCTGTGCTTTCAAAGAAGGTGTTAGGTACAAAGAGCTCATTCTGAAGTTTGGGCGGTCTAGGACCCTGTCCATGAACCGAATGATGGAGATTTCCACTCGGTATGCGAATGGTGAAGACCGCCTCCGCAGTGGCAAAGGAAAGGTTAATGAGCATGATCCCAACAATGCCAACCCCAGTAGGGAATAGAAGCGCAAAGTTGAAGCCGCTGGTCAAGCAGAAGCGGTTGTAGTTGCCACTCAAGGAAAGTTCAAAGGGAAGGCCAAAGAGCAGTAGATTCCTAAGAAGAAGAGAGATTAGTCAGGCCAGGATATCTTGGATTTGCTGTGTGCCATCCACACATAGAAAGAGGAGGAGGGTAACCTGATTTTACCCAAGCATACCACTCGATAGTGTAGGCTCTTGACTCAGCAGTTCCGTGAAGTTCAGCCGAGTGAAAAGGGCCCGGACAAAGATGAAGACTAAGAGAAAGTTGATAATTACCCAAAGGTCAATGCCACTCTGATGATTTTCGCCGTGTTGAGAGCAAAAGTTGACTGAAAGTAATTAACCAATACGTGAATATGGCCGTTCCAATGACTACAACATATCTCAAGTGGCCAAAGACTCCCATAACTTTTGATTAGTCAGATCACCCAGCTCACGTTGCTTCGCCTAGGAGAGAGGCGCTAGTGGTGGGTCCAATTGTGGGAGGCACTCGGTTGCATAAGGTCCTCATGGGTCATGGGAGTGGCTTGAACATACTCTACGCTGAGACCCAGAAGGGAATGGGCATTCCGATGTCCCGACTCAGTGAGAGCAACATGAAGTTCCATGGAGTCATTCCAGGGAAGAATGCAAAATCACTCGGTCAGAATGCTCTGGATGTGGTATTTGGTGACTCAAAGAATTTTCGGAAGGAGAAACTGACGTTTGAATTTGTGGACTTTCAGAGTGCCTACCAGGCTATCTTGGGTCGACCAGCTTATGCACGTTTCATGGCCCATCCATGTTACATGTACCTCAAGTTGAAAATGCTCGGACCCAAGGGCGTAATCATGATTACTGGGAAAAGGAAAAGAGCCGAAGAGTGCCTTCAGCAAGGATCTAAAATCGCTGATGAGCAGATGACTATGGTGGAGTTGGAATGTAGCGACCCGACCTCAGATGGTCAAGTCTCTGTGCTCAGGTGTCATCCCTGGATCAGTAACGCTGACACCACACAGTACTTCGAAGGATTTATAACAGAGTAGCAATCACACACTTATTACATCGATGTCCCAAAAGAGGACTTATTACAATAAATAGGGCTTAAGGCCATCTAATAACGATAACAGCGGAAGACTTGGAAGATAAGTGAGTCCATCAACTCCAACGGCATCACTGAGTATAGAACCACGACCTAAAAGCACCTTACTCGTCGTCTGAAAAGTCTGCAACATGGAAGTTGCAGCCCGAAAACGGGTCAGCACATGGAATATGCTGGCAATGTAACACATAGAGAATAATGAATGATAAGCCTATACTATATGCATATATGGCTGGTGGAAAAGCTCTATGGTTACAGATTTTGCATAAAGCCAATTTTTTCCTACTGCAAAGGAATACATTTATTTAACTATCATGGTGGTTGTTAAACATTGAGAATGGTTGACAGCATCCTCAATCCCACTTAAAAAGTAATCATTATCAAACCCAACAATATTAAATCAGAGTAACATGTTGAGATTCACATGATATTCAAGTACTAGATACTCAAGATGTCCATAACCGGGGACACGACTAATCATGATTAGTTTGTACACTCAGCAGAGGTTTGAGCACTTTTCCCCACAGGACTCAATCGCCTCCGTTTGGTTTCTCGCACTTCATGGTGTTTGAGAAACGGATGACTGAGACATAGTCTTTCAGAAGCGCTAGCGCCTTACGATGGGTAGACCCATACACCTACATCCCCTACATCTGCTAGTCTACCACTATAAGAGTTCGCATGACTTAGTCAACTATGCCAGAGCCCATAATGGCTTGTGGCTGCACACGGAAGTTACTAGCATGAATTATCTTATGAGCCCTTTGAGCCTGGGTGGCGGTCCAAAAGAAAAACAACCAAGTCCTGGAAACCCAGGTGCCTCAATCCACCCAGATGTGTATTTAAGTTGCCACCTTAGATAAACCATTAATTAACAAACTCACATCTTTCATGGATATCACTCACCCAATCCACGTCTACTAGCATAGCATGGCATAATAAGCAAACGTAGAAGTAACTCCCAAAGGTTTCATAGGTAAAACAGGTAATAGGTACTACCTCATCTACTTCCCATCCCACAATTTAATTAGATCCTAATCATGCAATGTTTGAGGATTGATCTAATGCATAAAAACTGGGTAGTAGAAAAACTATGATCAAGTGTTACTTGCCTTGCTGATGATCCGCGAAACCTAGAGATTCGAAGTAACAAGCGGCGCACTCCGGGTGATCTATCGTAGACAAACAACAAGCATACAATAAGTACTCATCTAATGCACAGGTAAATCTCGAATAAAAGATCTAACCAGAAAGTTCAACTTAAGAACCCTGGTTGCAAAAAGAATCAAATCAAAATAAAGCAATGAAAGTCAAACGGCGAAAGAAAACAACTCAGTTCTAGCAAGTTGAAAACTAGGTCAAATTTTTCAGTAGCAAAACTTAGTTCAAGTTGATTAGTCGGAACGGCGGTTTCGAAACGAAACTCCAGGCGCTTGAATCACCTGATTCCGATAAACGAGCGAGAAGATAAACTAGAACGAAGATCGGATCTGAAATCGCGATCAGAAAATAGCGGAATAAATCTGATTAAAAGAGAAACGATGAACGGTTAAACGAACGGACGTTCGTTAACCGGGGATAACCGGTGATCACGCTCGTTAAGACGAATGGTCTGGCGAACGTTCGCTAAACAACAAACCGAAAAAAAAACCGATCTAGGGTTTCGGAAAAAAACTGAAACGACGAAAAAGAAAACAAGAATGGTTTTAAAAAAACCGAACCGAGGGGGAGGGTGGCGCGGCGCGGCTACCTCGACGAGGCGGGGCTCCGGCGGGGCGGCGGCTAGGCGGCGGGGCGACGGCGACGCGGCGGCGGCTGCGGCGGCGGCGCTGGCGGCGGCGGTGGCGCAAGTGGCGGCGGCGGCTGCTGGGCTGCGCTGCTGCTGCTGCGGGGTGCGGCGGCTTGGGAGGAGAGGGGGGGGGGGGGGTTGGGGAGTATATATAGGAAGGGGGTGTTGCTTGGGGGAGGGGGCAAGCAAAGGCGGCGGCGGCGGCGCGGAGTCCGAGCCGGACTCGGCTGGCTGCGGCGGCGCTGCGCACGCGCGCGGGAGGGTGGGGCGCTGGGCCGGCTGGCTAGGCCCTTGGCCCGGTCGGTGCTGCGGTTTTTTTTATATATAAATAACGCGCGCAGAAAAACGAAGAAAATAAAATCTAAACGAACTCCAAAAATTACAAAGTAAATTTTCCCCAACTCCTAAAAATGATTCGAACAAAATGAACTTTTACTCGGGGCCTAAATGCAATTTTTGAAAACACGCAGTTTTCCCTAAGGCAAATAAACTCCGAGAAAATCCAAAATTTGATTTATTTATTAAATCTTCATTTTTCCTACATTTTGGGAAATCATATTATTCCCTCTCGTATTTTTGATATTGGGAAATTATTTGAAGATGAATTAAATAAGATCAAATGATCCTCTTTTCATAATTCGAGAGAACTCAAATATGAAAATTTCGATCTCTTCGAGGGTCATTGAGTTGCGTGAAATTTCTAGGATCGACAAATGCAAGAAAATATGTAATGCATGATGATCTAATGTATAACATTCCAAATTGAAAATTTGGGATGTTACAAACCTAGCCCCCTTAAGATGAATCTCGCCCTCGAGATTCGGGTTGGCTAGAAAATAGGTGGGGTGATCCTTGAGCAAATCTTCTTCTCTCTCCCAGGTGGCTTCATCCTCCGAGTGGTGGCTCCACTGAACCTTGCAAAACTTGATAACCTTGCTGCGAGTAACCCTGCTAGCGTGTTCGAGAATCTTGATGGGTTTTTCCTCATATGTTAAATCATCCTTCAACTGAATTGCTTCCAGTGGCACTGTATCTCTTAGAGGTACCTCTGCCATCTCGGCGTTACATTTCTTCAGCTGAGAAACATGGAATACGTCATGTACTCCTGACAGTCCCTCAGGTAATTCCAACTTATAAGTGACTTCTCCCAAGCGTTGCAAGATCCTATACGGTCCAACGAAACGTGGTGCTAATTTTCCTTCAACTCCAAAATGCTTAACTCCTCGAAGTGGGGATACTCTAAGATAAACTCTATCTCCAACTTCACATTCTATATCCTTGCGTTTTGAATCCGCATAGCTTTTCTGTCTGGACTGGGCTACCTTGAGCCTATCGCGAATTAACTTAACTTTCTGTTCAGACTCCTTAAGCAAATCTGGTCCAAACAACTGACGGTCTCCAACTTCGTCCCATGACAACGGTGTCCTGCACCTCCTTCCGCATAAAGCTTCGAAAGGTGCCATCTTCAAGCTGGTTTGGTAATTGTTGTTATAAGAAAACTCTGTGTACGGCAAGTTATCGTCCCAACTAGATCCATAATCTAGTGCACAAGCTCTCAGCATATCTTCCAAAATCTGATTGACTCTCTCAGTCTGTCCATCTGTCTGTGGGTGAAAAGTTGTACTGAATTCTAGCCTGGTTCCCAATGTTTCTTGCACCTGATTCCAAAACTTTGAGGTAAATTGGGTTCCTCTATCTGATACGATACTCCTCGGAACTCCGTGCAAACACACAATTTTGGTCATGTATATCTTTGCCAACTTAGCACTGCTATAGGTAGTCTCGACTGGAATGAAATGAGCTACCTTCGTGAAGCGGTCGACTTTAACCCAAATCGAGTCATAGCCTGAATGAGTCTTTGGCAAACCCGTGATGAAATACATGCCTAGTTTATCCCACTTCCACTCGGGTATCGGCAATGGTTGCAACAATCCTGCTGGCTTCTGATGTTCTGCCTTCACTCTCTGACATACATCACAAACTGCTACATACTCCGCAATATCCTTCTTCATTCCGGTCCACCAGAACGTTTCCTTCAAATCCAAATACATCTTGGTATTTCCTGGGTGAATCGAGTAGGGTGAATCATGTGCCTCTTGCAGAATCAACTTTCTGATCTCCGGGTCATTTGGCACATAAACACGGTCCTCAAACCATAGGGTATCGTGCTCATCCTCATGAAATCCCTTTGCTTTTCCTTCGCTCATTTTCTTCTTTATATCCGCAATCTCCTTGTCATTTTTCTGAGCTTCTCTGATTTTATCCATCAAGGTTGACTGAATCTCCAATGCTGCTACATAGCCTCTCGGAACTATTTCCAAACATAGCTCACAAAGATCTTCCGCTAACTCCTTTGGTATTTCTCCAGTCAATAGTGTATTGACATGGCTCTTACGGCTCAATGCGTTAGCTACTACATTAGCCTTTCCGGGATGGTAATGCAATCTCATATCATAATCCTTGATGAGCTCCAACCATCTCCTTTGTCTAAGGTTTAACTCCTTCTGCGTAAAATGTACTTCAAACTCTTGTGATCCATGTACACCTCACAATGATTTCCAATAAGGAAATGTCTCCATGTCTTCAATGCATGCACTACGGCTGCTAACTCCAAATCAATGCGTGGCATAATTTAATTCGTGAGGTTTCAGTTGTCGTGAAGCATACGAAACAACTCTTCCTTCCTGCATAAGCACTGCTCCAAGTCCTCGACGTGAAGCGTCGCAATACACCTCATAATCCTTGGTCTGATCTGGCAAAATTAACACTGGTGAGGTAACCAATCTTTTCTTCAATTCCTAAAAACTTGCCTCACAATCCTCAGTCCAATTGAACTTGGTATCGTTTTTCAGCAACTCCGTCATAGGCTTTGCAACCCTTGAGAAATTCTCAATGAATCTCCGGTAGTATCCTGCGAGTCCAAGAAAACTCTGGATCTCTCCAACTGTCATTGGTGCTTCCCATTCGGTTACGGTCTCAACCTTTGTGGGGTCAACTGCTATCCCTTCTCCGGAAATAACATGTCCAAGAAATCAAACTTCCTTTAGCCAAAACTCACATTTGCTGAACTTGGCATATAACTGATGTTCCCTTAGTTTCTCCAAAACCAATCGCAAATGTTCCTTATGTTCCTCTTCATTCTTCGAGTAAACCAAAATATCATCAATGAACACCACAACGAACTTATCCAAAAACTCCATAAACACTTTGTTCATCAGGTTCATGAAATAGGCAGGTGCATTAGTCAATCCAAATGACATAATGGTATACTCATACAGTCCATATCTTGTGGTGAACGCTGTCTTAGGTATGTCCTGCTCTCGAATCTTCAACTGATGGTACCCTGATCGCAAATCGATCTTGGAAAACACTTTAGCTCCTTGCAAATGATCAAACAGATCATTTATCATTGGTAGTGGGTACTTGTTCTTGATTGTTACTTCATTCAATCCACGATAATCAACAACCATCCTTAACGATCCATCCTTCTTCTCCGCTAAAAGTACAGGTGATCCCCAAGGCGAAGAACTTGGGCGTATATAACCTTTATCCAATAGCTCCTTAATCTGCTTCTTGATTTCCGCCAAATCCTGTGCGGGCATCCTGTATGGTCGCTTCGATATTGGGCCTGTACCTGGCAAAAGCTCAATCAAAAACTCAATGTCTCTATCCGGTGGCATTCCTGGCAATTCCTCAGGAAATACATCAGGGTAATCCTTCACCACTAGTACCTCTTCCTGCACAACTCCTGATAAGGAATTTACTTGATTCCTATTTGGTCCATGTCGTGATACATACTTAATCCTTCTTCCTTCTAGCGTCGTGAGCAAAATCGTCTTACTTGTGCAATCGATGTTTCCTCCATACATCAATAGCCAATCCATACCGAGAATCACATCCAAACATTGGGATTCCAGTATGATCAAATCCGTCGGGAATACATGCCTTCCTATACTCAATGGCACTTGAAAACATCCTTGTCTGGCCATGTACTCTGCTCCTGGTGAGCTTACTAGCATAGGGGTTATAAGAATCTTAGTGGGCAGGCTATACTTTTCTACAAATCCCCTTGATATGTATGAATGCGATGCACCAGTATCGAAAAGAACAAGTGCAGTAAATGACTTAACCAAAAACTTACCGATTACTGCATCGGGCTGAGCTTCAACCTCCTCCACATCAATGTGGTTCACCTGTCCCCTGTTGAAAGGGTTTGGCTTCTTTCCAGAGCTTCCATTTCCACCTTGGCCTTCGGGACATTCATTTGCATAATTTCCTATCTTGGAACACTTGTAACAGGTGACATGGCTCAGGTCTTTCTTGGCTGGGGTTGATGGTGTGGTCCGGTTCTGGCCGTTGCTTCCTCCATTCCCATTACCATTCTTGTGGCCATTATGGTTGTGCGAACTACCTCCTCCATGGGTATGCTGAAACTGAACTCCCTGTTTAGGGGTATAACGGGGCTTCTGTTGGGCTCCAGAGTTATACTTCCCCTGCCCATACTTCCTATTGCGGTTCTCAATCCGCTGCTGCTTCCCTTCAATCATGATGGCGCGGTCTACCAACTCCTGGTAGTTATTGAATTTGCTACCATCAACTGCATGCTTAACTCATCATTCAGTCCTTCGAGAATATTCTCCTGCTTAGCTGCGTCTGTAGCAACGTCATCTGGGGCATAACGTGCTAACTTACTAAAATCATCCACATACTGGCCAACAGTCCTTCCTCCTTGGCGTAAGTTGCGAAACTCACGCTTCTTCATGGCCATAGCTCCTGCTGAAACATGGGCAATACGGAAAGCTTGCTGAAACTGATCCCATGTGACAGTGTCTATAGGGTAAGTGGCTCTGAAATTCTCCCACCATGCTGCTGCGGGTCCGTCAAGCTGATGTGCAACAAACTTTACCTTCTCACCATCTGTACATCCTGCAGTGGTCAACTCCCTTCCTATCTTGCGGAGCCAATCATCTGCTACAATCGGCTCGGTGCTACTGGAATACACCGGCGGATTCAGCCTAAGGAAACGAGTCAAGTGATCTGCAGGTGGTGGTGGTGGTGGGTTGTTGTTGTTGTTGCCTTGGTTCTGTACCGATGTTTGAATCAAGGTATTCTGCTGCTGAATCAACTGAGTGATCTCTGGCGGGAAAACAAACTCGGGGTCGCGTCTCGGAGGCATCTGAAGGGTTTAGAAAAGACGAGAAATTAAGAATAGAGTGAGGTCTAAGGAGAAAACACTACCCAAATGCTCATGAGACAAATGCACACAAAATCACTTCATTCATTTCAAGCAAAGGGCATACAACGGTCTAACTATCGCAAAAGTGCTTGAACTATAATGTTCACATGGAGGGAATACTACTAATGTATGGGGGTCATATATTAATTTGAACCGGTGGAAGACTCCATGATGTCTGCTCCAGCTTCGTCTTCAAAGTCGGGTTCACTTGGATCCGAATCGGTGTCATCGATGATGATGTAGTTGCTCGGACAATCGACGTACTTGTCTTCATTCTTGAGCGCTAATTTCTTCTTGAGTTCTTCAATCTCATGCTTAAGATCACTATTGTGCCTTACTATAGCTACGATCTCGTCCATGTAGTCCTTGTGTGTAGACTTCAGCTCTCCTTCAAGTTCGATGATCCTTCCCTTCGTGTTCTTCAACTCTATCATATCATTGCACATCTGGTTCTCCTGGCGTCGAATGTACTGGTTTAGCTCTTGGATGAAAGCTGCAATGGATCTATCCTTCTTGGTGCTGACTATCTCCCATTGTTCATCTCGGCATCCGCAAATCAGGTAGATAGTGTCCTTGAGGTCTTCTTGATAAACTTCTCCAATGCGTCCCATGGTGATATGAGCTGCCATGCTCTTTCCTAGACTCCAGGTTGGTGCACTAAAAACACTATCTATGGGCTTGGTGATTGGGGCGAATGTCCTTCCCGGAACGTGAGCTTGAATCTTCCAGCGCTCCTCTTCAGGCAGAGTGGCGTTGAAAGTCCCGGTGAAGCTTGGTAGTCCAATGTTCAGGTACTTGGCGACTTCCTTCAAGTGGAATCCAAAAGGTGTGCCTTCATCTGGTTGAGCGTACTTGATCTTTGCGTCTGTCATCCTAAAAGAGTAGAAAAGATGAGGAGTTAGAAAATGAGAAGAGAATAGTGATCTATGGCTTTAACTTAGTGGTCGTGTCCTACAGTCAGCGTGTGCTCTGATACCATCTCTGTAGCGACCCGACCTCAGATGGTCTAGTCTCTGTGCTCAGGTGTCATCCCTGGATCAGTAATGGTGACACCACACAGTACTTCGAAGGATTTATAACAGAGTAGCAATCACACACTTATTACATCGATGTCCCAAAAGAGGACTTATTACAATAAATATGGCTTAAGGCCATCTAATAACGATAACAGCGGAAGACTTGGAAGATAAGTGAGTCCATCAACTCCAACGACATCACTGAGTATAGAACCACGACCTAAAAGCACCTTACTCGTCGTCTGAAAAGTCTGCAACATGAAAGTTGCAGCCCGAAAACGGGTCAGCACATGGAATATGCTGGCAATGTAACACATAGAGAATAATGAATGATAAGCCTATACTATATGCATATATGGCTGGTGGAAAAGCTCTATGGTTACAGTTTTTGCATAAAGCCAATTTTTTTCCTACTGCAAAGGAATAAATTTATTTAACTATCATGGTGGTTGTTAAACATTGAGAATGGTTGACAGCATCCTCAATCCCACTTAAAAAGTAATCATTATCAAACCCAACAATATTAAATCAGAGTAACATGTTGAGATTCACATGATATTCAAGTACTAGATACTCAAGATGTCCATAACCGGGGACACGGCTAATCATGATTAGTTTGTACACTCTGCAGAGGTTTGCGCACTTTTCCCCACAAGACTCGATCACCTCCGTTTGGTTTCTCGCACTTCATGGTGTTTGAGAAACAGATGACTGAGACATAGTCTTTCAGAAGCGCTAGCACCTTACGATGGGTAGACCCGTACACCTACATCCCCTACATCTGCTAGTCTACCACTATAAGAGTTCGCACGACTTAGTCAACTATGCCAGAGCCCATAATGGCTTGTGGCTGCACACAGAAGTTACTAGCATGAATTATCTTATGATCCCATTGAGCCTGGGTGGCGGTCCAAAAGAAAAACAGGCAAGTCCTGGAAACCTCAGGTGCCTCAATCCACCCAGATGTGTATTTAAGTTGCCACCTTAGATAAACCATTAATTAACAAACTCACATCTGTCATGGATATCACTCACCCAATCCATGTCTACTAGCATAGCATGGCATAATAAGCAAACGTAGAAGTAACTCCCAAAGGTTTCATAAGTAAAATAGGTAATAGGTACTACCTCATCTACTTCCCATCCCACAATTTAATTAGATCCTAATCATGCAATGTTTGAGGATTGATCTAATGCATAAAAACTGGGTAGTAGAAAAAGTATGATCAAGTGTTACTTGCCTTGCTGATGATCCGCGAAACCTGGAGATTCGAAGTAACAAGCGGCGCACTCCGGGTGATCTATCGCAGACAAACAACAAGCATACAAGAAGTACTCATCTAATGCACAGGTAAATCTCGAATAAAAGATCTAACCAGAAAGTTCAACTTAAGAACCCTGGTTGCAAAAAGAATCAAATCAAAATAAATCAACGAAAGTCAAACGGCGAAAGAAAATAACTCGGTTCTAGCAAGTTGAAAACTAGGTCAAATTTTACAGTAGCAAAACTTAGTTCAAGTTGATTAGTCGGAACGGCGGTTTCGAAACGAAACTCCAGGCACTTGAATCACCTGATTCCGATAAATGAGCGAGAAGATAAACTAGAACGAAGATCGGATCTGAAATCGCGATCAGAAAATAGCGGAATAAATCCGATTAAAAGAGAAACGACAAACGGTTAAACGAACGGACATTCGTTAACCGGGGATAACCGGTGATCACATTCGTTAAGACGAACGGTCCGGCGAACGTTCACTAAGCAACAAACCGAAAAAAAACGATCTATGGTTTCGGAAAAAAAACCGAAACGACGAAAAAGAAAACCGGAACGGTTTTTTAAAAAAAACCGAACCGAGGGGGAGGGTGGCGCGGCGCGGCTACCTCGACGAGGCGGGGCTTCGGTGGGGCGGCGGCGGCGGCGCGGAATCCGAGCCGGACTCGGCTGGCGGCAGCGGCGCTGCGCGCGCGCGCAGGAGGGCGGGGCGCTGGGCCGGCTGGCTGGGCCCTTGGCCCGGTCGGCGCTACGGGTTTTTTTATATATAAATAACGCGCGCAGAAAAATGAAGAAAATAAAATCTAAACGAACTCCAAAAATTACAAAGTAAATTTTCCCCGACTCCTAAAAATGAGTCGAACAAAATGAACTTTTACTCGGGGCCTAAATTCAAGTATTGAAAACACGCATTTTTCCCTAAGTCAAATAAACTCCGAGAAAATCCAAAATTTTTCCCTAAGGCAAAGGACAGTTACTTTTATATATTGCAGCCACTGGTCAAATCATCAGCACAATCCTCAAGGTGGAGCGTGAAGAAGAAGGCAAGGCCTACAAAGTTCAACGACCAGTGTATTACATTTCTAAAGTTCTGACTCCATCCAAGCAGAGGTATCCTCATTACCAGAAGCTTGTCTATGGTATTTACCTGACGGCGAAGAAAGTCGCACACTATTTTCAAGAACACTCGGTCTCAGTAGTCAGTGATGCTCCGCTATCTGAAATCATGAACAATCGGGATGCAACTGGTTGAGTGGCCAAAGGGTACATCAAACTTCTCCTTTTGATGTCAAGTTTGAAGCAAAGAGGGCAATGAAGTTCCAGGCACTCGTAGATTTCTTGGCCGAATGGATAGAACAGCAATAGCCGACTCAGATCCACTCGGAGCACTGGACTATGTTCTTCAATAGTTCTAAGATGCTGAATGGTTCTGGTGCCGGAGTGGTTCTGGTGTCCCCAAAGGATGACCAGCTCAGTTATGTTCTCCAGATTCACTTTGATTCATCCAATAATGAGGCCGAATATGAAGCACTAATTTATGGGTTGTGTATGGCTATTTTACTCGGTGCCCGTCGCCTGATGGTTTATGACGACTCACATTTGGTGGCCAATCAAGTGATGAAAGAATGGGACGTTAGGAACCCATCTATGACAGGATACTGCAATGAAGTAAGGACGCTAGAAAAGAAATTTGAGGGTCTGGAGCTTCATTACATTCCTCGAATTAGAAATCAAGCAGCTGACGACTTGGGAAAAATTGGTTCCACTCGGAAGCCTATTCCCAGCAACATCTTCTTTGAGCACCTCCATTCCCCATCAGTGCAGGGACCCTTTCATTCAAGAGCCTCCTCAAGCGACAAGTCCCTCTGATCCGACTGAAATCAAGGTCCCTGCAGTCAATGAATTGGTTATGGAGATTCTGGTAATTACCCCCGACTGGACAGTGCCATACATTGGATATTTTGTCAGGCATGAACTCCCAGAAGATGACATTGAGGCACGTCAGATTGTCCACAAATCGAAAGCTTTCACTGTGATGAACAGACAACTTTACAGAGAGAGTGTCACTGGCGTGGTCCACTGATGTATTTCTCCCGAGGAAGGTCGATTGATCTTAGAAGAGATCCACTCGGGGACCTATGGCCATCACGCGTCCGCTCGGACAATGTGTCCAAAGCATACTGAGCCCGATTTTACTAGCCATAAGCCAACAAAGCTGCCAAAGAGATTGTTCAGCACTGCCACAGGAGTCAGTTCTATGCAAACTTGTCCCACAAACCTGCTTCTGCTTTGAAGACCATCCCACTCATTTGGCCGTTTGCTATGTGGGGATTAGACATGGTTGGACCACTCATGACAAGCAGGAGCGGTTTCAATCATCTGCTCGTGGCAATCAACAAATTCACCAAGTGGATTGAGGCTAAACCTATTAAGAAGCTGGATTCACGAACACCATCAAGTTTATGAGGGAGTTGATATTAATATATGGAGTCCCACTCAGTATCATCAAAGATGATGGTTCAAACTTTGATTCGGAAGAGTTCAGAAAATTCTGTGCCACGCAAGGCATCGGGTGGACTATGCATCCGTTGCACACCCGCAGTCGAATGCACTACAAAGCAAACCACTTCCGTGATGATACGTGTTTGTCATAGTAGGTCACTTTTTTGTCATGCATGTACATCCATGACGATTTTATGACAGAATCAAGATAGTTATACCTGTGCTGTCATAGAAGTGTTCCATGACAATACCAAAATTATCATCACGGAATTGTCCATTTCCATGACGATAAATGGCGCCTCATGGAAGTGATTTCGTGAAGGGTAACTGACACATGGCATCCACCGTAACAGGTCGCCGTTAAGCTATCGGGTTCCAGTTTCGATCCGATAACCCGTTAACAGCCCAGACCAATGGGGATTTTCCATGCGTAAAATCATCATTGGCTGGAGCACTGGTATGCGTCGGTGCTATACACACGGATTTTAACCCGTTCCCACGACGACATTTGGAGCCATCGCCAAGTGAGTGTGGGCAATAGGGGGGTCCTTCCCACACGACCCAGAAACCGTCAGGGATAGGCTCTCCTGGCACACAGGCTAGGCAAAATGATCTCATGTGCGATTAGGCAAGGCCTCGAAACCCAATCATTTTCGTTTATATGTACATCCTACACGATGAATCCCAGAAAAACATTTCCGTTCGTATGTTTATCACACACAGTCAATCCAAGGAATATGTTTCCATTCTTATGTACATCCCACACAGTCATTCTAGGGAAAACGTGTCCGTTTGTATGTACATCCCACATAGTCAATCCAAGGAAAACGTTTCCGTTCGTATGTACATCCCACATAGTCAATCCAGGGAAAACGTTTTCGTTCGTATATACATCCTACACAGGTTTACGTATAGGCTCGTGTATGATAGGTATAACTATCACACACACTCTGCCTTTGTTATCCTTTTTCTTTTATCAACTACATCACACACGATTTGATGAAGAAAACTGTGTGGCATTGGGCTATCCATCACAAGCGCTATTACTGCTAGAACCGTATGCAAAGTTCCATGACCCATTTAGCAGTTTTATTAGTTCACAATTAATAATTCCAATATTACACAAAGTCACATTTCATATCAAAAAGTTGTTTGCCAATTTCATACCAGACACATAGATATATTGTAAGATCACAGTACGATAGCTACCTAAAAACAACACAGTACATCATATAGCTAGTTCAACTTCATAAGAACAATATTAGAACAATATACTCATTTCCATAATCGAGATCATCCAGGCTCGTCTTATCCACCTCTTCTTTCAATTCAGTAAGAACCTGTTTTGCACTAGCCAACTTGGAAAGTGCCTTCTCCTTCGCCAACACCATCTTAGCAAAGTCTGATTTAAAAAATCTTAGCTCATTCTCTACCTTCCTCTTTTTATCCCGCATCTTCAAATATTCTTCAGCATTGACAACACTTTCTCTAAGCCTACCTCTGTTCTCTTCCTCACATGCTCCAGAGCTTTGCTAGGCACATCTCCAAAGACTGTGGCCACTCTTGATAAACCGGTTCATCCTATAACATTTAAAACTAGATCAGTAACAATCGTAGGGAAAATGGGTTTATAGCAACATGGAAAATCACCAATACTTATTTTTCGAAAATTGAAGAAACAAGTTAATTATGACATATCTTCTCAAAAAGATCAATGTGCAAATGAATTAATTCCTAGTGAGACAACAGCCAAATTCTGAAACATCAGAACCTATAATTAACTACAACAACGCTACAAGTTCTTACTCATGTACTATAAATAACAAAATGAACATTTTAAGAGGAAGTTAAATATAACTGCAATAGCATAGCGACAGTGTTTGGATGACAGCAAATTGATACTAACATGTGTGTACATGCACAAATTTAGTAACATAGAACTAATAACACTAAGTTCGTCCACTATGTATGCCAAAACCGGTGTAAAGACAACTGTTTCTACATCTTGCACTGGTGCCCTACATGGGCGAGCCGATGTAGTAGAAAAAAATCAGGGACCTAAACTCTGGAGCACCTAGTTGCTCCGATGCCCAGTTCCTTCGTGCCATAAAGATTTAGTATTTTACTACTTGGCTGTTCGGATGTGTGGACAAGTTGGTTTCATAAACTGCTGAAGTGGTGCCAAATAATTTTCTAATGGCACCGCTGATGAGATGGAAACATATTTAGATACTAGGTACAAACTATGACACTGTCTTAGGATGCGTTTGGTTGAAGGTGTGGTATGAATGGGTTGGGACCGTGACAGTGTCTGAATCACATCTAACAAATGATTTGTAACAACGAAAGAGGGTCTAACCTTCTCTGCACATGCTAGAAACTTCCTCCCGCTGTCCATAGATTCAAACACAACTATCTTCACGCATGGAGATTGATGGTGACAACGAGCAGATAGATCTTTAGCTACCCCACTCCACTCGTTGTAACTGATGGTCCTAGGGAACTACAAGAGGAAGAAATGACTCAAATCGAGTGCCGGGTAAAAAATCCTTCATTCCAAGTCATAGACCAAGAGAGAGAAGAGAGGCATACCTGGGTGGTGAAGGAGTCTTCGGAGGAGGAGGAACCACTTGAGAGTTCTTGCAAGAGCACCATGGTGACCCCAGCGGTAGGATGCGAGACGGCGAGAGTGAGGAAGCAAGCGAGGAAGCAGCTATAGCATAGGAAGGAAGGAAGTAAGGAAGGAGGAAATAGGGGAAATCTGACTTGTGGTCTGGGAGAAAAGGTGGTGGGGAAGGTGGTGTTGATATTTGGGCGGTAGGCCAAATATTTGAAGCGTGCGGTGCCGTCGGACACCATTCACTTTGAACAATAGTGTACATCGCAAATGATTCTTCTGCTTTACGCGCATGGGATGAGTTTGATAATTCAAATTTTGGTGGGAATTTCCCCAGGTATGTCATTACATAATTTAACATGCCTTGCTAATTTGGGAACACAAAAGAACAAACAATACACAGACCGCACTTACTGAATCGAGTAATTTTAGTAATTAAACATAACCAGTTGACCTAATCATTGCTCTAACAAAATACCAACATTAAAAACAAAGCCTAAGTATGCATAATTTTAACAAATCCGCCATGGCACCGGCCTATGCATCGCCGATGTGAGATGAGACATCAATGACATGTCCTGGCAACATACCGCCGTTGGTAGACTCCGCGTCCCCCCTGCTGAAGTTGACCGCGTCCTCGTCCTCTTCCTCAGCGCTGCCCTCAAGGTTGTAGTACTCATAGTAGTGGCTGCGATAGAGCTTGCGTTGGTTCTCCACAGCCGATTCCTCGATGCACAAACACTTCTCTACCTCAACCTGGGCCATGCGCAACTCCTCCTCCCGGCGCTCCTCGATCTCCGCCGCCTCCCGCATCTCCAGCTCCCGCTTGGGGATCTCATGAGGAAGCAGGTGTTCCATGGGCACCGCCGCCATTTCGGATGTGGGTTGCATGCTGGATTCCGAGGTGGCCTGGAATATCTTGGCATGGATGGCCTCGACCTGGGCCAAGGTGACATCAGCGGCGTGGACGACAGCTCGAGCGCTCTTGGCATTTGCAGCCGCCATCATAGCAGCAACTGCAGCTATGTTGGCTACCGCAGCTGCCCTGTAGGCTGCCAGAGATGCCCTCTCGCCGGAAGTGGCCATGCTCAATGCGGATGCGGCGGCACTCTCGGCGTAGGCGGCAACGCTCGGGGAGGACAGGACCATCTTTGCACGAAGGAGGAGCAGGAATGGGGATCTGTATTCTTGGATTCGGGGGTTGCCGACATTGGAGCAGATGAGCCGGTGAACTTAAGGAGGAAGACTTAAATAGGCCTAGAAATTTTCATCACAAATGGTTCCTACAAAACAACTGTGTCATGTTGTAGATATTTTTTAATTGCTGTAAAAGACAAATTTGGAGTAAAGTGGCAACAGATGGTGTTTTAAATGTATGAGAAAATTTGTAGTACTAATACAACTATCATGTCAATTTTTGGAAACTTCAGGGGTCATTTGACCTTTTAAGACATTTAAGTGATTTCTAGCCATTTAATGACCGTAATTGAAATTTGAACTACATGTTCATGCAACAGCTAACCATAACTGTTTGAAAAGTCATACTTTGTGTACTTGTGTGTGATTTAGTTCCATGTGCAGTAAATTGGAAGGAATTTTCAAACATATTGGTCTAACGGCTATGACACAATTAAGCATGGAGTGCCACGACATTTAAATTCCAAAAAAAATTAAAAAGATCAGAAACACATGAAACCTTGGTTGATGTAATGTCATGCCACAAAGATGATTTGGTAAAATTTGGCATGTTTAACGAAATTTTGGACACACACCCCTCACAAACTGAAGCAACTCACTTGAAGGCTCATGGTTCCGAGAGGGAACAATGCATGTTTGATGACGAACGGGAAATAGCTTCCACTTATGGCCTTCAAATTTTTTCTACATTTAACATGCACTAATACAACTGTCATGTGAACATTTGGAAAATTTTGGGGGTCATTTGACCTTTTAAAGACATTTAAGTCATTTTCTAGCCATTTATTGACGATAATTCAAATTAGAACTACATGTACATGCAACGGCTAACCATAATGGTTTGAAAAATCATATTCGTGTACTTGCATGCGAGTTAATTCCATGTGTAGTAAATTAGAAGGAATTTTCAAACATATTGGTATCACCGGATGGACACACATGCATGGAGTGCCATGGCATTTTAATTCTAAAAAAGTTAAAAATGATAAGAAAAACATGAAACCTTGCTTGATGTAAGGTCATGCCACCAAGATGATGTGGTAACAAAATTGGCCTGTTCGACGAAAGTTTGGACACACACCCCTCACAAACCGGAGCAACTCACTAGAAGGCTCGTGGTTCCGAGAGGGAATAATGAATGTTTGATGACGAACGGGAATAGCTTCCTCTTACGTCCTTCAATTTTTTTCTACGTTTAACGTGCACTAATACAACTGTCATGTGAAAAATTGGAAAATTTCAGTGGTCATTTGACCTTTTAAAGATATTTAAGTGATTTTCTAGCCATTTAATAAATATTATTAAAATTTGAACTACATATACATGCAACGGCTAACCATAACGGAATGGAAAAAATCATATTTGTGTACTTGTGTTCGAGTTAAAAAATCATCAGACGATGTAAATATCTGGTATTCAAAAAAGAAAATATAAAATCTGGCAAGACAACCAGCCCCCACATGATTGACACTCTATTTCGCGCCTCAGGGTTTGGAAGGTGAGCGGCGGGGTTTATTATCAGACACGGTTCTGTATTGGAAACCATCAGCTATAATGTTCACACACGGATTTTTCTGCGGGATCCGTGCATAATTCAAACTAGAGTACTCGTAAATTCCGGCGACCGGCGTGTGTACTGTTCCCGTCGATCTAGATTCCGGCCGCCAATAAATACTATCTTTCTCACGTCGTCCCGCCTGGATTCTCATCTACATCCTCCCCTTGCTCTCTCTCTCTCTCTCTCTTTCTCTCACTCTCTCTCTCTCTCTCTCTCTCTCTCAAATCTCTGCCATGGCGCCGCCGGTCTACCCACTCACCGATGAATAGTCATCGCCCCCCCTAGGACGCTCACTCGAAGAGCAGTGACAAGGACCCCTACGCGCCGCCGGACGAGGTTGCGCCGGACCCCCCCAACTTTGGATTGCTTTTGGGGCTAGTAGAATATGTGTCTTTGAAAGTCGCTGCTGTCGGCTGAGAAAAGGCAGGCAAGTGGCTTTCAAGAAGGAGATGGCGGAGGAGGATGCCAGGTACGCGGCTTGCGAAGCCTGTGATGGTGCCTGAAAAAAGGAGGCGGTGGAGCCTTGGGGGCGGGTGCGTCATCGTGCGGAGGAGGTGTATGAAGACGGGTACTTCATGAGGAAGGTCAAAGGTGCTAGGCGCCTCATCGCTGCATGGAGGTGGGCCCATAAGCTCCACCTCGCCACCGACGAGTAGCTCTAATGGGCGCCCAACAAAATGGCAAGATCATTCACGCTCGTCCGCCTGCAAGAGGCAGATCGGTACGTCAAGCGCTGCGAGGTGGAGGAGGCGGAGTACTGCCTTCGTGCTGGGAAGACACCACGCAACAGGGAGCTACTGGTGAGGGGCTACCGGAATATTGCCACCATGAGGGATTATTAGTTTCTGTATTGTTCGTTTTGAATTTTATGCATTGTACCTTGTAGTTAAGTATCATCATGTATATGTGATGATATTATATATATTCTGTGATGAACTAATGAACAATTAATATTATTTATATTATGAATTCCATTTTCTATCTATTTTTGTATATTAATTTGAATCTTGCTGTTATCATTCACATATACAGATTAGAAAGCGTATATACACACATTGAAATAGAACATATAAGAACGGAAAAAAGAGTACACACATTGAAAAAGTGCAATAAACAGAGCAATATTATGATTGCCGTGAATACATAGCTATCCACGTCGAAACGACTCAACAAAAAAAAAGCGTTCATGAGACCATGACCAGCAGCCCTTGCCTATGGTAGCTCTTGGCTCTACCTGAACTCGTGCAGGCGTTCGTCCAAGCGGTCAACACGCTTGTGGTACATCTGGATTGCGATGTCGAGCTCCAAGTTGTCTATTTCATCAGAGACCACCACCTCGAGGATGCGACGGCCATGTTCCACTATTGTCCCTAGGTGGACACCTAGGCCAAGGAGGCAGTCGAGCCTACCGACCAGCGTGTTGGCATCGAGCGGGCGTTCAGTGCAAGTAAAACACGGCCGGCCTCTCGTGCAAGTACAACACGGCCGGCCTCTCGTGCAAGTACAACACAGAGGGCCTATGCCCAATCCTGGAAAGGAATGGGGTTACTGAAGGGACGTGTACCTAGGTGCGACGCCCTGTCGACAGTAGGAAAGCGCTGATGGATCTGCTCTTCCTGTGCGGCGCGCCGTGCCTCTCGCTCTGCGGTGCTCCAACAGTCTCACCGTGTGGCGAGCTGCAGCCTATCGGTGCGGACGTGCCTAGCTTGCTCTGCGGCGCACATCGATCATGTTGTGCGGCGAGCTGCAGCCTCTCGGTGCTGACATGCCTATCTTGATCTGCGGTGCTGAAGCACCATGCGCCAAGGGTCTGCTCAACCCTGGCGATGACGTGCATCACACTGTCATCCATCACGTTGCTAGGGAGTTCCGTGGCCTCGACAGGCCATGGCGCCTGCTGTTTATTGTCATCGAAGAGGTTGATGGCAGAGGCAGCGCTTTGGTGGGTTGGCATGCTTGGAAAAGGTGGATGTGCTATAGGTTGTGCTTGTTGCCTCCGTGCGTCACGCGCGGCGTCGGTTTATGCGCAATATCGCTGGGTGGCGAGAAACAGGTGAGGAAATGTCAGCAAATGGTGGCATGTTCGTAAAATGCCATCAATTAATGGAAACTTAGCATACAAGGAACATCGAGCTAGCACAAGACGTAGATGATGATGAGATTAACATGGACCACACTAGGGAACCCATAGGTAATGAATTCATCAATCACAAACAGTTGTATACTAGTAAGCATTTTCCCACAACAGACACGGCTTATTCCATCACAAACAAGTCGGATGGATCAACTGTATGCCACGTATCACACATTGTCAAAAAGTAATTCGTTAGACCTTCCTTAACATGTGTAAAAAACAAGGACCTCGAGGTTAATTTAACTCATGGGATGGATCATAGAGGTAATTTAATTTGACCTTTATGACCCATCCAATCAGTTAATTTAACATCAACACAAGTTCCCATCCAGTCACCCATATTATGGCTGCTCCAGGCTTAGCACACTTAACTTAAGAGTTCTCCTAGATGAGCTATTGGTGGAACAGCTAGTCCTTGCTGATATAGGATACCTCTTCGCATCCTTATGGCGTATCCGAATGACCGCCCGTCCCCCAATGGCTAATAGATGTTGTGTAGAAAAAGCTTATCACATATGTCTTATTAGAAGCAATCGTCTGTGTTATTATCGTCTTCGCACGCATTTCTGATTACAAAGTTGTTTGTCATGTATCACACACATCTTGTTATATCGAACCATTTCTGTTGTCTTGTGTCAACGCAGACAATTCATCCGAGTGAACCGCATGCCGTATATCGCACACACCTTGATCTGGCTGACCGTTTCTTTTCTGTTGCCTAATCACAAACATATCATCCGAGTGAACTGTATGCTGTATATTGCACACACCTTCATCTGGCAGCCCATTTCTTTTGTTCCTCCTCATCGCAAGCAATTAATTGAACTGAACTGTATGCCCTGCATCGTACACGCAACCAATATCTGAACCGTGTTAGATGCAGCCGTCATCGCAAACATTTTGCACCTTTTTTCATGATTTTTTACACCACCATTTGCGATTATTACATCGCACACATTTTTGTGGAAGGGTCTCTGATCGTAGTGTCGCGTCAGCAGCATCATCCGTAGTGGAGGAAACACGTGTCGGCTCCTTTGTGGGCCAAATGTCGTCTGTCCAATGGAGGACACGTGGCTATGATATGTCGAGACATGGCAGGGCCCAACAGAGGCCCATATAGGTTAAAAAGGCCAGCCTAGTCAAAGTCCCATAGTATTTACTCAATTACTACTGGGCTAGCCCACTAACGGCCTGTTTAAATGGCCCATTTACGATCCAAAGCCAATTTTGTCCCATTAATTGTTTGCCAAATATTTGGGCCCAATTACGGCCTAGTGACATTTTGGCCTGTTAGAAGCCCGATGTAGACATGGGCCCATTTCAGCCCGGTGTGTCTTTCGGCTTGGGAATGGCCCGTGCTACCCATGGGCCATATAAAGTCCGATGCAACATCTGGCCCTCTAACGGCCCGTGATCAAGTGGGAAACAATTCAGCCCAACGTGACTCTGGGCCTGTTAAAGGCATGTCACATAATTCAGCCCGTTGATGCCTCTACTAAGCTTTTAGCGTCTTAAAGGCCCATGATATCGGTGGGACAACTAAAGCCCGAGATATGTTTTGGCCTGATAATGGCCTGTTAATGGCACGATCTACATTTCAGCCTATTGAAGGCCCATCGACGACTAGTAAAAATTGAGGCCTAACATGCATTTTGGCCTGCTAAAGGACCATGGTTTCTTCTAGGCCATAACACGCCGGCAGAATATTCAACCTATTAATGGCCTGAAGCTACATGGGACCAACTAAGTTTTGGGTCCATTGAACGCCCAACTAAACTTTGGGCCGAATATAGGCCCATGTAAGTTGTGGGCCTGGCGCAGAGTGTGAAGGCCCCAATTGCCTTTCAGGCCCAAGAAAGTTGCAGGACGGCCCAATTGTGGCCCGCTAAAATGTAGGCCCGTTAGAGGCGAATGTTTCGGCCCGGTGGACTACATCATATTTTCGCCATTTTTTCAGATAGTGAATGATGGCATATATGGTAACTAGTAGGAATTAAGAACAAACCTACTCTATACAATAAAGAAATTATGACATAGTAAGGTATAATAAACCTACACTATACAATAAAGGATTTATGGTATATTACATCCACTGGGCATCGAAGTTTGCCACCAATGATCATAAAGCGCAACGAAGAAGTAGATTACAAAAACTGGGCGCCATTGCAGTGTAACAAAATAATACTAAACCAAGACCACTTCCAAGATAGTTCAAGAAAGGTTAGCCTTGCGTGAGAACTGCTGCACAAGCTGCTGAGCAAGGTTGGAATACGGGCCTGGCATGTCCGTTATAGCTTCCATGTGTAGCTGTTTAGCAATGAGGTTCTCATTGGTATTCTCTGCAATCTTTCTTAGAGATAGGACTTCAAGTCAAGGTTCAGTTCCAGAATGCCTTTCTTCAAGAACTTGGGACTGAAGAAGTTGAACTGATTCAGACAGTGAATTCTATGAGCTTGTCTAACTGCATGACGACAAGACTTTGGGGTTGTCTCGCTATTTTCAAGATATTTTGCCTTCTTTGCTGCAATATATGTTGGGTTTGTATCACAGCCTTCAGCAAACTTGTGCATGCCATCAGGCATATCACCCTGAAACAAGTAGAGAGATGACATGTTTTGCACGTGTATAAACAAAGATGGTAACTATGCTGCCAATTCCATCCAATTTCAAGTTAGAAAACAAAGAATAAGTTCAAAATATCAATAGCATAAATTGGCATTGTTCATAATGCGGTGAGCTTCACCACACTACTGGATTACCATGTCAACAAAACAAGCATAGATGAAGGTCAAAGACAATTAGTGTATCTATTTTGGTTAATGTGCATGGCATGTTGTTCATATCATCAGTCACATCAGTAAGATAAAATAGGATATGACAAGGTGCAAATGTGGGCTACTTCACCACACACTGGATTATAGATCCACAAAAACAAGCATACATATATGTAGTATTGAGTAATGTGCATGGTATGAATAAGGATTTTGGTTTTACAAGTAAATCTTGGAACTTACAATTGTTGCGAACATGCTTTTTTGATAGAAACAGGAAACTAAACAGAAGTTGATGATAGGGAGTATGAGAAAATTAAACAACAATTGAGGATAAAGGGTTTAGAAGGACTAACTTACATTAAGAGTTAACACCGGCTTTATAATGCCCTTCTCCATGTCAATGGAAGGATAACTCAAGAATTTCAGCATAGAATCTTCTTCATAAGCATTGCATGTACTCTAAATTTTGTAGAGATTAATTATATAGATGATAATACTTGAAGGGATAGAGGATAATGAAGATAAGATGCAGATTGTTGCTACAAAATGAACTACCAATCCCTGGAAGTACAAGCGTTACAGGACAAAATTGACTGACAAGAGTAATGGGCTACACTTCTGCACTGGCATTGTCTGTCTAGTCAACTTTTTTGGTAATATTAAATATAGATATGATATTTTTTAGTAAATGGTGGGAAAGGCAGATAAGATGTAGAATGCTACACAATGAACCAATCCCTCTTCCCATAATATGAAAGTGTTTTGAAGAATGTTGTACTGCACAAAACGCTCTTATATTATGGGACAGAGGGAGTAGCTATTAATGTAATATAGTGATAGACAACGTTCAGTCCTTACAAGAGGACAATAGAGCTAAACCACTACAAAAGCATTGGGATGATTCTAAATTTATGTAAGAGTTGATACAGATCTTATAATGTCCACCAAATGGAGGATAACGAGGCTAAAATGTGCAGTGATGCTACATAATCAACCAGCTATGAAAGTAAGTATGGTCATACATGGCAAGAGGTACTCACAAGAGCAATGCAGTGTGCAGTATAATTGCGAGACTGTGTGGTCCCTTGAGAATGAATGTTCTCTGCAAACTGTTTTCATACAAGTGAGACGTTAAGGCACATGCGGAAATGTTTTTCAAATTTTGATGTGATATCATAGACAGTAGCTTACACTGCAGATGAGACCAATGTGTAATAAGATTATTCCAGTCATTGTCCAATAAATATAGCACCAGAAACTTTAAGAAATTTCGTTTAGAGGCTTGCCATTGAAGTGCACTTGCCTCAAGTAGGAATGATACTTCATCAACGAGTGCTTGGAAAGCGCAACCAACCCTTGCTCATCTTGACTATCCAGTTTGGTCCTTGCCTATTAAGAATGAAATCTTGTGTCTTTTGTCAGGAGAAACATATGCAATAATTACCATGAATAACATTAGTACATTACTTACACGTAAGTTGCGGAGGAAGATTGGAAATTGTCCTTTGTTTGAGGTATAATATTTCCATGAAGGAAAGATGCACACAAAGTTCTGACAACAATATAAGATTCATCTTATAAACTGGAAAGAAGTGGAACATGAGTCCTATTTGCTGCAATTGGGGCTCTCTCTCATTCAAAAAGGGATTTGACAACTGGATTTGGTGTACTCTTTGCTGCAATGGGGGTTTTGCGTCTTAGAGCTGGTGCTATGTCAACTAGCATCATCATACTATTTGCTGCAGTTGGGGTCTGCTGAGTTGGGGCATCAGAGATGGCCAATGTAGTAAGGCCAGAGTCTGCTAGAGTTGTGGCCGTGTTTTCTGGGTCTGGTGATATTGCAACTGAAAGTGCGTTACGTCGGCTAGGGGGGGGGGTGAATAGGCGATTTCTATGAATTCTTCACTGAGGAATTTCAAGGTGAGGAAATTCCTAAGCGAAGAACTACTTGCAGCGGAATAGGTACTCAGGTATAAGCATAACAGAGCAACAACATAGTCATCACGATAAAATAAAAGACAAACACAGAGTACAGGAAGCATAAACACAGGATAAGTAGGATGAAGACAAATAGACTAAAGAAATATGATTGAGGAAATAGGGAAAGTCTTGAGTCAATGTCTTCAAGCAGTAATGATCAGGTACATCAACACATAATGAGGAAATGAAAGGGTTGAGGAAAAAGAACAAGTTGGCTTGGTGAAGACAACGATTTGGTAGACCAGTTCCAACTGCTATGACAGTTGTATGTCTGGTTGGAGCGGCTGAGTATTTAAACTCCAGGACACACAGTCCCGGACAGACAGTCCTCTCCGTATTCTCCTTGAGCTAAGATCATACAGACCTCGCCCAACAGTAGTGGTAAGTCTTCACAGGTGACTTCCAAACCTTCACAGACTTGGTCACTCAACAATCGACAATTCCTCTTGGATGCTCAAACCATGATGCCTAACCGTCTAGAGGATACACAGTCCTCAAAGGTAACAAGCGTCGGTTCCACACAGTTACAATCTCTTCAGTGATGCTTAATCACTTTGCGGTTTGTAGGTTTGGGTTGGGATTTGGGTTTTCCTCACTTGATGATTTTCCCTCAAAGTCCTTGGAGGATGGGATGCTCCCAAATGACAAGTGTGAGCTTCTCTATCACTGAAGAAATTGACTGAACTGATATGAGATTTCCAATGGCTTCACTCGAAGGATTGGGTAGGTGTAGGATTTTGAGATGAGCATCACTTGGAAATATGTTTCCTTAGTATTACCTTGACCCCCTTTAACAGTACGGTGTTTCCTATGAGTCATGAGGAAAAAAAATGAAACCACGAAAACAAAAGTCTTCACGCTTCAGATTCCTCGCATGATTATCAAGTCTTCATGGTCACACCAGTTTCTTCACTTTCAAAGTCTTCAGGAGAACCAAAGTCTTCAGCCGAAGACATTCATTTTTAGGGGTTGACTTTCACTGTAAATATCAAACTCCTCATTGACTTATAGAGCCTGTGTACACTCACAAACATATTAGTGCCTTAACCTATAAGTCTTCAATACACCAAAATCACTAAGGTGCACTAGATGCACTTACAGTCTCCCCCTTTTTGGTGATTGATGACAATATAGGTTAAGTTTTCAACGGGGATAAACATATGTATTGAAAGTACTAAAAATTGAGGAATTTGATTGGAAGATATAGAAGAACTCCCCCTGAAGATGTGCATAGTGAGGTATTTGCTTTTGAAGCGATGCACATTTGAAGAGTAGAATCATGGAGATCGCCCCCTATATCTTGTAATTCATACATGCATTCAACATATAGAATGAAGAATATGAAATGCATGATGAAATATGTTGATTGATGTAATTCAGCATGCGTGCATAACATTAATGAGGAAACAGCATGCAGAAAAATAGAGCAAAAGTATCAGGTCACCATCGGACTTAAGTTTACAACTCAATCAACAAAAGCTTGAAAAGAGCGAGAGTTGCAACTTAACAAAAAAGCGCCCATATATATAGAGACCCGCTTCAAGACTAACTCAAATTTCTCCCCCTTTTACATCAAGTGACCAAAAGGGATGAAATGTGAGGACTAACGTACGTGAAGAATTTCTTCACGAAGTGGATGGAGGAGCGCCAGCGTTGTTGGGGTCGTCTGTTGGAGTAGGGCCTGCCGCAGTGTCGTCTAGATCTTCATTTTCATCAGCATCGTGGGACGAGGAATATGAACTGGGCACCAAAGGAGGAACAACAACTTTCTTGAATTTCTTCGGTGGAGGCTTAGCCCCGCCGAAGTCCTGTTTGAAGCCCATCTGCTTGAGATCCTCATCACCGTAAAGGTGAGACAGTATAGCCCAGGTGCGATCAAACACTTCATTAAGGTAGTAATGGTTCTTCTTCACTGAATTGTAGGTGGCAATCATATTGTGATGAATTGAACCAAACTGGCGTTTCACCCATTTGTGATTGTGATCCACCTTTTGATGAAGACTGAGGAGAAACTCACGATCAATCATCACCCTTGGAGCTGTTGCCTGAGGACTTTGCTTGGATGCATTAGCGGCAGAATCATGAGTAGCAGAGTCATCATTGGTGGCGTATGAAGCAGCTTTGTGAAACTGTCCATCCAATGGTCGAATGCCCTCATCAATAATAACAGTGGCCTTGCCCTTCTCATCAGCTGAGGAAAATGTCTATTTGAGGACTTCAATCAGGGGCAAGTAGCGGCCATGGTTGAGTGTATCAGCTTTGTAGTTCAGTGAAGACCTTGATCTGAGGAATCTCATAATCCAGGGCGCGTAAGGCTTCAACTCAAATGGGGACATTGCAAAGTTTGCCAAAGTCCTCGTGAAGAAATCACGATAGTTCACGGGAATACGGGAATACCGTGCATGATATTGAATAGCAGATTCTTCATGATGCCAACAACTTCTTCATCACTCGAGTCGTGGCCTTTGATTGGACTCAATGTCTTCGTCAGAATGTGATAGACTGTCCTTGGCACATATTGCAATTCCTTCACAAGGAATTTGGTGCTTGAGGCTTGTCCAAGCTTCAGTGGCTTCATCAGCACTTGCATGAAATGATCTGACAGCTCAGTTTCAGACTAAATTAGACGCGCACCTTCTGGGGGAGGACTGACAGGAATGGCACGAAGCAATTTAGTTTTCGGTGCCTTATAGTGTGTGTTTTCTGTTATCCAGTCCAACACCCATGAGTTCACATCTTCAGCATTGCCTGGGATGTGCAACGTCACGTAGAATTAAAGAATGAGTTCTTCATTCCAATCATAGATGTCAGTGCAGAAATTGAGCAAGCCAGCATCATAAATGGCAGCGAGGACTGGCGTAAAGCAATGAAGTGATCCATATCCAAGTGAGGAATATGCTCATGGTCAAAGACTTTGTCCTTGTTGAATAGCACTGAAGAATAGAAATTTGCTTGACTGGCAGTCCAAAATCGCTTCCTCCTCAAACGAGCAGAATCATATGGATTGTAGTCCTTGAAGAATACATGCTCATTGAAGAAGGCATCAGTCTTGAACTTCAGAGTCTTGGAGAATGGATTCTTCGGCTGTGACTAAGGAGTGCCAGTGATTTGAAGAATGACTTCTGGAATGTCAATTTCGGGAGCCGCAGGCTGAGGAATTTCTGCTTCTTCTTCAGTAGCAGCCTGGGCCTCCATTTCTTCAGCAACATTTTCATCAGCACTAGTGGCTGGAATCTCTTCATGAATGGAAGGGGTGGCATGAATTTCTTCAGAACCCATCTAAACTTCAGTTGGAGCAGGGGACTAAAGAATTTGTTGTATTAGTGTGAATAGAGGAGAATTTGGGTGCTAACTATCCCAAAAATCATCATTCATTACTGGAGTGGTACAGCCAATGTCCACATCCTCATCCACTTCCATTTCTTCAATGCCGGCCTCTTCAGCAGTAAACTGAGGCATTGGCGATGATACCTGGGGAGTTGAAGTGAGGGTCTCAACTTGAATTTCTTCAGGAATATGATATTCTTCACCATAAGGAACAAGTTCCTTTGATGGCATACTTGCAAGAGGAACAACATCAATGGGATTCTCCAGTGAACTTGTCAAAATCTTCGCCTTCTTGGGGGCCGAAGATTCTGAAGCAGCTGATGCCTTCCTCTTCCTCAAAGTAGCACACTCCGCAGCTTTGGTTTTCTTCACTTCCAGAGCAGAAGGAAGAACTGGGCTTGGTGTTGGTGCAGGCAGAGAAGTGGTAGTGGGATCAATTTCTTCAGGCTCAACTAATGAAGTTGGCCTGTCTTGAGCTATTTCTTCGGCAGCTAGAATTTCTTCAGCAGCCCTAGTGCTTGCAGTTTCATCGGCAGCCTGATTTTCATCAGCGGTGCTGGCAATTCCTTCAGTGGCTTGAGCAGATGCTTCGGCCGGAGTGACTTCAATGTGCACAGGAGCAGCAGCACTTGAAGTGAATTTCTTCGTCAGCTAAACGAATCTGACCTTGGCACCCTTCCATTCAGCCTTGTAGGCTTCAAATTCTTCACCGAGCTTTTTGATTTCAGCTTGCAGTGCAAGGAGCTGCTCAAGAAAAAGACTGAGGACATTGTCCTTTAGGTAGCGCTTCTTCTTATACTGCGCTTTCCTCACTGACCTGACTTGGTCATACTTCCATTTCTCTTCAGCAATGAACACCGTCACAACGTGACTTTGTCCAGGAGTGAGGCCCAAATCTGGCATTGGAGCATTGGGATCTTTATGCCGGAGATTGATGAAATTGAGGATCTTCTTCGGATCCGATAGAAGGGGCACAACACTTCCTTTGGCTCTAGAGGCTCGCTGCTGTCTGTCCTTGACGATATCGGCTAGTTCATCATCATCAGCCTCATCATCAGATGGAATTTGAAAGACCACCTGCTTCTTGTGAGGACTTGGTCTAGTGCCTCATCCAGCAATGGCCATGGTCTGCAGCAGAGTGGGACCGGTAGATGAAGGGTGTGCTGAAGAACTCGCTGAATCCCCTGAGGCAATAGATATGCCTGTGGTCCTTTGGAACGTGGCGAGATGCACGGGTGCTAAGGAGTTTGCCGGAGGATCTGAGGGTTTTGAAGCCCGAGGAATTGGTGCAGCTTGAGGAACTGGGGCAGCCTGAGGAATTTGCCTTGAAGGCACTGAGGAGATTGGCCATGAGGGCATTGAAGAAGAACTTGGTCGTGAGGGCATTGCTGAGGAAGGTGGTTTCTTGGATGGCTTCTTTGGCATAGCCTTCTTGCTGGAAGAAGCCTCAGCAGCGGTAGCGGCTGCAGCAGAATCCTCATTGAATTTCTTCACTGCTTCTTTGGCCTACTTGGCCAACTTTGCTTGCCGCCTGGCCCATTCATTAGCATAATCCTGACCACATTTCAGGCTTGTTGGATCAGCTAGCAGGCCAGGCGCCAGAGGAGGTCTTGAGCACAGAGGGTTAAGAGCGAATTTCTTCATGTACTTGGGAGTGACATATTTGTACTCCCTCCACTCTCTTGCCCATCTCCTTTCTATCCTCTGAATGCGCACTTTGCACTCAGTCTTCATCTCCTTGCCATGTTTTGCCTCATCAGGCATGCAGTACCCTGCATAGATATCCGCAGGGCTCTCAAAGGTAGTATTTACTTCAAGCTTCTTTCCTCCTTTCTGAGGACGTTTACCATCAGCCATTTTCTTTAGCTGAGGAATTTGCACAATTGAGTTCTCTGAAGAAGTATGCAGCTTTTCTTCGAGGAACGCTGCAAATGAGTTAAGTTGATGAGAACCTAGTGATTCAGCAGCAGACATGTGTACCTGTGAATAGAGTATAGGTGCGAAGAATTTGGAGAGGTCATATGCGTTCTCAGAAGGTTTTGTAAAATTGAACAAGTTTGAGGAAATTGACCCAATGTGTCTCGAAGAATTTCACTAAGCGTTCTTGTCTTAGGTTCCAAAGAGTGTGGATCATGAGATTGACACAATTGAGGAATCATGAAGAAAAATGTCACTTAAAGAAACAGATCAAGAACTAAAGATTTTTGCTAGGTGTTTTATAGTGTGGAGGTTGAAGAATAAACACCTTTTGAAGATTTGATGAAAACCATAGGTAGAATAAATGCGGTAAAAGTAACTTTTAATTACCGTTGATGAAGAACACGACGAACTGTAAGAGAAGATTTGGAAGTTCGTCGTCTCGGATCTTCCACGCCTTAACTTGGCGGAGGAAGACATCTACGGCGGCGGCGGAGGGAACATTTCCGTGTCCGGTGAGGGAGTCCTGGATTAGGGGGTATCCGGATAGCCGGACTATATACTTTGGCCGGACTATTGGGCTGTGAAGATACAAGACCCAAGACTTTGTCCCGTGTCCGGATGGGACTCTCCTTTGCATGGAAGACAAGCTTGGCAATCCGGATGTTAGATCTCCTTCTTGTAACCGACTTTGTGTAACCCTAGCCCCCAACAGTGTCTATATAAACCGGAGGGTTTAGTCCGTAGGACCAGAACAATCAGAATCATAGGCTAGCTCCTAGGGTTTAGCCTCTATGATCTCGTGGTAGATCAACTCTTGTAATACTCATATCATCAAGATCAATCAAGCAGGAAGTAGGGTTTTACGTCCATCGAGAGGGCCCGAACCTGGGTAAAACATCGTGTCCCCTGCCTCCTGTTACCATTAGCCTTAGACGCACAGATCGGGACCCCCTACCCGAGATCCGCCAGTTTTGACACCGACATTGGTGCTTTCATTGAGAGTTCCTCTGTGTCGTCGCTGCAAGCTCGATGGCTCCTTCAATCATCAACAACAACGCGGTCCAGGGTGAGACTTTTCTCCCCGGACAGATCTTCGTGTTCGGCGGCTTCGCACTGCGGTCCAATTCGCTTGGCCATCCGGAGCAGATCGATAGCTACGACCCTGGCCATCTGGTCAAGTTCGGAAACTTGAACTACACAACCGATATCCGCAGAGACTTGATCTTCGACGGATTTGGGCCTGCGCCAGGAGCACCGAACAGTCACGACGAGCACAGCATAAACCTGCTATCAGACAATACTCGCGATATCGCACCCGCAAGAGCTCCGGACCTAAATCCGAGGCAGATTGCGTCGTCCGAGGATGGGTGGACGGACCCCGCCCCGCAGGCCGCAACTCATCGGCGGTAGAGCCGAACACAGACTCCATCCCCAAGGAAGTCTGTGTCACTGGACCCCTGGACTTGTATCCGGCTATAGGTTCGAGACGCGCATCCCCAAGCCTGCCGAATTTCGTTGGGCTGCGGTAATGGAGTTCACCACTGCGGATATCTTCCAGCAGTCACCTTTTGGCGACATGCTGAATTCATTAAAGTCTCTCTCTTTGTCAGGAGACTCTTGGCCGAACTATGTCCGGCTCAGGTGGGAAGCAGGCGACGAAGAAATTAGTTTCCCACCGACCACGCACTTCATAGCCACTGTCGATGACGTAACAGACATGCTTGACTTCGACTCCAACGACACCGACGGTATGGACGTCGGCGCAGTGGACGATTTGGAACCATTGCCCATGGGGTGCTGGATGGCCACCTCATCATATGATATATACATGGTGGACACGCCTAAGGAGGACAGTGGCGACAAAAATGACACAACGGAGGATAAAACCCCCGGACAGAAGCCAAAACGACAGCGCAGACACCGCTCTAAGTCCAGCCACAGTAAAAATAGCGATAACAACGCTAGAAAAATCGACACCCCAGTCAACTTCAAAGGCAACAATGACCATATGGACCCAGCGATGGAGCAGGAAAAGCCAGGTCACGCCGAACACAGTCTGGAGCAGACGCACAATCACAGCGATCCCAAGGGCCGAACTCATCAACCCGCCTCGGGAGAAGAGCATAGTTCGGACGATGATGCATTCATCATCCCGGAAAAATGTCTGGAACGGGATAACCTCCACGGAAGGCTTATGGCCACTGTGAGAACCCTAAAGAAGTAGAAGCAAAGGCTTAAGGCTGCGCAGGAAATCCTCAATCGCAGATGGAATAAAGTGCTAGACACCGAAGAAAGATATGGCGACGATCGCCACACAAAGAGCTACCCAAAGCGCAAGCTGCTGCAAGAATTCGATGATGAGGCCATTCTGCTAAAGAACAATACGGCCAGTAAGCCAGACAAACCACTCCATGACCACAATAGAGTAGCTACTAACGCCGCACACGATCTACGTGAGCTCCTGGACAAAAAGGTCGGCGTGACTAGGTCCATCTATGGATCTAGAGGACATGCTCCGGCGCAGGATTATGGTCACGAAAACGATCAGACTGATCGAATACCAGTTCGGAATCAACACCGGACACAACAAAGTCGACAGCATGCAACAACATGTCCAGATACAGAGGGGCTGTGCACCCTCTGTGCTTCACCGAAGTGGTACTGGATCACGAAATTCCATACGGATTCAAACCCGTGAACATAGAGGCATACGATGGAACGACAGACCCCGGGGTCTGGATTGACGATTTTATACTTCATATCCACATGGCTCATGGGGACGACCTCCACGCCATCAAATACCTCCCACTCAAGTTGAAGGGACCAACTCGGCACTGGTTGAAAAGCCTCCCCGAAAATTCGATCGGAAGTTGGGAGGAACTTGAGGACGCTTTTAGGGCCAACTTTCAAGGGACCTATGTCCGACCTCCGGACGCTGATGATTTAAGTCACATAATACAACAGACCGGAGAGTCTGCCCGTAAGCTTTTGAATAGATTCCTCACTAAGAAGAATCAAATTGTCGATTGTCCGGATGCCGAAGCCCTAGCGGCCTTCAAGCATAGTATCCGAGACAAGTGGCTCGCCAGACACCTCGGCCAAGAAAAGCCGAGGACAATGGTAGCCTTAACAAGCCTTATGACCCGCTTCTCCGCGGCTGAAGACAGCTGGTTGGCCCGCAGAGGCACTAGTGACCCAGGCACATCCGAAATCAGGGATGGCAACAGGAAGCCATGGCGCAATAAAAACAAGCGTCCAAACAAGGAAGAAAGTCCGGACAACAAGGCGGTCAACGCTGGATTCAGGGGCTCTCGACCTGGTCAATAAAAGAAGCCATTTAAAGGCAGCAAAGAGGGACCGTCCAGCCTGAACAAAGTCCTGGACAGGCTGTGCCAAATTCACGGCACCCCCAAAAAACCTGCGAACCACACTCACAGAGAATGCTGGATCTTTAAGGAGGCCAGCAAGTTAAATGCCGAACACAAGGGAAGGGAAACACCAAGTGAAGACGAGGACAAGCCTCGCCAGCCGAACACTGGGGGACAGAAGAAATTCCCACCAGAGGTAAAAACAGTAAACATGATCTACGCGACCCACATACAAAAGAGAAGGCACAAACGTGCGCTCAGAGATGCATACGCTGTACAGCCCGTCGCCCCCAAACTCAACCCCTGGTCGGCCTGCCCGACCACGTTTGATCACAAGGACCACCCGATTGGGTGCGGCATGGAGGATCGGCTGCCTTGGTGATCGACCCAATAATCGATGGATACCATCTCACTCGTGTCCTCATGGACGGCGGTAGTAGTCTCAATCTAACATATCAGGACACTATCCACAGGATGGGGATAGACCCATCCAGAATCAGCCAAAGTAACACCACCTTTAAAGGGGTGATACCAGGCGTTGAGGCCCGCTGCAGGGGCTCCCTCGTATTAGAGGTGACATTTGGTTCTCCAGACAACTTCAGAAGTGAAGAATTACTCTCCGCCATCGCTCCCATCCGAAGTGGCTATCATGCATTGCTCGAAAGAACAACCTTCACTCACTTCAATGCAGTACCGCACTACGCCTACCCTAAACTCAAGATACCCGGTCCACATGGCGTCATCACCATCAGCGGAAATACAGAGAGGTCCTTACGTGCGGAATAGTATGCGGTGGCTCTATCAGCCGTACACTAAGCGACCTCTCCTATCAGAACGCATGATCGGTCGTTAAGACCACTGACACGGTTAGACGAGTCCAGCACACCACCCTCGGTAATAGCCCAGATAAACCTGAGCTGGGTGGTATACATGTAACACCATAGAGGACATCAGGGGCTCCAAACATGCAATAAAGCCCACCTCTTTCCTTCACCTTACTAACAGGCCAATGTCTTACACCCCTACTATCCATTGATAATAATCAACTCTTCGCACGATTATGCCGTACTCTTTTACATGAGTTTTCCTCTTTACAAACACCATTTCTGTGATACCCTACCAGGACACGGCACAACGGAGACAAAGGCGCAGACGTGCAGCAGGGCCCTGCTCAAAGGTTTCTCTTTAGATTAAGCCCCTGTGTAAACCTTATTTATTGTCTCTTGTTGCTTGACATCAAATGGGTATTCTATACACCCACAGGGGATACTGGCGTGATTGGCATTTTGCCACGATAGACTACCGCACGTACCTGGAAATACATGGTTCATAATAAGGGTGCTACTCAGCCTAGTATATGTTATAAAGTCTGAATACCTTCGGGAGTGTTCGGCATCGCGAGTTAGGCCTTATATGCATCAGCTCCAAATCATGTCTTTGATCAAATGTTGGGTTTGCCCGGCTCCTAGGTTTGTTGCCTTACGTTCCGCTTCTATTGGCTAAGGCGGCCAAAGGAGAACTATTGCGACTGTGCCCTGGTTATTCCGGATGAGCACCTCAGTAGAGAAAGCCGAAAACTGACTGTCATGATATAGAGAGAGACTGGTCAACCACTCGAGGACTCATCGGAATCGTTACGATTCCTCCGCATTAACAAAGGACCATTTCCCGGTTATGTACACACGCGCTCGTATCCAGAGGCACGCGAAGGTACCAGGGGCTACATAGTAGCCCCACCGTCAAACTCCTATGGCTAAGTGAAAGCGTTAAAGCTATATAGTCCGGTTGCCTAGTTCATCGTGCGATCACCTCCTTATTGGACCAAGACGTTGGATCAAGTGTGTTTACGCACATTTTTGCGAACACCCCCGCATTGTATGCGTGGGGGCTGAAGCCAACGACTGCTAACTTTCAGGTTATTTATACATCAAACGGCCGCACAGGAGGCACAATATCACTTTCGGGCAAAAGTATAAACATAGCCCCTATAATTAAATTGTTTTTACAATTAATTGATTTGTCACTCGAACATGACATTTTTCGAGCACTGAGCCTCTATTAAACGAGCACCTTATGTTACCTGCTCCAAGTAGTGCTCGGCCAGATCCTGGCTACCCGCCGGATTCTGGGTTGCAATGATGGTGGCCTCCATATCTGCCCAATATGTTTTAACACTGGCAAGAGCCATCCGCGCACCCTCTATGCACGCCGACCTCTTCATGGCATTGATTCGTGATACGGCACCAAGGAACTGTTGCACTAAACCAAAATAACTGTCCGGCTTCGGTCCCTTCGGCCATAGATGGTCTATTCTAGACCTCATTGCAAGACCGGACAATCTATGGAGCTCAGCCACAGCGGCCATCATTTCACTTAATGCCAACGAGCGCGTTGGAGCACTGAATTGCGACCAGAACAGCCTTTCCACTTCACTATCATTTTGATCCTCGAAAAACTTGGCCGCATCAGCCGTACTCTTTGATAGATCCGCATACGCATCTCCAGGGCTCCAGCGCCAATCCAGAGGAGCGTAGTTTGGATCTAAGAACTTCATCCGCAACAAATAGGGTCTTCCAGCCGTGATTTCCCCGGCCTGTCAAAGCTCGTCCCGCGCATCCTTAATTTTGGAATGCGTCTCCTTGGCCGCATCAAGGGACTTCTTCAAGTCAGCCGACTTCGCCTGATTCTCCTTTTCAAGGAGCTCATATCGGCCGGCGGCGTTTTTTAGCTCTACTGCCATCTCGGCTATTTTATCTTCGCTTCGGCGATGAGCATCCCGTTCAGCTCTCAACTCTTCGGCCACCTTTAGGGAAGCCGCATTGCTAGCTCGGGTTTGCTCCTTGGCTAGGGAAAGCTCCGCCCTCAGGGCCTCCATGGCAGCAGCTCCACTTCTAGTCGAAGCATACCACATTAACATTATGCTACTCTTAATATTTCCTATAAAAACAAGGAAAGCAGAACACAAACTTTGTGACTAGTTAAGCCGCTCGTTCACAAGCGTGATGGCTGCATCCACAATGTCAATCTGTCGCCTTAGTTCGGCGACTTCAGCGGTCCGGCCTGCCGCCGGACCCTTAGCCACCTGCCCGTGAATGCAGTGCGATCATTACATAAGAGTATGATCCTCTGTTTGCCGCCTAGGGCTGGCAACCAGAGTCTCAGGGGCTACCATCTATACGGAGCACACCTATCGTGTGCGGTACAACCAAAAAATTATGTATTTCATTATGTACCTCAAAGCCTTTGAGCAGGCTTGTAAAAGCTTCATTCAACCCGCTCATGGCGGATGAAATCTTCCCAAGCACTGTGCTCATTAATGAACGATGATCCTCCGAGAGAGCAGCTTGCTCCAGAAGCCCCGTCAGTGTGTCCGGCCGGTTGCCGAACTGTGTCGGACCCTTCTTATCGGCCCCTGTGGGATCCGCATGCTCCGGGCTCAGGGCGGCCGAAGTGTTAGCTTCTGGCCTCGGCAAATCTGGACTCCTCCGTAACAACACCTCGGGGTCGCCCGCTCCATGAGGCGGAGAGGCAGGTGGGGTTTCACTCTCCATCATCTCCGAAAGAAGATCCCCCGAAGACGACCTCTGTCGAGAAGAGTTGCTAGCCGGACTGCAAAGAATGGATCTTGGTTATAGTTCTCGGAGGAGGAAGCAGTAGCTTTGTATTTACGATTAACTTATAGCTCGGCTGAGGGCTGGCCCGTTTGCAGGCATGGCGTGGTGAGGACGCCCTCTGGGGTCGCCCTTGGTGAAGTTTTCTTCCCTTGTCTAGGCACCTCCGTCTCCAAGTGTTCGGAGGTGGCCCTCTTCTTCCCGCGGGGGGAGGAGACCATAGATTCCCCTCCCCGACTATCCTCCTCTATGGAGATAGTAATTTCCCTGGTTTGGATGTGCAATGTGTGAAGCTCTGCTTCTCTGTTCTTCCCTCCGTCTTTCCCCGAGGGCACTTGACTTAGCAAACGACTAAACATCCTGGCTATGGCAGGACTAGGCGAGCCTTTGGGAAGTGGTGCTGGACACCTGATTCTCTCCGCCTTGCTGAGCCAATCCTGGCCGCGGATGGCTTTCAGAATAATGTTATGATAAATATAAACGAAGTGTTCAGTATTTGGGTTACTTACTTGGGTATCTAGGCGGTTGCAGCTCAGGCCCGCATCCTCGGTGGTGTCCGGACACTTTACTTGTGGTTCGAAGAATAACTTACATGTCCCTTCGAGCGTCATGCTGAAGAAGTTTTGAATAGTTTGCGAACCTTCCGGGTTGAATTCCCACATCCGGAGAGGCCGACGTTTGCATGGCAAGATCCGTCTAACTAGCATTACCTGGATTATGCTGACAAGACTAATGTCCCTCTCAAGAAGCTCTCGAATGCGGCTCTGCAATGTTGGTATGTCATTAGCAGGCCCCCAATCCAGTCCCACGTTGGCCCATGATGCCAGTTGAGCCGGAGGGCCTGAGTGGAAGTCGGGGGCATCCACTCACTTTGTGCCTCTAGGAGCCGTGACGTAAAACCACCTCCGCTGCCATAGGTCGGACACCTCCGGGAAGAAGCCCTCTGGCCATGGGGCGTCGGCATTTCTGCTTATTACAGCGCCTCCGCACTCTGCGTGTCGCCCCTCAATCATCTTCGGCTTTACATTGAAGGTCTTGAGACATAAGCCAAAGTATGGGGTGATGTGGAGGAAGGCTTCGCACACGACGATGAACGAAGAGATATGAAGGATGGAGCCTGGAGCTAGATCATGAAAATCTAGCCCGTAATAAAACATGAGCCCTCTCACAAAGGGATCAAGAGTGAAGCCTAAGCCACGGAGGAAGTGAGAAACATATACGACGCTCTTGTTGGGCTCGGGAGTAGGGATGACCTGCCCTAGAGTAGGAAGCCTGTACTTGATGTCGGCGGTCAGATATCTGAGCTCCTTAAGCTTCGCAATGTCCTCCTCCGTAACAGAGGAGGCCATCCACCGGCCTTGAAGGTTGGATCCGGATATGATTGAAGATCCGAGGTGCCTAAGCTTGGGCTTCGAGTGTTGGAACTTGAGATGCGGAGAGGCGCAAGCGTGGTAGGAAAGAGGGATAGGCCTCGGTCCCTCTATAAAGGGGGTGAATATCAAGCGTCCCCAGCGTGACCGTCCAGGACTTGCCTAAAATCACGGAGTCATACCAACAGGCGTAGTGGGGTTTCCCGCGCCCGTATTGATTGGAATCCCGCAATAAGGGGAACACAATCTCTGCTTCGACGAGGCGTGCCAATAGAACCGCCTTAAAATGCGTGTCGTGGCAAGCCAAGAAAAACCGATTCGTATTAAGCCAGGCCGTGGCGTAAGGGCACACCGTGAAAGAATGTTAGCAGATTAGATTTGTAAAGTGTTCTGACCTCTACAGTGGTGTGCGGAAATTATTTCACAGAGCCGGACACGATCTTTGATCTACTTCGGAGTATTCGGAGATGGAACCCGCCTTGTAGTGCTGAAGACAATCTACGCACCGGACTCATCGTCATTGAAGCCTGCTTCAGGGGCTACTAAGGGAGTCCTGGATTAGGGGATATCCGGACAGCCGGACTATATACTTTGCCCGGACTGTTGGGTTGTGAAGATACAAGACTCAAGACTTCGTCCCGTGTCCGGATGGGACTCTCCTTTGCTTGGAAGACAAGCTTGGCGAGCCGGATGTTAGATCTCCTTCTTTGTAACCGACTCTATGTAACCCTAGCCCCCCTCCGGTGTCTATATAAACTGGAGGGTTTAGTCCGTAGGACAAGAACAATCAGAATCATAAGCTAGCTCCTAGGGTTTAGCCTCTACGATCTCGTGGTAGATCAACTCTTGTAATACTCATATCATCATGATCAATTAAGCAGGAAGTAGGTTTTCACCTCCATCAAGAGGGCCCGAACCTGGGTAAAACATCGTGTCCCCTGCCTCCTGTTACCATTAGCCTTAGACGCACAGATAGGGACCCCCTACCCGAGATCTGCCGGTTTTGACACCGACAGCCAGCGCGAGTACGACGACGATGAGGTCGAGGCTGTGAAGCTCTTCCTCATCGGCGACGATGGAGGCAGCGGCGGTGATAGGGCTTGAGAAGCTCAAGCGAGGGAGTGAGTTCGAGCGGAGTAAAAGTGAAATGAGGAAGGTAAGGGGTTATTTATAGCGGAGATGAAAAACTGTTCGCCCGAAGAATTTGGACGAACGTACCCCTGACCCTTCTCATTCGCGCGACATGTGTCACCCTCGTATTGAGAAGTGGAGATCGTGGGTGAATAGATAAGTACAACGTGGAATGCGTAAGGTTTGAGCGGCAAAAGCCAAAAATTTCAGATAAGAATATTTTAAAGTGTCGTTCGCAATTTCTTCAGCTGACAAGGACACAGTGAAGAATTTGAACGAGTCTCAAATAGAACACACATGAAGAATTTGTGAACAGACTGGGTTGAGTTTAGCATAGAGGGGGAAGGGTCCGATCACATTCACTTAGCAGAGAAGTCAACTTGAAGAATTAGCAATAAGGGAATGATGTAGAGGACATAAACTCATATATATATATATATATATATATATATATATATATATATATATATACAAAGTCAAATGAAGAACAAAGATGGAAAGAGTGAAGACAATGCAAAGTTGAAGAATTTAAAAAAACTGAGGAATTTCAAAAAAGAAGAAAAACTCAAATTGAAGATTTTCAACTTTGGTTGGTGGCGTAACCCATCGTATAAGAAAGCTAATTTTACACACTGCGTGCAATTCTCGTAGGGTTCTGGGAATCAATTTCTTCATTAATATCTTCACACTTAGAGGGTTAGTCTTCATTGATTGAACATCTAAGTAATCAAGCCAGCATAAGTGTTAGGATGTGTGTTCTTTTCAAAGAACATTCGAAGATTCTAGGATATTTAGCTCACATCGCAACTTACTAAATCTCTTCTCATCCAAGGGCTTTGTGAAGATATCGGCCAGCTAGTCTTCATTACTTGCGTGGTCGATGGAGATGTCGCCCTTCAACACATGGTCACAAAGAAAATGATGACAAATCTGGATGTGCTTTGTCTTCGAGTGTTGAACTGGGTTGTGAGCAATCTTGATAGCATTCTCATTGTCACTGTAGAGAGGCACATTCTTCACGTTGATGCCATAGTCCTTGAGTGTTTGCTTCATCCATAGTAATTGAGCACAGCAAGATCCAGCAGCAATATACTCAGCTTCTGCAGTGGAAAGTGATACACAGTTCTGCTTCTTCGAGGACCAACATACCAAGGATTGTCCGAGGAAATGACAAGTGCTTGACATTGACTTGCGGTCCACCCGATCGCAAGCATATTCAGAGTTTGAATATCCAATGAGATCAAAGGAAGAGCCCTTGGGATACCATAATCCAAGTGTTTTTGTGTGAGCTATATATTGAAGAATATGCTTCACAGCCTTATGGTGTGATTCCTTCGGTGTAGCTTGAAATCGGGAACACATGCAAACACTAAGCATAATATCCGGCCTAGATGCACATAGGTACAATAAAAAGAACCAATCATGGAGCGGTATAACTATTGATCGAAGTCTTTACCTTTTTGATCAGTGCGTAGATGGCCATTTGTGGGCATTGGAATTTTGACGCCTTTGCAATCTTGCATTCCGAATTTCCTCAACACATCCTTGAGGTATTTCTCCTAATATATTAATATGCCATTGTATTGTCGACGGATCTGAAGACCTAAGAAGAATTTCAATTCTCCCATCATAGACATTTGATATTCTTCACTCATCATATAGGCAAATTCATCACTGTTACGTTCGTTAGTACAGCCAAAGATAATATCATCAACATATATTTGGCACACGAATAATTCATCATCATATGTTTTGGTGAAAAGAGTTGGGTCAAGTGAACTGGGTTTGAAGCCTTTCTTCATGTGCAATTCCTTCTGTGTGTCATACCTCGCCCTAGGTGCTTGCTTGAGGCCATAGAGGGCCTTGTTGAGTCTGTAGACATGATCTGGAAATTTTGGACCCTCAAAACCTGGTGGTTGAGCAACATATACTTCTTCCTCAAGCTTACCATTAAGGAATGCACTTTTCATATCCAATTGTTGTAAGATGATATTATGTTAGTTAGCATAAGCAAGCAATATGCGAATAGCCTCAAGTCTAGCAACAGGTGCAAAAGTTTCATTGGAATCAATTCCTTCAACCTGTGTGTAGCCTTGAGCTACAAGACGAGCCTTATTCCTCACCACGAGGCCATTTTTGTCTTGTTTGTTGTGGTAGATCCATTTGGTACCAATGATGTTGTGCTTGCGTGGGTCTGGTCACTTGACAAGCTCCCACACATTGTTGAGCTCGAATTGATGCAATTCATCTTGCATGGCTTGAATCCACTCAGATTCCATGAATGCTTCATCTACTTTAGTGGGCTCTGTGATAGAGACAAATGCAAAATGCCCACAAAAGTTAGATAAATGTGAAGCTTTTAAGCACATGAGGGGACCTGCTGCACGAATGTCATTGATGATCTTCTCGACTTGCACTTTGTTTTCAATGCGAGGATGTGCGGGTTGACGACTTTGTTTAGGCCTAGCAGTTTCTTCAGGACCAGTTTCTTCAGCAGCACCAACATGATTTTCTTCACTATCAGGAATGACTTCTTCAACAGGTTCTTCGGTAGAGATGACATCCTCAGTAGCTTTGAACTTGATGGATTCCTCAGGTGATATTTCATCTAGCACAGGAGGTAGGTGCTCTATTTGCGAGCCGTCAGTTTCATCAAACCGCACATGTACAGTTTTAACAACCTTGTGATGATTGATATTGAAGACTCTGTAGGTGTGCGAGTCCTCTCCGTAACCATGCATAAAACCCTCATGTACTTTCGATACAAATTTAGAGTGATGGTGAGGATCTCTAATCTAGCATTTAGAACCAAAGACTTTGAAATAACTTACATTGGGTTTCTTGTCAGTGAGGAGTTCATATGAGGTCTTTTTGAAGAATTTGTGAAGATATAACCTGTTGATGATGCGGCACGCAGTATCAATTGCTTCAGGCTAGATACGCTCAGCTGTCTTGTATTCATCAAGCATACTACGGGCGATCTCAACAAGAGTCCTGTTCTTGCGCTCCACGACGCCATTCTGCTGAGGAGTATAAGGAGCAGACAATTCGTGAGTAATACCAAGCATACCGAGATATTCATCGAGGCCAGTGTTCTTGAACTCGGTTTCATTATCACTCCTGATATGCTTGATCTTCACACCGAAGTTAGTGGAAGCCCTTCAGGAAAATCGTCTGAAGACTTCCTGCACTTCATTTTTGTAAGTGATGATATGCACCCATGTGTAACGAGAATAGCCATCAACTATGACAAAACCATATAAAGATGCAGAACTAGTGAACGTGGCATAATGAGTAGGGCCAAATAGATCCATATGAAGTAGTTCAAAGGGACGAGAAGTGGTCATGATAGTCTTCACAGGATGCTTGGCTCTGGTGATCTTTCCAGCCTTACAAGCCCCACAAAGATGATCTTTGAGGAATTTGACACCCTCGATCCCAATGACGTGCTTCTTCTTCGAAAGTGTATGGAAGTTCCTCAGCCCAGCATGACCAAGTCGTCGATGCCATAACAAGCATTCTAAAGCTTTTGCAAGTAGACATGTCGCAGGCTATGGTCCTACAGAGAAATCAACAATATACAAGTCTCCTTTCCTAAAGCCTTCGAAGACTTTGGAGTTGTCAGATTCCATTAGCACAAGGCAACGATATTTGCCGAAGACAACAACCATATCAAGATCACAAAGCATTGAGACAGACATAAGATTGAATCCTAAGGACTCAATAAGCATGACCTTGTCCATGTGTTTATCCATTGAGATTGCAACCTTACCTAGACCCAATACCTTGCTTTTGCCTTTGTCAATGTAGGTGATATGCTTCAGATGAGATGGTGACAAAACAGTGTCCATCAGCAAGCTTCTGTCACCAGTCATGTGATTTGTACATCCACTGTCGAGGACCCACTCACTAGCTTTGGGTTGTTCATCCTGCAGATGAATTACTGCAACTTACGAACCCATATATTTCATTAGTGAAGAATATGATATCAATTTCATCAACAGTAACAGATATAGCAATATGAGAATGTGAGAAATAAATGATTCATTTCTTCATGATTAGCTTGCGTCCTTTCAAGCACATTCAGGTCTACAGCAAATTCTTCAGATGATCAAGTTCGTCTGGAGACCTGACCCTGCCTAAGAGATTAGTTCTTTTTCTTCACCACCCACATCTGGAGGGGTGGCAAAGAGTTCTTCGTTCTGCGTACTCCATAAGAAAATGATGGCATAGAAGCGAATGCACTTCGTTTCACAGAAGAGTGGTTAGGATAAGCATATGAATAAGTAGAGAAATTCTTCGAGGACTTATGAAGATAATGGTTTGAAGAATAATGCACATATTCATGGCCCTTAGACTTTCCCTTTGCACCTTTTGCCTTGAAGCAATAGGTGGGAGCATAGTCATCGTTGCCCTTGTCAGCAGAGTCGGAGAAGTCATTTTCTTCATTGTTGAAGATAGACTTGCTTACGTACGCAATAGCGAGGGCTAGGCTAGCCACACCAGAGTTAGATTCCTCAGATTCCTCCTCTTCCACATTATCCTCAGATTCAGCTTCAGAGTCCATTTCCTTGCCAATGAATGCCCGGGCCTTCTTGGAACTGCTCTTCCTGTGAGATGAAGACTTTGAGGATTTTGATGATGAAGACATTGAAGATTTCTTCTTCTTCTTTGAGTCATCAGAATCATCATCTTTGTACTTCTTCTTTGATTCCTTTTCCCACAGAAGACAATCAGACATGTAGTGACCAGGTTTCTTGCATTTGTGGCAAGTTCTCTTCTTGTAGTCACGGGACGAGGAATCATCATTTCTTGAAGACTTTCCAAACCGACCGCGGCGAGAGAACTTCTGGAATTTCCACACGAGCATCGCTATCTCCTGGCTCAATTCTTCAGGATCACCAAGGCTGCTACCAGAATCCTCAGCTTCGGACTCAGATACTGCCTTAGCCTTCAGTGCACGTGATCTTCTATAGCTCGATCCATAGAGATCTCTCTTTTCAGCAAGCTAGAAGTCATGTGTGTTTAGCCTCTCGAGGATATCAGCGGGATCACGTGACTTGTAATCAGCTCGTTCTTGAATCATCAGTGCGAGGGTATCAAATGAGGTGTCAAGTGATCTCAACAATTTCTTCACCACCTCATGATCGGTGATATCAGTGGCACCAAGTGCTTGAAGCTCATTTAAGATGTCAATGAGGCGATCGAAGGTTTGCTGAACATTTTCGTTGTCGAGTCTTTTGAAATGGTTGAAGAGATTGCGAAGAACATCAACTCGGGAGTCATGTTTTGTTGAGACTCCTTCGTTGACCCTTGACAGCCAGTCCCAAATCAGCTTAGCAGTTTCCAGTGCACTCACTCTGCTGTACTGGCCTTTGCTCAAATGGCCACACATGATATTCTTCGCTTGAGAATCGAGTTGCTTGAATCTCTTCACATCAATAGCATTCAGAGATGGAGTGACCGAGGGACCACCATTTTTCACAATGTACCAGAGATCGTTATCAATTGCCTCAATATGCATACGCATCTTGTTCTTCCAGTAGGGGTAGTCCGTCCCATCAAAGGTAGGACAACCGGTCGAGACCTTGATCATACTTGCAGTCGACATAACTAAAACTCCAGGTGGTTAAAACAAAATCACACAGAACAAGGGAGTACCTTGCTCTGATACCAACTGAAAGTGCGTTACGTCGACTAGAGGGGGGGTTAATAGGCGATTTTTATGAATTCTTCACTGAGGAATTTTAGGGTGAGGAAATTCCTAAGCGAAGAACTACTTGCAGCAGAATAAGTACTCAGGTATAAGCAAAATAGAGTGACAACATAGTCATCATGATGAAATGAAAGACAAACAAAGAGTACATGAAGCATAAACATAGGATAAGCAGGATGAAGACAAATAGACTGAAGAAATAGGATTGAGGAAATAGAGAAAGTCTTCAGTCAATGTCTTCAAGGAGTAATGATCAGGTACATCAATACATAATGAGGAAGTGAAAGATTTGAGGAAATAGAACCAGTTGGCTTGGTGAAGACAATGATTTGGTAGACCAGTTCTAACTGGTGTGACAGTTATATGTCTGGTTGGAGTGGCTGGGTATTTGAACTCAAGGACACACAGTCCTCACTGTATTCTCCTTGAGCTAAGATCACACAGACCTCGCCCAATAGTAGTGGTAAGTCTTCACAGGTGACTTCCAAACCTTCACAGACTTGGTCACTCGACAATCCACAATTCCTCTTGGATGCTCAGTCCTAAAAGGTAACAAGCGTCGGTTCCACACAGGAACAATCTCTTCAATGATGCTCAATAACTTTCGGGTTTGTAGGTTTGGGATTGGGATTTGGGTTTTCCTCACTTGATGATTTTCGCTCAAAGTCCTCGGAGGATGGGATGCTCTCAAATGACAAGTGTCAGTTTCTCTCGGAGCAGCCAAACAGTAGTGGTTGTAGGGGGCGGCTATTTATAGCGTAGGGAGCAGACCGACATGATAAGACATAAATGCCCTTGGCATATATGACCGCTAGGTGGTAGGATATTTTGGAACAGCTGGCGCGCGGCTCAGCAACGGTCGGATATTTGAGGTTCGAATTCCTCAGGGCTATCATGTTCCTCCTTGTGTAGGCAATCCGCACTGGTGATTTCCTAACTCCTCAGTCAGAAAAAATTCCTCAGAGACCAGAAGATCTTCATCTCTGTCACTGAAGAAATTGACTGAACTGATATGAGATTTCCAATGGCTTCACTCGAAGGATTGGGTAGCTGTAGGATTTTGAGATGAGCTTCACATGGAAATTTGTTTCCTTAGTATTACCTCGACCCCCTTTAACAGTATGGTGTTTCATATGAGTCAAGAAGAAGAAAATGAAACTACGAAAACAAAAGTCTTCACGCTTCAGATTCCTCGCATGATTATCAAGTATTCATGGTCACACCAATTTGTTCACATTCAATGTCTTTAGGAGAACCAAAGTCTTCAGCCGAGGACATTCATCTTTAGGGGTCGACTTTCACTGTAAATATCAAACTCATTGACTTATAGAGCTTGTGTACACTCACAAACATATTAGTCCCTTAACCTACAAGTCTTCAATACACCAAAATCACTAAGGGGCACTAGATGCACTTACAACAACTACACCTAATGGGCTATTTGATTTATCTGGTGTCACTACCTTTTCCAAATACTCAACAATCGCCCTCTTCCTTTTGAACATCTGATACATAAGAACAACATTTTAATGGATAAATATGGTATGATGACAGATGGAATATGTACTTAAAATGGATAGGCAGGGCGTATTCACATACACGATGTGTAAACTAAGCTAATGGCAGTGCAACAAAGTAGAAGCAATGCACAACATCAGTTGCAAGATATGTGCGACCAATATAACCTTCGAAAGTTGGAGCAAACACCTTGATGGATGAATAAGATAGGGCATCTACCTCTGACTCCTCTGCTATCCCTTAATGCCAAGTTTGACAGCCATGTCATTGTTTTGCTTTATTCTTTTCATGCGCACAAGCTCAAAATCATTATGATGTTGTTTAGTATCTGAGATTCATGAAAACATAAAAAGTAGTCAGATTATCTATGGAATGCATTGCAGATTCAACTCGAAGAGTACCTCCCTACAAACCTCTACGTATACAAAGGTCACCCCCAGCCGTGCTGACCAGACCACACACAGAAATGCAAACCTCTTATGTCTCTATAACAAGCAGACACACATTTCAAAACCAAAGTAGGAACATTAGAATCATATCAAATTCATATTTGAACACATACACTAAGGAATTATGAGTGGCATAATGTTTAGCTTCAAGGGTGGAGTGCTAGTAGTGCGAGACAAAGCAAGTAGGCAGATTGTATTCCATGTAAAACATCGTAGTCTATGTAAAAGTTGGATATGACACTTTCTTTCTATACAATGCAGTGTTCGTTGCCCACAGATGATGGAAGAGATCACAGAGAGAAATACTATTCACTCATGTCTATGGTTCCAATATTTTGAAACAGGGTGGTTCACACTAAAATAATACTGACAACAAATATGAAAAGGCAAGCATAGAAGTAGTGAATCAATCATTACTTGTGAGCTTACTAGGACAAGTATGAAGAATTGTAACCACAGTAAGAGACCATCCAAAATCTGAATCAAGAAGTTGGTGTAGCACTTATTGTTTGCAACTAATCGACGTGAATAATTGGATCTCATATCGAATGAGTAAGAAAGACAAGTAAAATTGTCAACAAACCTGGCCTGCAGTAGTAATCTGGGTCAATGTCACTATGACCAACAATCCAAAATGACTAGTGTCCGTTCCTCGGGCCGGAATTTTGAAACCCTGTGAACTTTACAAGTACTAAAGATTATTGAAAATACATCTAAACCATTAAGTGTAGCTAGCACTCAGTACACAACAAACCCTAATGACAGTCCTGCCTAATGAGTAATGAATCAATTAGCAAATGGGTGATGAGGAGTGGCTGCTGAGAGTTGAGGAAGTATCTTAGGATAAATCGGGTTGGCTTAATGGCTGCTGCACGCCTGAGCCCTGAACGGACTAGGAAGGTAGGCACGGCGGCGCACCCGAGCAGTGGTGACTCTGTTTGGTGAGCGGCTCCTGACCTCATGTTAGTCCGGCGTCTCCTCCTAGAGTCATGCCGTCTGGGGACGGCAAGTCGCCGGTGAGACTGGCGGCTGGGGGCGAGTAGAGAGCAGAAGTGCAACAGAACAAAGTGGAATTGGGGCTTTGGCAGACCCAAAATCCCAGGGTGGGCCACGACCCAGTGTGGGCACCTTGTAGATCCACAACCAAGTGACGTACATGAATTTTGGAAACTAAATTAGGAACATTTAGCTGACCAATTAAACGAATCTATTTTAATAATATCAGATTCGTATTTGAACAACTAAGCTTGTTTAGCTTGATGGGTGGAGCACTGCTATTATTACACAAAGCACGTACGTTGATCATATAGTGATCACAAAAGGGGGAAACCCTAAGAATGATCAATTAAACCATATAATGACTATGCCATGACAGATTTGAAGCTGCAAACCGCGAAAATGCTATTTAGCAACCATTGTTTGCTTCGAAGTAAGAAATAAATTCTAAGAGCTGAAAAGAAAAAACAGTAACCAAGTTACGAACTATTTTCTTGTTAAGATAAGAAAGTTGTGCAGATATGAAGTAGTACCACTCTCTTGCGGCGCCGTCTAGGCATCAGGGGTGCGATGGCTATCGGTGGCGTTGAAGAAGATCCGCGACGGTAGATGGTTGCATCGGGGAATAAGTCCTGTTATGGTGGACGAGAAGGTCGTGGGAGCGGCCACGCAAGGAGGACGACAGCGCCGATGAAATGAGAGGACATGATGCAATGCTCCTGATCCATCATCGTGGATGAGAAATGTCCATCTCTAGCAGTGGACAACACGGTCTTGGTAGGCGCTCCGGTATAGTGGATGACGGTGGCGATGTACGGGGTGCAGGACGGCGGTGATGGATGGGGTGTCGGACAATGGAGGTTGGTGTAGGGATGGTGTTCTAGCACGGACGGTGTATTAATGGGAAAATGAAGGGAGAGGTACGAGGAACCATGTTTTTAAGACGCTCCTGTCTGAAATATGGGAAAGTTTTGAACTTAGCCCCTGTTTAAAATTTGGACATCTCGTCGGTTGGGACGGTAATCTCGCATATCCCCAATATTTGCCCAGAGTAATTTTTGGCGACGAGAGGGTGTTTTAGCACCCATGGTTGGCGCCCATGGTGTATGAACGATGTTTACAGGTAGGGAGGTTGTGTCATGTCTGAGTGAAGTTACAAACCTGCCCCTGTTGAAAATATTTTCCTACATCGATTTCGGCCAAGTCGAGTATGTTCTGCCGCCCACCGTGTATGAATGGGGAAATGGAGGGAGAGATAGAGGTCTTTCGGACGATCTTGAATCAAATGTGTCTGAATGGGCTCAGAGGTGGTCGTGTCACGTCTAATTGAAGTTAGTAACCTATCCCTATTGAGAGCAGTGGAAATTGGGCCGATGGATTATCCGTGTAAGGGGTAGACAGTAATTTCCATCTCGCAAACACTGGCTTCAAGCAACCGACATGGAAGTGGATATTCTGCCACTTCTTTCGAATTTTGGGACAATAAGCATCCACGTTTACCTGGCAACTCAATTCAAATCCATTTTGTTTTCTTATATGAATCTTTATAAATCTTTCTATGTGTTTTTATATATCTTAAAAAGCACAACAAAGATGTATTCCACTGTCATATATGAATAAGATTTACAAATGCCGATACTTGAATTCATAAGCTAGAATCCAGTTTAAGGTGAATTCGAATATTTGAAACCACTTTATGTCCAACTCAAGTGTCTCACGCAACATAATGTGTACTCCCATTTAGATATGTACACAAGCGATGTCTCAAGATTCAAAATACCGAGTCAATCAACCAATAATGTACAAAACAAACAGACATATAAACACTTATAGAGTATATGGATCAATAATATCAACTAACATTCCTAAGCCAGGTCGTTGTACATTTTTTTGCTAGAAGAGCATCATTTTTTTAGTGAAGCTAGTACAACATCTTGGCCCTTTCAGATGCGTGCCACTTAAGTACCATCTATGCTACTATTATTCCTGCATGCACATTCAACCCGATTGGCATATTTGCAGGTCTGGCACAACAATCAAAATGAAATGTCTCAGAGTCTTTCAATTAATACATACTCACCGTCAAGAAAGAAATTACAAACCAAAAAACAAAAAACAATTATTACATGATCTCTAAAACAAATGGTTTGATCGATTACATGAGCAAACAACACAAAGGTTATTCAATACTGGAAAAAACATTTAACCTATGATTTAGCAAGTGGGAATTTAATTTTCTTTTTTCCTTCAGGATCTTAAAAATGTGGTGAGTCTCATCTTGCTTTGTTTTGAAATCCACCAAATATTTAATGGTTGTCTTGAGTACTACTTGTGATTGTGTTGTTTGCTTCCTCAACATGTCAACTTCATCTCTAAGTGCAGAAGAAAAATATCTTTCGACCAATTGTTTAGCCTCTAGAGCATCAGTAGTGGACAATTCATGATGCATTATTGGGCCGGTGCCGCTGCTGTGGGATGATACAATATCCATGGGGAGCTTGCTCTTTGATCTTGGGCTAACCTGTTTTTCCATTAAAGTCCCGATTGGATTCCGAAAAGTTGAAGTTAGCAAAACATCTCAAGGCGGAGTTAGAATAGCAAACTAGTGAAACAAACAAGGAATTAAAGAGTTTTGATTGGATGCCTAAAAGTAGTTATTAACATCATTGTAACTGGTTGCAGCAGCAAAGCAGTTAAAACAAACAAGTTTTACAAATGGTACGTGTTGTAGCATTGGAGTTTCTCTTGGATCCTGAAAAGTTGAGTAGCCAGTAACATGATTAGAGAAACCGGTTGCAGTAGCAAAGCAGGTAAATAAACAAGTTTTGCAAAAGGAACCTGTTGTGGCATTGGAGTTTCTGTTGGATCCTGAAAAGTTGAGTAGTCCGTAACTTGATTAGAACAACAAGTTACAGCAGCAAACCTATTACACAAATATCTTTTTGAAAATGTACCTGCTGTGCAATTAGACTTCCAATTGGATCTTGAAAACTTGAAGTTGGTTACAACAACAAGTTACAACAGCAAACTAGGTAAACAAGGAAGTGTTGCAAGAGTCATAAGAAACTAACATCAAACGAGTAAAACTAACCAGTTTTGACAACATATTTAATTACACATGAACTAGTAAAACTAACAAGTTCTTGGCAACATATTAAAGTAACAAGTCAGTACCATTTACCAGCAACACAGACATCTGTAAATGTCTTTGATGTAGGGATTGACTATTCGTCACCCTCGGTGACGAATACTTATTCTTCAACCCCCCCCCTCTATTTTAACATCAATGCACCATAATTTTACGTTCTGTAAATTTTGTATTATTTCAGACATAAAAAGAGATTGTAAGAGAATATATAATCGCCATAAAAAGTATTTTCTGTTACGTAAAATTACAAATGTAAAAACATAGTGTAAAATATACAAAAGCTGCTATTTTTCTTGTCTTATAACCTATATTTTTCTTTTCTTACGCCAAATTTTATGTACTGAATCACTATGAATGTAACTATTTGTATTCCAAATGTAATTTATTTATGAAAGATCGTAAAATTACCTCAGGTGAAGAATAACTTATTCTGCACCTGGGTGATGAATAGTAAGACTATATAAACCTGACAATTGTCTATCTATGAACATGCAAACATTACTAGTGCTACAAGTGATAACAACAAAGCATTTAAACAAATAGGGTATCAGAATGTAATTTACACGTGAATTTTTCTACACCCTAGAAGTACATATGACCAGCTATCTATGTGCTTAAGTAGCTATTTAAGTTCAGGCAAACAGGTAATTCTTAACAGTAAGTATCAAACACATATATAGGCCTAGTCTATAATAGGATTAACAGGCTATGGAATTATGTAATCATTAGAAATGTAATTGAACAATTTTGCAATAAGTGGCTAACTAAAATCCTGAGAAGAAGGTAGCTGAACTTACGCTAGCTCTTTGTACAGGCACACTACAACTTCTTTTTCGCATACAAGGTTCTACGAAGGAGTCCATGGAATCAATTGCTTGGATACGCAGTCCCAATACTTCTTTCTTCCCACACTGCATTGATAAGTCAAATGGTTAATCTGATAAGTTGGTTTGTACTTGATATGTTATATGAGGACAGGTTGTTAGACTAGTTGTAGCAACACACATCACACTGGCTTTTAATATATATTTCATGCAATTACATTTGGCATAGCAAGATCTAAGCAATCCACAATAGGATGAAAAGACTGGCATCCTTCACATTATTGGCGAACTAAGTTCACAGAAACAACAATTGAACTATTCTATGGGTAAATCAAAAGTTCCACAGGAATATTTTTCACTACCACAATAATACACACAAAAGGGCCGACGCCACCGTAGGGGCTAGTATGGGCGGCCGTCTCAGGTGGCTGGAAAGTGTGCACCTAGTTTCAGCCATCCAGGTTGGCCCAGGCTAGTTTTCTTCGTCCCGGCACACGAGCAGGCAATGTAAAAAATGAAGAAAACGTTTCAATTTGGATGGGCCAATAACGAAAGTGCAAGGCAGGCCCTATAGCAGGCCCGCAGCCCAAACAAGTGCCTCCCATATCGATCGACAACAAGAAAAATCCCAATTCGTCCGCTCCAGCCTCCAGTATGGTTCGCTCCTAACCTAGCTGCCGCTGGACAGACCGGTACGGCATTTCCTCGCGCCCTCGATAGATGCCGGTCGTTGGGCTTCAAGCGAATGGAAGGACAAGAAGATGAAGATCTAACCCTGGGTGTAGCCCGCATGGGAGGCAGCGGCATCAAGACGGGCATGGCATCGAGCTTGTGCGCAGAGACAGTCACAACTTGCAAGAGTAGCATGCGCAACGAGCATGTACATCACATCCCTGATTATATCTAATTCAACTATTCAATTTCTGGCCAACAGTTAAACCAGACGGTTTTGTAAAAATGCTTGTGTGTAGGGAATCAATAAGAAAATGAAACCAATTTCGACTTATTTTATAACTCTCCCAATCAGTACTGAACTGACTGAACCTGATGTGTCTAATCAAGTTCCGGTGCAAACATACAAGCTCATGTTGTTCTTAAGCCTGTAGTGTCTAATGAATAGACTGCTAATGAAGGATTTGATGCAAACATTTTCACTACAAAAAAGACACATCCGTGGCATTTTGGGCCGAATGAAAAAAAATTGTGTCATACTTATGACACTTCTATGACTATAATTGTGACAAAACCAGGTATCATCATAGATGTGGTGGGCTCCTACTTCTATGACCAAAAATCATGACAGAAAATGGGATTTTCGTCCTGGGCGGGCCGGAGACGTAGCTGCATGACATTCTGTGGGCCGTCCATGACGAAAAAAAGCTATGGTAGAAGCGAGGGCCAGGAAAATATCGGGGTGTTCCCGGTTACGGTGGGTGGTCGGGGCTGAGTGGTGCACGGAGGTTTGCACGTTTCTCGCGTACACGCCCGCACGCGGGTGCGATGCGTTGGGCTCTAACTGAACCCAAACGAGGTGTTCGCCTACTGAATCCGAGCGATTGCACTACAGGCTCCGCGTTACTGAACCCGAGCGATCGATGGATGGCTGTTAACTGAACCCAATCGAGCAATTCCTTCGCTACTGCTGCTAACTGAAGCCGATCGTTGCTGCCTTAGGATGAACAGTGAGCGCTGTTGGGGGTGGATGAATAGTTCTTGGTGGGGCGTTGGATGAACAGGACCCCGTGGAAGTAGAGGCCGTTGCCGCTGGATGAATAGGACCCCAATCGAGCCGGTTGGGGGTGGATGAATAGGACCCCATGGAGGGCTTGATGAACAGGACCCCGTGGAGGGCTGGTTGAACAGTAGCCGCTGGAGGGCTGGATGAACAGTAGCCCGTGGAGGGGTGGTTGAACAGGACCCCGTGGAGAGGGCTGGTTGAACAGTAGCCGGTGGACGAGCGCGGGGCGAAGGCTGGATGAACAGGAGCCCGTGGATGAACAGTCGCAGGTGGAGGCTGGAGGAGGTCGACGGTGGATGAACAGTAGCCCGTGGAGGCTGGCAGAGGTTGATGGTGGAGATAAACAGTATCTCGTGGAGTCCCATTTTGCGATACGCCACAACCCTCCCGATGAACAGGGCCCCCATTTCGATCATAATGCTCCAATACAAGTCCGTTTCTTCTGTTTTACGGTACGCCATCCCCCTCCCGATCAACAGGACCCTATTTCGAATGTAGGAGGTCCAACAGAAGTCCGTTTCCTCCGTTTTGCGGTACGCCAGACCCCTCCCGATGAACTGGATCCCGTTTCGACCGTGGCAAGTCGAACACAAGGCTGTTTCCTCAGTTTTGCGGTACGCCAGGCCTCCTTTCCATTGGCTGTTCCGTCCAAGCCCTCCCCATGAATACGATGACGCATTCCGTTCCAACCCAGCCGGTTGGCTCCCCATGAACACGACAATGATGCCGTTTCTCCGTTCTGACCCAGCCCTCCCCATGAATACGTATGTGCGAGTAGGCGTTCGAGACCCCGCCCATATGTACGTACGTGGCCGTATTTACTTTCTTGCACCCTAGACGATCTATGTACGTGTATATGCCACGTGCGCGCCTCTACTATGACACATGCGCGCTTCTACTATGACACATGCGCGCCTCTACATCGACCAGTATGTATGTACACGTTCGCGACCAGAATGAAAACGCTACATATGCTTCGACCAGGTGGGTCTCGAATGTCAGGCACTTCCTTGCGTGCGAAGATGTAGCTAGTGGGTCGCAGCAGTCAGGGGCGAATTGTTTTTTTCCCCGTAATATGGACGCACTTCCTTGCGTGCGAAGATGTAGCTGGAGGGTCCCAGCTGTCAGGGGGGAAACTTTTTTTGCGAAATATAGTGGCCCGTCTGGTGGGTCCCTGCTGTCAGGTGGAGAAATAATTATTTTGCGTGTAATAAGGAGCCAATTCCTTGCGGCTTCCGCGGTCCCAGGTGTGAGCCTATCAACGTATAGTACTCTTTTGATGGAAGTCATTCCTTGACCATGTTGACCACACCGCTCTGAGAGCACCAGGGCGGTGGACGACAGCGAGGCCTAGGAAGGGGACGACATGGAGGTGGGGTAGACACGGCAGTGGATGCCCACGCGGAGAGGAGTACGAGGGTTCACTTGTTCGGATGCGGTGTGACGCTGTCGTCGCTGTAGAATAATAGGGGGTGTGGGTGAGTAGAGGGATGGCCTGGCCAGCGGTGGGAATAGTAGGGGGCGGTGAGTCCTCCGCGACATCACAGCAGGCCATGGGAGGCAGGAGCACGTGGCACGATCGGCACTGGTTTGGGTGGCTGGAGCAAGAAGACTAGAGGTTGAAGAAGCACTACGGCCGTTGGATGGACATCGTACGGTCACTGGAGCTAAAATCGTTCGTATTGACTAAGTTGACAAAGCCCTCCGTCCCCGTCAACTTACTAGGCCCACAAGTCAGCCTCCCACTATGGTGGGTCCCAGCTGGCAGGGGGTATTCATTTTTTTTGTGCGCAATAAGGAGGCACTTCCTTGCATGCGAAGATATAGCTGGTGGGTGTGACATGTCTGCGGGGTGAACATATTTTTCGCGAAATACAGAGGCCCTTCCGGTGGGTACCAGATGTCAGGTGGAGGAATCATTATTTTGCGTGTAATAAGGAGGCATTTCGTTGTGCGCGGCCCTGGACCCAGCTATCAGCCTATCCATGTACAGTCCACTTCTGATGGATGTCGTTCATTGACCACGTTAACCATGCAGCGCCAAGAGCACTAGGGCGGTGGACGACGGTGATGCCTACAAAGGGAATTACATGGCAGTGGCTGCCCATGCGGTGGAGACTATGAGGGTTGACTCGTTCGGCTGCCGTCGCTGGAAAATAACAGGAGGTGTAAGTGAGTAGAGGGATAGACAGGCAAGGGATGCGAGTATGGTGGGACCGTGAGTCCTACCCAGCAGCACAGCCGGCCACGGGAGGCGGGAGCAGGCGGTTCCGCCGGTGCTGGCTTGGGCGGCTCGACCAGGAAGATCAGAGACTGAAGTAGCACGATTGCCGTTAGATTGACATCTAACGGTCTGACGCTGGTAGAGTCGATTGTTGACTAAGTTTATTTTTTGAGAAACCATGTGTACGCATGAACTTAGTAGGCCCACAAGTGAGCCTCCAAATCTGTGGCAGACAACATAGAGCCCATTTGCTACTTTTTTGATATTTTGCAGCCCATTTTCTAATTCTTAAGTAATTTATTACAGCCCATTTTCTACCCAGGACCACTGTCAAAAAGTTCAACCTTATTTTGCATATTTTGGGGGAGTCCGAACTGTTGTAATCCTGAAATGATAAACATTTTTTAAGAACTTATTGATTTGACAAAAAAATCGTTTTGTTTTTGTAAGCAAATAAGACGTGGGACAATTGAGTTGGTTTAACGGAAAACCAGTGGTAAAAAATTCAGCGCTGGGAGGGAAAACAACAACAAAAATAAGGATGTAAATATGAAAAGGGAATTTTATGTATTTTCAATATAACGATATGTGTATATGAACTAGCAAAACTAAAGGAAGAGATTAGAAAATGGATGCAGGACATGGTTTCAAGAGGAAAATAGAACTGGGCTGTGTGTTTCATTTAGTAAAAAAACTACCTGCGGATGTTGTAAGACAAAATATAACTAACGCTGGCGGGCCAAAGGCAAGTAGATATCTGCTGGATCTTTGTGCCCCGTTGTCATCATGGGCTGGGCCTGTTAAAAACGAAACCAAGCCCGGGCAGTCTACAACCCAGTTGAAACTTGCTCGACCTAAAAAAAACAATATACCTACTCAATAAACGAGAGAATTCTGCAAGTACAGACTGATAACTGGGATGCAACAGGGATATTGTTTTTTCATTGTGATAATAAGTTTATGCACTTGTTTCGAAAAATTTGGAGAACTGGGAATTCGAACGGCAGGTGCTTATGCTACCCATCAAATAAAAATTAGGTGACTGAAAATTTGTTTCGAAACAAATGACTCAGCTTTATATCCATGTCGACCCTCGGCATGATGGTTGGAAGCAAATTCCAAGTTCATACCGAAAGATCGTTAACAACAATACCAACTTGCGTACGACAAGGTAGTAAAAGTACCAATACCAAACTAACTTATAATCTGTTTAATCCTTGCCCTAGTGTTCGTTTGGTAGAAAATCTTGCAGAGAACCAGCTTCCGCTCCTTCTCTTGCTCCAGGTCTGTAAGTGCATCTAGTGCCCCTTAGTGATTTTGGTGTATTGAAGACTTATAGGTTAACGGACTAATGCGTGTGTGAGTGTACACAGGTATATAAGTCTATGAGGAGTTTGATCTTTACAGAGAAAGTCGACCCCTAAAAATGAAGTTCTTCAACTGAAGACTTTGGATTTCTGAAGACTTTCCGAAGACTTTGAAAATGAAGAAATTGGTGTGACCCTAAAGACTTGGCAATCATTCGAGGAACATGAAGCGTGAAGACTTTAGTTTTTATAGTTTCATTTTCTCTTTCTTCAGTCATAGGTAACACCGTACTGTTAAAGGGGGTCGAGGAAATACTAAGGAAAAATTTCCATGTGATGCTCAACTCAAATCCTACACCTACCAATTCTTTCGAGTGAAGCCATTGGAAATATCATACAGTTAGTCATATTCTTCAGTGACAGTGACGAAGTTCTTGTGGTCTCTGAGGAATTTGTTCCGACTGAGGAGTTAGGAATTCGCCAGTGTGAATTGCCTACACAGTGAGGAACATGACAGCCCTGAGGATTTTGATAGTCAAAATTCCGACCGTTGCTGTGCTATGCGCCAGCGGTTCCAAAATATCTACCAACCTAACGTTCATATCAGACAAGGGCATTTATGTCTTATCATGTCGGGCTGCTCCCCAGGCTATAAATAGCCACCCCCCACAACCACTAGCTGGTTGGCTGCTCCGAGAGAAACTGACACTTGTCATTTGAGAGCATCCCATCCTCCGAGGACTTTGAGAGAAAATCATCAAGTGAGGAAAACCCAAACCAAACACCTACAAACCCAAAGTGATTGAGCATCACTGAAGAGATTGATCCTGCGTGGATCCGACGCTTGTTTCCTTTGAAGACTGTGCTTCTTCCAGACGGTTAGACGTCAAGGTCTAGAGCATCCAAGAGGAATTGTGGATCGCCGAGTGAGCGAGTTTGTGAAGGTTCGGAAGTCACCTGAAGACTTACCACGAGTGATTGGGCGAGGTCTATGTGACCTTAGCTCAAGGAGAATACGGTGAGGATTGTGTGTCCGGGACTGGGTGTCCTCGAGTTTAAATACTCAGCCGCTCCAACCAGATGTACAACTGAGACAACAGTTGGAACTCGTCTACCAAATCATTGTCTTCATCGAGCTTACTGGTTCTATTTCGTCAACTCTTTCATTTCCTCATGTCTGTTGTTGTCTGCCTGTTCATATCTGTTTGAAGACTTTGACTGAAGACTTTCTCAATTTACTCAGTTCATGTAAGTGCATCTAGTGCCCCTTAGTGATTTTGGTGTATTGAAGACTTATAGGTTAAGGGACTAATGTGTTTATGAGTGTACATAGGTCTATAAGTCTATGAGGAGTTTGATATTTACAGAGAAAGTCGACCCCTAAAAATGAATATCTTGGACTGAAGAATTTAACATTTCTGAAGACTTTCATGAAGACTTTGAAAGTGAAGAAATTGGTGTGTCTGTGAAGACTTGATATTCATGCGAGGAATATGAAGCTTGAAGAATTTCGTTTTCATAGTTTTGTTTTTCTCTTTCTTGAGTCACAGGAAACACTGTACTGTTAAAGGGGGTCGAGGAAATACTAAGGAAAAATTTCCATATGATGCTCAACTCAAAATCCAACACCTACCAATCCCTTTGAGTGAAGCCTTTGGAAATCTCATACAGTTCAGTCAATTTCTTCAGTGACAGAGACAAAGCTCTTCTGGTCACTGAGGAATTTGTTCTGACTGAGGAGTTAGGAATTCGCCAGTGCGGATTGCCTACACAGTGAGGAACATGATAGCCCTGAAGAATTTGAGAGTCAAATTTCCGACCATTGCTGTGCTTCGCGCCAGCTGTCCCAAAATATCTTATCCACATAACGGTCATATCATTGAAGGGCATTTATGTCTTATCACGTCGGGCTGCTCCCTAGGCTATAAATAGCCGCCCCCTACAACCACTAGTTGGTTGGCTGCTCTGAGAGAAACTGACACTTGTCATTTGAGAGCAACCCATCCTCCGAGGACTTTGAGCAAAAATCATCGAGTGAGGAAAATCCAAACCCAAACACCCACAAACCCAAAGTGATTGAGCATCACTGAAGAGATTGATCCTGCGTGGATCCGATGCTTGTTACCTTTGAAGACTGTACTTCTTCCAGACGGTTAGGCGTCATGGTCTAGAGCATCCAAGAGGAATTGTGGATTGCCGAGTGACCAAAGTCTATGAAGGTTTGGAAGTCGCCTGAAGACTTACCACGAGTGATTGGACGAGGTCTATGTGACCTTAGTTGAAGGAGAATACGGTGAGGACTTGGTGTCCTGAGCTGCGTGCTCAGAGACTGGGTGTCCGGGACTGTGTGTCCTCCAGTTTAAATACTCAGCCGCTCCAACCAGATGTACAACTGAGACACCAGTTGGAACTGGTCTACCAAATCATAGTCTTCACCAACCCTACTGGTTCTATTTCCTCAACTCATTCATTTCCTCATTACTGTGTTGAGTGTTTATTCATATCTGGGTTTGAAGACTTTGACTGAAGACTTTCTCAATTTCCTCAGTTCAATTTCTTCAGTCTGATTGTCTTCATCTTGTGCTATCCTGTGTTTACGCTTTCTGTACTCTGTGATTGTCATCATTTCATCAAGATGACCGTGCATGTCTTCTGTTATGCTTACTTCTTAGTACTTATTCCGCTGCAAGTAGTTCTTCTCTAAGGAATTTCCTCACCGGCAAATTCCTCAATGAAGAATTCATAAATATCGCCTATTCACCCCCCTCTAGTCGATATAACGCACTTTCAGTTCAATTTCTTCAGTTTGTCCGTCTTATTTCATGAGTTATCATGTGTTTACGCTTTTTGTACTCTGTGCTTGTCTTCATTTCATCATGATGACTATGCTTGGGTTATGTTTTGTTTACTTCTGAGTACTTATTCCGCTGCAAGTAGTTCTTCATTTAGGAATTTCCTCACCAGAAAATTCCTCAGTGAAGAATTCATAAAAATCGCCTATTCACCCCCCTCTAGTCGATATAGCGCACTTTCAATTGGTATCAGAGCGAGGTACTCCCTTGTTCTGTGTGATTTTGGTTTCACCGCCTGGAGTTTTAGTTATGTCGACTACAGGATTGAGAAACGTATCATGCCCCATCTTTGATGGTCATGAGTATCCTCGGTGGAAGGCCATGATGAAGAAGCGACTCATGGCTATGGACAGCGAACTGTAGACCGTCACTGAGATTGGTCTTACTGATCTATGCAAGATGGCGGAGGCTGATGACATTCACAAGTACACTCTACTGAACCTCACGGCGAAGGATGTCATCTGCTCCTGTTTGTCCCGAAATCAGTTCAGGAACGTCATGCATCTCAATCACGCGAAGCTAATCTGGGACCAGCATTCTGAGGTCTATGAAGGTCATCGTACTCGTCATGATCCTTGGTTTGAGGATTACAAGGATTCTCTCAAGGAGATGACTTTCACATCTGAATCATCATCCTCTTCACCGTGCCTCATGACAGAGGGTGCCAAGGTAACTGAATGTTACCTTTCCGAATCTAGTGATGATGAATCAGGTGATGAGTTTGGCCCCGGCTATGTCAAACTTGCTTCCCTTTCCACTAAACAACAAAGATCTTTGGAAAAAGTCCAATACATGCTTAATAAGAGCGATGATATGTTGGGTGAAGAAATGGATCAGTTGAAAGCTTTGGCTGAGAGTCTTCAGAGACTTCAGTCCAAGTTTGACGCCCTTCAAGATCATCATAATACTCTCTTGTCTGATCATGAGAAGCTTTCTTCTAAATCTCTTCAAAGAAAGCAAGATCTTGAAAAGCTAAGAGTGGATTATGAAGATCTTTAGAAGGAGCGCGATTCATTACTTGCTCAACAAATCAGCGCTACCCAGAAAGAATTTCTTCCTCCATGTCTGAAGTGTATTGAACGTGAAACTGCTAATTCTTCACCTGAATGTTGAAATTCTTCTAATCTACAAGTTATTCATATTTCACTGCTATCACTAACTCCTCATCTGAGGACAATGCAAGTATCACTGATGATGCAGGGCTGAAGGAATTGTACATGACAGGCATGTACAAAAGCCTCAAAGGGCATCAGACTCTTTGTGATGTGCTCAAAAAGCAGATCCTCAACAGAAATCCTAGGAAAGAGGGTATTGCCTTTGAGAGGAAATTCAATGCTGATGGAACATATTGGAAGCCTAAGCAGTACCCCAAAACCTCATGGGTTGCTGCAAAGGGACCTCCAGTTGATCCATCCAACTTATCTGGCTTTACATGCGAATCTCCTCATTCTTCTGATGAGTCATTTGACTCTAACTATGAACTATTCAAAAATCAGAATGGTGAAGTGTTTGATAGATATGTTGGGACTAATTTGTTCCTCCCTATGAAGAAAATCTGGGTTCACAAAAGTTGCCTTGAAAGTCTTCAGGTGAATGTCCTCATGACACCACCTGTGAAGAATAGGAACCCCAGATCAACTTCTTCATATGAACCAAATTCCTCACGTGGATCAAATTCCTCAAAAGGATCAAAGTCCTCATATGATCATCATCGTGCTAACCCTTCTGTTTCGCATGGTAGAGCTAAGGGCTATGATTATGTGCATTATTCTTCAAATCATTATGTTCATAAGTCCTCGAAGAATTTCTCTGCTTATTCATATGCTTACCCTAACCCCTCTTATGTGAAACGAAGTGGACTGGCGTCTATGCCACCTTTCTCATATTGTGCTCGCAGAGTGATGTATTCTTTGCCACCCCTTCAGATGTGGGTGGTGAAGAAAAAGAACTAATCTCTTATGTAGGGTCAGGTCTCCAGTCATGCTCAAAACGACTAAAAAATTTGCTGGAGACCTGAACAATGCTTGATAGGACGCAGGCTAAACATGATGAAATGAACTTTCATTTCACACGTCCTCACACTGTTCATCTGTTCTATTGCTTGATGAAATTGATCTGATGATATTGATGTCATATTCTTCACTGATGAAGTATATGAGTTCATAAGCTGCACTAATTCGTCTGGAGGATGATCAACCCAAAGCCAACGAGTGGATCCTTGATAGTGGATGTACAAATCACATGACTGGTGACAAGAATCTATTGATGGATGCTCCTTTATCACCGTCACATCTAAAGCATACCATCTTCGATGACAAAGGCAAAAGTCGGGTATTGGGTCTAGGTAAGGTTGCGATCTCTAAGGACATACACATTGACAAAGTCATGCTTGTTGAGTCCTTGGGGTACAACCTGATGTTTGTCTCAATGCTTTGTGATCTTGATATGGTAGTTGTCTTTGGCAAGTATCGTTGTGTTGTGATCATGGAAGTTGACAATTCCAAAGTCTTCAAAGGCTTTAGGATAGGAGACTTGTACATTGTTAATTTCTCTATAGGACCACAACCGGCCGTGTGCTTACTTGCAAAAGCTAAGGCTGGCTATGACATCGATGACTTGTCATGCTGGCATGGGGAATCTGCACACGCTCGCGAAGAAGAAGCATGTCATTGGCATTGAGAATGTCAAATTCCTCATGGATCACTTATGCGGAGCCTGTGAAGCAGGGAAGATGACAAAGGCCAAGCATCCAGCAAAGACTGTCATGACTACCACTCGACCATTTGAATTGCTTCACATGGATCTCTTCGGTCCTAATCATTATTCTGCTGTTACAAATGATGCATCTCTATATGGCTTTGTTATTGTTGATGATTATTCTCGTTATACATGGGTACACATTGTCACTTACAAACATGAGGTGCAGGAAGTCTTCAAACGATTTTCCTCGAGGGCTTCAACCAACTTTGGTGTGAAGATCATGCACATCAGAAGTGACAATGGAACTGAGTTCAAGAATTCCGGTCTTGATGACTATCTTGATGAACTTGCTATTACTCATGGGTTATCTGCTCCTTATACTCCTCAACAGAATGGCGTCGTGGAGCGCAAGAACAGAACTCTTGTTGAGATGGCTCGCACTATGCTTGATGAATACAAGACGCCTCACCGTTTCTGGAGTGAGGCAATCGACACTATGTGCCACATTATCAACAGAGTATATCTTCACAAATTCTTCAAGAAGACTGCCTATGAACTCCTCACTGACAAGAAACCCAATGTGAGTTACTTCAAAGTCTTCGGTGCTAAATGTTGGATTAGAGATCCTCATCACAATTCTAAAGCACATGAGGGTTTCATGCTTGGTTACGGAAAGGACTCGCACACCTACAAAGTCTTCGACAATGTTCTTCACAAGGTTGTTGAAACTGGGGATGTGCGGTGCGATGAAACTAATGGCTCACAAAGAGAGCACCTACCTTCTGTGATAGATGGTCCATCACCTGAGGATTCTATCAAGTTCAAAGCCACTGAGGATGTCATTCCTACTGAAGAACCTGCTGTAGAATTCATTCCAGAACGTGATGAACGTCGAGCTAGCGCACATGAAGAAAATGGTGCTGAAGGAAATGCACCTGAAGAAAATGCAGATCAACTTCCTCGAAGACAACCCGCTCATCCTCTTATTGCAAACGAAGTGCAAATCAAGAAGATCATCAATGACATTGAAGCACCATGTCCTCTCACATGCTCAAAAGCTTCACATTTATCTAACTTTTGTGGGCACTTTGCGTTTGTCTCTATCACAGAGCCCACTAAGGTAGATGAAGCATTTCTGGAGCCTGAGTGGATTCAAGCTATGCAAGAAGAATTACATCAGTTCGAGCTCAACAACGTCTGGGAGATGGTAAAATGGCTAGATCCTCGCAAGCACAACATTATTGTCACAAAGTGGATCTACCACAACAAGCAAGATGAAAATGGCCTTGTGGTAAGGAATAAGGCACGACTTGTAGCTCAAGGCTACACACAGGTTGAAGGAATTGACTTCGATGAAACTTTTGCACCTATTGCTAGACTTGAGGCTATTCGCATATTACTTTCTTATGCTAACCATCATGATATTATCTTACAGCAAATGGATGTGAAAAGTGCATTCCTCAATGGTAAACTTGAGGAAGAAGTATATGTTGCTCAACCACCAGGTTTTGAAGATCCAAAGAATCCTGACAAAGTCTTCAAGCTCAACAAGGCCTTGTATGGCCTCAAGCAAGCCCCCCGGGCGTTGTATGATACTTTGAAGGAATTCACTAAGTCTTATGATGATGAATTGTTTGTGTGCCAAATATATGTTGATGATATCATTTTTGGCTGTACTGACCAACGATATAGTGATGAATTTGCCTATATGATGAGTGAAGAATGTCAAATGTCTATGATGGGAGAATTAAAATTCTTTTCAAGACTTCAAATTCGTCAACAACACAATGGAATATTCATATCTCAGGAGAAATACCTCAAGGACGTATTGAGGAAATTCGGCATGCAAGATTGCAAAGGGGTCAAAATTCGAATGCCCACAAATGGCCATCTATGCACTGATGAAAATGGTAAAGACTTCAATCAAAAGGTATACCGCTCCATGATTGGTTCTCTATTGTACCTATGTGCATCTAGGCCGGATATTATGCTTAGTGTTTGCATGTGTGCCCAATTTCAAGCTACACCAAAGGAATCACACCATAAGGCTGTGAAGCATATTCTTCGATACTTAGCTCACACACCAACACTTGGATTATGGTATCCCCAGGGCTCTTCTTTTGATCTCATCGGATATTCAGACTCTGTCTATGCTGGCGATCGCGTGGACCGCAAGTCAACATCAGGCACATGTCATTTTCTCGGACGATCTTTGGTCTGTTGGTCCTCGAAGAAACAGAACTACGTATCACTCTCCACTGCAGAAGCTGAGTACATTGTTGTTGGATCGTGCTGTGCTCAACTACTATGGATGAAGCAAACACTCAAGGACTATGGCGTCAACGTGAAGAATGTGCCTCTCTACTGTGACAATGGGAGTGCCATCAAGATTGCTCATACCGTAGTTCAGCACTCAAAGACCAAGCACATCCAGATTCGTCATCACTTTCTTCATGATCATGTGTTGAAGGGCGACATCTCCATCGACCACGTCAGCACTGAAGATCAACTGGCCGATATCTTCCTAAGCCCTTGGATGAGAAGAGAGTTAGCAAGTTGCGGTGTGAGCTAAATATCCTAGAATCTTCGAATGTTCTCTGAAATGGACACAAATCCTAACACTTATGCTGTCTTGATGACTTAGATGCGGAACACATGAAGTAACGTTTTTCATCAATCAATGAAGACTAGCCCTCTAAGTGTGAAGAAATTAATGAAGAAATTGATTCTCAGAGCCCTACGACAATTGTACGCGGTGTCTGAAATCAGCTTTCTTATACGGTGGGTTACGCCACCAACCAAAGTTGAAAATCCTCAATATGAGTTTTTCTTCGTTTTTGAAATTCCTCAGTTTTTCAAATTCTTCAACTTTGCATTGTCTTCACTCTCTCCGGTGTTGTTCTTCATTTGAATATATATATATATATATATATATATATATATATATATATATATGAGTTTTATGTCCTCTACAACATTCACTTATTGCTATTTCTTTAAGTTGATTTCTTCTGCTAAGTGAATGTGATCGGACCCTTCCCCCTCTATGCTAAACTCAACCCAGTCTATTCACAAATTCCTCATATGCATTCTATTTGAAACTTGTTCACAATCTTCACTGTGTCCTTGATAGCTGAAGAAATTGCGAACGAAACTTTGAAACTTATCTTATCTAAATTTTCGGTTTTGCCGCTTAAACCGTTCCGCTTCTCACGACAATACTTATCTATTCATCCACGATCCTACACGATCGCCACCTCTCAGTACATGGGTGACACATGTCAAGCGAATGAGAAGGGGCCAGGGGCATGTTCGTCCGATTTCCTCGGGCAAACAATTTTTCACTCTCTCTATAAATATCCTTGTCTATTCCTCACTTCACATTCACCTCGCTCGCGCTCTCTCCCGCTCGAGCTTCCCAAAACCCTAGCGCCGCTGCTACTTCATCGTCGCCGGTGAGGAAGAGCTTCACTGCCTTGACCTCGTCGCTGTCGTACTCGCGCCGGATGCAGATTTCTTCACTCCGCCGCCGCCGTAGCCGTCTTCCTCTGCCGAGTTAGGGCGTGGAAGATCTGAACTGACGAACTTCACATCTACACTTCCCAGTTCGTCGTGTTCTTCACTTCGGGTAATTAAAACTTACTTTTACTACTCGCTTTGATTCTCAAGTTTTCTTGAAAATCATCAAAGGTGTTTATTCTTCAAATCTTCACACACATGAACACCTCACATGTCATCTGCTCTTGATTCGTTTCTCTAAGCAATGATTTTCTTCAAGATTCCTCAACTTTGTGGATTTTCAATCTATACAACTCTGGAACATAAGACAAAGAACGCTTAGTGAAATTCCTCAAGACTCATCAGGTCAAATTCTTCAAAACCTATTATTTTTTAAAAACCTTCTGAGAACACATATGACCTCTCCAAATTCCTCGCAATTATACTCTGTTCACAGGTACAAATGTCCGCTGCTGAATCACTAGGTTCTCATCAACTTAACTCATTTGCAGCATTCCTCGAAGAAAAGTTGCACACCTATTCAGAAACTTCAGTTGTTCATATTCCTTAGCTGAAGAAAATGGCTGACAAAAGGCCACAGAAGGGAGGAAAGAGGCCTGAGGTCAATAATGCGTTTGAAATCCCTAAGGACATTTATGCTGGGTACTGCACACCCCCTGAGGAAGATAGAAATCAGTGCAAGGTGCGCATTAAAAAAATAGAGAGGAGATGGGCACGGGAATGGAGGGAGTACAAGTATGTTACTCCCAAGTATATGAAGAAATTCGCGCTCAATCCTCCATGCTCAATACCTCCATTGGCACCATGCCAAGTGGCAGATCCCACCAGGCTCAAGCACGGTGAGGACTATGCTGATGAATGGACAAAGCGCCAGGCCAAATTGGCAAAGCAAGCAATGGAAGCACTGAAGAAATTCCACGCAGACTCTACTGCTGCTGCTGCCTCTGCTAGTCAACCAAAGAAGGCAATGCATAAGAAGCCTGCGCATAAGTCCAGTGCTTAAACGTCAATGCCCTCACGACCAAGTTCCTCTGCTATGCCGTCAAGGCCATATTCTTCAAGGCCCTCATGGCAAATTCCTCAGACTGCTCCTTCAAAGTCCTCAGCTCCTCCGTCAAAGTCTTCAGCTGCTCCGACAAAATCCTCGGCACCTGTGCATCTCGCCACGTGCGAAAGGACTCAAGGCTTCTCAATTGCCTCAGGAGCATCTACAAGCTCCTCAGCTGCTCGAAATTCCTCAGCTGGCCCCTCACTGCTGAAGAAAAAGGCCACTGCTGGACGAGGCATTCGACCAAGTCCTCACAAGAAGCAGGTCGCCTTCCAAGTGCCCTCTGATGATGATGAGGCGGATGATGAATAACTTGCCGAAATCATTAGAGACAGGCAAGCCAGGGCTGCTAGAGCCAAAGGCAGCAATGTGTCGCTGATGTTGGATCCAAAGTTGATCCTCGACTACATTGACCTATGGCACAAGGATCCTAACACACCTTTGCCGGAGATGAACCTCACTCCTGGTCAAAGTCATGTTCTACCTGCCTTCATTGAGGAAGAAAAATGGAAATTTGAACAAGGCAGAAGTTTGAAGAAAGCGCGGTACAAGAAACAACGCTACCTCAAACACAATGTCCTCACTCTCACTCCTGATCAGCTCCTTGCCTTGCAAGTTGAAATCAAACAACTGAGCGATGAATTTGATCGCTACCATGCTGATTGGAAGGGTGTTGTCGGTGTCAAAACCGGCGGATCTCAGGTAGGGGGTCCTGAACTGTGCGTCTAGGCGGATGGTAACAGGAGACAAGGGACACGATGTTTTTACCCAGGTTCGGGCCCTCTCAATGGAGGTAAAACCCTACTCCTGCTTGATTAATATTGATGATATGGGCAGTACAAGAGTGGATCTACCACGAGATCAAGGAGGCTAAACCCTAGAAGCTAGCCAATGGTATGATTGTTGTAATGGTAGTTCGTCCTACGGACTAAAACCCTCCGGTTTATATAGACACCGGAGAGGGCTAGGGTTACACAGAGTCGGTTACAATGGTAGGAGATCTACATATACATATTGCCAAGCTTGCCTTCCACGCCAAGGAAAGTCCCATCCGGACACGGGACGAAGTCTTCAATCTTGTATCCTCATAGTCTTAGAGTCCGGCCTATGATGATAGTCCGGCTATCCGGACACCCCCTAGTCCAGGACTCCCTCATGTGCCAACGTGCGTTTCTTCAATCTGACGAAGAAATTGACTTCAAGTGCTGCTCCACCTGTGCACGTTGAAGTTACTCAGGCTGAAGCACCTGCTCAGCCTACTGAAGAACATGCCAGCACTGCTGATGACAATCAGGCTGCTTGAGAAAGTGAGAGTGCCAGAGCTGATGACTCCATTCCAGCCGCTGAAGATATTGCCAGGGCATCCACTAGTGGTGCGCCTGAAGAAAGTGAACAAGTCAGGGCAACTGCATTAGTTGTGCCTGAGGAAAATGAACCAGAATCCTCTGCACCTCCTGCGCGCACACCAACTCCGACCGTTCCATCTGCATTAGATGCGAAGAAGACCAAGGCTGCAGAACGTGTAGGTGTGAAGAAAAGGAAGGCATCAACTTCATCAAATTCTTAAGTTCCGAAGAAGATGAAGACTCTGTATAGTTCAATTGACAATCCAATTGATGCCGTTCCAGTCTCATCAATGCCATCAAAGGACCTTGTTCCTTTTGGTGAAGATTATGTGACTCCTAATGAATCTGATGAAGAAACTCCAGCTGCTGCTTCAACAGAGCAGTTGGATGAAGAAATTGAAGTGGGTAAAATCCCTTCAACTCCAGTCATTTCCTCAATTATGCCTCAGTTCATGGCTGAAGAGGAAGGTGTTGAAGAAATAGAAGATGAGGATGTGGACATTGGCTGTACCACTCCTGTGCTCAATGATGAATTTTGGGATAGTCAACACCCCAACTCTCCAATGTTCACTCCACTCCAAGCAATTCCTCAATCCCCTGCTGCCACTGAAGTGCAAAAGGGATCTGAAGAACCTCATGCAACCCCAAGTGTTCATGAAGAAATTCCAGCCACTAGTGCTGAAGAAATTGTCAATGAAGAACTGACGACCCAGGCTGAAGCTGCAGAACAGCCTAAAATTCCTCAGCTTGAGGAACCTGAGATTGCGATTCCTGAGGTGGTGTGGCAATTGACTGACACTCCTTAGCCCAAGCCCAAGGATCCTTTCTCCAAGAAGCAAAAATTCAAGGCTGATGATTTCTTCGGCGAGCACGTGTTCTTCACTGAATTCAACCCCTATGACAATGCTCGTCTTAGAAGGAAGCGTTTCTGGACTGCCAGTCAGGCCAATTCTATTCCTAAGTGCTCTTCAACAAGGATAAAGTCTTCGACCACGAGCACATTCCTCACGTGGACATGGAATCCATGCCTTGCTTCTCTCAAGTCCTCAGCATGATTCATGACGCAGGCTTGCTCAATTTCTGCTCTGATATAGTTGATTGGAATGGAGAGCTTATTCTTCACTTCTACGCAACTCTACATATCACAGGTGATGCCCACTAATGTCAACTCGTGGGTGTTGGACTGGATGACTGAAAACACTCACTACAAGGCACCGGCCTCTGAATTGCTTTGTGCCTTGCCAATCAGTCCCCCACCTGACGGTGCTCGTTGTCTGTATGATGAGCCTGAGCTCACTGACCACTACATGCAAGTGCTCATGAAGCCGCTGAAGCTGGGTCAAGCTCCAAGGACAAAATTCCTCGGGAAGGAATTGCTCTATGTGCCAAGAACCATCTACGGCATTCTGATGAAGACCATGAATCCCATCAAAGGCCCTGACTCATCTGATGAAGAAATTATCAGAATGATGAAGAATATGCTTTTCAACATCATGCATGGCATCCCCGTAAATTATCACGATTTCTTCATGAGGACTCTGGAAAATGTTGCACTTTCTCCATTTGAGCTGAAACCTTACGCACCGTGGATCATGAGATTCATCAGAACAAGGTCTTCACTCAACTACAAGGCTGATTTTCAGAATCACCTCAGCTACTTGCCCCCTATTGAAGTCCTCAAGCGGACAATTTCCTCATCTGATGAGAAGGGCAAGTCACCAGCCGTTATCGATGAATGCATTCGTCCATTGGATGGCCAGTTTCGCAAAGCTGCATCTTACTCCACCAATGATGACTCTGCCACTAATGATACTGCTGCCAATGCTACCAAGTCAAGTCCTCAAGCTACTGATCCTTGTGTGATGACTGACTGTGAACTGCTTATAAGTCTTCACCGGAAGGTGGATCGCAACCACAAGTGGGTTAAGCGTTAGTTTGTCTCTATTCTTCACAACATGACTTCTACACATAATGCAGTGAAGAAAAACCAATACTACCTCCATGAAGTGTTTGATCGCACCTGGGCTATTCTGTCACATCTATATGGTGAAGAAGATCTGAAGCAAATGGGCTTCAAGGAATACTTTGACTGGTCTGCTCCTCCTCCGAAGAAATTCAAGAAGGTCAAGGTTCCTTCCTTGGTGGCTAGCTCATATTCTTCATCGCGCGCCACAGACGAGCATTAATACTTGGACGACACTGCAGCAGGCCCTACAACGACTCAAGACCCTGACAACTCTGGCGCTCCTCCATCATCATGATATTCTTCAGGGGCGTTAGTCCTCAGTTTCAACCCTATTGGTCATTCGATGACAAAGGGGGAGAAATTTGAGTTAGTCCTCAAGCGGGTATATCTTATATGGGCTTTTTTTCTGCTAATTTACAACTCTCGTTCTTCTGATGACTTTGCTGGATCGAGTTGTAATCTTAAACTCTATGGTGACCTGATACTTTTTCTCTGTTCTTCTGCATGCATTCCTCATTAATGTTAATGCACGCATGCTGAATTACATCAGTCACCATACTTCATCATGCATTTCAAATTCTTCATATTATATATCAAATGCGTGTATGAATTACAGGATATAGGGGGAGATCTCCATGATTATACTCTTCAAGTGTGCATTGCTTCAAAAGCAAATTCCTCACTATGCACATCTTCAGGGGGAGTTCTTCTATATCTTGCAATCAAATTCCTCAACATCAGTATCTACACTTCATATATTTATCCTCGTTGAAAACTTAACCTATATTGTCATCAATCACCAAAAAGGGGGAGATTGTAAGTGCATCTAGTGCCCCTTAGTGATTTTGGTGTATTGAAGACTTATAGGTTAAGGGACTGATGCGTTTGTGAGTGTACACAGGTCTTTGAGTCTATGAGGAGTTTGATCTTTACAAAGAAATTCGACCCCTAAAAATGAAGTTCTTCAACTGAAGACTTTGGATTTCTGAAGACTTTCTGAAGACTTTGAAAGTGAAGAAATTGGTGTGACCCTGAAGACTTGGCAATCATTTGAGGAACATGAAGCGTGAATACTTTAGGTTTTATAGTTTCATTTTCTCTTTCTTGAGTCATAGGAAACACCGTACTGTTAAAGGGGGTCGAGGAAATACTAAGGAAAAATTTCCATGTGATGCTCAACTCAAATCCTACACCTACCAATTCTTTCGAGTGAAGCCATTGGAAATCTCATACAGTTCAGTCATATTCTTCAGTGACAGAGATGAAGTTCTTCTGGTCTCCGAGGAATATGTTCTGATTGATGAGTTAGGAATTCGCCAGTGTGAATTGCCTACACAGTGAGGAACATGATAGCCCTGAGGATTTTGATAGTCAAAATTCTGACCGTTGCTGTGCTATGCGCAAGCGGTTCCAAAATATCTACCCACCTAACGGTCATATCAGACAAAGGCATTTATGTCTTATCATGTCAGGCTGCTCCCCAGGCTATAAATAGCCGCCCCCCACAACCACTAGCTGGTTGGCTGCTCTGAGAGAAACTAACACTTGTCATTTGAGAGCATCCCATCCTCCGAGGACTTTGATCAAAATCATCAAGTGAGGAAAACCCAAACCCAACACCTACAAACCCAAAGTGACTGAGCATCACTGAAGAGATTAATCCTGCGTGGATCCGACGCTTGTTTCCTTTGAATAATGTGCTTCTTCCAGACGGTTAGGCATCAAGGTCTAGAGCATCCAAGAGAAATTGTGGATCGCCGAGTGACCGAGTTAGTGAAGGTTCGAAAGTCACCTGAAGACTTACCACGAGTGATTGGGCGAGGTCTGTGTGACCTTAGCTCAGGGAGAATATGGTGAGGACTGTGTGTCCGGGACTGGGTGTCCTCGAGTTTAAATACTCAGCCGCTCCAACCAGATGTACAACTGAGACAGCAGTTGGAACTGGTCTACCAAATCATTGTCTTCATCGAGCTTACTGGTTCTATTTCCTCAACTCTTTCATTTTCTCATGTCTTTTATTGTGTGCCTTTTCATATCTGTTTGAAGACTTTGACTGAAGACTTTCTCAATTTCCTTAGTTCAATTTCTACAGTCTACCCATCTTCTTTCTTGTGTTATCCTGTGTTTACGCTTTCTGTACTCTGTGCTTGTCTACATTTCATCATGATGACTATGCTTGTGTTATGTTATGTTTACTTTTGAGTACTTATTCCGCTGCAAGTAGTTCTTCATTTGGGAATTTCCTCACCAGCAAATTCCTCAGTGAAGAATTCATAAAAATTGCGTATTCACCCCCTCTAGTCGATATAACGTACTTTCAAGGTCCCAAGGTGGTACTGGTGCATCACGAAGTTGGTCCTCTGCTGGTCGAAGTTCTTGTTGGTGTGCAGCACTAGAACCTTTTTTCTGCCCATCCTAGCGGCCGTTGACCATCACCGGCAAGGTATTGCTGGTCTTGTGCCATAGCGCGTGCATGCAACACTCTGATAGTATCTTCCGATGCGTCCACATGCGCCTTTTGAACGCCCTGGAATTGCGCTAGAATAAATGCTTATTTAGGCCACTCGGTGTGATACCTGCAGTATTTTTGAATACACGCTTTGGTGTACGTAGTTGGCATTTTCATAGCATCTTTGGCATGTTGTAGTCACTTGTTTCACTTTTTATTAACTGTCAAGTTGTAATTGCTTCACTAGGTCTGCGTCTAAAAACAAAAATAGAGCTATAAACAAAGGAATATGCTTGTGCAAGTAGACGGCCGATCGGTGTCTTACCTAGAAGTTTCTCAGGATGGGTGTAGCATATGTCGTGCTCGCTGTCGATGGTTGGTATGAACAATTGGATGAGTGGGTGAGATCTCGCGTTGTCAGCACTCTCTTTGGCCTATGGGTGCTCGATTAGCTCCTGATCCGTGGGATCGAACTTGACAGCAGCCGGCAGCACCGGCCAATCCTTGTTGGACTTGCATCGGTTAATTCCAGTTATATGGTACTCAATGTATGATCAATCGGCCGTTTTAAGTGAATGATGAAAGATTTCGATAGATAAGTGGTACTCCAAATCTGAAGTCCAGAATACCTGAACACGCCGTTGGGATTCTTGGGTCACCTCACGCGCAACGTGTTGTCACGTCAATTCAATGTGTGGACATGATCAATAATTTGACCGACGTATGCTAGTACTGCTACTGTACTACTTACTAGTTGTATTTAGTGTCACATTTTATGTCACGCCCAATATGCGATACTATCCTAAAGAGACTCGAAGGTCCCACCAAGGATAGAACCGCATATTGATACGCTTTTGCAAGGTGGATATCATTACATCAACATTACACAATAGATGGGGATACATACAAGAGGCATACAATGCCACACGAATACACATCATCTTACATAAGAGCACCATCCGACTACGGATGAAACACAAACAGAAACTTAAATGACATCCACCCTGCTAGCCCAGGCTGCCGACCTGGAACCTATCCCCTGATCGAAGAAGAAGCAGAAGAAGAACTCCAAAACAAGTAAACATCGCTCTCACGCATGATCATCGCATAAACCTGTACCTGCAACTGTTGTTGTAGTAATCTGTGAGCCACGAGGACTCAGCGATCCCATTACCATGGGTATCAAGACTAGCAAAGCTTAATGGGAAAGGAAGGGGTAAAGTGGTGAGGTTGCAGCAGCGACTAAGCATATGTGGTGGCTAACATACGCAAATAAGAGCGAGAAGAGAGCAAATGGAACGGTGGTAAAGCTAGCAATGATCAAGAGGTGATCCTGAACTCCTACTTATGTCAAACATAACCCAAAACCATGTTCACTTCCCGGACTCCGCCGAAAAAAGACCATCATGGCTACACACGCGGTTGATGCGTCTTAATTCGGATCTGGTGTCAAGTTATCTACAACCGGACATTAACAAATTCCCATCTGCCACATAACTGCGGGCACAGCTCTCGAAAGTTTATACCCTACAGGGGTGTCCCAACTTAGCCCATGATAAGCTCCCACGATCAACGAAGGATATACCTTCTCCCAGGAAGACCCGATCAGTCTCGGAATCCCGGTTTACAAAACATTTCAACAATGGTAAAACAAGACCAGCAAAGCCGCCCGATGTGTCGACAAATCCCGATAGGAGCTGCACATATCTCGTTCTCAGGGCATACCAGATGAGCAAGACGTCGGGTTGGCATAGACCCTGGTTGCCCAAGGGGTGCCGGACATCGCTCAGGTTGGACCAACACTCGAAGGAGCACTGGCCCGGGGGGGGGGGGGTAAATAAAGATGACCCTCGGGCTCCGGAAACCCAAGGGAAAAAGGGCTAGGTGAGGCAAATGGTAAAACCAAGGTTGGGCCTTGCTGGAGGAGTTTTATTCAAAGCGAGCTGTCAAGGGGGTCCCATAAATCACCCAACCGCGTAAGGAACGCAAAATCCGGGAACATAACACAGGTATGACGGAAACTAGGGCGGCAAGAGTGGAACAAAACACCAGGCATAAGGACGAGTCTTCCACCCTTTACCAAGTATATAGATGCATTAATTAAATAAGAGATATTGTGATATCCCAACATAATCCAGTCCACCATGGAGCAATCTTCAACTTCACCTGCAACTAACAATGCTATAAGAGGGGCTGAGCAAAGCGGTAACATAGCCAAGCAACGGTTTGCTAGGAAGGGTGAAAAAGGTTAGAGGCTGACATGGCAATTTGGGAGGCTTGAAGAGCAAATGATAGGAAGCGCGGCAAAGCAATAGAATGAAGCAACCATCATATCAATGATAGTAGTGAGATCCAAGGTGATGGTCATCTTGCTGAAATCCCGCAAGGAAGAGGAACGAGTCCATGAAGAAGACAAACGGATGTAGTCGAACGAATCCTCACAACTCCAGAACGAAACCGAAACTAACGAGAGAGGCAACTAGGAAAGAAACAAACAACAAGGTAAATGCACAAGCATAAACACGGCATGATGCACAAACAAGTATGATGCATGTCCGGTTTAAAGAGGCATGGCATGGCAAAGTGCAACAAACAATACTACAAGTTAAGTGGAGCTCAATATGCAATGAGTTGCATATTGACAAAACACCACATTGACATATTTAGTTCGCTCTCGTTTAGGTACACAACAATATTAAATGTTGTTAATCATGGCAAGAGGTGAAGCATGAGAAAACTACCTATCTAGGCAAGTTTAAATGAGGCCGGAACACCAAATAACAATTCCGGAAAATCCTCATATGCATATTTCGAATTCGGTACTGTTCTGCCCTATTCACAATTTTTGAGTTGTTAAATAGGAAAATAAAGTCCACCATGTTAAACTAGGCATTTTTCCACCCCATTTACATATAAAGTTTATTTAAAATGGAGCTATGGTTATTTAGTTATGAAATAAATCATTTTAACATGGCATTATGCAAAACAAATGCAAACAGCAGTTTAAACATGTTTAACATGGATGAAAGTGGCATATTATGAAAGTAGATGAAATTCTACGCATTTTACATATATAAAACATTTTAATATGATGCACAGTTCATGAGTTATTATATGCATGAAGTTCAAGGGTTTTTCTTGAAAACTGTAATACTTTGGATAATGTCTAAATTCGCAGCAGGGGAAAAAACACAACAGGCTGAATCTGGTTGGCCCAATCGATGAAAAAAACAGAGAGGCGCTGGAGGGGCTGCTCACCCATGGGCTCGGCCCAGTCGGTGTAGGAGGACCAAGAGGGCGCGAGGCTGGAGGAGGCCGGTTGGGGCGCGCTAGGCCTTGGTCAACGCGGGGCTGTGGTCGATGAGCGAGGCAGCGCACGATGCAGGTCATCCTGCTTGCGCGTACAAGAGCAGGGCACTCGTCCTCCTCTGCAACTGAAGCAGGGATGGAGAGGACGGCGATGCACGAGCGGGAGGCAGCAGCGGGGCCGGCGAGGCAGGGGACTCCGGTGGGACGGCGGGGATGGAGCGGACGGGCACATCCGGGCATGGGACGACCGGTCCTCGCCGGATCGAAGAAGGAGCGGTGCCATGGCAGAGTTCGAGCAGCTCCCTGGAGCTATTACAGAGAACCAAGGAGAGGGATGAGAGGTAGGGGTGGAGCTCAAGAAGGAAAACAGGACGACACGGGGTGGATCCAGCCGGGAACGGGCTTGGACGAGGCAGCGGCAAGCTCCGGCTGAGCAGATGGGCGCCGGCCTTAGCGCGATGACGACGAGGCGGGCGACGGCTGGGAAACCCTGGCGTGAACGAGTCAAATCTGAAGGCCGACGAGGACGCCCGGGGAACGAGGCAAGCTCAAGCGCGGCCATGGCGTGGTGGAGAAGTTCCTGGAGAGGGAGAGAGAGGTTACAGGGAGGAGAGAACAGAGCAGAAGGGAAGATGAAGGGCAGGGGCGTCGCGACCTGGTTCTGCTGCAGGGTCGATGAGCACGGTCCAGGTGGCTGGGACGCCGGCCTGAGAAGACTTGGGATAGGTCGGGGGATGGATGCGTTCGTCTTGGGCAGCGAGAGGAAGCACAAGGAGGCACCATGGACGAGCTCCTGCTCGTTTCGACGGACAGCAGGCGAGGAACTAGGGCTCCTGCAGGATTTGTTGCCAATGGCATTTGGGTGCCCCGGTGAGCTGCGGTTGTCGCCGGCAGCGACGGAAACGGAGGAGAGGCTCGGGCGAGAGGCTGTTGCCTCGGTTCAATCCAGATCAAGCGGGGCTGGGGCTGCACTGGTTGGTGGGTGGCTGAAGGCGAAGACGGCCGCGGGCATCGGTTGGCTCGATGGGGAATTCAAGGGAGAGGAGGAGACTAGCTTGTTGGATGGATCGATTGGATGGATCGGGCAATACCCGAGGAAGGGGGAGACCAGGTGGGTGGATCGTGAGGGATCTCGAGGGAGATGGTTAGTGGGTGGCGGCGGCGCGGAGGATTTGATGGATGGGACAGCTAGGGGCTAGGGTTAGATTGCTTATATAGCAGGTAGTAAAAGGAGGGAGGATTTGGATCATCGGATCGGGATCGGGCGCACAATAAATATGGCTAGGGAAGTACAACTAAGAAAACGGAGATGTTTTGTAGATGTTTGGGGATGATCCGGACTCATCGGTCACGACCGACCAGTTCGGGTTCGGGGTAGTTTCGGACGCGCGCAAAGGGGTTGGTGGCTGTGCAGAGAGGGGTAGGCGGTCACGGTCGGGAGGGAAGCGAAACCTTGATTGGTCTGAAACGGTCAACGAAGGCAAAGCGGAATGCGGCAACAACGAACGGGAACGAGTTTTATGAAAAACATGCGGATGCAATGCGCATGATGCTATGAGATGAAATGCAAGACATGAACAAAATGCAAAACAAAAGACAAAACCAAACCACGAAGGAAATATCATATCGCATCTCCGCAAAAGGCAAGAGTTAGAGTTACAATTATGGAAAGTTGTATCCGGGGCGTTACAACACTCCACCACTACGAGAGGATCTCGTCCCGAGATCTAGGATGGCACCGGAGGGAAAAGGAAGAGGAGAGGTAAAACAAAGTTGCATCTTTGACGAACGAGTGAAACCATGAACCATGAGAGGCTGAGCAATTTAAAAGAAAGAGTACAACAGAGATGAACGAGATTGCAAACAATCCGTTAGAAAAGAGGAACAAGCAGTATTACGAGAACTTGAAGGTTGAAAGACATGGAAATAAGAGCTTCACGAACGAAAAGAATATGACCACCTCGGTATAATGAGATAGCCAAGGAACAAGAATGACAGAATTTGGACAGCACTCCGGTAGAAAAAAGAAGAAAACTTGATGAGATGAAAAGATATTGAAGAGATGATACAACACTCTGGTTAAATGGATAAGCTAGAAAAGAAGACGATCCTCACCAAACGAGGTGATGGGTGAATAGCACAACATCACAATGCCTCTGTAAGGAAAGAATAGAAGTTAGACCGTTGGGATAAAGGGACGGAGAAGAAAATGACAACTTTTGCCACAAGTGAACTTGGAAAGCATCCTTGCAAAGAAGAATCGAACGAAGTTGTTGGAAAATCAACAACGAGAAGCACAATCTTGTTGTGGGCTTATGGAAAACATCTCGAGGCTATGAGCTGACAACCGGCCACTAATGGAAACCGTTGATTTGATTGAGAGCACCAAAGAGATGAAAAACTTCTTCACTGAGATGAGAAGGAGAAAATTGGATCATTGATAAGAACCACAAATAGCAACAACCCTTAAGGAAAGGCTTTAGGTGAAATCTGACACAAGATAACTCCAACAAAGAAGTTGATGGTCGTAAAGATCTCTTGAACAAAGAGAAAATGATGGATTTAAATATGTCACTCTTGAAAACTTGTGAATCATGAAACGCAAAGGGAAATTATCAAGAATGACATTAGACCATCTCAAAAGATAAGGTTGAAAGAATTGCACTTCGAAATGCAAGAAGAAGAATACTTGAACGCCTCAAAACAAAACATGTGTTGAGCACCATGTTTAATTTTGAGTATAGCTTGGCTGATCTTAACTTCAAGAGAAATGTTGAAGAACAATTGAAGAATGAAAAGAATCCTTGACGAACCACCATGTAGAGCTTCCATGAAGAACTCCAACAATAAAAGAATGATCAAACGAATGGAAAGTTGAACACACAAGGTGAAGGCTTGCGATGATTTAGATGGAGCTTCACGACGAGATAATGCGGAAAACTTGGAACTCCGGAAAAAGAATAGATGAAACAATTTGATAGGATAACATCGAGCTAGCACCGCCAATCTCCGGGAGAATAGACAATATTTAAGAGAAATCTTCTTCTTTGATCTTCAAATGATGACGAGAAACACCACCAAAATTGCTAAGGCACTCCGGGGGAATGAAAAGCGAAGAGGTTGAGGCAACAATGAAAATGATTTGAAATCAATCTTGGAAAGGCATCTGACTGATGGAATCCATTCGTACGTCACACTTGAAAAGAATTGAGAATAACTCCGGGGGAATTAGAAGAGTCAGGTAAGATCCTGGGAAAAGACCTATGGGTTAGGGCCCACTAAAAAGAAAAACACCGTTGGAAAGGGGTGTTGAACAGATAGATGATGCACCGGAACAATTGAAATGTTTTAATGAGGTGACAACCTTGAATTAATTCGAACACAGACGAATCTCTTGAGATGTCTTGAGCACTCTGAAAAGACAAATTGGGGAGAGGCGAACGAGCAAGGGGAAAACATTTGAGCCGAGGAAAAGAATATGATCAACACTGGAAAAAAACTTCAATAGAATCCACCGGAAAAGAAAGAGATGAAGAATGACAAACGAGACGAGAATTCACCGGTTAAAATAATTGAGGGAAGACTGAAGAGGCTCCATACGAATGAAATTGATGCTCTAAAGAGACTCAGGCTCCGGGAAGAAGAGGGTGGGAGGGCGGGAAATCAAAAGCAACTTGGAAGGGGAAACCGACGAATATCTTGAAGAGAAAACACCGGTTGAAATCATTGAGGAAAGAAAGCAAAAACTTCACATGAGTAGGATGGATACTCGATTATGGACTCCGGTTCCGAGAAGAAAAAGGGGTGGGAGGGTGGGAAAAGAAAACAATTGAGGATTGAACTTGGCAAAGATGAAGAGGCTCGAGTCAACTTGATGAGAAATGCACCGGATAAAAAGAGCTGAGAACCAACGATCGAAAAACCAACTGCGTGATCCTAAAGAAAAATTTGAATGGGAAGAGAAGTAACTCAAAATACCTACGTCAAGATTCCTCACCAGAGCGACGAAGGGGCTGAGGATTAAAAAGAATTCCTACTCTCCAATATAACTAACCTCCGAAAACAGTTTTCTTCTAGACTCGACAACGGCCAAACTACCCGATCAATCAAGTGGGGCTCCTAAGGTCGGTCGAGGCTCTGATACCAACTTGTCACGCCCAATATGCGATACTATCCTAAAGAGACTCGAAGGTCCCACCAAGGATAGAACCGCATATTGATACGCTTTTGCAAGGTGGATATCATTACATCAACATTACATAATAGATGGGGATACATACAAGAGGCATACAATGCCACACGAATACACATCATCTTACATAAGAGCACCATCCGACTACGGATGAAACACAAACAGAAACTTAAACAACATCCACCCTGCTAGCCCAGGCTGATGACTGTTGTTGCATAAATCTGTACCTGCAACTGTTGTTGTAGTAATTTATGAGCCACGAGGACTCAGCAATCCCATTACCATGGGTATCAAGACTAGCAAAGCTTAATGGGAAAGGAAGGGGTAAACTGGTGAGGTTGCAGCAGCGACTAAGCATATATGGTGGCTAACATACGCAAATAAGAGCGAGAAGAGAGGAAATGGAATGGTCATGAAGCTAGCAATGATCAAGAGGTGATCCTGAACTCCTACTTACGTCAAACATAACCCAAAACCATGTTCACTTCCCGGACTCCGCCGAAAAGAGACCATCACGGTTACACACGCGGTTGATGCATTTTAATTCGGATCTGGTGTCAAGTTATCTACAACCGGACATTAACAAATTCTCATCCGCCACATAACTGCAGGCACGGCTCTCAAAAGTTTATACCCTGCAGGGGTGTCCCAACTTAGCCCATGATAAGCTCTCGCAATCAATGAAGGATATACCTTCTCCCAAGAAGACCCGATCAGTCTCGGAATCCCGGTTTACAAGACATTTCGACAATGGTAAAACAATACCAGCAAAGCCGCCCGATGTGCCGACAAATCCCGATAGATGCTGCACATATCTCGTTCTCAGGGCACACCAGATGAGCAAGACGTCGGGTTGGCGTAGACCCTGGTTGCCCAGGGGGCGCTGGACATCGCTCAGGTTGGACCAACACTCGAAGGAGCACTGGCCCGGGGGGGGGGGGGGGTAAATAAAGATGACCCTCGGGCTCCGGAAACCCAAGGGAAAAGGGCTAGGTGAGGCAAATGGTAAAACCAAGGTTGGGCCTTGCTGGAGGAGTTTTATTTAAAGCGAGCCGTCAAGGGGGTCCCATAAATCACCCAACCGCGTAAGGAACGCAAAATCCGGGAACATAACAACGGTATGACGGAAACTAGGGCGGCAAGAGTGGAACAAAACACCAGGCATAAGGACGAGTCTTCCACCCTTTACCAAGTATATAGATGCATTAATTAAATAAGAGATATTGTGATATCCCAACATAGTCCTATCCACCATGGAGCAATCTTCAACTTCACCTGCAACTAACAACGCTATAAGAGGGGCCGAGCAAAGCGGTAACATAGCAAAGCAACGGTTTGCTAGGAAGGGTGAAGAAGGTTAGAGGCTGACATGGCAATTTGGGAAGCTTGAAGAGCAAATGATAAGAAGCGCAGCAAAGCGATAGAACGAAGCAACTAGCATAGCAATGATAGTAGTGAGATCCAAGGTGACGGTCATCTTGCCTGAAATCCCGCAAAGAAGAAGAACGAGTCCATGATGAAGACAAACGGATGTAGCCGAACGAATCCTCACAACTTCGAAACAAAACCGAAGCTAACGAGAGAGGCAACCCGGTAAGAAACAAACAACAAGGTAACTACACAAGCATAAACATGGCATGATGCACAAACAAGTATGATGCATGTCCGGTTTAAAGAGGCATGGCATGGCAAATTGCAACAAACAATACTACAAGTTAAGTGGAGCTCAATATGCAACGAGTTGCATATTGACAAAACACCACATTGACATATTTAGTTCGCTCTCATTTCGGTACACAACAATATTAAATGTTGTTAATCATGGAAAGAGGTGAAGCATGAGAAAACTACCTATCTAGGCAAGTTTAAATGAGGCCGGAACACCAAACAACAATTCCGGAAAATCCTCATATGCATATTTCGAATTTGGTACTGTTCTGCCCCATACACAATTTTAGAGTTGTTAAACAGGAAAATGAAGTCCACCATGTTAAACTAGGCATTTTTCCACCCCATTTACATATAAAGTTTATTTAAAATGGAGCTACGGTTATTTAGTTATGAAATAAATCATTTTAACATGGCATTATGCAAAACAAATGCAAACAGCAGTTTAAACATGTTTAACATAGATGAAAGTGGCATATTATGAAACTAGATGAAATTGTAAGAATTTTACATATATAAAACATTTTAATATGATGCACAGTTCATGAGTTATTATATGCATGAAGTTCAAGGGTTTTTCTGCAAAACTGTAATACTCTGGAGAATGTCTAAATTCGCAGCAGGGAAAAAAACACAATGGGCTGAATCTGGTTGGCCCAATCGGTGAAAAAAACAGAGAGGCGCTGGGGGGGCTGCTCACCCATGGGCTCGGCCCAGTCAGTGTAGGAGGCCCAAGAGGGCGCGAGGCTGGAGGAGGCCGGTTGGGGTGCGCTGGGCCTTTGTCAACGCGGGGCTGTGGTCGACGAGAGAGGCACTCGTCCTCCTCTACAACTGAAGCGGGGATGGAGAGGATGGCGACGCACGAGCGGGAGGCAGCAGCGGGGCCAGCGAGGCAGGGGACTCCGATGGGACGGCGGGGATGGAGCGAACGGGCGGATCCGGGCTTGGGATGGCCGGTCCTCGCTGGATCGAAAAAGGAGCGGCGGCGCGGCAGAGTTCGAGCAGCTCCCTGGAGCTGTTACAAAGAACCAAGGAGAGGGATGAGAGGTAGGGGTGGAGCTTAGGAAGGAAAACAGGACGGCACGGGGTGGATCCGGCCGGGAACGGGCTTGGACGGTGGCTTGGACGAGGCACTGGCAAGCTCCGGCTGGGCAGATGGGCCCCGGCCTTAGCACGATGACAACGAGGCGGGCGACGGCTGGGAAACCCCGGCGTGGACGAGTCAAATCCGAAGGCCGACGAGGACGCTCGGGGAAGGAGGCAAGCTCAGGCGCGGCCATGGCGTGGTGGAGAAGTTCCTGGAGAGGGAGAGAGACGTTACAGGGAGGAGAGAACAGAGCAGAAGGGAAGATGAAGGGCTGGGGCGTCACGACCTGGTTCTGCTGCGGGGTCAACGGGCATGGTCCAGGTGGCTGGGACGCCGACGTGAGAAGGCTCGGGTAGGTCGAGGGATGGAGGCGTTCGTCTTGGGCAGCGAGAGGAAGCACAAGGAGGCGCCATGGATGAGCTCCTGCTCGTTTCGACGGAAAGCAGGCGAGGAACTCGGGCTCCTGCTGGATTCATTGCCGATGGCGTTTGGGTGCCCCGGCGAGCTGCGGTTGTCGCCGACAGCGACGGAAACGGAGGAGAGGCTCGGGCAAGAGGCTGCTGCCTCGGTTCGATCCAGATCAAGCGGGGCTGGGGCTGCACTGGTTGGTGGGTGGCTGAAGGCGAAGACAGCCGCGGGCACCGGTTGGCTCGATGGGGAATTCAAGGGAGAGGAGGAGACTAGCTGGTTGGCTGGATCGATTGGATGGATCGAGCAAGACCCGAGGAAGGGGGAGACCAGGTGGGTGGATCGTGAGGGATCCCGAGGGAGATGGTCAGTGGGTGGCGGCGGCGCGAAGGATTTGATGGATGGGACAGCTAGGGGCTAGGGTTAGATTTCTTATATAGCAGGTAGTAAAAGGAGGGAGGATTTGGATCATCGGATCGGGATCGGGCGGACAAAAAATATGGCTAGGGAAGTCCAACTAAGAAAACGGAGATGTTTTGTAGATCTTTGGGGATTATCCAGACTCATCGGTCACGACCGACCAGTTCGGGTTCGGGGCAGTTTTGGACGCGCGCAAAGGGGTTGGTGGCTGTGCAGAGAGGGGTAGGCGGTCACGGTCGGGAGGGAAGCGAAACCTTGATTGGTCTGAAACGGTCAATGAAGGCAAAGCGGAACACGGCAACTACGAATGGGAACGAGTTTTATGAAAAACATGCGGATGCAATGCGCATGATGCTATGAGATGAAATGCAAGACATGAACAAAATGCAAAACAAAAGGCAAAACCCAGCCACGAAGGAAGTATCATATCACATCTCGAGAAAAGGCAAGAGTTAGAGTTACAATTATGGAAAGTTGTATCCGGGGTGTTACATTTTAACCATAGGTTTAACTAACAAGTACGCACTTGAAGCTTAATTGATATATATATATATATATATATATATATATATATATATATATATATATATATATATATATATATATATATATAGACACACTACACAACATCTCCATCATCATTATCAGTACATCCTACGCACGTGAGTTAGGATGCACTTGATCCCAGAAAGGTATCTATCCTTCAAACCAGAGGAGTGCTTCAAACTAACAACAATACATAATATCCAACAAAAGAGGATCGTGCTACAGCAGCCGAATACATGGCTCAATCTAGATATCAGTATGAATCAAGTTGTGCATATTTGTTGTTGGCATGAACCACATCGCCGCAGTCGGGTTTGCAAAAGCCATCCATCGCATGGAAGCTTGATGCCTTTCACACACTTAAGATTATCTGGAAACAGGCAGTGTCGACGAATCTCTGGATATGGTGATTCATGAAACCCATGGTATGATGTGTAAACACAGTCCCCCGTGGCGACTGGAAGTTGCATAGCACGGTAATCATCGTCGGTGATATGATTGATGATTGGTTGGATGATCGGATAATTGAACCCAAGGAACATGGAGTGGTTGTCGAGGCTTTAAACCCACGTCCAGTTGAATAGGCCTGGCCCAACGAAGCTGGGATCTTTCTTGAACATGAAGCAGCCATAGCCAACAATGTCACGAACGCCCCATGCATTGTACTGCATGTGGTTTGATGTAACGTTTGGTTAATTTGGTACATGCGAATGAGCATGATATGACCGTCATCAATTGAACGAGCGATAAACCACCACCCATCAGCTGGTATGATTCCAGGTCCTGGAATCATGAAGGCCATCGCATTTGCGTCTGCTGCAAAAATTCAAATTGGAGACCAACAGGACAAAAATAAACAATCATGTTCAGAATATGTGTGGAATTAAGATTATTATAACAGTGACACTTATCATAGACAAAGAATTGCAATATCATGGTCATAATCATACCCCAAGTTAAAAAAATAAGCCAATGGCTTTCATGTTGTTGAAGGAAATATGCCCTAGAGGCAATAATAAAGTTATTATTTATTTCCTTATTTCATGATAAATGTTTATTATTCATGCTAGAATTGTATTAACCGGAAACATAATACATGTGTGAATACATAGACAAACATAGTGTCACTAGTATGCCTCTACTTGACTAGCTCGTTAATCAAAGATGGTTAAGTTTCCTAACCATAGACATGTGTTGTCATTTGATTAATGGGATCACATCATTAGGAGAATGATGTGATTGACATGACCCATTCCCTTAGCCTAGCACTTGATCGTTTAGTATATTGCTATTGCTTTCTTCATGACTTATACATGTTCCTGTAACTATGAGAATTATGCAACTCCCGTTTACCGGAGGAACACTTTGGGTACTACCAAACGTCACAACGTAACTGGGTGATTATAAAGGAGTACTACAGGTGTCTCCAAAGGTACATGTTGGGTTGGCGTATTTCGAGATTAGGTTTTGTCACTCCGATTGTCGGAGAGGTATCTCTGGGCCCTCTCGGTAATGCACATCACTATAAGCCTTGCAAGCAATGTAGCTAATGAGTTAGTTACGAAATGATGCATTACGTAGCGAGTAAAGAGACTTGCCGGTAACGAGATTGAACTAGGTATTGGATGCCGACGATCGAATATCGGGCAAGTAACATACCGATGACAAAGGGAACACCGTATGTTGTTATGCGGATTGACCGATAAAGATCTTCGTAGAATATGTGGGAGCCAATATGGGCATCCAGGTCCCGCTATTGATATTGACCGGAAACGTGTCTCGGTCATGTCTACATTGTTCTCGAACCCGTAGGGTCCGCACGCTTAAGGTTTCGATGACAGTTATATTATGAGTTTACATGTTTTGATGTACCGAAAGAGTTCGGAGTCCCGGATGAGATCGGGGACATGACGAGGAGTCTCGAAATGGTCGAGACGTAAAGATTCATATATTGGATGATATGGTTAAGCCAAGGGGTCAAGCCCATGAGGCTTTAGGTCGGTGCAAAAGGAATTTTGCGGAGGCCAGGGGGCCAAACGCTGGAGACCCTGGCGTCTGGCCCTGGGCCAGACGCCGAGGCCCATGGCGTCTGGGCCAGACGCCAAGGATTGTGGCGTTTGGTCCTGGAGTCCGAATGGGACTCTTTCCTTTCGGGCAAAACCGACTTTGAGGAGGCTTTTGCTCCAAGTTTCGACCTCGGGGCTCAACATATAAATAGAGGGGGAGGGCTAGCACCAAAGACACAACAATTGATCCCTTGGATCTCTTAGCCGTGTGCGGTGCCCCTCTCCACCATAGTCCACCTCGATAATATCGTAGCGGTGCTTAGGCGAAGCCCTGCGATGGTAGAACATCAAGATCGTCACCACGCCGTCATGCTAATAGAACTCTCCCTCGACACTCGGCTGGATCGGAGTTCGAGGGACGTCATCGAGCTGAACGTGTGCTAGAACTCGGAGGTGCCGTAGTTTCGGTGCTTGATCGGTCGACCGTGAAGACGTACGACTACATCAACCGCGTTGTGCTAACGCTTCCGCTTATGGTCTACAAGGGTATGTAGACAACACTCTCCCCTCTCGTTGCTATACATCACCATGATCTTGCGTGTGCGTAGGAAAATTTTGAAATTACTACGTTCCCCAACAGTTGTAGCAATATGTCATGGTTCAAGCATTGTAACAATGAGAGGAAAACAGCTATGACAGAGCCTACTTATATTCTACAATAGCACTTACTACTGTTCTCATATCAACTCTAAGCAATAACATTCGTTGTTATAAAAATCTTGGAAATATAGTAATCATGAGGTTATGCTCATAATATCTATTCTAACAATCATTAGATGCCAATTGACCTCATATCAACTCTAACAACAACATGTGAGGTCATAAAAATCTAGGAAATGAGAGGAACATACAGCAATGATGTGGTTATAGACATACTATCTATTTTAAATTTGTAACAATGAACAAGGAGTCGTATTCATAAGGTAAAGATGAGATGAGATAGAACAATTACACGACGATAGATTCCACCAGTATAGGCAACCAATCTGTGTGTCGCCCATGTAAATGATGCCATCATGCACTATAGCATCAGACAGAAAGGTTACCTCAACAGGATTGACGATGAGCCATAACCATGTATGGCGACTGGATTCCAGATAGACTAATCCCATGTTGAACAAGGCAATGAGCTTGTAATCCATGTAGTCTTCTGATGGTGTGGGAACTTCGCAGATTACAACTTTCAGCAAACAGAGGTCGAGCCAAAAGCTTGACGTGTCTCGTGCGTAGTAGGCAGGAGTGTCCGACGGGCCACGAGGCTCGATGGAGGTGGTATCCAATGATGGAAGGGTGATCTCTCGCTAGGTCTAGATATCCACGAGACGCCATGGATGAGGATGATCTAGTTGGCCTTCATGCCCGCCCAGTAGTGGCTGCGCATGAAGGACGGGTGGACGGGTAGTGGTAGCATGTCAAGAGGCACCACGGGAACCTTCGTAGGATCATCAAGTCGGTGTCTGGGCCACCTGTGAGGATCGGGCATCAGCAAGCAGGGTGTCTTGAAAATAGCTGACCGGTTGCAGAAGAGTAGACGGTACAAAGACACCGAGCATGCGGCCAGACGGACGGTGCTGAGTAGGTCCATACGATTATAGATCTGCTCCAAGAGAACATCGGGGAGGGAATTCCAATCGCAGCTCTGCGTGTTAGTCGGTTCTGCCATTGGGATTTTCGGTGCCTGCGAGCCAGCGGGGAAGTGAATTCGGGCAGGCGAGCGAAGAAGCTTCTTCTCGTGTGGCCAAGCAGTGAGTAGGGAGATATGGTACGTGGGAGCTACAAAGGAAGATGGCGTGGGCGGGCGAGCTGTGAGTAGGGGGAAATGGTTTGCGGCTAATGATGGGGAAGAGAGGAGGAAGAAGAAGAGAGGAGGAAGAAGACTGAAAGACGGGGAAGAAAGTGCATTAAATCTCAATTCTACTAGTACTACTACCAGGATATACTGTCCTTTGGAGTGTAAATAGTTACACGGATGACATGTGGGTCTACCTCATGAGGGCCCATATGTCAGTTAATGGAGGAGAGAGGTGTGTAGGCGTATTTGTGGAAGTGTGCTCTACCGGCAAACATGATGTCAATACTAGGTAAGGCTGATTTAGTAACACCAACACGCTGGTTCAGCTTATTAATTAAGTGTCCCATATGTTGCAGCGTGTATTGTCACTTCACTACGAAGACTAGTTGAATAGTTCTCTCTGACCAAGATGGGGGAATAATGGATCACGAAGACTTCCTATCTACAGTATCCCTATGCTTCTACGCTCACTTCACTCATTTTGCTCCGTACGTAGTCACTTGTTGAAATCTCTAGAAAGACAAATACTCCGTATTTGGGAATAGAGGGAGGCTTTTACTCCGTATTTGGGAACAGAGGGAGTATCACCACATGGAGGGAATAGAGGAAGATTGAAATATGAACATGTGAATGGGAGGGAGTAAGCCCCATGCATGCATGCAACATGCAACACTCACACGTACACATGGATGCACGCAACACTCACGCACCCATCGGGCACACAGCACACGACGCAACACACGCTCATGCTCAAGTGCTCAACCTACTCCCTACGTCCGTGAAAGACTATACATTTAGAGATTTACACATTGACCAGGGCATAATTAACGCCCAAAACTAGCAGACTTATATGTGCATGCGACCATTGAGAGAAGAAGATTAAATGAAGGTTGTTGCATGTTGTAATTAAGGATAGACATGTAGCCTATACCTAGAGCACAAGTTAGTGCATTAGTCAATCAATATCGATTTAGATTAAAGGCTAAATGCATTGGAAGTGTAGATGTACTACACTCTTTGTTTTTTAGCCGATATACACTCTTGGTTGGAAGACCGAGTGAGTACACATGCATGCACTCACATACACTGCTAGAGTGGTTCACGCGCAAGGGTTGGACTGGACTCCTATCGTGCCTGCGTAAAGTTTTGTTCAACTGATTTCTTTGCTCTGCCAACTGACAGGTGGGACCTAGAAACCAGGTGACAATTTAACCAGTCAACAAAGTGCCACGTCGACTATGTGGTCGGTCAGTAGGGTGCAATACGGTGCTCTACGATGAGCCTAGTGATCGTATAATCACCGCCAAACTATATAAGTAACCGTAAAGAGCGTATTGTTACATACCTTGACCGCAAGTGTATTTTTCTCATTTCAAATTAAGCCATATTAACCGGAAAGGACGGAGTATGGACTAGTACTAGTACAGCTTTGATGTGTCCCATCAACTCGCCGAACAAGGAGAAGCCTGCTTACTACACCTCTCCCTCGCCCATGCGCATGGTGGCTCGCAGGACGAGGAGAGGATTTTGACTACAACACCCTCTGCCTCTCCCTCTCCCTCACCCTCGCCCTCGCCCTCACCGTGGATGTGTAGCAGTTCAATCGGTGTCAGATTGCCAGAAGCAGATTGCACTGTAGTATCATCATTGTTGGACCTTCCGAAGAGGCGAAGTGCCAAGTGAAAGGTTCACACAAGTATGAACTACTGAACCTCCTCAAGAGGCGAAGAGCCAAGCACAAGGTTTTATAGGAGTTGTCGTCCTAGTAGTAGTATACTACAACTATAGCGACCGATGCTATTGTATGATGCCGCCACGTCACCTATATCCAAAGCTGTGCCACCTTTTTTTCTCAAAGAGTTGGAGCCCGTGCAACAATCACACAAGTTGCATGTACACATAACACATTTACAAGTAATAAATTCTAAAGGACAAATGCCAGTATGCCCCACAAGTTCATCTCCAATTCATGTGATAAATTTGTGCCCGACTAGTCTACATATATTCAGAGCGCTATCGTTCACAATTTACCGTACTCCACTTACACGTTATAGATGGGCTACATGTCCTCCTCCAATTTCCAGTCCCAGGTATTCTTCATGGATGGCACGATCCATAGCGGTGGGCAACGGGAATCATTGTCGCAGCTTTCTAGTCCGGTTCCACATGATGGAGACTCATCCAAGCTGAAGCGGCATAAATCAGGGATAGCGTGTCCCAGCATGTCGTTCATCCGGCGCTGCGCACTGAGGACACAACCATGCTTCATGAAAGGCAGGCCTTCGGTGTCGTGCACGGAAGGTGGCATCCGCTTGACAATGGGGTAGTTGTCCCCAAGAAAAGAGAGTACTCTCCAAGAGTGTTCCTCGGGACCCATGTAGCATCACGGGGGTCGAACTCAGCGTCGTTCATCTGGTACACGCGGCATCTCAGATCTGGACACATGGTGACATACATAGTCAAGGTCCATGCATAATAATGTTGTGCTCAAATATGGCGGTCAGTAATACTGTGCAGCAAATAGTACTACTCCGGTATAGAGGATGTAAAATAACCGGCTTATTATATAGCCACTCTTGGCTACATGGATGAGATAGTAAGACATGGAAAAACAGAAATGGTGGCAGCTAGTGGGTTAAAGTCTTCAAGGGCCTAGCTATACACATCCTCCAAGGTAAAAAGTACTCCTACTAGTACTAGTAAGTAGTACAACAATGAAAGAGAAGGCGAGAGGGTTAAAATGGAATACGTGGGTAGATGGTGACGGTCCGATCATGGTAGATTGTGTGACCATATTGAACATCAGTGGTACCATGTGTAATGATTGCTAAGATAGGTTATCCCAATATACCAAAGTCTCCTACAAGGTTCCAGGTTAAACCGAATTCTGGATTCAAATGCGCACCAGGATCGGCGATCTTATTTTGATCGAGGGATGACTGGTCCCTGCAAAATAATGGAGTACCGTTAGGGATGCAAATGATGGTTTATGCATTGAGTTTGTAATCTCCCATACCGTAGGATGACAACGAGATGAAACTAGTCCGCTGGCTTGTCACCATGAAGATGCAGCCTAGATGACGCATGACATCTTCGAACGTGTAGGGGTACAAATCAGCCGCCGCCAACATGCTCCAGCCTCTGCCGTTACTGCCTCTTGTATTGATGGCTATCCTTATGTCGAACACCGCGATGAGATAGTAATCATCATAGACGCGTCGCTTTGTCGTGGGTCTGCAATTGCTATCTTATTCAATCTCATGTAGGCATCATCATACATTTTGAAGCCCAGCCAGTCCGGGAGGCCGATCCCAATGGTGGAGAAGGGGTCTACGGGAACGGCCGCACTGTTGTGGATGTTGTGCAACAAAATGATGGTGGTATCCGGCCGGAGGTATGCAAGCCAATCTTTGTTGGTACCCACCCAGACCTATTTATAAGACGGTGGGCAGCAGAGAAATTACGGGATGGAAATGGAATAACTAAGTACTACATGATCAAACTCCATTACTGACCTGCTCATCGGACAAAATCCGACTACCTCTCAACGTCGGCAACTCTAGAGTAGTCAACGTGCAACCATGGCCAGGGAGCGGTGGACTGTTCGAAGGATTGTCCCATAGAAGAACCTTCTCCTCGAGGACGCATGGAATGCCAACAAGCATGGCCTTTGTGACGACCGGATAGTTAAGCTACAGTAATCCCACGCTAATGATGCCACGTCACCACGGTCACTGTTGTTAACCTCGCAATGATTCGAAACCGTTTCAATTCAAATTCAAATTAATGTCAATAATAAAAGTTTTCGAAAGTTCAAACAAAAATGTTCGGGAGGTGCCATAATTTGCATATGTAAATATGGTGCAATAAACACATTTTTATAAAATGCCTAGATATTTTATAGTGGATGGAAACAAGAAAACAATTAAATAAAAAGAAAAGCAGAACCTAACAAAACCAAAAAAACAAAAGCCTGCCCCCCCCCCCACTAGGCCTCGGCCCAGCTAGCCATCGGGCCAACCAGGCCAGCCCACCCGCGCCTACTAACCCCCCACCCCGGTCAAACCCTATCCCACCGACACCCCCACTCCCCCACTCGCTCGCCTCTCCCTCTCCCCCCTCTCCTCTCGATCCCATATGGATCGGGGAGGGGGCCCGACCCTGACGCCGCCCGCGCACGTCCCGTCGTCGTCGCGTCGACGCCACCCAGAGCGCCCCCGCCTCGGCCACCCCATCGTCTCTTCCCCGCCGGATCCCCTCGAGCTACGTCACCTGAGGCCACCCATTGGAGCTCAACTCCTCCCCAACGAGCTCCTCGTCGGTCATCGGAAGCCGCCCGTAGATTCGCCGGCCTCCGCCCGTCCCAGGCTGCCCCGACCACTTTCCCCGAGCCCGATCCCGTGCCGTTGCCGGATCGCCCGTGGATCTTGCCGGACTGCTTCCTCGCTGGACTGCGCCTCCCCACCTCTCCCTCGCCGGCATCACCGAGCCACGTCGACCCCTCCCTTCAACGCTCGTGAGCACGCTCCCCATTCCCCCTCTGCTTGCTTGTCACTAAACGCGACCGTGCTTCGGGCCGTACACGCCCCGCACGGTGCGCCATCGCGCGCGCACACGCGCCCGCCTCCCCTGCCTACCCCTGTTGCTGCCCAGCGTCGCCATGCTGCGCCTCGCCCCGTGGCTGGCGGCGCCCGTCTCATCACGCTCCAGCTCGCCCGCGGCCACCCCCTGGCCGGCGCACCACTGTGCCCCGGTGGCCTACCCCCGCCCCGTTGCCTCGAATGGCCCCGCCCATTGCCCGCGACCATCCGCTCCCGTTCGGGCTGGTGCCCGCAGCAGCGCCCGTAACCCGTGCGCCCGCAAGGCCTCTCTGGGCCAATGACCTGTGGGGCCCCACCCCCCCACCACCCAGAAGGATTTTTTTTATAAAAAAAGAGAGGAAAAAAGTAATAGTAAAAATAAAATTAAATAATTAATTAGCTAATTAACTAAATTAATTAAATTAATTAATCATAATTAGATTAATATAATAACTATTAACCTAATTAACTGTTAGTTAGTTAATCAGTCAATGACAGGCGGGACCCTCATGTCAGTTTGACCAGTCAACACCTCTGTTGACTGCTGACGTCATGCTGACGTCATGCTGATGCAATAATACCAATTTTGAATTAATTTAATAATAATAAATTAGGAAATGATTTTAAAACTTTATAAATTAATAGAAAATAAACCGTAGCTCGGATGAAAATACTTTGTACATAAAAGTTGCTCAGAACGACGAGACGAATCCGGTTACGCAGCCCGTCCGTCCGCCATGCGTCCCTAGCATAGTGAACCTGCAACATTTCACCTCCGGTTCATCTATCCGGAAACACGAAACACTGAGGATACTTTCCCGGATGTTTCCCCCCTTCACCGGTATCACCTCATACCGCGTTAGAACATGTATAGCTCTGCTTGTTGTCCTGTTATGCACTTGCTTGCTATGTATTTACTGTTTCTTCCCCCTCTTCTCTCCGGTAGACCCCGTGACGATGCTGATGCCACTGTGGTCGACTACGTCACCGACGACCCCTCCTTCTTGTCTGAGCAACCAGGCAAGCCCTCCCTTGATCACCAGATATCGCCTGTTCTTCTCTATACTGCTTGCATTAGAGTAGTGTAGCATGTTACTGTTCGGTTACTCCTATTCTGTTGCATAGCCTATCATTGTTGCTACAGTCATTGATACCTTACCCGCAATCCTAAATGCTTAGTATAGGATGCTAGTTTATCATCATTGGCCCTACACTCTTGTCAGTCTGCCTTGCTATACTATCGGGCCGTGATCACTTGGGAGGTGATCACGGGTATATACTACATACATACATACTATACAGATGGTGACTAAAGTCGGGTCATCTTGTTGAGTACCCGCAAGTGATCCCAATGTGGGGGCTGAAAGGACAGGTGGCTCCATCCCGGTAGAGGTGGGCCTGGGTTCCCGACGGCCCCCGACTGTTACTTTGTGGCGGAGCGACAGGGCAGGTTGAGACAACCTAGGAGACAGGTGGGCCTGGCCCTAGTCAACGTCCGCGGTTGCTTCATAATAACACGCTTAACGAGATCTTGGTATTTGATCTAAGTCTGGCCATTTGGTCTGTACACACTAACCATCTACGCGGGAGTAGTTATGGGTATCCCGACATCGTGGTATCAGCCGAAGCCTTCTTGACATCAGCGACGGAGCGGCGCGCGCTGGGTTGGACTGCGTTAACGCAACTTCCTTTGTAATGGAGGTTGCTAGGTCTGCTCACCGGCCGCGTACGCAACATGCAGGTGTGCAATGGGCGATGGGCCCAGACCCCCGCGCGCATAGGATTTAGACCGGCGGGCTGACCTCTCTGCTGTGCCTAGGTGGGGCTGCGACGTGTTGATCTTCCGAGGCCGGGCATGACCCAGGAAAGTGTGTCCGGCCAAATGGGATCGAGCGTGTTGGGTTATGTGGTGCACCCCTGCAGGGAAGTTAATCTATTCGAATAGCCGTGTCCCTCGGTAAAAGGACGACCCGGAGCTGTACCTTGACCTTATGACAACTAGAACCGGATACTTAATAAAACACACCCTTCCAAGTGCCAGATACAACCCGGTGATCACTCTCTAACAGGGCGACGAGAAGAGGATCGCCGGGTAGGATTATGCTATGCGATGCTACTGGAGATGCTACTTGGAGATGCTACTTGGAGATGCTACTTGGAGGACTTCAATCTACTCTCTTCTACATGCTGCAAGACGGAGGCTGCCAGAAGCGTAGTCTTCGACAGGATTAGCTATCCCCCTCTTATTCTGGCATTCTGCAGTTGAGTCCACTGATATGGCCCTTTACACATATACCCATGCATATGTAGTGTAGCTCCTTTCTTGCGAGTACTTTGGATGAGTACTCACGGTTGCTTTCTCCCCCCTTTTCCCCCTTTCCTTTCTTTCTGGTTGTCGCAACCAGATGCTGGAGTCCAGGAGCCAGACGCCACCGTCGATGACGACTACTACACTGGAGGTGCCGACCACTACGTGCAGGCTGCTGACGACGACCAGGAGTAGTTTAGGAGGATCCCAGGCAGGAGGCCTGCGCCTCGTTCGATCTGTATCCCAGTTTGTGCTAGCCATCTTATGGCAACTTGTTTAACTTATGTCTATACTCAGATATTGTTGCTTCTGCTGACTCGTCTATGATCGAGCACTTGTATTCGAGCCCTCGAGGCCCCTGGCTTGTATTATGATGCTTGTATGACTTATTTATTGCATTAGAGTTGTGTTGTGATATCTTCCCGTGAGTCCCTGATCTTGATCGTACACGTTTGCGTGCATGATTAGTGTATGATAGAATCAGGGGCGTCACAGCCTTTTCCCAAGCCTGTTTAAGCACCGTCTTGAAAAAGTTGGTGCAGGAAGCACCGAGTCTTGCCGCGGTGAGTACGTCGGAGTGGCGTGCAATTTCTCTCAGAGGATCGTCATCCAAGGTCTCCCAGCCCCGACGAGGAGGAGAACCGCTTGGCGAATCCATGAGAGCAGCAACGAACTGCCTTCTCTTCGGGGGCAGGGGAACAGGCGAGGAGGAGATAAGAGCATAGTAACCGCAGGGCCTCGTCCCTTCCAACTCTAGATCATTCCATAGCGAACGGCTGAGGCTATTGCTTACTACTAGTACTAGCATTATGGGACGTGATGGGATTGCATTATACTGTAAATAATAGCACTAGTAAGAAATTGTTGGCACTAGGTAGTAGTTTTTGGCGTGGATTAAGAAATTTTGGGTATGTTTTTGCTATTTTTTGTACACGCCAACTAGTATCAAAAAACGTCTTACATTATATGACAGAGGAGTACGTACTCGTATTGTAGCACTACTAGTACTACTTTATCAACTAGTAGTGCGATGTACTGTACTTCTAGTATAGTGCACCAGTTTTGATCTCTTGAATCTCAGGGCCAAGGAGCTATAGTTGGAAGTGGAGGGTACTACTGTTCTCTAGAACCATCGCTGTACTATCAATGCAGGGAAAGTACACCTATGTAGTGGGTACTCTCAGTGCTCTATTCAACCGCTCCTCTCACGTAGCTGGCCTACTCAGCCCCTCCTCTCACACACACACTAGCATCCTGTTTATCAGTGATGATTACTGAGGGGGCAGAACATTTGAGTTATTTGATACAACGAGACTAGGCTTTTCGCTTCCATTTGTGGAGGTGTAATGGATCTCGTCGAACTTTGTTAGGGTTCCTTCTTTATGAATGAGATGAGGCAAAGCTTTTGCTTCCCTTTCAAAAAAATATGTCAAGAGGAATTTCTTTTATAGAGCCGATAATGGAGTGAAGTCCATGCGTGCAACGCCCCAAGCTACAGAGTAGTAGTAGAGCACTTTACATGCAGAGCCATATTGCATAGCTCCCAATGCCCCGCCAGGCTTTTCCGGCTCCTCGGTCTTAATTGGGAGGCGCTAGTTTAAATATGCTACTAGCTGATGAGGAAGCTTCATGCGAGGTGCGGCTAGGGCGAGCACGCGAGCCACGAGATGATGGGAAGGAAAACCCGTTCACATGGCTAGGCTATTCAGTGCACCCAGATTGTGGTGCTGCACGTCAGTTTGACTTCAAAACTCAAACTACCCATGTACAATATTGGCTCGCAGCGAAGTTATTTAAAAAAAAGGACGCCATGCGTTCGCCCGGATCGAACCCACAAAACAAGGTATACACTCCCGTGACTTCTAGTAGTACTCCTTGGAGTACGATGTAACCTAGAATCGCATTTTGTCGCTAGTAGTACATTGTTCCTTACAAGAAACCACTAATAATGCCAAGATACTACTACCACTTGCATACGTAGTAGATATAAGAAAAGACTACCTTATCAACCATTATACATGCCCTTACCAACCATCCCTACCAAGAAATGACTACTCTACAAAGTGCCATTACCGGCACATTTCAACCCATGTCACCCATTAAGTCAATGCCTTCTATTCGACCGGGAAGTTAGGCGTTATGACTTGTGGGACCTACATGTCAGTCTACACAAAAATCCCTGGGTGACCTCCTACCTCCGGCCTGTCCACCTAGTCATCCTCGGCCATGGGACGCAAGTACCATCGCCGACAGAAGGCGAGATCAAAACTACCGGCGGTGTGGAGCCCATCTTGTGGCAGCACGGATGCTAGCTCCGTCCGGCGCTTGCGGCCACTAGCTAGCCAAGATAGCTCTGTCTAGCTGCTTGTCTGCAAGGTTTGCTAGCTAGATTGGCACGGCGGCGTGGAGGCTTGCTCGCGCGCGCCATGCTAAGGATAGCCATCTGGCTCGAGCAAAGGCCAGCACGGCGGCTTGCTCGCTCGTGAGTCATGCTCGGGCCAGCGTGCCAACCCACGTGGAGGCCGGCGTGGCGTCCGGCCCGTCCGGCGGAGCGGCGGCCAACTCGCTCATCATCGGTTCCACTGACGAACACGCATCAGTATAGCTTGAAGTAATGTTCAGGAACAATATATTCCTTGGGCCATCCGTCCAAGGAATATATTATGTTTCAATCAGAATATATTCCATGGGCTGTTTTGGTGAGGTGAGGGAGGGATGTGCTTGCTTTTAAGAAACTAATTATGGGTTTTTCCGCAAATTGGTAGAGAACTGGGATGTTGGTGAGAAAAGGCAACAACTTACCTCGCAGTCATCAGATGTGGATCTAATGGTCAGAAATGACGGATGGCAGACACACCATCATCACCAACTTAGTCTTCTATAGGAGTACTAGCAAGATCCGTGCATTGCACAGAACATCAAGATGCATTTTTTTATAAAACACTTGTTGTGATTGATCCATGCGGGATTAATCCCATGTGTAAAAACTAATGATATCTAGAAATAGGAGATAAGGTGAAGAGGAGTGGGGCGTGTGTTAGGGAACATTGTAATTTCGAAATTTTTCCTACGATCATGCAAGATCTATGTAGGTGATGCATAGCAACGAGAGGGGAGAGTGTTGTCTATGTACCCTCGTAGACCAAAACAGATGCGTTATGAAAACGCGATTGATGTAGTCGTACGTCTTGACGATCCGACCGACCCTAGCACCGAAGGTACGGCACCTCCGCAATCTGCACACGTTCAGCTCGGTGATGTCCCACGAACTCTAGATACAGCTGAGGTCGAGGGAGAGTTACGTCAGCATGATGGCATGGTGACGGTGATGATGAAGTTACCGGCGCAGGGCTTCGCCTAAGCACTACGATGATATGACCGAGGTGGAAATCTGTGGAGGGGAGCACCGCACACGGCTAAACAATCAACTTGTATGTTCTATGGTGCCCCCTGCCCCCGTATAGGCCGGATGACCCTCCTTGGGCTCTCCCCCAAGAGGGGAATCCTACTAGGACTCAAAGTCCTAGTAGGTTTCCACCTAAAGGGAGAGAGAGGGAAGGAAGGAAGAGGGGGAAGGGAAGGAAAGGGGGGGCGGGCGCCGCCCCCCTTCCCTTGTCCTATTCGGACTCAAGGGGGGGTGGACAACCCCTCCTGGCCCTTCCTCTTCTCCCACTATGGCCCATTGAGGGCCACTAGTTCTCTCGGGAGGTTCATGTAACCCTCCGGCTCTCTGGTTTTATCCGAAACTTGTACGGAACACTTCGGTGTCCAAATATAGTCGTACAGTATATAAATCTTTATCTCTCGAGCATTTCGAGACTCCTCGTCATGTCTGTGATCACATCTAGGACTCCGAACAACCTTCGGTACATTATATCACATAAACTCATAATACCAATCGTCATCGAACGTTAAGCATGCGGACCCTATGGGTTCGAGAACTATGTAGACATGACCGAGACACGTCTGCGGTCAATAACCAATAGCGGAACCTAGATGCTCATATTGGTTCCTACATATTCTAAGAAAATCTTTATCGGTCAAACCGCATAACAACATACGTTCTTCCCTTTTTCATTGGTATGTTACTTGCCCGAGATTCAATCGTCGGTATCTCAATACCTAGTTCAATCTCGTTACAGGCAAGTCTGTTTACTCGTTCCGTAATACTTCATCCCGCAACTAACCCGTTAGTCACACTGCTTGCAAGGCTTATAGTGATGAGTATTATCGAGAGGGCCCAGAGATACCTCTCCGAAACACGGAGTGACAAATCCTAATCTCGATCTATGCCAACCCAACAATCACCCTTGGAGACACCTATAGAGCACCTTTATAATCACCCATTTACGTTGTGATGTTTGGTAGCACACAAAGTGTTCCTCGATATTCGGGAGTTGCATAATCCAGAGACTGAAGAACTTGTATAAGTCATGAAGAAAGCAGTAGCAATGAAACTGACACGATCATAATGCTAAGCTAACGGATTGGTCATGTCCATCACATCATTCTCCTAATTATGTGATCCCATTAATCAAATGACAAAACATCTTTATGGTTAGGAAACATAACCATCTTTGATTAACGAGCTAGTCAAGTAGAGGCATACTAGGAACTATATGTTTTGTCTATGTATTCACACATGTAATAATAAATATTTATCATGAATTAAGGAAATAAATAATAACTTTATTATTACTGTAGGGCATATTTCCTTTAGTCTCCCACTTGCACTAAAGTCAATAATCTAGATAACATAGTAATGAATCTAACAGCCATGGAGCTTTGGTGCTGATCATGTTTTGCTCGTGGAAGAGGCTTATTCAACAGGTATGCAACATTCAGATCCATGTGTATCTTGCAAATATCTATGTCCCCTTCCGACACTTGATGACAGATGGAATTGAAGCGTCTCTTGATGTGCTTGGTTCTCTTGTGAAATCTGGTTTCCTTTGCCAAGGCAATTGCACCAGTATTGTCACCAAAGATTTTCATTGGACCTGATCCACTAGGTATGAAACCTAGATCGGATATGAACTCCTTCATACAAACTCCTTCATTTGCTGCCTCCAAAGCAGCAATGTACTCAGCTTCACACGTCGATCCCGCCACGACGCTCTGCTTGGAACTGCACCAACTGACAGCTCCTCCATTCAATAAAAATACGTATCTGGTTTGTGACTTGGATCTGTGTCAAAGCTTGCATCGTCATAACCGTTTACGACGAGCTCTTTTTGACCTCCAAAAACGAGAAACATTTCCTTAGTCCTTTTCAGGTATTTCAGAATGTTCTTGATCGCTGTCCAGTGCTCCACTCCGGTATTACTTTGGTACCTGTAACGCCCCAAGACCGGCACTCCAGATGCCTTCCATGTTTTCCGAGTTTCATCGTGTGATTTTGTTTTGTTCGTGCATTCATCTCTGCATCATGTGCATTGCATCATGTCTTCATGCAACCCTTTCAAAAACTCAGCTAAATAAATTGCATAGATCGTTGATCTGTTTAAATCGAGGGAATTCATATGGTTACTCCTCTTTATAACAATTACCCTCCCAATATTATTAGGGAGCTATGATAAATATTCCATTCTTTGGAATCATCATAACACACTTACAATTTAATTCTCATGCCTTCCCTACTTCAGGTTTGGTCCCCAAATTTTGTCGATAATTCTTTTGTCTCACATCCAAGCTCCTCCAAAACTCTCAACATTTTTGGACTCTTCTAAAACTTGTCCTAGTTCAAACCATTCGAATTAAATTCAAATAGATTTGAATCTAAATCTTTCTATCATGCCACTTTTATTTTCCTAGATGGAGCTCATTTTTGTGAGTTCGGGAAAATAATCCCCATGCCCAAACTCTCCTCGTAGCCTTTCTTTTCTTCCCTTTTATTCTTCTGTTTAAGAGAATTAGAGGGAGAGAGAAGAGAGCCAGCCCAGCCGGCCTCTTGGGTCTGACCATCTAGGCCGGCCCATTTGTGCAGCTAGCCCAGCCCACCTAAACCCTTCCTAACCCTAGCCCAATCGATCCGCTTAACTCCTCGCTCACTAGCCCTCTCTCTCTCTCGATCCCTTGCCTCTCCCTCGACTCCCTCCAGCGCCGCCGCACGCTCACAGCACGCGCCCGATCTGCTCCAAGCCGCGCCGTCGGCCATGCCCTGGACCGGATCCTGCAGCCCCGCGCTGTCCATCTCATGAACCGCGCCGCCCCGTCGACCCGCCTCATCCTCGCGTCTCCCTTCCTTGTCACGCACCCAAGCTCCTAGAGCCTAAGCCATCCCCGAGCGCCTCCTCCTTGCTGCTTCGCTTGTCGCCGAGTAGGAGCTCTGCCGCCTCGACTCCTGGCCCGGCCGCCATCGGCCGCTCCCTCCCTGACCTCCGGCCTTGTCCAGGCCATCCCCGCCGTCGCCTCTCCAGCCGCATCGACCCACCGCTAGACCCATGCTCGACCCCAGCCTTCTATGCTTTGCCTTCTCGCCGGAGATCGCGTCCCTGCCATCTTTTTCACCTCCTGCCCGAGACCCACCTTCGGCCTCGCCATGGTTCGCCTATAGCAGCTCCGTCCGACAAGGACGTCGCCCCGCTGCCTTCTCTTCTCGCGACCAGGATCCCCCTCCTCGTGCCTCTAGTCACCTCGTCACCCCATCACCCGTCATGTGCCCATGTCCGTGCAACACCATCTCTGCCGCCTCCACGCACCTCCGCTGTCCTCCCGAGGCAGGGCCTTGGCAAGTCCCTCGATGCCCCTTCAGATTCATCAAGACCGGCAAGTTCGACTTCGGTTCCAAGTTCATCTTCAAATCTGTACGACTGCATCCGATGTGGATTTCGGCAAGTACTTGGAGGCCACAATGACGCCATGTACCACGACACCCATGTTCGTATACGGAATGTGTACCACTATGCCGAAGAGCTTGGATGCACCAAGTTCCACTACTTCCACAACTGGCGCCTTGGGTTTCGTCAAGTTCCTATATGACCCGTGTAACTACTACCATTGCTAAGTTCGACTACCGCACGGTTACGCCAAGTTCATCTACGAGACGTGTACAACTACTTCCACTACGACCCATGAGTACCACTACTTCCCTCGACGATCTCGAACCAATCCATATGTAAACGCATGCTTCAAAGGTATAACCGCCGAGATGACCGCTGAATGCATGTCTGTGTGAGATGCACCCTATGTTTGCACCGTGTCTGAGTTGTCATTGCACGTCCCTCCTCGTTTGCCATGTCGTCGACCCGTGGGAACCCGGTTACCGGGATCACCCCATCATCCTTACATGACTCGCTCACGTCTCACGTCCTTTTGCACCGGTATCTCCATGAGCTACCGGAACCGATATTTTGCTGTGGCATCATTTTCAGATTTGTTGTCAAGGCACCCCTTTTGTTCCGCCATGGTGACCAAATACTTCATAACATGCTCATGTCAACATTTTCATAAAATTGCATATAACTTTTATATGTCATCCGCATCATGATAACAACATTTAAATGCTAAAAATTTGTTGTTGCTTTAAATTGCTAAATGACATATGGGGATTTTCCGGAATTGTGGTTTGTTGTTTCCGGCCTCATTTAAACATGCCTAAATAGGTGGTTTGCTCATGCTTCACCTATTGTCATGTTTAATAACATAATGTTGTTGGGTACATAAACGAGAGCGAACTAAATAAATGGATGTGGTGTTTCATCGATATGCAACTCGTTGCATATCGAACTCCACTTAACTTGTAGCATTGTTTGTGCACTTTGTCATGCCATGCCTCATTAAACCGGACATGCATCATACTTGTTTGTGCATCATTCCATGCTTATGTGATGGTTGTTTACCATGTTGTTTGCTTCTTTCCGGTTGCGCTTCTCCTTGATAGTTCCGGTAACGTTGCGTTCGTGAGGAATTGTCAACTACGTCTGTTTGTCTTCTTCATGGACTCGTTCTTCTTCCTTGCGGGATCTCAGGCAAGATGACCATTACCATCCATATCACTTCTATCTTTGCTTGCTAGTTGCTTCGTTCTATTGCTATGTTGTGCTACCTATCACTTGTTTACCATGCCTCCCATATTGCCATGTCAGCCTCTAACCTTTTCACCCTTCCTAGCAAACCGTTGCTTGGCTATGTTACCGCTTTGCTCAGCCCTTCTTATTTAAATTAATGTATCTATATACTTGGTAAATGGTGGAAGGCTCAGCCTTATGCCTGGTGTTTTGTTCCAATCTTGCTACCCTAGTTTCCGTCATACCGGTGTTATGTTCCTTGATTTTGCGTTCCTTACGCGGTTGGGTGATTTATGGGACCCCCTTGACAGTTCGCTTTGAATAAAACTCCTCCATCAAGGCCCAACCTTGGTTTTAACATTTGCCACCTAAGCCTTTTTCCCTTGGGTTCTGCAGACTCAAGGGCCATCTTAATTTTACCCCCCCCCAGGCTAGTGCTTATCTAAGTGTTGGTCCGAACTAGAGCCACTTGCAGCGCCACCTCGGGGAAACTTGAGGGCTGGTTTTAGTTGTACGTAGTGTTCATCCGGTGTGCCCTGAGAATGAGATATGTGCAGCTCCTATCGGGATTTGTCGGCACATTGGGCGGCTTTGCTGGTCTTGTTTTACCATTGTCGAAATGTCTTGTAAACCGGAATTCCGAGACTAATCGGGTCTTCCCGAGAGAAGGAATATCCTTCGTTGACTGTGAGAGCTTGTGATGGGCTAAGTTGGGACACCCCTGCAGGGTATAAACTTTTGAGAGCCGTGCCCGCGGTTATGTGGCAGATGGGAATTTGTTAATATCCGGTTGTAGAGAACTTGACACCATATTCGAATTAAAATGCATCAACCGTTTGTGTAGCCGTGATGGTCTCTTTTCGGCAGAGTCCGAGAAGTGAACACGGTCTTTGTGTTATGATTGTGCATAAGTAGTTTCAGGATCACTTCTTGATCACTTCTAGCTTCTCGACCGTTCCATTGCTTCTATTCTCGCTCTTATTTGCGCATGCTAGCCACCATATTTGCTTAGTGCTCGCTGCAACTCCACCTCATTACCAATTCTACCCATAAGTTTAAATAGTCTTGATCTCGCGGGTTTTGAGATTGCTGAGTCATCGTGACTCACCAGATACTATCACAATAGTTGCAGGTGCCGACGATACTAGTGCAGGTGATGCAACCCAGCTCAGATGGGAGCTCAACAAAGATCTTGGTTGTTGCTATGTTTCGTTTCATGTCGATCAGTAGTGGATCCCGGTTGGGACAATCGGGGATCTAACATTTGGGGTCATCTTCTTTTCATTTGGATTTGTCCGTAGTTGGACTACGTGTGTACTCTGAATGAAGTATGGTCTGTTTAAGTACTTGTGTGAAGTGGCGATTGTAAGCCAACTCTTTATCGCTTTCTTGTTCATTACATGGGATTGTGTGAAGATGACCCTTGTTGCGACAAAACCACAAAGCGGTTATGCCTCCTAGTCGTGCCTCGACACGTGGGAGATATAGCCGCATCGTGGGTGTTACAAGTTGGTAATCAGAGCCATCCCCAACTTAGGAGCCCCCTGCTTGATCGAATCGTTGGCGTTGTTGAGTCTAGAACAAAAATGTTTTGACTCTTAGGGTTATATATATCGGAGAGTAGGATTCTTTTTACTCCTCAGTCCCTTCGTTGCTGTGGTGAGGCCTCCTGACGCAGATATTTTGTCTTTCCTCTCCTCAAATTTCACTAAATATTTTTTAGGATCACGCGAGTATCTTGGGATCGTTCCGATATTCTTATGATGAGAACATTGTTCTTGGTGCCTCCTGACATTTAGGGGTTTTGGCAGTGTCCCGGTGAGTTGAGCTCCGAGGTGTTGTCGTCATAATTTTATCGTTCCAGTTCTGGAATACCTGAGTTTTACCGACATCGAAAATCTCTTTTATGTAGTTGTTGGTGAGATAACCTCGACGCCACCCAGTACTGGGGAGTTCGGGAGTATTGCCATAACTCGTATAACAGATGCTTTTCGAAGGTTGAGGTACACGATTTCCGGAGTTTTCTTGGTTATGTGTTGACGGATGGATACAGCTAGATGTAGGGATTGTTAGTTTGAGTGAGATATTATGCTTCCCCTCTATCCCCAACACCAGATTGCATAACCGGAAAGTTTCGGGAGTTTATAAGTGGGAATTCAAGTATCTCGTAGGATATCTTTCCGACAGACGCATGATACGATATGGGGTCTATCATATGTTTGTTCTGGCTTATTTTGCAAGCCAATCCTTGTTTTGTTTTGTTGTGGTATTCGAGTTGCTTCGCTGTCAAGTGTTGATTCCATAGCTTATTCTAAACGGTGTTCGCATAGTCCTATGGGGATACTAATCCTTCTTGATCATCAAGATTGCCATCCCAATTCTACTTCCAATCGCCGTGCTTCTTTTCAAGTGGATCCGATCATTTCGACATTCGCAAGATCAATTCTAAGTTTTTCTCAACGGTATCCATTCCATCTGCCCCAAGTTGCCTTTGTTTTTCCCGCCCTCCCACTCCTTTTCTTCAAGGACTCAGATTTCTTAATTAAGTATCATTTTATTGATGGGATGTCTATCCATTCCTTTTCGTCAATGTTCTTATCCGGTGATTCTCAGGAAGATACTAACGGATCTTCAAGTTCAACATTCTTCATTCTCGTATGCTTTTCCAGTGGATTTAACTCAAGCTTTCGGTGTTGATCATATCCCTTTCCTCGTTTCAAATGCTATCCCATGTCGGTGCATCTCATAATCGTTCACCTCTCTATTCGTATCCGGAGTGCTGAAGATATCTAAGGACATTCATGTTTTCATTCCTAATCCGTTCAACACATCTCGAGGTTGTTATCTCTTTTCAGCGATTCAATTCAACCAGCACAATCTCTCTTTTAAATAGTTCAATGGTGTATTTTTTGAGTGGGCCCTAACCCACAGGTCTTTTCCCAGGATCTTACCTGACTCTTCTAATTTTTTTCCAGAGTTACTCTTCAATTCTTTTCCAAGTTTGAAGTAAGTATGAATTATCATCAGTCATATGTATTTCTCCCAAATCATTCAAATTCTTTCATTGTTGGCACAACCTCTTTGTTTTTCATTCTCTTGAAGTATCTCAACAATTCGTGGTGTTGTTTCTCATCGTCACTCTTTGCATTTGAAGATTAAAGAAGAGTTTCTCTCAAATCTTGGTCCGTTCTGTTGAAGATTCATGGTTCTAGCTTGATGCCACCCTCTCATAATTGTTTTCGATTGTGAGATTTCTTTTCAACCATCCGGAGCATTTCATGAGTTGTTTCCATTTCTTTCCTCCGAAGGCCATCATGTCATAATTCTTCATTCTCAGCGTGTAGCTATTGTTCTCTAGACCTTACCGGCGAATCGTTGAAATATCCTCTAATCAATTCACGATCTCTTCGTTCTCTTGTATCTAAATCCCCTCAAGTATCTTCATTCATTTTCCAATTATTTCCGGTGAATTGTGCCTTTGCTACGTTCATTTTCAGTTCTTACGTGGTTCGTTCAAGATTTCCCATCCTTCGTTATCGTATCAATTCATTCATTCTTTCATTTTTTCAATCCTACCGGTGGTTGTTGTAGACCTTCTTAAGTTTACGCTATATCTCTCTTAATCCTTTCTACGAGAATAAGTAGTATGCCAAATCCGTTGCTTGTCATCAATTTAAATTGGTGAAGGATAGGAATAACGTAATTCTTATTATTGTTTCATCCAAGTGATCTAGTTTCTTCTTTCCAGAGTTGTTCATCATGTCACATTTCTCGGTTCAAGATGCTTCATCTTTTCTTTTCTGGAGTTCCAAGTTTTCCGCATTATCTCGTCCGAAGCTCCATCTAAATCATCGCAAGGCTTCACCTTGTGTTTTCAACTTCTCTTTCTTTCTATCATCCTTTTATTACCGGAGTTCTTCATGGAGGCTCTACATGGTGGTTCGTCAAGTATTCTTTTCATTCATCAATAGTTCTTCAAGTTGTCTCTCGAAGTTATGACCCGCCAAGCTATACTCAAAATTAAACATGGTGCTCAACACATGTTTTGTTTTGAGGCGTTCAAGCATTCTTCATCTTGCATTCCAAAGTGCAATTCTTTCTACCTTATCTTTTGAGGTGGTGTTATATCATTCTTGATAATTTTCATTCATGTTTCGCGATACACATGTTGTCAGGAATGAGGTATTTGAAACCCATCATTTTCTTCCTTGGAGTTAACTTGGTAAAGATTTCACCTAAAAGCCTTCCCGAAGGAATGTTGCTAATTGTGGTGCTTATCAATGACCCAAGTTCTCCAGTTATCCTCTTGGTGAAAGAAGTTTCTCTTATCTTCATTGATCTCAACTAATCAATTGTTTCTGTTAGTGGCCGATTGTTACCTCATAATTTTTAGAAGTTTTCCATAAGCCCACTATAAGCTTATTCGTTTCGTTGTTGATTTTCCAACAACTCCGTTCAATCCTTCTTTGCAAGTGTGCTTTCCAAGTTCATTTGTGGCAGAAGTTGTCATTTTCTTCTCTGTCCCTTTATCCCAACGATCTAGATTCTATTCTTTCATTCCGGAGGCATTGTGATGTTGTGCTCTTCACCCATCACCTCGTTTTGTCAAGATCATGTTATTTTCTTTCTTATCCATTTAACCGGAGTGTTGTGTTCTCATTCAAGCTCTTTCATCTTATCAAGTCTTGCTTCTCTTTTCAACTGGAGTGTTGTCCGAATTTGATCTTCCTTGTTCCTTGTTTATCTCGTTTCAACTAGAGTGGTTCCAATTCCTTCTTGTCCATTGTACTCATCATTCATAGCTTTGCAGCCTCCAAGGTTCACATGGTGTTCCTTCTTTCTATTCTCTACCGTAGAGCTCTCAATTGTGTTCAACTCTGTTGTGTTCTCTCTTTCAACTTTTCAACCTCTGAAGGTTCTTTGGTTTCACTCATTGGTCGAAGAAGCAACTTAGTTTTACCTCCTCTCTTCCTCTTCCATTTCTCTCCGGTGCCATCCTAGATCTTGGGACGAGATCCTATGGTAGTGGTGGAGAGTTGTAACGCCCCAAGACCGGCGCTCCAGATTCCTTCCATGTTTTCCGAGTTTCATCGTGTGATTTTGTTTTGTTCGTGCATTCATCTCTCCATCATGTGCATTGCATCATGTCTTCATGCAACCCTTTCAAAAACTCAGCCAAATAAATTGCATAGATCATTGATCTATTTAAATCGAGGGAATTCATATGGTGACTTCTCTTTATAACAAATACCCTCCCAATATTATTAGGGAGCTATGATAAATATTCCATTCTTTGGAATCATCATAACACACTTACAATTTAATTCTCATGCCTTCCCTACTTTAAGTTTGGTCCCCAAACTTTTTCGATAATTCTTTTGTCTCACATCCAAGCTCCTCCAAAACTCTCAACAATTTTGGACTCTTCTAAAACTTTGTCCTAGTTCAAACCATTCGAATTAAATTCAAATGGATTTGAATCTAAATCTTTCTATCATGCCACTTTTATTTTCCTGGATGGAGCTCATTTTTGTGAGTTCGGGAAAATAATCCCCATGCCAAACTCTCCTCGTAGCCTTTCTTTTCTTCCCTTTTATTCTTATGTTAAAGAGAATTAGAGGGAGAGAGAAGAGAGCCAGCTCAGCCGGCCTCTTGGGTCTGACCATCTAGGCCGGCCCATTCGTGCAGCTAGCCCAGCCCACCTAAACCCTTCCTAACCCTAGCCCAATTGATCCCCTTAACCCCTCGCTCGCTATCCCTCTCTCTCTCTCGATTCCTTGCCTCTCCCTCAACTCCCTCCAGCGCCGCCGCACGCTCACAGCCAGCACCATAGGAGCGCCCATGCCCGATATGCTCCAAGCTGCGCCCCCGGCCATGACCTCGACCGTATCCTGCAGACCCGCGCTGTCCATCTCGTGAACCGTGCCTCGTCCTCGCGTCTCCCTTCCTTGTCCCGCACCCGAGCTCTTGGAGCCCGAGACGTCCCCGAGTGCCTCCTCCCTGCTGCTTCGCTTGTCGCCGAGCAGGAGCTCCGCTGCCTCGACTCCTGGCCCAGCCGCCATCGGCCGCTCCCTCCCTGACCTCCGGCCTTGTCCAGGCCATCCCCATCATCGCCTCTCCAGCCGTGGCGACCCGCCGCCAGACCCGTGCTCGACCCCAGTCTTCGCTGCTTTGCCTTCTCGCTGGAGATCGCGTCCCTGCCGTCTTTTTCACCTCCTGCCCGAGATCCACCTTCGGCCTCGCCATGGTTCGCCTGTACCAGCTCTATCCGACAAGGACGTCGCCCCGCTGCCTTCTATTGTCACGACCAGGATCCCCCTCCTCGCGCCTCTGGTCACCTCGCCACCCCATCACCCATCATGTGCCTGCGTCCGTGCAACACCATCTCTACCGCCTCCACACACCTCCGGTGACCTCCTGAGGCAGGGCCTTGGCAAGTCCCTCGATGCCCCTTCAGATTCATGAAGACCGGCAAGTTCGACTTCGGTGCCAAGTTCGTCTTCCAATCTGTACGACTACATCCAATGTGGATTTCGGCAAGTACTTGGAGGCCACAATGACGCCAAGTACCACGACACCCATGTTCGTCTACAGAATGTGTACAACTACGCCGAAGAGCTTGGATGCACCAAGTTCCACTACTTCCACAACCGGCGCCTTGGGTTTCGTCAAGTTCCTATATGACCCGTGTACTACTACCATTGCCAACTTAGACTACCGCACGGTTACGCCAAGTTCATCTACAAAACGTGTACAACTACTTCCACTATGACCCATGAGTACCACTACTTTCCTCGACGAACTTGAACCGCTCCTTAAACACAAGCTTCAAAGGTATAACCGCCGAGACGATCGCTGAATGCATGTGTGTCTGAGATGCACCCTATGTTTGCACTGTGTTCGAGTTGTCATTGCACGTCCCTCCTCGTTTGGCATGCCGTCGACCTGTGGGAACCCGTTTACCGGGATCACCCCACCATCCTTACATGACTCGCTCACGTCTCACGTCCTTTTGCACCGGTATCTCCATGAGCTACCTGAACCGATATGTTGCCGTGGCATCATTTTCGGATTTGTTGCCGTGGCACCCCTTTTGTTCCGCCATGGTGACCAAATACTTCATAACATGCTCATGTCAACATTTTCATAAAATTGCATATAACTTGTATATGTCATCCGCATCATGTAACAACATTTAAATGCTCAAAATTTGTTGTTGCTTTAAATTGCCAAATGACATATGGGGATTTTCTGGAATTGTTGTTTGTTGTTTCCGGCTTCATTTAAACTTGCCTAAATAGGTGGTTTGCTCATGCTTCACCTCTTGCCATGTTTAATAACATTTAATGTTGTTGGGTACATAAACAAGAGCGAACTAAATAAATGGATGTGGTGTTTCGTCGATATGCAACTCGTTGCATATTGAACTCCACTTAACTTGTAGTATTGTTTGTGCACTTTGTCATGCCATGCCTCATTAAATCGGACATTCATCATACTTGTTTGTGCATCATGCCGTGCTTATGTGATGGTTGTTTACTGTGTTGTTTGCTTCTTTTCCGGTTGCGCTTCTCCTTGATAGTTCCGATAATGGTGCGTTCGTGAGGAATTATTCGTCTACGTCCGTTTGTCTTCTTCATGGACTCGTTCTTCTTCCTTGCGGGATCTCAGGCAAGATGACCATTACCCTCGATATCACTTCTATCTTTGCTTGCTAGTTGCTTCGTTCTATTGCTATGCCGTGCTACCTATCACTTGTTTACCATGCCTCCCTTATTGCCATGTCAGCCTCTAACCATTTCATCCTTCCTAGCAAACCGTTGCTTGGCTATGTTGCTCAGACCCTCTTAGTGTTGTTAGTTGCAGGTGAAGTTGAAGATTGCCGCATGATGGACAGGATTATGTTGGGATATCACAATGTCTCTTATTTAAATTAATGCATCTATATACTTGGTAAAGGGTGGAAGGCTCGGCCTTATGCCTGGTGTTTTGTTCCACTCTTGCGCCCTAGTTTCCGTCATACCAGTGTTATGTTCCTTGATTTTGCGTTCCTTACGCGGTTGGGTGATTTATGGGACCCCCTTGACAGTTCGCTTTGAATAAAACTCCTCTAGCAAGGCCCAACCTTGGTTTTAACATTTGCCACCTAAGACTTTTTCCCTTGGGTTCTGCAGACTCAAGGGTCATCTTTATTTTACCCCCCAAGGCCAGTGCTTCTCTAAGTGTTGGTCCAAACTAGAGCCACTTGCAGCGCCACCTCGGGGCAACTTGAGGCTGGTTTTAGTTGTACGTAGTGTTCATCCGGTGTGCCCTGAGAACGAGATATGTGCAGCTCCTATCGGGATTTTTCGGCACATTGGGCGGCTTTGCTGGTCTTGTTTTACCATTGTCAAAATGTCTTGTAAACCGGGATTCCGAGACTGATCGGGGCTTCCTGGGAGAAGGAATATCCTTTATTGACCATGAGAGCTTGTGATGGGCTAAGTTGGGACACCCCTGCAGGGTATAAACTTTCGAGAGCCGTGCCCGCGGTTATGTGGCAAATGGGAATTTGTTAATATCCAGTTGTAGAGAACTTGACACCAAATTCGAATTAAAATGCATCAACCGTGTGAGTAGCCGTGATAGTTTCTTTTCAACGGAGTCCGGGAAGTGAACACGGTCTTTGTGTTATGATTGTGCGTAAGTAGTTTCAGGATCACTTCTTGATCACTTCTAGCTTCTCGACCGTTCCGTTGCTTCTCTTCTCTCTCTTATTTGCATATGCTAGCTACCATATTTGCTTAGTGCTTGCTACAACTCTACCTCAGTACCACTGCCTACCCATAAGCATAGTCTTGATCTCGCAGGTTTTGAGATTGCTAAGTCCTCGTGACTCACTAGATACTATCACAACAGTTGCAGGTGCCGACGATACCAGTGCAGGTGATGCAACCCAGCTTAGATGGGAGCTCAACGAAGATCTTGGTTGTTGCTATGTTTCGTTTCATGTCGATCAGTAGTGGAGCCAAGTTGGGACGATCGGGGATCTAGCATTTGGGGTCATCTTCTTTTCATCTGGATTTGTTTGTAGTCGGACTATGTGTGTACTCTGAATGAAGTATGATCTATTTAAGTACTTGTGTGAAGTGGCGATTGTAAGCCAACTCTTTATCCCTTTCTTGTTCATTACATGGGATTGTGTGAAGATGACCCTTCTTGCAACAAAACCACAATGCGGTTATGCCTCCAAGTCGTGCCTCGACACGTGGGAGATATAGCCGCATCGTGGGTGTTACAGTACCTCCCTACTATGCTTATAGCAAGACATACATCAGGTCTGGTACACAACATTGCATACATGATAGAACCTATGGCTGAAGCATAGGGAATGACCTTCATTTTCTCTCTACCTTCTGCAGTGGTTGGGCATTGAGTCTGACTCAACTTCACACCTTGTAACACAGGCAAGAACCCTTTCTTTGGTTGATCCATTTTGAACTTCTTCAAAACTTTATCAAGGTATGTGCTTTGTGAAAGTCCAATTAAGCGTCTTGATCTATCTCCATAGATCTTGATGCCCAATATGTAAGCAGCTTCTCCAAGGTCTTTCATAGAAAAACTCTTATTCAGGTATCCCTTTATGCTATCCAGAAATTCTATATCATTTCCAATCAACAATATGTCATCTACATATAAGATTAGAAATGCTACATAGCTCCCACTCACTGTCTTGTAAATACAGGCTTCTCCAAAAGTCTGTATAAAACCATATGCTTTGATCGCACTATCAAAGCATTTATTCCAACTCCAAGAGGCTTGCACCAGTCCATAAATGGATCGCTAGAGCTTGCACTCTTTGTTAGCACCCTTTGGATCGACAAAACCTTCTGGTTGAACCATCTACAACTCTTCTTCCAGAAATCGATTCAGGAATGCGGTTTTGACATCCATTTGCCAAATTTCATCATTATAAAATGCCTCAGTTCCTAACATGATTTGGATAGACTTAAGCATCACTACGGGTGAGAAAGTCTCATCGCAGTCAACTCCTTGAACTTGTCGAAAACCTTTCGCAACAAGTCAATCTTTGTAAACAGTAACATTACCGTCTGCGCCGGTCTTCTTCTTAAAGATCCATTTTTTTTCTATGGCTTGGTGATCATCAAGAGAGTCCACACAAGTCCACACTTTGTTCTCATATATCCCATCTGAAATTTGATGGCTTCAAGCCATTTTGCGGAATCTGGGCTCATCATCGCTTCCTCATAGTTCGTAGGTTCATCATGGTCTAGTAACATGACTTCCAGAACAGGATTACCGTACCAGTCTGGTGCAGATCTTTCTTTGGAAGACATACGAGGTTCGGTAGTAACTTGATCTGAAGTTTCATGATCATCATCATTAACTTCCTCACTAATTGGTGTAGGAATCACTAGAACTGATTTCTATGATGGACTACTTTCCAACAAGAAAGAAGGTACAATTACCTCATGTAACACCCCAAAAATTTAACCATGATTGTTTTCTGGAAATTAACTTTTTATTTTCTGGATTTATCTTTTGATTTCAGAACCTTTCTTTTCTTTGATATTGCGGAGTTTTTACCCCAAGTGAAAACTTTCCAGAAAAATATTAATGGACTTGTATACCCTCTCAAGAAAACATTTCTTTTATCAGTGGATTTATTTGCATAATTGTTTTTCCTGAACTTTATTCTTTTATAATTGAGTTTTCATAAGTTTTGGAGCCTCTTTTGCACTGCAACCATTTCAAATTCTTCTTTAAAATCCCCACCAAAACTTGGGGATGTCATGTGATGTCTCCAAACCACTTTTATGCAAAAATATCTTGTAGTCATTTGGTAATTTTGAACCCTACACCAAATTTTCAGATCTGGTCCACTTTGCAATATTGCACTACAACCTATTTAAATATTCCTTTAAAACTTCCACCAAAATTAGGGGATGTTAGTAGTAGTGTATAGTTCTACTTTATGCAAAAACTGGTGTTCTTTAAAAAATTTGAGCAAAACATCCTGTTTTGCTCTCTGGTCAAGTTTGGTACTTTTTACTGCAACCCCATTTTATTTTACTCTGTTGCCCATGATCTTTCTCCTGCTAATAAACCACCCCGCAAAACCCTTAAGTCCAGGAGAGTGGACCCATTGGAGTATTTTTGGTCCATGAAATGATAGCCTTTAGTTTCTGTCCAGATTTGGTTTTCTCAAAAACTTGCACTAGCAATATTCTGGTTTTGCCCAACTAACCTTGCCACCCTATTTATCATCCAAAGAGACTATGATCTGGAGACTTTGGCCACCCCAAGAGATGCCTAGATGCCCTTGGCATTTCATCGAGCAGGTTAGGAGCATGGCCAGTTTTGGCATGCTTTTGGACTTGCATTATGAAGTTGCCCTAATGGCCTTACCAGCATGTCTATTAGCTCCAATATGATCTTTAGCCTAGCCCTGTTTAGTTGTAGAGGCAACAGAGGGGCATAGAACACAATGGCATTTGGTTGAATGCCTGGCGTGCGTGCTTTGGGCGCGCCCAGAGCGCACATTTTGCACGAGCACGCACCGAGCCGCCACGTCTCGCTGCCGCCCTCCCCCGCACCCGTTCTGATCCTTGGCCATTCGCCGCCAACGCGCGCGACCCCTCCCTCGTCGAAAAGCCGCCCTGGCGCCTCCTGGTGCCCTACAGCACCACCACCACAAGCCGCCAATGCCGCCCGGCCGGCCCCTGCCATGGACGGCGCCGCCCAAGCCATACGCATGCGCCAGCTGCCCTCTGGAGCAGCTCGAGCTCATCCACGAGCCGTGTGCTAGCGCCCGTCGCCGCCACGTTGCCCTGCAAGCTATAGAATGGAGGTTCGCCGTTCCTATCCACGGCCGCCGTCGGAACCGACCTTCGCCGCCAATAAATAGGGACCCCCTACCCTCTCCAAACCCCCAAGCAACCTCAGGCCATCCCTCTGATGCTCCCCTAGCTAGCCATCGACGGGGGGGAGGCCTTCTTCCTCGTCTACGGCTAGTTCGGCCGCGGTCACACTCCGGTGCCATGCGTCGCGAGCAGAGCCTCCCCCATCCTTCCAGCGCTACCGTTCAACACCCCATGGCCTTGCGGAGCTGCCCGACCTCTCAGCTTCGACGGGGATCCACCGTAGCCCAAGCCCCCAATCCTCCTGAAGCCACCGTCTGCCGCAGAGCTCGCCGCCGGCGACTCCCTTCGCCCCCGCCAGCCGTTCGACCACCGGGAGGACCGCCCTGGACCATAGGATCCATCCCTGCCCTTGGAACCCCGCAGGGAGCCGCCGTTCATCGTCGGCGATCGCCGGAGCCCCGCCTCCGCTCGGGCAGAGGAGAAAGGAAGGGGGGCGACTGGTCAAACCTGACCAGTGGGCCCAAGGGACCCACTATCAGTGACCCCGAGCCGCTCCACGCTGGCATAAGTGTAAGCGTAAAGCCCAGAGTACACTCCCCCCCCCCCGAACCGTTTTTCTTTTTCTGTTTCTTTTATTTATTTATTTTAAACAGAACTTTGACTGGACATATCTTTCAAAATAAAACTCCAAATGAGTTGATTCTTTTTCCTACCTCTCTCAAATTTCACCTAGTTTATTTTAAGATTTATTTTAGAAATAATTAGGAAAACTTTTTGTACTATTTTTTAAAGTTTGTGTTAATTTGAATATTTTCAAAAATAGGATTTTGAAGAAGAAGACAACTTTCAATAGTTTTGGAATGCACCCTGCCTCTCCACAACTTGAAGGCAAGCATTCTGGACCCTGGCATAATATTGTTGTGTGTTTTTTGATTCAGTTACAACACCACCTAAACACGAAAGTATTCGTTATTTTATGTGATGATATGATCATACTCATGAGTGCGTAATGAATGTTCCTTACTGTTGGAATTTGATATGCTTGTGATAGTAATCACCCTCGTATGCCTTTCATGCATATCGGAAGGGATCTGGGAAAGCCTCTGTCTTGGGTAGACACGAGCTTGTGTCCAGTCTTCGTTGAGACGGTTCTGTCCGGTATGGCATTGTAAGGTATGATGAGTGGTGATTTTGTCTGTTGGTTGAAACATATTTGTTGTGCTAATCATGCAGGGAATACTTAAACCTCCTGAGTCGGCCGTAGATCGAGTCTTGTTCCAGTAACCCCCATACTTGTTTCATACTACCTCTTGTCCCTGCCATAGGTAGGGTACGGTTTAGTAAGTTGTCAACCCCTTCCTAGAAAACACCATACAGAGAGGCCATGGTGGAAGATACCGGCTGCATCCGGTAGGCATGCCACCTGGTCCGAGGGCATGGGTGTTTCCGGTTGTAGCCGAGGGGGTAGCTGCCCTAGTTTATGCGTGTTATAAATTTTGTGATCCCATGCTAATCGAGGTTGTAGCCTCCCCACTTAGAGTTTTGCTTGACAGGTGTTGTGTGTGATTCCAGACACCGGTAAGTTAAGCTGGTGTGTGCGGGTCAGGTGTGTTTTCAAGTAAAAGACCGTAAATGGAATTAGTCCCGATGGACTAAAGGAATCTGTTACTCGTGGGTAAAGAGTACACCCTCTGCAGAGATTATATCTATTCGAATAGCTGTGTCCATGGTTAAGGACTATAGTCTGGGATGGGTCAAGTGTCGGTCTTAGTGTCGGCCTTCGGAGGAGAAACTGCTAAACTAGAACATGGATCATGACTTGTGACTCATGATGATTATGATTATTGTTATTATGGACTAACCATTTACATTATTTGAATTATTGAGTATCCCTGGGATGGTTCTACCTCCTGGATATTCACTGTGATTATTTTATTTATAAGCCCTTTAGGTGGTGTCGCTCAGACGCACGACTGTGGCATGCTTGTTATTTTTATAAGCCCATTATGTGGTGTCGCTCAGATGCCCGACTGTGGCATGCTTGTTCCTTCTTTTATTTATAAGCCCTTTATGTGGTGTCGCTCAGACGCTGAACTGAGGCATCCTTTAAATTATTACCCTTTCGAGGCGTCGCTTCAGACACCCGATCGGTGCATTTTATTTCTACTCCAGTATTGCCTATTCATGTTGTATATGAATAACCCTTCTTGCGTGCATCATGGATTTCTATTTCGTGATTGACGTTGCGAACATAGAATATTTCAGAGCATGATTATCAATTGTTATATTATACCTATGTTCATAATGTTTGCGAGTACATTCAAAAGTACTCACTGGCTTGTCCCTAGCTATTGTCTTGGCCAGATTTCTTGCATGAAGTGGAGCGTTGCAATGACAGCTCCGGGACCCATGCAATGGTGACAGCAGCCTCGCGAATATAGGAGTTACCCTGGTCAGCTATTCCTGTGGGAAATGGAGTCTCATAGACGCTGATGAGCCACAAACTTCTTCCACCATCAACCACTAGAAACCTTGTGTTGTACTCACAGGCCAGAATGGTCTTGTACTACATATTATGTATTTTGCTTGGAGTTTCTGTATCAAGTTGGTGTCTCGCCGGCTAACAGTAATCTTGGGGCTGGTGAGCACAAGGGCCATTTTCTGGGAAATTAATCTCCCAAAAATCCGGTCCTGACACCTCATCAAGTTCTACTTTCCTCCTAGTCACTTCTCTAGAAAGGATCCATTCTTACCAACAAAGATTTTGCCTTCGGATCTGTGATAGATGGTGCACCCAAGAATTTCCTTTGGGTATCCCATGAAGACGCACTTCTCCGATTTGGGTTCTAACTTATCGGGTTGAAGCTTTTTCACATAAGCATCGCAGCCCCAAACTTTAAGAAACAACAACTTTGGTTTCTTGCCAAGCCACAGTTCATAAGGCGTCGTCTCAACGGATTTTGATGGTTCCCTATTTAAAGTGAATGCAGTCGTCTGTAAAACATAACCCAAAAACGATAGCGGTAAATCAATAAGAGACATCATAGATCGCACCATATCCAATAAAGTATGGTTACGACGTTCGGACACACCATTTCGCTGTGGTGTTCCAGGTAGTGTTAATTGTGAAACTATCCCATGTTGTTTCAAATGAATACCAAACTCGTAACTCAAATATTCTCCTCCACGATCAGATCGTAGAAACTTTATTTTCTTGTTATGATGATTTTCCACTTCACTCTGAAATTCTTTGAACTTTTCAAATGTTTCAGACTTATGCTTCATTAAGTAGATATAACCATATATATCTGCTTAAATTATCCGTGAAGGTAAGAAAATAACGATACCCAACAAGAGCCTCAATACTCATTGGACCGCATACATCTGTATGTATTATTTCCAACAAGTTAGTAGCTCGTTTCATTGTTTTGAAGAACGGAGTTTTAGTCATCTTGCCCATAAGGCACGGTTCGCAAGCATCAAGTGATTCATAATCAAGTGATTCCAAAAGTCCATCAGCATGGAGTTTCTTCATGCGCTTTACACCGATATGACCCAAATGTTAGTGCCACAAATAATTTGCACTATCATGATTAAACTTAAATCTTTTGGCTTCAACACTATGAATATGTGTATCACTACTATCGAAATTCAATAAAAATAGACCACTCAGCAGGGGTGCATTACCATAAAAGATATTACTCATATAAATAGAACAACCATTATTCTCTGATTTAAATGAATAACCATCTCGCATTAAACAAGATGCAGATATAATGTTCATGCTCAATGCTGGCACCAAATAACAATAATTCAGGCCTAAAACTAATCCCGACGGTCCATGTAGAGTTAGCGTGCCGACAGCGATCACATCAACTTTGGAACCATTTCCTACGCGCATCATCACCTCATCCTTAGCCAATCTTTGCTTAACCCTGACTATTATACCCACAACTCTTTGTGTTCTACTCATGCATATAACATCTACGCATAGACCTGGCTCGGATGCCACTGTTAGGGAACGTGGTAATTTTGAAAATTTTCCTACGATCACGCAAGATCTATCTAGGTGATGCATAGCAATGAGAGGGGAGAGTGTTGTCCATGTACCCTTGTAGACCGAAAATGGAACCGTTATGAAAACGCGGTTGATGTATTCATACGTCTTCACGATCTGACTGGTCCTAGCACCAAAGGTATGACACCTCCATGATCTGCACACGTTCAGCTCGGTGACGTCCCATGAACTTTAGATCTAGCTGAGGTCGAGGGAGAGTTACGTCAGCATGACGGTGTGGTGATGGTGATGATGAAATTACCGGCGCATGGATTCGCCTAAGCACTATGACGATATGATCGAGGTGGAAATCTGTGGAGTGGGGCACCGCACACGGCTAAACAATTAACTTGTCTGTTCTAGGGTGCCCCCTTCCCCCGTATATAAAGGAGCAAGGGGGAGGCCGGCCGGCCCTCCTTGGGCGCGCTCCCAAGAGAGGAATCCTACTAGGACCACAAGTCATTGTAGGTTTCCACCTAAAGGGAGAGAGGGGGAAGGCAAGGAAAGGGGGGGGGGGCGCGGCCCCCCTTCCCTTGTACAATTCAGACTCAAGGGGGGGGGAGGGCGTGGCCAACCCCTCATGGCCCTTCCTCTTCTCCCACTAAGGCCCATCTAGGCCCACTAGTTCCCCCGGGGGGTTCTGCTAACCCTCCAGCACTCCGGTTTTATTCGAAACTTCTTTTGCAAGACTTCTGGTGTCCGAGTATAGTCGTCCAATATATCAATCTTTATGTGTCAACCATTTTGATACTCCTCGTCATGTTTGTGATCACATCCAGGACTCCAAACAACCTTCGGTACATCATATCACATAAACTCATAATACCAATCGTCATCGAATGTTAAGCGTGCGGACCCTATGGGTTCGAGAACTATGTAGACATGACCAAGACACATCTACGGTCAATAACCAATAGCGGAACCTAGATGCCCATATTGGTTCCTACCTATTCTACGAAGATCTTTATCGGTAAAACCGCATACCAACATATGTTGTTCCCTTTGCCATCGGTATGTTACTTGCCCGAGATTCGATCATCGGTATCTCAATACCTAGTTCAATCTTGTTACCGGCAAGTCTCTTTACTCGTTCCGTGCTACTTCATCCCACAACTAACTCATTAGTCACAATGCTTGCAAGGCTTATAGTGATGAGTGTTACCGAGAGGGCCCATAGATACCTCTCCGAAACACGGAGTGACAAATGATAATCTCAATCTGTGCCTGCCCAACAAACACCTTCGGAGACACCTGTAGAGCACCTTTACAATCACCCATTTACGTTGTGACATTTGGTAGCACACAAAGTGATCCTCCGGTATTCGGGAGTTGCATAATCTCATAGTCTGAGGAACTTGTATAAGTCATGAAGAAAGCAGTAGCAATGAAATTGACACAGTCATAATGCTAAGCTAAAGTATGGGTCATGTCCATCACATCATTCTCTTAATGATGTGCTCCCGTGGATCAAATTATAACACATATCTATGGTTAGGAAACATAACCATCTTTGATTAACGAGCTAGTCAAGTAGAGGCATACTAGGGACTATATGTTTTGTCTATGTTTTCACACATGTACTAAGTTTCCGGTTAATACAATTCTATCATGAATATTAAACATTTATCATGAATTAAGGAAATAAATAATAACTTTATTATTGCCTCTAGGGCATATTTCCTTTAGTCTCCCACTTGCACTAGAGTTAATAATCTTGTTTACATAGTAATGATTCTAACACCCATGGAGCTTTGGTGTTGATGATGTTTTGCTCGTGGAAGAGGCTTAGTCAACGGGTCTACAACATTCAGATCTGTTTTTATCTTGCAAATCTCTATGTCACCTTCCAACACTTGATGACGGATGGAATTGAATCTTCTCTTGTTGTGCTTGGTTCTCTAGTGAAATCTTGATTCCTTTGCCAAGGCAATTGCACCAGTATTGTCACAAATGATTTGCATTGGACCTGATGCACAAGGTATGACACCTAGATCAGTGTCGGTGGAAAATGACACCTATGGGATCACTGGAATCCCTACTACGGTCGGCGGGCGCGAGGTTGTGGAAAGAGCGGGTCTAGGAGCCAGCACAAAGATTGTTTACCAAGGTTTGGGCCGCGAGGATGCGTAATACCCTAATCCTACTTTCCTGTATATTTGAGTGTTCTTCAGTTCTTGAACTAGCTATGGCGTATGCATAGTCCAAAAGTTCTGAATGCCTCGGGCCTCCTTTTATAGAAAAAGGGGACGCCATAGTGGCACACAGGAGGTGGAAAGGCATAAAGTGGCTGAGTCTATCATATGGCAACGTCGTACAAACACATTTAATGCGCTGCCGACGTTCCCTTCTTGCTTTATCGGGGATGGCAAGGAAGCTCGTCCCAGCTATCGCCGCCCCACATGGCTCCGACACGTGTCCAAGATGACGAGGTGTTGCAGTGCCACGTTGGCTGGCTGCTGGGCTGGTGCGGTGGCAGAGTCTTCTCGAAGATCTGCATGCCACCATGCAGGTGCTTGTTGAGTCGGTCTAGAGGCTGCACGTCGCCATGCAGTTGCTCGCCTAGCTGGCTGAGCTGGCAGATGCATGCGAAGGGCGGTGGAGTCTTGGCAGATGTGGGCATGGCCGCGGCCCTACTGTAACGCCCGGATAATCATGCTATAGTAATCTCACGTTAATGGTGCCACGTCACCTCTATCACTGTAGCTAATCTCGGGTTAATTCAAAACCGTTTCAAAATTCAAATTCAAATTAATGTCAACAAATAAAGTTTTCAAAAGTTGAAACAAAAATGTTTGGACAATGCCAAATATGGCATAGGCAATTATGGTGTAGATGACACAAATTTATAAAATACTTAAATGCCCAAATTAAATAGAAAAGAAAACAAAGATAAAAAGAAAAGGAAAAGAAAGGGAAAAAGAAGAAACCCCCCTTCCCCCCTGGGCCGAAAGGCCCAGCTAGCCAGCAGCCAGCCACCCAACTGGCCCAGCTCCCCGCACCGCACCCTCTCCCTGTTCCTCGGTTCCGCGCCGCTATAGGGCGCGGTCGCCACCGGACCCCCTTGCCGGTGCCGCAAGGAGATAAGATCGCCAGCGCCCCTGCCTCCTCGATCCCGCCTCCCACTCACCCCCACACTCACCCTCGGCCCCCGCGCCTCTCCCCCTCCCCTCAGATCCACTCACCGCTCCTTGCTCTCCGCCATGGCCGAGTGCCTTCCTCGCCGCCGCTCATAGTAGACGCGACCGCCGTCGCCCGTTCACCTCGCCAACGTGTCCGTCGTCCCCGCCGACATCCTCCTCGTCGACCGGTGGCCGCAACTGGAGCTCGGAGGCACTGCTGCAATGGTTCCCTTCTTACTCATCTCCGGTCGTCGCCGATCTTCACCAACTCCGGTGACGCCCTCTGCAGCTACTAAGCCACCAAAGGCCACCGTGCGTGCCGCTCGGTGAGCTTCCCCGCCTCCTACTCCTCCTCGTTAAGCCCCTCACGCCCCGTAGCTAGCTGCCGCCGTAGCACCTGAGCGCACCGCCGTGGAACTCCTCGTGGACGAGTCTCTGCTGACCAAATGGTCACGGGCGTGTACACGGCAACTCCGGCCGCGGTATCCCAACCGCACGTAGAACCACGCCCCACAGCCCCGTCGTCGAACTCGCCCGAACCCCGACGTCCGCCTCGCTCGTCGCCGGCGACGCTGCGGCCCTCCTCCGGCCAAGCCACCGCCCCCTTCCAATGCGCCACGGCGCGGGCGTTCGAATGAGCCTAACCCCGCTCCTCCCCGAGCCCCGTAGAGCGCTTCCGGCCAACTCCGGCGAGGGGCCGCCATTATTGTGGTCGCCGGAGTTAGCTCCGGCGCGTCTCCGGCGGGTGCCGAGCTGGCATCCACGTGGCAGCGCCTCGGGCCACTGACTGGTGGGCCCAGGTCCCCCTGTTAACCAGTTGATTGAGTCAACTGCTGACTAGGCCGCCCCTGTCTCACTGACCTATGGGCCCCACCTTAATAACAAATAAAAATAAATAGATAATTTTCTAATTAATTAAATTAGTTAATTACACACTAACCTCTCACTGACTACCGGGCCCCACCTGCTAATTAACCCATTTTGATTAGTTCAAACCCTCTGTTAATGCCCCTGACAATGACATGTGGGTCCTACTGTTCCCACCTGTCTGTTTGACTTGTCAACCGACCAGTTGACCTGCTGACATCACTCTAATGTCATGCTTGCGTCATCATTCACTGTTTTGATAATGATAGAATTAAATAAATAATTAAAATCAGAAAATGATTTAAATCTTTGGAAAATCATATCTTCTAATCCGTAACTCGGATGAAAATACTTTCTACATGAAAGTTGCTCAGAACGACGAGATGAATCCGGATACGCCGCCCGTTCATCCGCCACACACCCCTAGAATACCGAACACGCAACTTTCCCCCTCCGGTTCATCTGTCTGAAAATGTAAAACACCGGGAATACTTTCCCGGATGTTTTCCCCCTTTGTCGGTATCACCTACTATCGCGATTGGGCACACCTAGCATCGTTACTTGTCAAGTCATGCATCGATATGCATCTGTTTGCATTGTATTCATAGTTTCTTCCCCCTCTTCTCTCCGGTAGACTACGAGACCGATGCTGCTACTGCCTAGTTCGACTACGGTGTTGACGACCTCTCCTTCTTGCCAAAGCAATCAAGCAAGCCCCCCCTTGATCACCAGATATCGCCTATTCTCCTCTATATTGCTTGCATTAGAGTAGTGTAGCCTGTTATTGCTTTCTGTTAGTCCTATTCTGATGCATAGCCTGACATTGTTGCTACATTTGTTGATACCTTACCTGCAATCCTAAATACTTAGTATAGGATGCTAGTTTATCATCATTGGCCCTACATTCTTGTCAGTCTGCCTTGCTATACTATTGGGCCGTGATCACTCGGGAGGTTGCTAGGTCTGCTCGAGGAGTACCCGCGAGTGATTCATGGATTGGGGGCTGAAAGGACCTTTGTCCCGACGGCCCTCTGTGTGGATCTTTGTGGCAGAGCGACAGGGCAGGTTGAGACCACCTGGGAGACAGGTGGGCCTGGTCCTGGTCGACGTTCGCGATTGCTTCATAATAACACGCTTAACGAGATCTTGGTATTTGATCTGAGTCTGGCCACTGGCCTATACGCACTAACCAACTATGCGGGAAAGATATGGGCACTCGACGTCGTGGTATCAGCCGAAGCCTTCGTGACGTCAGCGACTGAGCGGCGCGCGCCGGGTTGGACTGCGTAACGCGACTTCCTTTGTAATGCAGGTTGCTAGGTCTGCTCACCGGCCGCGTACGCAACGTGCAGGTGTGCAATGGGCGATGGGCCCAGACCCCTGTGCGCATAGGATTTAGACCAGCGTGCTGACCTCTCTGTTGTGCCTAGGTGGGGATGCGACGTGTCGATCTTCCGAGGCCGGGCATGACCCAGGAAAGTGTGTCCGGCCAAATGGGATCGAGCGTGTTGGGTTATGTGGTGCACCCCTACAGGGAAGTTAATCTATTCGAATAGCCGTGTCCCTCGGTAAAAGGACGACCCGGAGTTGTACCTTGACCTTATGACAACTAGAACCGGACACTTAATAAAACACACCCAGATAAGTTCCACAGACAACCCGGTGATCGCTTTTCCACAGGGCGACGAGGGGAGGATCGCCGGTTAGGATTATGCTATGCGATGCTACTTGGAGGACTTCAGTCTACTCTCTTCTACATGCTGCAAGACGGAGGCTACCAGAAGCGTAGTCTTTGATAGGACTAGCTATCCCCCTCTTATTCTGGCATTCTGCAGTTCAGTCCACTCATATTGCCTCCTTACACATATACCCATGCATATGTAGTGTAGCTCCTTGCTTGCGAGTACTTTGGATGAGTACTCACGGTTGCTTTGCTCCCTCTTTTCCCCCGTTCTCCTCTTCTTCCCGGATGCCGCAACCAGACGTTGGAGCCCAGGATCCAGACGCCACCATCGATGACGACTACTACTCTGGAGGTGCCTACTACTACGTGCAGCCCGCTGACGATGACCAAGAGTAGTTAGGAGGATCCCAGGCAGGAGGCCTGCGCCTCATTCGATCTGTATCCCTGTTTGTGCTAGCCATCTTATGGCAACTTGTTTAACTTATGTCTGTACTCAGATATTGTTCCTTTCGCTGACTCGTCTATGATCGAGCACTTGTATTCGAGCCCTCGAGGCCCCTGGCTTGTATTATGATGCTTGTACGACTTATTTATGTTTTTAGAGTTGTGTTGTGATATCTTCCCGTGAGTCCCTGATCTTGATCGTACACATTTGCGTGCATGATTAGTGTATGATTGAATCGGGGGCGTCACACCTACTGACGTCCTCGGCAAGGGTCTTGCCGGGGTCTCGGCAAGGGTCTTGCCGTGACATCGTGGTCGTCCCTAGCAAGGATCTTGCCGAAGGTCTCGCGGATATCCTCGGCAAGGACCTTGCCGAGGATCGTCGTCTTGTGGCCCTCATCTGATCTTGTGTGCTTATGATCTTCACAAAGATCTGCATGCCACTATGCAGGCCTCCTCCCGATCTTTGGTTCCAATGTTGTCGATGGTGTCGGAACTCTCAGGCTCAAGGGTGGTGGCCTTGCTGGCATTGGGTAAGTTGCCCTGGCAAGAGCAGGCAAGGCTCTTGCTGGGGCTGCCCCGGCAACATAATTGTCGTGGGAGTCTGCCTCGCCTTCTTGCTTCTTGTGTCTCTGGTCTTGGCATTGCTTTGATTGTCTTTTGCCTTTGGCTTCCTGCTCTGCCCTGCTAAGTGTGGCCGTGCGCGCGGCTCTAACTGCCCGTGCACAAGTAAAGGGGTACAAAAGAGAGCCCCTACTTTTGTACGCCGAAGGAGCCCCGGGCCTGGGCCACACATAAGCGTGACGCATTGTTGGGCTAGGCCCAGAAAGGTGTGTGGGCAGGCGGGGCGGATTTTTATCATGGTAACTTCTTCCACTGCGCTTCCCCACGACCCGCGTTGAATGCATGACGTGGAGGGTCGTGCGCGGAATGATCGCAGCAAGCTTTCGTCATCCGTGGTGAACAGTAAAGAGGCAGCTTGGGTGTTCCCTTGAAATGGCAGAGCCGCCGCTCATTTATTCTCTCCATCTTGGAACTGTCATTCCATGTTTCCCACTATGCTTGCTCCTTATGCCACGTACGCCGCATGCACGACATGGGGTAGGTGACAGATGCATGGAATATGGGAAGGCATGCGCGGGCCGATACTCACGCACGCTCGATTGGGCAGGGAGGGAGGTCGATGGCCTCGCCTACTGCCACTTTAATGAGCCGGATTCAAGCGGGCTCTTCAGGGGCGTAGAGCTTGTCTTTCGGCCTCCCCTTCCCAATTATAGAAAGGGGACTCAGGAGCAACAGCAAAAGCATCTCTCTGCGTCCCCCTATCTCCATCCTCACCCACGGTCATGGCGAGGGGGCGTGGCCACGGTCGTTCTTCTGCGGATGCGACCAGGTCGTCCTCCCGCCAGAGAGCTGCAGTGGTCAAGGAAGACCTATATGCCCAGGGTGAAGGCCATGCTCGAGGTGGGGTCGCTGGACGGGGCTGTGGTCGGCAAGGAGGTCGAGGCAGAGGTGGACGTGGAAGGGGGATGCATGCATCGTCTCCATCTCCGTCGCAATCTCCCCCGCCAACTCCTCCTGCTTCGCCGAGTGGTCATGTCGGGGACTCAGCGCTCGAGTTCATCCTGCAGCTGTGTGGGCCGCTATGCTACTGCCTTCTTCTTCCCCGGGCATTTGCGAGCGTGTTGGAGATCGACCAGCCACCGCGGCTGAGGCTTCGCATGAAGGGGTGTTGCCATGGCGACATGTGAGTCAACACAGGGTTCCCCGCCCCTCAAGTGATGCTCCTTCGCCGGGGCTCTTTGCACACGCCCATTGCTTGATGGATGGGCATGTCCTCTGCTTCAAGGTACGGAGAGTGATTTGCTGTCCGTCAAGGTCTTCTGGCGCTCGGGGCACATGCTAGGGTGCTTTGCGGAGAGCTTGACTAATGGCAAAAGCTTCTCTTCGGGCGAGAGTGACGAGGAGGACAGTGATAGTGATGATGAGGGTAGCGGGCGGTAGGATGACAGGTCTGACTAGGCGTCCGGCACACCGTTCCTGTGCGACACCGACAGCACCATCATCTGCATTGCCAGCTCCTTGAACTTCTCGGGGTTGTCGCCTTGGGCGGCTGGCGTGGGAAGGCCAGAGAAGACGAATAAGGCGGGTGGCAAGCCATCAAGCCGGAGTACGATGGCACCAATGCCTTTGTTTCGTATTGGCTGCCCGCTGCCTCATCTTTCGGCTCTTCTCCCGGCACCATCATCACCAGCCCTCTTCGGAACAACCACCGGGATGTTCTCTTGGTGTCTTCTACTGCTTGTACCTCGCCTAGGCACTCCTTGTGCCCTCCTGCCATCTTGTTTCGTTTCCTGGGGAGAGGGACAAGAAAGGGATTACGGGCATCTTATCTCTTTTTAGTTTTTAAGCCTACGGGCACTTGTCAGATTTAAACCTTGTAATCCCCTTGCTCATGTTTACATTCCGTACGAACTGTACCTATATGGGGCGTATTAATGAAAAAGGGTGCTTGCGGGGTTCTTTGTGCGTGAGCGAAGTGCATGCCAAGGAATGAATCCTTGTTATTTTTGAGATAAACATTGTTGCCTGGCAGCCTTGCCGTCCCCTTACTTCATTCGACCATACTCACACTTTTGGCGGAGGCAGGGGTGAAGTAGGGTTAGGCCACTCGTTTGCTTCCTATTCACCACGACTACAACCAAGTTCCGACTAGGGATTGGGTACAGGAAAAGGGGAGCATGGTGGCCTAGGCATAAAACGTCCCAATTCCATATGGAATTGCACAACAGGGGATAAAGGACTTATCTGAATTTGCATCCCCCCGACAACTTTGGCTTGCTGGGGTTGGAACCTTGTGTCTGAAACCCCCAGCAACCTTGGCTTGCCGGGACCGGAGCACTGGCTTGTTCTCTTTCTTCCAAATAGCTCCGCAGGAATGTACATGTACCCTTGTAAACCAAAGAGGACGGAAAGCAACAACGAGACTCACACTCGACCTCTATGCTAGGGGTTAGTCACCGCTAAGCACTATCAACCTTAACCGAGGGAGAGACTCAACCTAGCATGCATGTTAACTTAGGGCGCCAGCGCTTCATTTATTTATGATTAGGGTCTGCGCCTGGCTTGGTACAGAGGGTTACATGCCTTGCCGGCAAGGCTTGTACAAAAGGTGGTCTGCCGGGGGGCCCGGCAACCGTGCCTTATGGGTAAATCTTGTGAAGTTGTTCGATGTTCCAGGAGTTGCTCACTGGAATAGCATCTTCGGTCTCGAGACGAACTACGCCGGGACTGGGTGACTCATATTACCCAATAAGGGCCTTCCCACTTTGGCGTCAACTTGTTGGAATTCTTGGCCAATTGAACATGCCGAAGAACATGGTCACCTTCCTCAAAGCTTTGTACATTAACCATGCGGCTATGGTAGTGGCGCAAGGCTTGCTAGTAGCACGCTGCTCTCACAGCCGCCCGAAGACGATCTTCCTCGAGGAGCGTTGGATCATCTTGCCGCACTCGCTCTTGCTCAAGCTCGTCATAAGCAAGCACTCGAGGTGACCCGTATGTGAGTTCCATGGGGAGAACTGCCTCTGCCCCATATACCAAGGCAAAGGGTGTCTGGCCGGTGGCTCGATTTGGCATCGTTCTGATCGACCAAAGAACCACCGGCAACTCATCAATCCAGTACCTTCCACTCTTGTGCAGCCTGTCAAAAGTCTTTGTCCTCAGGCCTCGCAGTACTTCAACATTTTCCCTCTCCGCCTGGCCGTTGCTCCATGGGTGCGCCATGGAAGTGAAATAGACCTTGTTTCACAGGTCTTTGATGTATTGCATGAAGATGCAGCTTGTGAACTACGTGCCGTTGCCGGTGATGTCTCTGTTTGGCACACCAAAACGGCAGACTAGCCCCTTGAAGAATTTGATGGCTGACTGCGCTGTCACCTTCCTCACTACTTCCACCTCCGGCCACTTTGTGAACTTGTCGATAGCAACATGCAATTATTCAAAGCCCCCGACAACACGGGGAAAGGGCCCAGTATGTCGAGCCCCCAGACCAAAAACGGCCAGGAGAGAGGGATTGTTTAAGGGCTTGAGCTGGCTGATGACAGCTTCTATGAATGGAACTGACACACTTCACACTTGTTTACTAGTGTCGTTGCATCCTGGAGGGCAGTGGGCCAGAAGAAACATTGCCGGAAGGCCTTGCTGGCAAGGGCCCTCGTCCCTATGTGGGAGCCACATATGCCTCCATGTATCTCCGCCAACAGCTCTAGTCCTTCCTCCCGGGAATCAACTTCAATTTCACTCCGTTCGGTCTTTTCTGTACAGAACGTTGCCAGCAAACTGATACATGGCAGACCGACGGGCTACTTTCTATGCTTCTTCCTGCTCCTCAGGAAGCTCCCCTGTTTGGAGGAATCGAACGGTATGCTTTGCCCATGCCGGAGCCTGGGCCTCGACGGCAAGGACTAAAGGCATTTCCTCTGCCATGGGAGCGGTTCTCTCTATAGCCAGGGCTTGACGCCCTGTCGGAGTCGGTTGGCCCATGGTAGGCTCAGTGTCCGTGGCAACATCTTTGCCAGCGGCTCCTGGGAGCTCGGTGGGAAAGTACTTGCTGGGGCCTGATTTCTTCCAGTTGTTCTGCTCTGTCGATGTTTCAAAAGATGGTTGAGTTAACCGAAGCACAAAAGTACCTGGTTCTACACGTAGTTTGAAGGCAGCGCGCTTCGACAGGTAGTCGGCGATGTCGTTCTCCACACGGGGAACATGATCCGCCTGTATACCGTCAAAACGCTCCTCCAGCTCCCTTACCGCATCCACGTAGGCCTCCATCAACGGGCTGTGATAATCCTTGTTGACTTGCCTGACAACAAGCTGTGAATCACCCCTGACGATGAGCTTCTTAATCCCGAGGTCTGCCGCAATCCTGAGACAGCCAAGCAATCCCTCGTATTCAGCAGTGTTGTTCATCGACATCTCCCTAGGAAAGTGCATCTGGATTACATACTTGAGGTGCTCTCGGTGGGTGCGACGAGCAGCACACCAGCAACGGCGCCTTGCGGCGAGAAAGCCCCGTCAAAGTACATAATCCAGTTGCGACTTGTTTCCTTGCCGGGAAGAGTGGTCTCCTGGATCTCTTCGTCGGGCGTCGAGGTCCACTCTGCAATGAACTCTGCCAAGACTCTGCTCTGGATCGTCGAAGTACTTTCAAACTTCAAACCAAAGCTCGACAGCTCCAAGGACCATTCTACAATCCTCCGGGTCGCGTCCGGGTTATGCAGTATCCGTTGCAACGGGAGGCGGGTGACAACGGTGATCTCGTGTGCTTGGGAGTAATGACGCAGCTTCCTCGAGGCCATAAGGAGGCCGAAGAGCAATTTCTGCACACCGGAGTACCTTGACCTAGCCCCTTGCAAGAGGGAACTGACAAAGTAAACCAGGTGCTGCATTATCTTCTTCTTCCGCACCACTTCATTTGGTTGCGTAGGCCCTGTCCCGCCGACGTCAGACCCTGTCGGGGGCCTTGCCTTGACGGTACCAGGCCCTGCCGGGGGGGGGGGGGCTCTGGCTCGCCATCCGCTAGTCCAGCCGTTGCCACTGCCCCTTCGTCGACCTCCCTCGGCACCATCAGCGCGGCACTGACCACTTCATTCGTTGCCGCCAGCTACAGCAGCGGCGGCTCTTGTGGTTTAGGCGCAACCAGTATCGGTGTGGAGGAGAGGTATTTCTTCAAATCTTGCAGCGCTGCTTCGGCCTCTGGGGTACATTCAATTGGGCCCACCTTTTTCAAGATTCTGAAAAAGGGAAGGGCACGCTCAGCAGACCTGGAGATAAATCTGCTCATGGCGGCGATGCAGCCAGTGAGCCGCTGCACATCCTTGATCCGTCTAGGCGCCTCAATCTGCTCAATGGCCTTGATCTTGTATGGATTCACCTCGATCCCATGCTATGACACAAAGAACCCGAGAAGTTTGCCGGATGGAACGCCTAACACACACTTCTCAGGATTCATCTTGAGGCTGATCTTGCGCAAATTTGCAAACGTCTCTTCCAAATCTTGTACAAGTGTTGCCTTGTCCTTGGTTTTGACCGCTATGTCAACCATATAAACTTCCATATTTCTATGTAGCTGGGGCTCAAAACTAGTTTGGACTGCTCTTGCAAATGTTGCGCCAACACTCTTCAACCTGAAAGGCATTCGTAAAAATTAATACATACCACACAGGGTGATGAATGCTGTCTTCTCTTCATCTTCAGTCGTCATGAAAATCTGGTGGTATCTCGAGTAGGCGTCAAGGAATGATAAGAAGTCACACCCGGCCGTGTAGTCAACAATATGGTTAATGCGTGGCAACGGGAAAGGGTCTTTTGGATAGGCCTTATTGATATCTGTGTAATTATTACATAGCCTCCCCTTCGCATTTGCCTTGCACACCACCACCGGATTGGCCAACCACGTCGGATGGAGTACTCCTCTCACCAAACCTGCCGCTTCTAGCTTCCTGATCTCTTCTGTGATGAACTCCTGCCTTTCCAAAGCTTGCTTCCTGACGTTTTGTTTGACGGGTCCCGCATGAGGACAGACAGCAAGATGGTGCTCAATCACCTCCTTTAGAATGCCGGGGATGTCGGCTGCTTGCCATGCAAACACATCGACATTCACCCGCAGGAAAGTGACGAGTGCGCCATCCTATTTGCTATCGAGGGTGGAGCTTATGGTGAAAGCTCCTCCCGTGCCATCCTGACACCCTCTTGGTCTCTGGTGGTGCAGCTCTGGATTTCTTGCTCTTACCGGTAGAGCTCTCTTGCATGTCCTTGACGGGAGCACAACAATCCAAAGAGGTGCGCTTGCTAGAGTGGGTGCGAGAGTTCTTGTCGGTCTTCTAACCTCCCGGGGATTCGGCGGCAGGAGCAAGTGCCTTGGCGGCAGTCGCTACAACTGCTTCCTGGTAGAGTTGGTCAGTGCAGATGAGCGCATCCTTCTTATCGTAGGGCACGGTGATGATGGTCATCGCCCCAGGCATCTTTAGCATGCTATAGGCGTAGTGTGACGCTACCATGAACTTAACTAGTGCCGGGCGGCCGAGGATCCCGTTGTAGGGCAAGGGGATCTCGGCTACATCAAAGACAATCCTCTCTGTCCTGTAGTTCAACTCACTCCAAATGTCACGGGCAGCGTGACCTTACCCCTCGGCTGAGTCCTTCCCAGGTTGACCCCTTGAAATGTGCCCGTCTCTTCGAGGTCTCCATCGGGAATCTGCAGCCTTTTGATCACAACAGGGGAGAGCAAGTTCAGACCGGCCCCTCCATCAACTAGCATCTTCGTCACCTTGAGATTGTGTATCATTGGTGAAACCAACAACGACAGACACCCGATCGCAGTTGTGTGAACAGGGTGGTCCTTGGTGTCAAAAATGATAGACCTGCTGGACCACTTTAGTGACTTCTGAGCATCGAATGATGGCTCTGCTGCCGCGATCTCATGCGCCCACTGCTTGAACTGGTGGTGACAGGTGTGCAGCGAGGTGCCACCGTCGACGCACATGGCCTCCGTAGCTTTCTGAAACTCATGGTCTTCGGAATCGTTGTCCTTGTCATGATCATCATCTTCCTGCTTTTTGTCGCAGCCCCGGGCAGGCCTCTCTTGCTTGTTATCCTTGCCATGACTGCCTCCTTGGCCGCCATGCTTATGCCGGATCCTTTGGCACCGTCCTGACCCTTCTCCTTGCCCCGCCTCTCATACTCAGCTTTTTTCTTCTGAGCAAGCAGCTCAACTTGTCGGCAGTTCTGGAGGTCGTGGCTCTTGGTGCGGTGGATCTTGTAGTACTGCTTGTCGGAGCTTCCTGCCTTGTCGTTAGCTGCCAAGGCCCGACAAAGCGGCGCACCCGACAATTTCCTTGCCGAGATCGTTTACCTTGGGCTTCTTGGCAGCACCGGTGTCGTCGGATCCCTCGACGGCAAGCACGGCCTTGCCCTTGCGCTTTCTGTTGCGGCGCCGGCCCTTCTTGGTCGGGGTGGCGGTGTCTTCGTCGGTGGAGTCAGTTTCCGCACCAGCGTCCTCGCCAGGGTACTTCCTCCCCTCTTCAGCTCGAGCACACCTATCGGCCAGAACATAAAGTTCGGCCACATCTTTGACCTTGTTCATCGCCAGCTCTTCATGCTTCTTATGGTTGCGCATATTTTGATGGAATGCGCTAATCACGACGCCGGGATGAACATCTGGGATGTTGTACTGCAACCGACGGAACCTCTGTATGTACTTGCGCATGTTTTCACCTTCCTTCTGGGTGATGATATGAAAATCGCTTGCCTATCCATGAGCTTGATGGCCCCCAGTGAAGGCGCCAACAAACTCATAACACAAATCCGACCAAGAAGAAATGGAATCTGCGGGCAAGTGCATCAACTATGACATGACATTGGGATTAAGTGCCAATGGGAAGTAATTGGCAAGCACCTTGTTGTCGCGGGCTCTAGCAGCTTGCATCGTGATGGTGTAGATGCTAAGGAACTTTGACGGATGAGTCTTGGCGTTGTACTTCTCGCCAATGTTGGGCTTGAACGTGAGGTGGGAGGGCCACTGGAACTGCCGCAGCTCACGGGTGAAGGCTGAGCGACCCACCTCATAGGGTAGGCCACCATAGCCTCCCGGTGTTGGGTGGTCCATAATGGGGCCTGCCCGCCTATCTGACCGGTGGCACATGTTGGATATCGGGTTCCGGCATAACCCTTAAGGTTCGAACTCTGGGGTGCGCACGAAGATCTTCTCCCTACCGAAACACGCCCACAACCTCGCCGCGATTCTAAGCTAGCACGATGAACAACACAAGAGACCCTAGGTTTATATTGGTTTGGGCCACCATTGTGGTGTAATACCCTAATCAAGTGTGTGGTGTGGTGGATTGCCTCTTGGGCTAATGATGAACAGTACAGATGAAGAAAAGCCTCGCAAGGAGAGGTGTTCTTGTGCTTTGTGGTGTGCTTGGGGAGGAATCAGTCAGTCTCTAAATTAGGTCCCCTCCGCACTATGGTGGCTAGCCCTATTTACAGAGGCCCTGGTTCTCTTCCCAAATATTGAGCGGGAAGGGAGCCAACAACGGCCATTTTGAAAGGGGACATCTAGTACAAGCTATCCTGACTAAAGGTGGTCTTCGACTGCCAAAGGCACTGGTGATGACACTGTCTTGGGCTCCATGGGGAACTCCATCCTGCTGTACTGCTGGTCTTGGTCTTGTTACATCGATATGGAAACCTTTGCTTGATGCCTCAGTACTCCGCGCCTGCGCTTGCCCCCTTTGCACCAAAGAGGAAACGAGGACACTACGCAGGCTGGCACCCGCCTGGTCTTGATCGTCATGGCTTGCGTCACGAGCACCTCGCGATGTACCCCTTGCCTTGATCTCTACGCCTCCTCGTGAGCCTGCCTGGTGAGGCCGCCCCTAAGGAGGCCTTGTCTCGTCCGCCCCGCGACGCTTGGCCCCTCATGAGGGTCTTGAGCTTTGGGTTCATGAAGATGGGCCATACTGGGCCACTGCTGAGCTACGCTGCAGGCCGCAGGCAGGCAAGTCTGGGGACCCCCGTTCCCAGAACACCGACATTAGCCCCCGGGCCCAAGGCGTGCTCGGACTTGTCTTAGCAGCGAAGCCAACGGGCAAGTGTGGAGCGCCACGGGACCCAATAGCCTGCGGCCTTGGTCGCTGTGTGGCGGTTGGTTGGACATGGGCGTCTCCGCTTCCCCATGTTGCCTCGGCAACTGCCCGATTTGATGAGTCCTTGCTGCATGCAAAACGAGTCATCATTACGTGTGATTGTGGAGGCCGACGGTTGGCCTCCCTTGGGCTATAAGTACAGAGAGGCGAGAGCCCCCGTTTTCGATCTTTTCTTGCTCCACCTGCTTTTTCCCCCTGCTCCACCTCCGTTCTATACACCAATGGCACCGGTCCCCTGGTTCTCAGCCGACGAGAAAGGGAAGGCCCCCGGCAGGGGCCTGCCCCGCTCCCGCCGAAGAAACGGCTGGTCACATGCCACCGCGACGAGGTTGCGAGGCCGGAGATGACGAGGCCTTGGTACGAGCGGCCACCTCCTAGGTTCCCGCTACCCCTGTACGCCCGGGCTGAGAGCCCTGGAGAAAGGGACGACGAGCGACACCGCCCGCGCCACAGGCGAGGTCGACGAGCCATGGCGACACGCACTGTTGCTCCTGGAGTCCACGCCGCGGACTCCTCTCGCGAGCTCGTGCTCCACGCCGCAATGCCTCCAAGCACCTGGATCCGCTTCGCTCCATTCTTCGCCTTTGAGATGCCGCCGAGGGGGCCTCTCGAGCTTTGGCTACAGCATGCCGACTGCGGTGCTCCGGCGACCGGAGCGGAGGTTGAAGTCATCACTCCGGGCAAGGTCTTTCTGACCCGAGGCTGGGGCGAGGTCACCCGGGTCTGCCGGACAGGCGGCGCTCTCGTGATTCATTTGGAATATGATGGCGCCTCCTTGATGATCTTCAATGTCTTCGACGCAGAAGGCCGCTGGCTGGAGTGCTGCCCCAGGGGAGGCAGCTGGGACATCATCATGGCAGGGGCTAGGCCTGCCACCCGCTTCCCCAACGGCTCCTCTGGCAGCAGCGGTGATGCTTGGGAGTCCAGTGACTCTCCCGAGCTCTTCGTGACTCCGAAGATGAGCGAAGAAAGCTACGTGCCCCCGAGCTCGCGTCGTGCCCTAAGCAAGATGGCTGCTTCAGGTCGCCGGCGCAACTGATCTGGGTGGGGTTGGCGCCGGTCTCCAGTGGCCCACTGTTGATGATGGCGTCGTCCATGGAGGCGCGTGTAGTTAGGGATCCCTAGGGTTCTTGTCTTTTGTTCCCTATGAGGAATCGAGAAAACACCCCGTGGGGGCATGTAAAGGGTCCGTGATGTCTTATTATCCTTATTACGAAGCGGTGTGAACGCTTGTCCTGTCCCGGCTTGGTTCCCCCTTTCTAACCTCGCGACGACTTGGTGCTCTATGGTGACAGGTCCCGGTCCCCAGGAAGGCTTCAGCCGTCGCTGGTATGCCAGGTCGCGATGCCGTGGTCAAGGCCAGGAAGTGAGCGGCCCGAGGTCCAGTAAGAGCCCCTGAGGCGCGATGCTCAGGAGGTCCCCTTTAGCGCACAAGCAGCCGCCAAAAGATGAGAAAGGAAGGCAACATTGCCATCACAGAGCCGCATTAGGTGGAGATTCTGTGTCGCATCAATTAGCTATTCCAGGTGCGAAACTTATCTCGAAAACGTGGAGTCGTTTCTTCGGGTTGCGCCGGACTTGTACGTCGGCAGCTGGGATGTAGCTGGGTTAGGTCCCCGCGAGCTTCCCCTCTCTTCCCCACACTCTCCTTGGTGCTCTACGTCCTCAGGTCCCGGCCCTCGAGCAAGCTCAGCCGCCACTGGTATGCCAGGTCACGATGCCGTGGACAAGGCCAGGGGGTGAGGGATGGAGAGCCAGTAAGAGCTCTTGTGTCGTGATGCTCAGGAGCCCCCCTTTCAACGCGCAAGCGGATCACGCGGGAAAGGGAGAGAGAGAGCTCATGGTGCCACCCGCTTTAGACCTCAGGGGTTTTTTGTAAATCAACACGAGAAAAGCATGGGTTGCCATTACGATTTCCGGCCGGCCAGTGGTTGGTGCGAGAGAGTCGTGAGGGCACTGAGGGCCTGGTGAGGTGACACTTGCGGGGCTGCCGTGGGCCAGAGCTCGACCACTCAGATTTGTCGACGTTGCAGGGACGGACCCATGCGCAAACACTGTGCCAGCGCGAGCGGATCCAAAGGTAGGTGTCAATCGAGCAGGCGATAATCACAGGCAGGATAAGCATGAAGGGCAAATCAACTTAGATAAATGTAAGAGGGATGCAGGCCACTCGGCCAGGCCCGAGTGGCTTGGGAATGATGCGGCCCGAGGGGCGCCCCCAGCAAGGTAAACTAAAGACATAAGCTCCGAGAGAGTGGTGACGGCACCGACCTGGGAATGATGCAGCCCTGAGGGCGCTCCCAGCTGAAATGAACTCAGAAGATGTCACCTGGTACCATTGTAGAGGGGGTGTTGCAGTAATTGAAGGTGCGTAGTGAAGAGGCCGATCCTCACGAGCCACCGGAGCGCTGAGCCTCGGGAGGCTCTGGGGGTCAAGGCGGTTCCTCGATGACCATCTCCATCTCCGCCAGGACCGCGTGATGTATGGCCTCCTGAGCCGCCAGAATGCTGCATAGATGGCGCTGGTGAGTAGCAACCGCATTCGGCAGGATGAAAGGCATGCAAACATAGCTGTGCAGTGGACCCTCGCAATGCCCCACGCGCGAAGGCCAGAGGCACTCCTGATATGTGGCTCGGTTGATCCCTGGGAAACCGATGCAGACGCGCAGCCCGCCACCATCGCCTGGATGGGGAGCTACGCCAGGCAGACGGCGGTCGTTGCGCATGGCTCTTGTTTCCTGAAGCTCCTGAGTGGCCTTGGTGATGAACTCCTGAGGGTTGGGCTTTCCACGCCCCATGCCTTCCTGAGGGAAACATGCCACGAAGCACGCCTCCGAGTGGTGCCCGAGCGCCTCCCTCATGATTTTGGCAAAGTCTGAGGCCCTCCAGAAGAGAGGCCCCGAGCCCTACCCGAGGAGGGCGCCGGGCGCACCTTCCTATGCGATGGAGGGAGGCACTCCTTCCACGGGCATGGATCCTGATGCGACTTCTCCTGAGATGCCGACCTCCTGAGGCCTTGAGTTGGGCGATGTCTTCTTCTTCTTGGGGACTGCCTCAGGAGGGTTCTGGCCCTTGCTGTCTGAGTTCTTGATTGATGCAGCTTGGAAGGCGCGCTCGAGGGAGCACACCGCATCTTTCTCTTCTCAAGGGACTATGATGATTCCGCCGCTTCCTGGCATCCTGAGGACATTGTAGCCATTCTGGGTCACCGCCATGAACTTGGCCAGGGCTGGATACCCGAGGATGGCATTGTATGGCAGGCGAATGTGGGAGATGTCGAAGTCGATGAGCTCGGTGTGGTAGTTGTTGCACTGCCTGAAAGTGACAGGGAGGCGGACCTACCCTATCGGGGTGGTGGAGCCGTCAGTAACTCCTGAGAAAGGCTTGGTAGGATGGAGTAGATCATATGGCACTTGAAGGTTGTTGGACATCTCGACGGACAGGACGTTGAGTCCTGCGCCGCCATCGATGAGGATCCTGGTAACTTGCACGTTGCTGATGACTAGGGAACAAAGCTTTGGGAGGACGCCAGCTGTAGCCACACACATGAGTTGATTTGCTGAGCTGAAAGTGATAGCGCACTTGGACCACCTGAGCGGGTGCGTGGCCTTCAGATTTGGGAGGACTGCATTCACCTCGCGAGCAAACTGCTTGAAGATGCACTGAGAGGCTGGGGCTTGAGCACCGCCCAAGATGCAAGCGATGGCTCGTAGCTCCTGGAAGCCCCTAGCCCACTCGTCCTGGTGGTGGTCATCATACCTTCTTGGTGGTGGCGGCAAAGGAGGAAGGCCTGCATTGCCCGCGGGCGGTCCTCGTGAGGCAGATCCCTCCAGGCTCCCTCATGAGCCTGGTCCTGCCAGCGATCCTCGCGAGGTCGATCACGCCACTCCTAATGAGGGCCTTTGTCGTCCCATCGTCCTACGCCTCGTCCTCCTCCTCGGTCGTAGCCCCGGTCATTGCGCTCAGGGCGTCGACCAATGCGTCCTTCTCGAACGGCCCTGGGCTCCTAGCATTTGTTGGTGTTGTGGGTGTAGAGGTTGTGGTAGACGCAGAATCGGTTGCCCTTGGATGACTCCGGCTGGTTCCTGTCGAGCTTCTTGTCTTGTTATGCTGCGAGTACGTCTGCTCCTTTGTGCTTCACGTCCTTGGCCTTGGCCTTCTTCTCTTCTGGGTCAGCAGCTGGAAGCTCGAGGTGGGAGAGGCATCCTTCCTCAGCTCTTGTGCACTTGGTCGCCAGGTTGAACAGCTCCAGAGATGTGCACAGATCCTCATGGATGGCGAGCTCCTCCTTCATCTTGACGTCGCGGACACCATCATAAAACGCTAAGATGATGGCCTCGTCCGTCACCTTGGGGATCTTGAGGCGGGTGTCGGTGTCAAAACCGACGGATCTCGGGTAGGGGGTCCCGATCTGTGCGTCAATGCTGATGGTAACAAGAAGTAAGGGACAGATGTTTACCTAGGTTCGGGCCCTCTCGATGGAAGTAAAACCCTACTTCCTGCTCGATTAATATTGATGATATGGGTAGTACAAGAGTAGATCTACCACGAGATCGTAGACGCTAAACCATAGGAGCTAGCCTATGATGGTATGAATGTAATTGTGATCGGCCTTCTAAGGACCAACCTCTTCGGTTTTGATAGACACCGGAGAGGGCTAGGGTTTACATGGAGTCGGTTAAGAAGGAAATATAATATCCGGATAGCCAAGCTTGCCTTCCACGCCAAGGAGAGTCCCATCCAAACACGGGACAAACTCTTGAGTCTTGCATCTTCACGCTTCAATAGTCCGGACGTTGTACACAGTCCGGCTGTCTAAATACCCCCTAATCCAGGACTCCCTCAGTAGCCCCTGAACCAGGCTTCAATGACGATGAGTCCGGCACGTAGTATTGTCTTCGGCATTGCAAGGAGGGATGCTCCTCCGAATACTCCAAAGTAATCATCGAAAACTCGAATCGTGTCCGGATCTGAAAAAATGATCTTCGCCTACCACCATAGAGAGAATGATATTTCACAAATGCAATCTACTGACAACTTTTCCTGATGACGTGACACATTATTATGATTGGATCCATCATTCGAACAGTTTCCACACAACCAGCTACAACGCATATCACGAGGCGGTTTCTGTGACACGTCTTGTCAAAGCAGAGATCATGTCCCCTTATTACGGGATTCCCATCAATACATGCATGGGTAATCTAACCGTGCCATTAACCGTGGCGCTTGGGAAACAAGCGATTCCCAACGGGCAAGTGGGGAGGCGCACCGCTTCCGGCGCCTCTATAAAGGGATAAGATTCCCCCATTTTCGCCCATGCCTTCTTCCTCCTTTGCCCACTCTTTCCCCCTCGAGCTCCAGCGCCCAAGCCCAAGTCTTCCCCGCACAGCTAAACATGTCCGGAGCAGGAGGTAAGTGGGTGGCTTCCACCGTCAAGAAGAAGCACATCACCAATCTTCGGGCGGCCAGATACTTAGCCGTGGACATAGCGCACCGTCTACCAGACGCCGGGCAGGTCGTTCCGACCCTAGGACCCCACGAGAGGTTCGTATTCGTCGCCCACTTTGTCCGTGGACTGGGATTCCCACTCCATCCCTTCGTCCGCGGGCTTAGGTTCTACTATGGGCTAGATTTCCACGATCTAGCCTCGAATTTCGTCCTCAACATCTCGGCGTTCATCGTCGTGTGCGAGGCCTTCCTCCGCATCCGGCCTCACTTCGGCCTATGGCTGCAAACTTACTGCGTGAAGCCGAAGGTGGTAAGAGGCCAACAGGCGGAGGGAGGAGGGGCCATGGTGGGCCGAATGCCCAACCTCACATGGCTCGACGGCTCCTTTGCAGATACCGTAAAAGATGGCAATCAGGGTGGTTCTACATCACCGAGCCGCGTGGCGCCAACTGGGTGGCGGAACCCGAGTTTCGATCCGGAGCCCCCATGCGGCTCACCTCCTGGGAGAGGAAGGGCTTGTCCTGGGGCGATTCCGCGGAGCTGGCTGGACTCCAAACATGCGTCAAAACTATGAAGGACAAGAACATCAAGATTGTCAACGTGATCCAGGTCATGCTCATTCGCCGAATCTTGCCCTGCCAGAGGCGGGCAGTCAATCTATGGGAGTTCGTCCCCACCCAGCACCGGACGCTCCAGAGGCTCTACGGCATGACGCACAAAGGCGCATGGAAGGAGCTGTTCAAGGCCTCTGAAGTGCCTCCTCCGACAACCGAGGACCATGGGCTTCACGACGAGCGGGCTCCTAGGCCGGTGAGTTCTTAGACCGACATCGGACCCAGTTCTTCCTGATACATTCACAGGAGTGCCTTAAGTAGTTGTGCATATTTAGTTCAGGATTACGTGGAGACAGCGGAGCAGGTTTACTACCCGGCTCCACTACCAGAAGACCCAGCAGATGTTCTCCTGATGGAGATGCTGGTCCTGGCGCCGAACAAGGTGCCGGAGAAGAAGGCCCCGGGGATCCGAAAGGGTCTCCGGCGTAAGGTTGTGCCAGAATCCTCGTCCGAAAAGGACAAGGCAGACTCCTCCCACAAAGGGGAGGAGGAAGAAGAAGAAAACGCCCCATCCGGAAAGGATGAGGGGTGCGGGGAGGCGGACTTGGGGGCCAGAAAAGGTCCTCGGCGCAGGGCCGTCATTCCCCTGTTGTCCGATGATGACGAGTCGGATTCCTTCCGCGGAGGCGGGGGGAATCAGGAAGAGATCCTATCTTCCCCCAACGAGGGGGAGAAGAAGAGAAAAGCCGCCCCAGCAGGGGAGGCTGGGCGTCCAAGAAGGGGAAGGGGCCCCTTCCGGACTACTCCGCCACAGCCGCTCTCAGCGAGGAGGGGTGGCTGCCCAGGGGGAAGCCCCTAGCGCGATAGCAAGTGTTTGCACTCTATCATGACTTCACTTCACAGTTTTTGTATTTATAATACCTGAACATATGTGCAGTCCGGCCAGGGATCACCCTGACGTATCCTCCTCCAGGTCCTTGAGCAATTCGGAGATGAATTCGCTTCCGACGGCCACCACTCCTCATCCCGCGGACGACACGGAGGTGTTGTCCCAAAGGCTCCCAGAGCAGGGGGAGGTGACTCTGGAGACGCCCCGATGCGGGGTCCCAGTCGTCGAACACGCATGGTTCAAGATCCCCGCGGATCGTGTCGATGAGAGCCACGGCCAGCCGGGCTCTCAGCCGAACACAATTCCGGAACCTTCGATGGTTCTGGACTCAGGCAGGAGACCCCTCGCTAAGGAGGCGAGCCGTCTGTGTCGTGGACTTCCGTTGCGCATGAAGCGCCAGACGGGCTGCTGGAAGCGCTTTGCGGTGCTTCCCTGGACGAAGGGCACCGTACTCTTATGAGTACGGTGATTCGGAAGGTTTCTTCCGCCAAGAGCAGACTAACCGAAGCTTGCACCAGCCTCCTAACAGGCTTCGAGGTATGTAATAAATATGTGCAAAATTACCACCCGATAGGTAGTATCCCCTGATACTCTTTTGGCGTTCGGAAAGAAAAGCCGAGCAGAGGGTCAATCAAGATCCGCAGGATTCTAATCGTAAATATTATTTTGAATAAGGAGGCTATGCTGCTTGCTGTTGCTGCCCATACTGGCGAGGTTGCCGATCTGAAATGGGACCTAGAGCAGGCGCACGGAGAACTCGACCTCATGAAGAGGCAGCTCGAAGAGAACAAGGGTAAGTAATTCCCATTCTTATGTATTTAAGGTTAGACAAAATTGGTGGGTCTAACAACTAAGTGTCGTGACCGTGTAACAGGGGCCGCCGCCGAAGTGGCGGCCATGAAGAAGGCGCTGTCCGAGGGCGAAGACAAGGCGGCCTTGGAATGTAAGGAGCGCGAAAAGCAAAGTGCTAGGGTAGGTGAGGTACAGCAGGAGCTCCAGGACCTCGGCAAGAAGTGTGAGTCCGTGGAGCATGATCTGAAGGCCAAAGAGGCCGAGCTTGCGAAGGCCCTTATGAGCTTAAAAGACGTCAAGGCCGAAGCCAAGAAAGCACAGCAGGAGATCCAGGAGGCCAAGAAGATAGCAGCGGGTAAGAAGTTCTTTATGCAAAGCAAAATGTGGAAGAGGCGTTTCTATTACTTACTCGAATTCGGAGCCCTCCAGGGGCATTCGCAGATCTATCATGCAGCATATCAGATGCTGCGGAGTTCTACCATGCGCAGGAGGGGAACTCAACAGAGAAGTTGTTCTGGTCCCAGTATGCTGGGGCCGAACACCCGATGCCTCTGAGTGACCAACTGAAGCAGCTGGTCGAACTCCACAGAGCGGCCGAACTGGCTATGAAAGGGTTCATTGTATGGATGTGGCCTGGTGAGCTCATGCCCAGTAGCTACTTCGGCCTGATCAAGCGGATGGTGGATGCCTGCCCGCGGCTTGAGGTGATCAAGCGATCCGTGTGCATCAAGGGTGCCCGCCGGGCCCTTGCCCGCGTCAAAGTGCATTGGGGCAAGATGGATGCGGAGAAGCTGGTCATGGACGGACTGCCGGAGGGCAAGGCGCATCGCCATCCCGAGCTGTACTATGATGGCGTTATGAAGGGTGCTCGCCTCGTGGCTGACGAATGTACCAAGGACACCATTTTTGAATGAATTCGCTTCTGTCATGTTTGTATTTTAAGGACGAAGTTGTTTGCGCTATGTAGCACTTTTGTTATTTAAAATATTACCTTCTATGCGGCTGTTTATAAAATCCTGAAAGTAGGCCAGTCGTCGGCTTCCGCCCCCGCGTGACTAGCACTGGGGTGTTCGTCGAAAACCCGGACACTCTTTATCCAAATGTTTGGTCCCTTAAGGATGTGTCCAGCGCAGCGAACGAGGCAATCGGACTATGCGGCTTTATAACATTCACTGAGACATATAAGTCTGCAATTTTAAATTTCGGCGAAGCCCGTAGAATCCAGAAGGCCGAATTGGGGCGCTATATATGCCTTGATCGGACAAAGCCGATTTATCGCCTAAAGCGGAAAATCTTTAAGGATTTTAGTACCTCTCGAACAGCGACCAGCTCACGCCACATCATGCCGGTCAGTTTTCGGCTTTCTCTACTGAGGTGCTCGTCCGGAAGAACCGGGACACAATCGCAGTAGTTCTCCCTGCGCTACCTTAGCCGATATAACGGAATGTAAGGCACCAAAACAAGGGAGCCGGGCTATCCCAACTGTAGACCCAAGACATGATTCGGAGCTGATGCATATAGTGCTATAAGTTCGGGGTGCCGCACTATTGAAAGTGTTCGAACTTTTAGTTGCCATATTACGGGGCGCCATAAGAAGCCCCTGGCAAACTGGCCGTACCAAGGTGTACGGATGCAATACCAAATAAACATTTATAAGAGAAAAATACTCAAATAAGGGTGATAAGCTGACGCTATATATAATCTCCATTTGACAAAAAATACGCTTAAGCATATATTTACAATGGATGCATTAGGCAGAGATAAAAATAGGACTATTTGACATGTTCTATCCAAGGGCAAGCCGTGTGCGGATAGATGAAGCAAGTATAATTGTCGTAAATAGATTCCACCTGGGTATTTCCTTCTGCGCACAATGTCTATTGCCTCCTTGGGTGTCTCTTCCATATGAGTCCGGCGATTCGGCTCTTCTGAGGATGCCACACTAACGCGGTGTCCTGAAAGGTAAAAAGGGAAAGAGTATGAAGGTATTTAGCGGTTACCTGCATTATCGACTGAGTCGTTGATGCGCCTCCGCCTATGCCCAAGGTATCTTGAGTGTGTAATTGTGTACGCGTGGCACGAATGCTGCTTTGGAGGGGCTTGAGCGGAGGCCGGACTGCTAATCACAATTTTGACATTCGTGTTGATCCTGTTGCGGGGTGCTCCGGACTTGTTTGACAGTGCTCGAAGTTGTCGCCGGATTGGTTTGTCGGAGGAGGCTGCATTGTACTTCTGCCGCGAGGGCTGCCGTATGTTCTTTTGTTCGAAGGGAGCGGTCCATATTTCCGTTGATAGTGATGACCCCACGCGGTCCTGGCATCTTGAGCTTGAGATATGTGTAGTGTGGCACCGCATTGAATCGTGCGAATGTGGTTCGCCCGAGCAGTGCGTGGTAGCCACTGCGGAAAGGGACGATGTCGAAGATCAGCTCTTCACTCCTGAAGTTATCTGGGGATCCGAAGACCACTTCCAAAGTTATAGAACCCGTGCAGCGGGCCTCTACTCCAGGAATAACACCTTTAAATGTGGTTTTGGTGGGCTTGATCCTTGAAGGATCAATACCCATCTTGCGCACTGTGTCCTGATAAAGCAGGTTCAGGCTGCTGCCGCCGTCCATAAGGACACGCGTGAGGTGGAATCCATCGATGATTGGGTCTAAGACCAATGCGGCTGAGCCGCCATGACGGATGCTGGTAGGGTGATCCCTACGGTCAAAGGTGATCGGACAAGCTGACCATGGGTTGAACTTGGGGGCGACTGGCTCCATCGCATAGACGTCCCGTAGTGCCCGCTTCCATTCCCGCTTGGGGATGTGGGTGGCGTAGATCATATTGTCCGTTTTCACCTTGGGGCGGGGGGAATTTCTTTTTTCCCCCCGTATTCGGACGCCGGGGCTCATCGTCGTCGTCGCTATGCAGCCCCTTGTCCTTGTTTTCAGCGTTTATCTTGCCGACCTGTTTGAACACCCAGCAGTCTCTATTGGTGTGGTTGGGTGGTTCGTCCGGTGTGCCATGAATTTGGCACGAGTGCTCTAGTATGCGATCCAGGCTGGACGGTCCCTGATTATTTCTTTTGAATGGCTTTTTCCGTTGTCCGGATTTAGGTCCGCTGAATCTGGCATTGACTGTCGTGTCTTCCATGCTGTCGCCATTGTTCCATCTCTTATGTCTGTTGCGCCGTGGCTTGCCGTTGGCATCGCGGCCGTCCGAAGTGCCGGAATGTGGCGTGGTGCCACTACGAGCCAACCAGCTATCCTCACCCGCACAAAAACGGGTCATTAGGGTTGTGAGAGCTGCCATAGACTTGGGTTTTTCCTGGCCGAGGTGTCGAGCAAGCCACTCGTCACGGATATTATGCTTAAAAGCCGCCAGGGCTTCGGCGTTCAGATAGTCGACTATTTGGTTCTTTTTAGTGAGGAACCGAGTCCAGAATTTCCGGGCTGACTCTCCGGGCTGTTGAGTAATGTGGCTCAGGTCATCAGCGTCTGGTGGTCGCACATATGTGCCCTGGAAGTTGTCAAGGAATGTATCTTCCAGGTTTTCCTAACTGCCAATGGAATTTGCTGGCAGGGTGTTTAACCAGTGCCGGGCTGGTCCTTTGAGCTTAAGGTGGAGATACTTGATGGCGTGTAGATCATCTCCGCGGGCCATGTGAATGTGGAGAAGGAAATCTTCGATCCATACTGCGGGATCTGTTGTGCCATCGTATGATTCGATGTTTACGGGTTTGAACCCTTCTGGGAATTCATGATCGATTACTTCATACGTGACGCAGAGGGGGTGTGCGGCGCCTTTGTGCCGGGCTATGTGGCTACGCAGGTCGGATTGGTCTGGGTTCCTATGTTCGGCCAGGCCGGATTTGTTGATGATGTATCCGGCGTGATGGTCGTCGTTGCGCGCTGGGGCGTGCCCCCTTGATCCGTAGATCGATCTTGGCTGTCCTGCTTTATTGTCCAGAATATCTTGCAGGACGTGCCTGTTGCCCTGAGCCATAGTATATCGGCGTGGGGTTGTGGGCTGGTACCCGGGCTGGTATCCCATTTTGTCCCGACCACTGGGTGGCCGGTCAGCCGTTTGGCGTTCGAGTCTATATTCCTCGGCTGCGAGGACTTCAGTCCATCTATCTGTGAGCAGGTCTTGATCAGCTTGTAGTTGCTGCTGCTTCTTCTTCAGGCTCCTTGCAGTGGCTATAAGCCTACGCTTGAAGCGCTCCTGCTCCACGGGATCCTCAGGTACGTCGAACTCGTTGTCGCGGAGGCTGATCTCGTCTTCGGAGGGGGGCATGTAGTTGTCCTCCTCCGGGTATGCGTCTGTCGCCTGTTCTTCTGGGATGACCTGCTCGTCTTCCTGTTCGGCCTTCTCAAAGGCGGGCTAATCAGGGTCATATTCTTCTTCGGCGCCATCCGGATTATTTTCGCCTATGGGGCCGGTGTTGCTATGGCGGGGCTTGGAGCAGCGCCGACGACGCCCATTCTTTGATTTTCTTCCCGAGGGGTTGTCCCCCGTTGCCTTGTCGCCATTAGCTTCCTTCGGAGTGTCCACCATATATATATCATATGAGGAGGTGGCCGTCCACCGCCCGGTGAGCGGTGGCTCCTGTGATTCTCCTATATCGTCGTCCATACCGTCGATGTCTTTGGAGTCGAAGTCAAGCACGTCGGTTAGATCATCGATCGTGGCAATGAAGTGGGTGGTGGGTGGGCAACGAATTCCGTCGTTGTCCGCTTCCCACTCGAGCCGGACATAGTTTGGCCCGGAGTCTCCTGACAAGGGGAGAGACTTCAATAAGTATCAACGCCCAATATGCGACCCTATCCAAAAGGAACTCGAAGGTCCCACCAAGGATAGACCCACATATTGAAACGCTTTTGCAAGGTGGATATCATTACATCAACATTACATAATAGGTAGGAATACAAACATAAGGCATACAATGCCACACGAATACAACATCACAATACAAGAGATCAACATCCGACTACGGATGATACATAAACAGAGACTCAAACAATATCCACCCTGCTAGCCCAGGCTGCCGACCTGGAACCTATCCCCTGATCAAAGAAGAAGCAGAAGAAGAACGCCAAACAAGCAAACATCGCTCTCGCGTCATGATCATCGCATAACCTGTACCTGCAACTGTTGTTGTAGTAATCTGAGCCACGAGGACTCAGCAATCCCATTACCATGGGTATCAAGACTAGCAAAGCTTACTGGGAAAGGAAGGGGTAAAGTGGTGAGGTTGCAGCAGTGACTAAGCATGATATGGTGGCTAACATACGCAAATGAGAGCGAGAAGAGAACAAGCGGAACGGTCGTGAAGCTAGCAATGATCAAGAGGTGAACCTGAACTCCTACTTACGCCAAACATAACCCAAAGACCGTGTTCACTTCCCGGACTCCGCCGAGAAGAGACCATCACGGCTACACACGCGGTTGATGCGTTTTAATTCGGATCTGGTGTCAAGTTATCTACAACCGGACATTAACAAATTCCCATCTGCCACATAACCGCGGGCACGGCTCTCGAAAGTTTAAACCCTGCAGGGGTGTCCCAACTTAGCCCATGACAAGCTCTCGCGATCAACGAAGGAATAGACCTTCTCCCAGGAAGACCCGATCAGTCCCGGAATCCCGGTTTACAAGACATTTTGACAATGGTAAAACAAGACCAGCAAAGCCGCGCGATGCACCGACAATCCCGATAGGAGCTGCACATATCTTGTTCTCAGGGCAACACCGGATAGGTCAGCCTACGAGTAAAACCAGACCTCGAGTTGCCCCGAAGGGCCCCCGCAGTCTGCCCGGTTCAGACCAGCACTTAGACAAGCACAGGCAAGGGGGGGGGCTAAAATAAAGATGACCCTCGGGTTAATTACTCCCAAGGGAAAGGTAGGTGGTGGTGAGGCAAATGGTAAAACCAAGGTTGGGCCTTGCTGGAGGAGTTTTATTCAAAGCGAACTGTCAGGGGGGTCCCATAAATCACCCGACCGCGTTAGGAACGCAAAATCCGGGAACATAACACCGGTATGACGGAAACTAGGGTGGCTAGAGTGGAACAAAACACCAGGCATAAGGCCCAGCCTTCCACCCTTTACCAAATATATGGATGCATTAATAATATAAGAGATATTGTGATATCCGAACCAAAATCCTGTCCACCATGGAGAAACCTTCAACTTCACCTGCAACTAGAAATGCTATAACAGGGCTGAGCAAAGCGGTAACATAGCCAAACAACGGTTTGCTAGGATGGGTGTCAAAGGTTAGAGGTTCATGGCAATTTGGGAGGCTTGAAGAACAAAAGATAGGTAGGGCAGCATAGCGATAGAACGAAGCAACTAGCATGGCAATGATAGTAATGCGATCCAAGGTGACGGTCATCTTGCCTGAAATCCCGCAAGGAAGAAGAACGAGTGGATGAAGAAGATGAAGCCACGAAGACGAACCACACGTAGACGAACGCATCCTCACGATCGCAACGAAACGGGAACTATCGAGAAGAAGCACACAACATGGTAAACACACCACACATAGGCAAGACATGATGCACAACAAACATGATGCATGACAAGGCTAAAAGGAGCTACTCATGGCAAGAGACGATGCAAACAAGAACAACACATCAAGGCAAGTTTAAATGAGGCCGGAAACAACATATAACAATTCCGGTAAGTCCTCATATGCATATTTCGAAATTGGTCCAGAACTGAATAAACCTTATGTTCAAGTTGCTAAATAGCAAGTTAAGATGCACCAACATGATCTACATGAAATTCTAGTCAAGTTACATATAAAGTTCATTAGATTCGGAGCTACGGCCTAGAAGATATGAGCAAAACAAGTTAAACATGGCATTGATGGAAAATGCACCCAAACATCAAGCAAACACCTCAAAACAAGGATGCAACATGATAATATGGAACTACATGCAAAATCAAGCAAGTTTCATATAGAGCACACTCAAAACGGAGCAATGGTGCAACACATACACCCTATACAAGTCATAGCAACAATCTGTCCATAACAGCAACTAGGCATCTTACAAGCATCAAAACAATATGCTACAGCACCCGAACATAATAACAAAAGGCATGGGCATGAAGTACAGGTAAAGCATAACAAGACATGAACACTGAGCTATCTCCAGAAACAACTAGAACATGCTCAAAAGGACATGGAAAGATTGCAAATAATAACAGTTTCAGACTTATCAGGAAATAACATCAGGTTGCAATGTTTAGATCTATGAAACAACATGTTACAGGAACTTAACATGGCAAACAAGGGCATGGCATGATACTACTAAATGCATAGAACAACAGTCCTTACTGACCATGAGGAAAAAAGGCATAGAAAATATGATGGCACCCATGTAAACATGGCAAGTTATATTACAGATTTATACATGGCAGGAACAACAATAAGTAGGCATGTTGGTGTGCTTGAATCACTCACCACAGAGCAATAAATGGCATGGCAAGGCAACCAAGAGTAAGAAGGCATGTTTATGAAGCTAAGAATGGCAAGAACAAGTTCATAGGATGCTTGGATCACTAGGAAAGCACATGGCCAAAACTGAACTTCATGTTAACAGGTTGACAGCAACATTATCAGGCAACTTTGGAGCAAGATAACAACATGTTCCAGCAGGCTATAATTGCAACCAATGGCATGAATGGATAGAGAAATACATGTATAACAAAACATCCCTAGTGAACATCTCCAGAATAATGCACGAAATGACTAGTAGAAGCATGTTAACATAGCAACAAAATATAACAGAATCTGTCAGGAAAACAGCAACAGCAAGTACCCTACTTAACAAGCTTGATGCACTCACTACACAAGTCACAAAAATATATGGATGGCACTCCTGGAAAGATGGCATGGCATAGATCAACACTCATGTAGACATCAACCTCATAGGATGCACACATCAAACATGGCAAAAATGACAAAACAGCAAGTTAAAACAGTTTCAGCAGATTAACAGCAACAAGCACTATTCCAACAGCATTTCGGGCACCAAGATGAACTCAAATGAAAATGATGCAATGAGATGAAATGAAGTACTCGTTGAGACGACCAATTTGACATATTATACACACAAAACTGAGCTACGGATGAAGAGATACAAAGCGATGAACATGGCATGATAATGTGCAAAAATCTGGGACTTAGACGAAAATTCAACCTTGTTCCAGATCTGGATCTTGCACGTGGTTCGAGGCGGGGCCGGACTCTCGCCGGAGTTGGGGCGGCCCGGCGGCCGGAGTGGACGGGCGAGGTCGCCGGGGACGGAGGGGCCGGTCTGGTCCGGCCGGAGGAGGGCGGCGCCGGTGGCGCGCGGAGCCCGCGCTTCGGCCGGCCGGCGCGGGACGGGCATGGCGCGGCGGCGGGCTTCGGGGCACGGCGGCGGCTGGGCTCCGGGTGGAGAAGGCGGCGGCGGCGGTGGGGTCGCAGCGGCGGCAGACGGCGGTGGTGGATCCCGTGGACGGGCGGCGTGACGGGGCCGGAGGCGCGGCGGCGGGGCGAGCCTGGCCGGCGGCGGCGCAGGGAGCCGGGTCGGGGCGGCGGTGCCTCGGGCACGGAGGCGGCGGCGGGCGGCGCGGGCGGGCCGCCGCGGGCCCGCGATGGGCTCCGCGGGCCTGCGGCGCGGGGCTGGCGGCGGAGGCCATGTGGCAGGGGCGGATTGGCTGTGGGCGCGGGCGGACATGTCCGTCGGCGGGCGGACGTGTCCGTCGGCGGGAGGAGGAGGAAGCTAGGGTTAGGGTTGGATTTGACCGCGAATTTCGGGGGAGGGGCTAGTTTTATAGGTAGAGGGAGCTAGGAGAGTCCAAATGAGGAGCGGTTTTCGGCCACGCGATCGTGATCGAACGATCGAGAGCATGGAAGAGACTTAGATGGGTTTTGGGCCAGTTCAGAAGGGGTGTTGGGCTGCAACAAAAGAGGGCTTTGCGGTTACCCGGTTAACCGCTGGAGTACCAAATGAACTCCAAATGGCACGAAACTTGACAGGCGGTCTACCGGTGCTTTACCAAGGCCGCTTGGCAAATGACGGTCCATTGCGAGAAAGTTTAACACCCGCTCACGAAGAGAGGCAAGAAGGGGATGCCGGAGGACATAGGAGCACCGGATTGCAAAACGGACAACGGGGAAAAGGCTCGGATGCATGAGACGAACACGTATGCCAAATGAGATGCACATGATGACATGATAAAATGCAACACGCAAGCAAATGACATGGCAACGATGACGAATAGCTGGCGGACACCTGGCGCATCGGATCCGGGGCGTTACAACACTCCTCCACTAACAAGAGATCTCGTCCCGAGATCTTAGGACCGAGACGGAAGAGAAAAGGGATGAGGTGAAACAAGAACTCAAGAGAAGAAGCAAAGAATCGAGAGCACTCGAGAAGAAGAGAGGAACACTGAGAATGACGAGAATCGAAAGCTCACGGAATCAGATAGACTCTGAAACCACTCGTTCTAACCGGAGTGGTTAGAATGTGAAAAGAAACGGATAAGATTGAAAGGATTTAGGGAGCACTCCGGCTGAAGATGGAAGGAATAGAACACGAGCTTGAGAGGATGGAATGATACTTGAAGAAGACATGACACAAAACCTCCGGAAAGAATTGAAAGAGTTGAATGAAAAGAACGGAGAAGAAGATGACAACTTGTGCCACGAATGAAATTGAAAGCATCTTCAGAAGGAAGGATTGAGCGGAGTTGTTGAGGAAATCAACAACGAGAGAATAAGCTTGTTGTGGACTTATGGAAAACATCTCGAAATTATGAGGTGATAACCGACCACAAACGGAAATGATTGGATAGCTAAGAAGAACGAAGAAATGCAAAACTCCACTTCAAAAGGATATGGAGAATTAATTGCACTTTGAGACGTGAGAAGAAAAGATACTAGAACTCCTTGAACAAGAATCTTGATAAACTCTTGAAGAATGAATAAAATCATGAAGAACCACCATGAAGAACTCCGGTGACAAAAAGATGATGAGATAGAATGAAGGAAGAAAGAATAACATGAGCCTTGCGGTGATTAAATGGAGGATCCGATGACATGGCCGAGGAAATTTGAACTCCGGAAAAGAAAAGATGAAAACACTTGGAACTAGAATTTATTCATCAAGAACAAACTCCGAAGGAAGGGATTAAACACTTAGAGGAAATAAGAATAAGATTTATTGTATGCTTATCCTTCATCAAATTAAATTGATGACAAGCAATGGATTTAGCATACTACTTATTCTTCTTGAGAAAGGATTGAGAAGTGACATATCGCAAACTTGAGAAGGTATTCATGAACCACTGGTAGGATTGAAACGAACAAATGAATAAATATGATAATCAAGGAAAAAGAATCTTGAACGAACCACCGTAAGAATTCGGAAATGACTGACAAAAGAGTATGAATCACCGGGAAGAATTAGAAGAACCAATATGCTCGAGGGGATTTAGATACAAGAGAACGGGAAGAACTCGATATGATTAAAGAGCACTTGAATGAAGCACCGGGATAATTAGAGAACAGTAACTGGAATGATGGCCTTCGATGAAAAGAAATGGAAAAACAACTCTTGACATACTCCGGATGGGTGAAAAGAATTTGCATGACTAGAAACAATTTGATAGCATAACATCGAGCTAGGACCGCGAATCTCCGGGGGAACGGACAAGATTTAAGAGAAATCTTCTTCGATCTTCGAATGATGACGAGAAACACCAGCCAAATTACTGAGATACTCCGGGAGAATGAAAGGCGAAGAGGTTGAGCCAACAATGAAAATGATTCCAAATCGATCTTGGAAAAGGCATGTGATTGATGAAATCCATTCTTATGTCACACTTTAAAAGGATTTGATAATAGCTCCGGAATAATTAGAAGAGTCAGGTAAGATCCTGGGAAAAGACCTATGGGTTAGGGCCCACTGAAGAGATAACACCATTGTAAAGGATTGTTGAACAGATAGATGATGCACCGGAATAATTGAAATATTTGAATGAGGTGACAACCTTGAATTAATTGGAACACGGACGAATCTCTTGAGATGACTTCCGAACTCCGGAACGATTGAATGGCGAGAGGCAAACGAGCAGGAAAACACTTGATCCCAGGAAAAGAATATGATCAACCCGAAAAAGTTGAATTGAGTCCACCGGAGAAGAGATGAAGAATAACAAACAAACCGAGAATTCACCAGTTGAAACAATTGAGGGAAGACTGAAGAGGCTCCACACGAATGGAATTTATGGTCGAGAGAGAGTCAGACTCCGGGAAGAAAAAGGGTCGGAGGGCGGGAAAACAAAGGAAACATAGAAGGGGAACCGACGAATATCTTGAAGAGAAAACACCGGTTAAAACATTGAGGAAAGAAAGCAAAGACTTCACATGAGTAGGATGGATACTCGATTACGGACTCTGGTTCCGAGAGGAAGAAGGGTGGGCGGGTGGGAAAAGAAAACAACTGAGGGTTGAACTTGCAAAAACAGAGAGGGTCGAATCACTTTGACGAGATATGCACCGAATGCAAAGAGTTGAGGAACAGCGATCGGAAAACCAACTGCGTGAACCTAAAGAAAATTTGAAGAGGAAGAGGAGTAGTTCAAAACACCTACGTCAAGATTCCTTACCAGAGCGACGAAGGGGCAGAGGAGTAAAAAGAATTCCTACTCTCCGATATAACTAGACTCCGAAATCAGTTTTCTTCTAGACTCGACAATGGCCAAACTACACGATCAATCAAGGGGGGGCTCCTATGGTCAGTCGAGGCTCTGATACCAACTTATCAACGCCCAATATGCGACCCTAGCCAAAAGGAACTCGAAGGTCCCACCAAGGATAGACCCGCATATTGAAACGCTTTTGCAAGGTGGATATCATTACATCAACATTACATAATAGGTAGGGATACATACATAAGGCATACAATGCCACACGAATACAACATCACAATACAAGAGATCAACATCCGACTACGGATGATACATAAACAGAGACTCAAACAATATCCACCCTGCTAGCCCAGGCTGCCGACCTGGAACCTATCCCCTGATCAAAGAAGAAGCAGAAGAAGAACGCCAAACAAGCAAACATCGCTCTCGCGTCATGATCATCGCATAACCTGTACCTGCAACTGTTGTTGTAGTAATCTGAGCCACGAGGACTCAGCAATCCCATTACCATGGGTATCAAGACTAGCAAAGCTTACTGGGAAAGGAAGGGGTAAAGTGGTGAGGTTGCAGCAGCGACTAAGCATGATATGGTGGCTAACATACGCAAATGAGAGCGAGAAGAGAACAAGCGGAATGGTCGTGAAGCTAGCAACGATCAAGAGGTGATCCTGAACTCCTACTTACGCCAAACATAACCCAAAGACCATGTTCACTTCCCGGACACCGCCGAGAAGAGACCATCACGGCTACACACGCGGTTGATGCGTTTTAATTCGGATCTGGTGTCAAGTTATCTACAACCGGACATTAACAAATTCCCATCTGCCACATAACCGCGGGCACGGCTCTCGAAAGTTTAAACCCTGCAGGGGTGTCCCAACTTAGCCCATGACAAGCTCTCGCGATCAACGAAGGAATAGACCTTCTCCCAGGAAGACCCGATCAGTCTCGGAATCCCGGTTTACAAGACATTTCGACAATGGTAAAACAAGACCAGCAAAGCCGCCCGATGCGCCGACAATCCCAATAGGAGCTGCATATATCTCGTTCTCAGGGCAACACCGGATAGGTTAGCCTACGAGTAAAACCAGACCTCGAGTTGCCCCGAGAGGGCCCCGCAGTCTGCCCGATTCAGACCAGCACTTAGACAAGCACTGGCCCGGGGGGGGCTAAAATAAAGATGACCCTCGGGTTAATTACTCCCAAGGGAAGGGTAGGTGGTGGTGAGGCAAATGGTAAAACCAAGGTTGGGCCTTGCTGGACAAGTTTTATTCAAAGCGAACTGTCAGGGGGGTCCCATAAATCACCCGACCGCGTTAGGAACGCAAAATCCGGGAACATAACACCAGTATGATGGAAACTAGGGCGGCAAGAGTGGAACAAAACACCAGGCATAAGGCCGAGCCTTCCACCCTTTACCAAATATATAGATGCATTAATAATATAAGAGATATTGTGATATCCCAACCAAAATCCTGTCCACCCTGGAGAAACCTTCAACTTCACCTGCAACTAGCAACGCTATAAGAGGGCTGAGCAAAGCGGTAACATAGCCAAACAACGGTTTGCTAGGATGGGTGTCAAAGGTTAGAGGTTCATGGCAATTTGGGAGGCTTGAAGAACAAAAGATAGGTAGCACAGCATAGCGATAGAACGAAGCAACTAGCATGGCAATGATAGTAATGAGATCCAAGGTGATGGTCATCTTGCCTGAAATCCCGCAAGGAAGAAGAACGAGTGGATGAAGAAGATGAAGCCACGAAGACGAACCACACGTAGACGAACGCATCCTCACGATCGCAACGAAACGGGAACTATCGAGAAGAAGCACACAACATGGTAAACACACCACACATAGGCAAGACATGATGCACAACAAACATGATGCATGACAAGGCTAAAAGGAGCTACTCATGGCAAGAGACGATGCAAACAAGAACAACACATCAAGGCAAGTTTAAATGAGGCCGGAAACAACATATAACAATTCCGGTAAGTCCTCATATGCATATTTCGAAATTGGTCCAGAACTGAATAAACCTTATGTTCAAGTTGTTAAACAGCAAGTTAAGATGCACCAACATGATCTACACGAAATTCTAGGCAAGTTACATATAAAGTTCATTAGATTCGGAGCTACGGCCTAGAAGATATGAGCAAAACAAGTTAAACATGGCATTGATGCAAAATGCACCCAAACATCAAGCAAACACCTCAAAACAAGGATGCAACATGATAATATGGAACTACATGCAAAATCAAGCAAGTTTCATATAGAGCACACTCAAAACGGAGCAACGGTGCAACACATACACCCTATACAAGTCATAGCAACAATCTGTCCATAACAGCAACTACGCATCTTACAAGCATCAAAACAATATGCTACAGCACCCCAACATAATAACAAAAGGCATGGGCATGAAGTACAGGTAAAGCATAACAAGACATGAACACTGAGCTATCTCCAGAAACAAGTAGAACATGCTCAAAAGGACATGGAAAGATTGCAAATAATAACAGTTTCAGACTTATCAGGAAATAACATCAGGTTGCAATGTTTAGAGCTATCAAACAACATGTTACAGGAACATATCATGGCAAACAAAGGCATGGCATGATACTACTAAATGCATAGAACAACATTACCTTACTGACCATGAGGCAAAAAGGCATAGAAAATATGATGGCACCCATGTAAACATGGCAAGTTATATTACAGATTTATACATGGCAGGAACAACAATAAGTAGGCATGTTGGTGAGCTTGAATCACTCACCACAGAGCAATACATGGCATGGCAAGGCAACCAACAGTAAGAATGCATGTTTATGAAGCTAAGCATGGCAAGAACAAGTTCATAGGATGCATGGATCACTAGGAAAGCACATGGCCAAAACTGAACTTCATGTTAACAGGTTGACAGCAACATTATCAGGCAACTTTGGAGCAAGATAACAACATGTTCCAGCAGGCTATAATTGCAACCAAGGGCATGAATGGATAGAGCAAGACATGTATAACAAAACATCCCTAGTGAACATCTCCAGAATAATGCACGAAATGAGTAGTAGAAGCATGTTAACATAGCAACAAAATATAACAGAATCTGTCAGGAAAACAACAACAGCAAGTACCCTACTTAACAAGCTTGATGCACTCACTACACAAGTCACAAAAATATATGGATGGCACCCCTGGAAAGATGGCATGGCATAGATCAACACTCATATAGACATCAACCTCATAGGATGCACACATCAAACATGGCAAAAATGACAAAACAGCAAGTTATAACAGTTTCAGCAGATTAACAGCAACATGCACTCTTCCAACAGCATTTCGGGCACCAAGATGAACACAAATGAAAATGATGCAATGAGATGAAATGCAGTACTCATTGAGACGAACAATTTGACATATTACACGCACAAAACGGAGCTACGGATGAAGTTATACAATGCGATGAACATGGCATGATAATGTGCAAAAATCTGGGACTTAGACGAAAATTCAAGCTCGTTCCAGATCTGGATCTTGCGCGCGGTTCGAGGCAGGGCCGGACTCTCGCCGGAGTTGGGGCGGCCCGGCGGCCGGAGTGGACCGGGGAGGTCGCCGGGGACGCGGGAGATCGCCGGGGACGGAGGGGCCGGTCTGGTCCGGCCGGAGGAGGGCGGCGCCGGTGGCGCGCGGCGCCCGTGCTTCGGTCGGCCGGCACGGGACGGGCAGGGCGCGGCGGCGGGCTTTGGGGCACGGCGGCGGCTGGGCTCCAGGCGGAGAAGGCGGCGGCGGCGGCGGGGTCGCAGCGGCGGCGACGCGCCGCGGCGGTGGACGGCGGCGGCGGATCCCGTGGACGGGCAGCGCGACGGGGCCGGAGGCGCGGCGGTGGGGCGAGCCCGGCCAGCGGCGGCGCGGGGAGCCGGGTCAGGGCGGCGGTGCCTCGGGCACGGAGGCGGCGGCGGGCGGCGCCGACGGGCCTGCGCGGGCCCGCGATGGGCTCCGCGGGCCGTTGGCGCGGGGCTGGCGGCGGAGGCCACGTGGCAGGGGCGGATTGGCTGCGGGCGCGGGCGGACATGTCTGTCAGCGGGCGGACGTGTCCGTCGGCGGGAGGAGGAAGAAGCTAGGGTTAGGGTAGGATTTGACCGCGAATTTTGGGGGAGGGGCTAGTTTTATAGGTACAGGGAGCTAGGAGAGTCCAAATGAAGAGCGGTTTTCGGCCACGCGATCGTGATCGAACGACCGAGAGCATGGAAGAGACTTAGATGGGTTTTGGGCCAGTTCGGAAGGGGTGTTGGGCTGCAACAAAAGAGGGCTTTGGGGTTACCCGGTTAACCGTTGGAGTACCAAACGAACTCCAAATGGCACGAAACTTGACAGGCGGTCTACCGGTGCTATACCAAGGCCGCTTGGCAAATCACGTTCCATTACGAGAAAGTTTAACACCCGCTCACGAAGAGAGGCAAGAAGGGGACGCCGGAGGACATAGGAGCGCCGGATTGCAAAACGGACAACGGGGAAAAGGCTCGGATGCATGAGACGAACACGTATGCCAAATGAGATGCACCTGATGACATGATAAAATGCAACACGCAAGCAAATGACATGGCAACGATGACGAATAGCTAGCGGACACCTGGCGCATCGGACCCGGGCCGTTACAATAAGTCCAGCATGTCGCCAAAGGGCGAGTGCTGAAAAATGTCCGCCGCGGTGAACTCCATCACCGGAGCCCAACCAGGATCGGCGGGCTCGGGGGCGCGCGGACTGGAACCTACGTCCGGATATGAATCCGGGGGTCCGGAGTCACAGGTTCCCTCAAAGGTGAAACCTGTGTTCGGCTCCATCGCCGATGAAGGTACGGCCTACGAGGCGGGGTCCAGCCCTCCGTCCTTAGGCGAGCAACCTGTCCCGGATTTATATCCGAGGCTTCTGCCGGGACGATATCCCGAGCGACGTCTGACAGCAGGTCTAAGCCATGCTCATCGCGACTGTTTGGCGCTTCTGGCGCTGGCCCGAATCCGTCAAAGATCAAGTCCCTGCGGATATTCGCCGTGTAGTTCAAGTTTCCGAATCTCATTTGATGGCCGGGGGCATAGCTATCGATCTCCTCCAAGTGGCCAAGCGAATTGGCCTGCAGCGCGAAGCCGCCGAACATGAAGATCTATCCAGGGAGGAAAGTCTCACCCTGGACCGCGTCGTTAATGACGATTGAAGCAGCCATCGAGCCTGACGGCGACGTCACAGAGGAACTCTCAATGAAAGCACCAATGTCGGTGTCAAAACCGGCGGATCTCGGGTAGGGGGTCCCGATCTATGCGTCAAGGCTGATGGTAACAAGAAGTAAGGGACACAGATGTTTACCCAGGTTCGGGCCCTCTCGATGGAGGTAAAACCCTACTTCCTGCTTGATTAATATTGATGATATGGGTAGTACAAGAGTAGATCTACCACGAGATCGTAGAGGCTATACCCTAGGAGCTAGCCTATGATGGTATGAATGTAATTGTGATCGGCCTTCTAAGGACCAACCTCTCCAGTTTATATAGACACCGGAGAGGGCTAGGGTTTATGTAACGCCCCGGATACTACTTTCCATATTCGTAACTCCAACTCTTGCCTTTTCCAGAGATGCGATATGATATTTCCTTCGTGGTTGGGTTTTTGACTTTTGTTTTGCATTTTGTTCATGGCGTGCATCTCATCTCATAGTATCGTGTGCATCGCATCCATATGTTTTCATAAAACCCGTATCCGCTCGTAGTTGCCGCATCACCCCTTGCTTTCGTTGACTGTTCCAAGATCAATCGGGTTTTTGCTTCCCTCTTGACCCTGACCACCTAACCTCTCTTGCCAGCTCGCCCCCCTCTTGGCGTGTCCAAAAACTGCTCTGAACCCGAACCGGGCTGTCGTGACCGATGAGTCCGGATCATCCCCAAACATCTCAAAAACATCTCCGTTTTCTTAATTGAACTTCCTAACCTATTTATCTCGAAACGTCCGATCGAAATCGTAGGGACGAGATATCCCCTAACCTAAATTCATCTGATATAAATATCAGTCCAACCCTAGATTGTAGGGGCTTGTCCCATCCACCAAATCCCCTCACCCGCCGCCGCCAGTCCAAATCCTCTCGGGATCCCCTCCCGATCCTTCTCCACCCAACCAGCGCCTCCAACCACCTCCTCCCTGTTCCCTGGACGCGTCCGGCCGCCGCAGCTGCCTTGATCCGCGCCCCCTGCTGGCAAGACCACGGCCAGGCCGTGCCTCGTCTCTTTGTTCCGCTCCAGTTCTCTCCTTCTTCTTCCCTTTATCTCTCTCAGTCCTCTACCTCTCTCTGTAAAGGACGAACACCCGCGCGGGATATGCTCGACGCTCCACCCGAAGAAGCAGCAACGCCCGAGCGCTCCTCTACCTCGCGACCCGCCGTCCTGGCGAACCTCGTCGCTGGCGACTACCTCCCGCGAGCCTGCGGGCCATCTTCCTCTCGGGGTCTCGCTCCAGTTTCCTCTGCCTTGTCAAGAACGACGACCACAACTTCGTACCCCGCCGGACCTAGCCATCGTCGTCTCCCAAGCAGGTCGCCTACGCGTCCCTCCCTCTCCTCCTTGCACTCTTCCCTCCTTGGATCCATTTACCTCACTAACCACCGCAACCTACAGGAGCCAGGGCACCGCCTCCTTCAGTTCGTCAAGCCGGTGTTCAAGTTCGCGTCCGGCCCCGTTCTGGACAGGATCCCCTCTGCTCCGCCGCCTAATCCGGTCGCTCCGCCTTGGATCCGTCCGGTTTCGCGTCGCCTCCCCATGCCCGAGAGCCCGCGCCGGCCATCTTCCTCGCCGGGGTGCCCCGCCAAGTTCCCTCTGCTGCTTGCTTCCTCTGTTTCGAAGACGAGCGCCCCGCCCCGCGTTGACCGCCCGCTCGCCCGCACCGTGGACGTGTCATCCTCCTGCGTGGGTTGCCTCGTCCCAGCGCCTCCAGCCCAGCACCAGATCCACAGGCCTCAAGGCCCAACATGAGCGCCCAGAGACCAGCCAGTTTCGGCCTGAACGAATTTTAGCTATTATCCAGGAGTTTACGGATTTACGGTAAAGTCCTGGCACATCATGCATATAATAACTCATTAACCGTGCATCGGATTAAAATGATTCAAACATGTAAAATGCTTAGAATTTTGGTAGTTCTATTTATGCCATTTTCATCCATGTTTAAAATGTTTAAATTGCTGTTTGATTAAATTTGCATAAATGCCATGCTAAAATGATTTATTTCATAACTAATTAACCGTAGCTCCGATTTTAATAAACTTTATATGTATTTGGGGTGGAAAATGCATAGATTAACTTGGTGCAACTTATTTTGCTGTTTAATGTCAGGACCCCGACTCAATGTCACATCGATCTAGCCTGTAACACCTCACATCACTTTGCGGCCTCACGCATAGTATCCCCACGGGTGTTGCCTTACCTTTGCCCGGGACCGTTTGCGCCTTTTGGCACACGTATATGATAGTGTCGCTAGCATCCATATGAAAAGGAGCCCGGGCTGACATGGCTAGTTGTAAACCCAAAGTGGCACAGACTTACAGGGACAGGCATCCATGACCCAGCATCGAACGTGTCGGTCATCAGCAAGTAAGTTCCGGGCTGTAGCACTGGGCTAGCAGGACTCCGGTAAACCGGGCTGTAGCGGGCTAACAGGACTCCGGTACTCAATGCGTGACATTTCCCCGAAGGGACAGACACAGGAACGAAGAAGGACACATGCCGGCCAGCCAAGTGTTCCGGAGCAGTAGCAAGCTACCATGGCTCAGTGGAATCACTAGGAGACATTTCCCGGTAAGAGAGGCTACTAAAGATAAACAACTAGATAGTCAGATCCCACACATACCAAGCATTTCAATCATACACACAATATGCCCGATATGTGCAAATACAACAAGGCATCACAACATGACTCTATGACACAAGTACTTTATTTAAAGGCTCAGAGAGCCATACATGGCATACACACAAGTACGGGTCACACGACCCAGCATTCAAGTCATACAGTCATACAAACCAGCAGCGGAAGTAACTTGTCTGAGTACAGACAACTAGTAAAATAAAAGAGGCTTAGAAAGCCTAGCTATACTACGTGGTCCTTCACAAGCTCAGGATCACCACCTGGCCTTAGCCTACTCATTGATGTCAACGTCTACGAAGAACCCATCAGAAGGGGTTGCAGCGTCTTCTGTAAAAAAAAATGTAAATTATAGCAACATGAGTACAAAGGTACTCAGCAAGACTTACATCAGATCCTACATACATGCACATTACCAAGAAGGGTTGGTGGAGTTATTGCAGCAAGCCAGCTTTGACTCTTGGCTAGGCTATCCTACGAGACTCCAACTTGAAATGGTTTTGCGCACACGAGTCCACTACTCACCACTCAATACACTACCGAGGATCCACCTCCGTCTTCCTACGGAAGAGCCATCCTCGGCACTCACGCTTATCTTGAGGCTTTTAGTAGTTTCCATTTACTTGTCTATGAACTGTATAGGCAACCAAGTAGTCCTTTACCGCGGACGCGGCTATTCGAATAGATTAGGTTAACCCTGCAGGGGTGTACTTCTTCATACACGCTCTCACCACTTACCGTCGTTTACACGACATGTACTCGGCAACCTTCAAGCGGAAGCCCAACGTGGGTGTCGGCCACGACCTACCTAGACACCTAAGTCTCTAGTCCAGGTTTATCGCCTATTTGGGTTCCATCCATGAGGAGATCCGGCCGAAGTTTCGCTCACGGCCCCAAACGATGTGAACAGGGTTCCCGAGATACCAAACGGGCATCCGGTACACCCGGCCACGTACCTACCGCATCACAGCCCACCCCTACGGTCAGCGCTGTCCACGGCCTCCAGTAGGCTACAAACACCAGAAACTACTTGCAACTCCTGGACAGAAGACTAGGGTGAATAAGAAGCCGAGAGGGTCCATTGGTTTCGGGCCCAATGCATGGTAGTAGCTGAATCTTAAATCACACATACAGATCTCAGTGCTTAAGGACGGCCTCAATGAAACAACCCACCATGTACTCCTACATGGCCTCTCATCGATACCTTTACCAAATCATTGTCAACACACCACTCTCAAACTGATATGATCATTTCACTCTAGCCCATCACCCAGATGAACCAGACCTGACACGACTCTAAGCATAGCAGGCATAGCAAGGTAGGAACAACACATACATATGGCTCAAACAACTCCTACACATGCTAGTGGGTTTCATCTAGTTACTGTGGCAATGACAGGTCATGCAGAGGAAATGGGTTCAACTACCGAAGCACACAGCAGTTTGAAACGCGTTGTCTTAATGCAGTAAAAGAGAGCAAGAGTGAGAACATGGGATTGTATCGATATGATCAAACGGTTGGTTGCTTGCCTGATGGGTCGATGCACTGATACGGTTCTTCGCTAGGGTAATCACGGTACTCCTCGGAGGCAGAACCTGCCGCAAAGAACACCGATACATAGCCATCACCAAACAATGTGCGACAATATGATGCATGCATGAAACATGGCAATATGAGTGTGTTGGGCTAATGCAACTAAGACCAGAAGGGTTTGAACCAATTTGAACCAAAGATTCAAATTTCAAACTCATACATGGCCCTTTAAAGTGTTTTATCTTGTTCTGCATTAAACATCAAGTTAACTTGTTTAATCATGCATGGAAACAGTACAGATGGATATATTGGATTTTTCTGATCATTTTTCATATATAACTTGTCTGATTTGGAGTTACAGATTAAAAGTTATGAATTTTTGAAGTTTAAACTATATTCTGGAATTTCCTATATTAGAATAAATCCAGAAATTAATTTATTGCGTCAGCATGAGGTCATGCTGATCTCAGCAAGTCAACAGACCGGTCCAGGTCAAACCTGATGCGTGGGTCCAGGGTGTCAGTGGCTAATTAACTAATTTAATTTAGTTTAAACTGATCTGGATAATTAGCAGAAGGGGGCCCCACCTGTCATTGACTCAACAGGGTCAACCGGGGCCCACCCGTGGTCAAAGTCAACACGGCTGCACCGGCGTTTAGCCGCCGGCGAGCCCGACGCGGCGGCGGAAGTGGTTTTGGCCGTTCCGGCAACCAAACGAGCCGCGGAGGGCATCGGAGTGGAGATGAGGACGAGCCGTAGCTCTTGGTGGAGTCCGTTGGGGTCGGGGTGGCCGGAGTTGGCGCCGGCGACGACTTTGGCGGCCGCCGGAGTTCGGGTGGAAGCGAACTCGGGCTAGGGTGTGCAGTGAGGTGCGGGAAGTGCATGGTTAGCCTCAGCGCGGCGTGGTTAGTGCGATGGACAAGGTGAGGTGGCCGGTGGTTAGCCGGAGGCACGTCGGCGATGTGGTCCGCGGCGGCGAGTGCGGGTGAGCTCCGTGTGCTCGCTGTGGTGCAGGAGAGCAAGAAAGAGAAGGAGGGGAAGTTAGCCCAGCTCACAGGGAGTTCGACGAAGCACTTGGTGCGGCTGGGGACGGGCCGGAGCGACGGCGACGGCGAAGGGGATCTCCGGCGACGGCGGTTCGGTCGAGGTCGATGCGGCGGCTTCGGGGCACGCGAGCGCTCGGGGCTCGGCTTGCTCGGAGGAGAGGAGGGTGGCGGAGCTCCTGGACACGGCGGCACAGCGTGGGGTTGACGGAGGGCATGGCTACGGCGAGGGGGTGGCGGCGATGGCGTCGGCCATGGCTAGGGAGCGCGAGGGGGAGGAGCTGGAGAGGAGAGGGAGTGTCTGGGGGGCTCGGGGGAGAGAGGGGGATCGATCCACGGCGTTAGCCGGGCGAGTGGAGTGGCGAGGCGGCGAGCAGGTGCGTGGCACCCATGCGGTGCTCGCCGTCGAGCACCTGCCTGCCTGCCTGGCCGGCAAGCAGCTCGCTGGCACGGCGCTGGGCTGGGCCGGCAGGTGGGCTGGTTAGCGGGCGCCAGGTAAGTATTTTCCTGTTATTTTCCTTTTCTATTTTTTTCTTCTGCAACTTTGTTGAATTATTAAAAATACTTAGGCAACTCCTATAATCACCAAACTACTCCTGGTCCATAGTTGGATTATTTCCAACATGAAACATTTTAGTTTGGAGATATTTGAGCACTTGAAATATTTTATATAATTTTAAATGCCCAAATTCAAATATTTATGATTTAATTCAAAGACCCTAAGATGTCCTAGGAAATTGTGCATCACTTTTGGCAGAGGTTCTGAACCAAGACAAAAATGATGGACATTTTAGAAGGGCATTTCAGGTTCATTGAAAAAGTTTTTAGTAAACCCTAGTTGGTTTCAGAGGGGGCTGGGGTTCTGTCATCCCCATTTCAAGTTTCTGATGAAAAAAATAGACATGATGCAACACTCTAATTCATAACTAGCTAGGGTGTGACAACTCACCCCCACTCAAAAGAATCTCGTCCCGAGATTTGGGTTCCTCCGGGAAGAAGGCGGGATATTCCAGTCGAAGACGATCCTCCCTTTCCCAGGTTGCTTCCTTCTCAGAATGGTGCGACCATTGAACCTTGAGAAACTTGATATTATGACGTCGAGTGATACGCTCGGCCTGATCGAGAATACGAACGGGGTACTCTCGATACGTGAGATTATCTTGGAGATCAAGCGTTTCGTGGTCCACTCCACGGATAGGATCCGAGAAGCAACGCCTGAGTTGAGAAACGTGGAAGACATCGTGGACTCTGGAGAGATGCGGAGGTAGTTCCAATTGGTAGGCAACTTCTCCTCGTTTAGCGAGAATGCGAAAAGGTCCAATGTAACGAGGAGCCAATTTGCCTTTGATACCGAAACGATGGGTTCCCTTCAGAGGAGTAACCCGAAGGTAAGCCTTCTCGTCAACCTCGAAAGTCATAGCCTTATGTTTTCGGTCATATTGACTCTTTTAACGAGATTGGGCTGTTTTCAACTTTTCACGAACGATGCGAACTTGCTCTTCTGCTTCCTGGATCATATCCGGGCCAAAGAATTGTCTTTCCCCGGTTTCTGACCAATTAAGGGGTGTTCGACACCGTCGTCCATAGAGAACTTCAAAAGGGGCTTTACCCAAGCTAGACTGATAGTTGTTGTTATAAGCGAATTCGGCAAATGGAAGGCATTTCTCCCAATCCATTCCAAATGAGATAACAGAAGCTCGAAGCATGTCTTCTAGAATCTGGTTGACGCGTTCTACTTGACCACTTGATTGAGGGTGAAAAGCGGTGCTAAAGGAAAGGCGGGTTCCCATAGCATTTTGGAAGCTTTCCCAAAATCGAGAGGTGAAAAGACTTCCTCGATCCGAGTTAATTTCCAACGGAACACCATGGAGAGACACTATTCGGGAGATGTACAAGTCTGCTAACTGACTAGCAGTTATACTCTCACGAACAGGTAGAAAATGGGTCACTTTGGAAAGGCGATCGATAACGACGAAGATAGCATTATTCCCTCTCTTGGTCCTGGGAAAACCGGTGATGAATTCCATACCAATTTTATCCCATTTCCATTCAGGAATAGCTAGGGGTTGAAGGGTGCCAGCAGGCCGTTGATGCTCTGCTTTTACACGACGGCAGACGTCGCAATTAGCAATATACTTAGCAATTTCTCTCTTCATCCTAGTCCACCAGAACCTCTGGCGTAGGTCCTGATACATCTTAGTGCTACCGGGATGAATAGTGAGAGGAGATTCATGAGCTTCCTTAAGGATCAATCGCCTCAGGTTTCGCACCTTGGGAACCACTAGCCGATTCCCGAAGTATACGACCCCTTGATCATCAATGGAGAAACAATTCGCAACTCCTTTCTGGATGTTTCTCTTGATGCGGGAAATTCCCGGATCTACTTTCTGTGCTTTGATGATCTAATCCGTAAGGGTAGGTTTCGCCACCAAGGTGGAAAGGAATCCTTGAGGAACAATGTGGAGATTAAGTTTCCGAAATTCCTCATGGAGAAGTGGTTGACTTTGTTGCAACATTAGATTATTGCAATAAGATTTACGACTTAGCGCATCAGCCATGACATTGGCTTTCCCTGGGGTGTAAGTTATTCCTAAGTCAAAATCTGTGATCAACTCGACCCAACGTCTTTGCCTGAGATTCAAATCCGGTTGGGTGAATATGTACTTCAGACTTTGGTGATCAGTGTAGATCTCGCAACGATTACCGAGGAGGTAATGTCGCCAGGTTTTAAGTGCATAGACTACAGCTGCAAGCTCTAGATCATGAGTAGGATAATTCTCCTCATGTGGGTGCAATTGCCGTGAAGCGTAAGCAATTACGTGTCGATCTTGCATGAGAATACAGCCTAGTCCTTGTCGCGAGGCGTCGCAGTAGATAACAAAGTCCTTAGAGAAATCTGGCGGTACCAGGACGGGAGCCGATGTCAGGCGTCTTTTCAGTTCCTGGAAGCTATGCTCACATTGTGGAGTCCATTCGAACTTTTTATCTTTCTTGAGGAGTTCGGTTAGAGGTTTAGCAACTTTGGAGAAATTCTCGACAAAGCGACGGCAATAGCTCGCTAGGCCAAGGAAGCTCCGAACTTGCTTGACCGATTCAGGTGGAGTCCAATTAAGGACGGCTTGAACTCGCTCAGGATTAACGACAATACCTTTACCAGATATTACATGACCCAGATAGGTTACTTCTGACAACCAAAATTCACATTTAGAAAATTTGGCATAAAGGCAATGCTCTCGAAGTTTCTTCAACACTAGCCTTAAATGTTCGGCATGTTCTTCCTCGTTCTTGGAGTAGATGAGTATATCATCGAGGTAAACCACGACGAATTTATCCAAATACTCCATGAAGATTGAGTTCATTAACCGAGAAAAGGTGGATGGAGCGTTGGTTAAACCGAAGGACATGATGGTGTACTCGTATTGGCCATAACGAGTAACAAAGGCCATTTTCGGAATGTCCCCGTTCCTGATTTTGATTTGATGGTAGCCCAACCTCAAATCCATCTTAGAGAAGACTGAGGATCCAGCGAGCTGATCATACAGGTCGTTGATCCTGGGGAGCGGATACTTGTTCTTAATTGTGACCAGGTTAACTGGTCGATAATCTACAACCATCCGGTCCGTACCATCCTTCTTCTTGACGAAGAGGACGGGGCAAGCCCAAGGAGATGAACTAGGTCGGATGAAACCCTTTTTCAAGGACTCATCGAGTTGTTTCTTAAGCTCGGCTAGGTCTAGTGGTGCCATCTTATAGGGTCTTCTAGCAATCGGGACGGTTCCTGGAATGAGGTCTATTACGAACTCAACATCCCTGTCGGGTGGAACACCTGGCAATTCCTCTGGGAAGACATCCGGAAAATCACGGACTACCGGAACGTCCTCAAGGTCTGGCAAAGGGCTGGCGTTAAGGGAATATAACTGTTGCTTGGCTATTCGTGTCAAGACATTGACTATCTTCCCCGCAAGATGGGTGAGTTGAACAGTCCTAGAGAAGCAATCAATTTTGGCATGATGGGCTGACATCCAGTCCATACCCAAAATGATATTAATATCCGAAGATTTGAGAGCTATCAAAGATGCAAGGAAAACAAGTCTGTCGACTTGGATTTCATTTCCATGGCTTACTCTAGAAGTTTGCCATCTAGAACCAGGAGTGGAAATTTCCATGGTAGAAGGCATGTCACAGAAGGCGGTGTTATGCAAGCGAGCATAGTTTTCGGATATGAATGAATGAGATGCTCCAGTATCGAAAAGAACAGATGCCGGGTGGCAATTAACAAGGAGCGTACCGAGAACGACGTTGGGATCCTCTTGAGCTTCTTCGGCAGAGATACAGTTGACATGGCCACGTGCAGCAGTGGCCGGCTTGGCGTAGAACACTTTCCCTGTCGGCTTGCCACGGCCAACAGTTTTTGCTGTCTGGTTGGGGTTGATTTGGGGGCACTCGCGCATATAGTGGCCTGATTCCCCACACTTGAAACAAGTCACGGAACTGGTGCGTGGAGGAGCATTGTTGGTTGGACCACCATAGGGCTTGGCTGGTGCATATTGCTGAACTGGGCGAGGCGCCTGAAAGGATGGCCTCGGTGTATATCTGGGTGGCAGGGCAGTGTTAGGCACCCACACGCGGCGCTTCTGAGGACCAGCACCGGATGAAGAACCCAAATCACGGCCATGCTTGCGTGATGCATCGAAATCAGTCTGTCCCATCTCAGCACTGATGGCTTTATTCACAAGCTTCTGAAAAGAGGTGCACTCATGCAGACGGAGGTCACGACGGAGCTCAGGACTAAGTCCCTTTCGGAACCTTGCCTGCTTCTTGGCATCGGTAGAAACTTCCTCAGTTGCATAACGTGCAAGGTTACCGAACTCCCTGCTGTAAGCGTCAATAGAGAGTCGACCTTGAGTGAAACTACAGAACTCCTCACGTTTACTATCCATGAGACCCTCCAGAATGTGATGTTCATGGAAAGCCTCGCTGAATTCAGCCCAAGTAGTGACGTGGCCCGCTGGGCGCATAGCTTCATAATTCTCCCACCAGAGACTGGCGGGGCCTTCAAGATGATATGCAGCAAAGGTGACCTTATCAGCCTCAGCTACCAGCGCAGAACGTAGTTTGTGAGTAATGCTGCAAAGCCAGTCATCGGCGTCGAGAGGCTCGACGGAGTGGTGGAAGGTAGGCGGGTGTAACTTGATGAAATCACTAAGTGACACCAAGTTATTTCTCTGATGGTGTGCTGTGTTCTGTTCGATGCGCTCCAACAAACGGTTGGTCTCCCGCTTGTTTCTCTCGGCCTCCAGCATAACTTCGGCTAGGGAAGGAGGGTGAGGCAGGTTTGCATTCCTGACTTCACTGCCTTCGGCCTGCTCTTGGGGAGCAGGGTTTTTGCGCGTGTTAACCATCCTAGGAAAAACAAGACAATGGTTTAGTCCAGGATGATAAGATTTGGCACAGAAATGTAGAATGTAATGGATAACTCGGAATGCAGGATGATCATCTGTATGACATGGTAGATACAGAAACTGCTTCTTTATTCCATCGTCATACACACCATACAAGGTTTTAGTACAAGACCAAACAAAGTAATACTACGGTGAAAGGGAGATTACATCTCATCGGAGGCATTCCAAGCTCCTATACATTATTTTTCATACACCTCCGGAATGACTACACACTAAGTCATATTCCACAAGTCACGCAGGACAGCGGAAATACAACTGTTACATTACTAGTGGAACTACTACTAACTCAGACGTCTCCGTAGTAGTCCTCGTAGAAGTCACCTCCATAACCTGGAAGTTCAACGTGAGCATCCGGAAACAGACGATCTCGTAGAGCTTGTGGACCAAAAGGGCTAGGGTGAGGTCTTGGACCAACAAACGGTGGCCTGCGGGGACCACGAGGTGGGGTGGTGCCTCCCACATCACGCCAATCCATCATGTCCGGCAGAGCAGACCTAACAGGATACAGATCTCTCATATCCATGTATCCAGCTTGCACAGCCGGTGCAAACCGAGTTAAGGTGGCCCAATGATCAGCGCGGGTGTTGAAGAGCTCCATTCTCAAGGCCCGGTTTTCACGGTCCTTATCCTCGAGCAACTCAGCAGTGGTGCGAGTCCGTGAATCCTCCTGAGTGGGGTCAGCATAGATAGCCTGGAGATACCCTTGTGCTCCCGGAAGTGATGCTGGCATATACCGGAAATCAGAGTCCCGAAATTGGCCAGTCCTGACTTGCATGATGGTCATCATAGAATAAGCCGCATCTTGCACGGCCATCTCAATAGTAACACCGAGCCCGTAGGAACAGTGAAGAGCCTCGGTAGAACCAGGATAAGATGGAAATATCCGGACAGTGCAAAGATACTGGCTTTGATTAAAGTCTCGAAATTGCTCTTCGACCGTGTACTCAGGATACCAACGGTATCCAGCCTCAGTCATTACCCTGACCAACATAGCAGTATGGCCGGGTACATCAATGCATCGGGTCAGGCGAACCACTTGATTTTGGTCGCGAGTGGCCATCTGAAAGCACAACCATAATGCAAAGGCATTAGAATTTCTAGCAAAATTTCGACAGCATAACAGCTGTAAATGCTCAAAAAGGATTTTGAGACATTTGACAAGGATTTCATACACACTCAACAACATCATATCAAAGTTCCAGGTCCATTTTAGCAACATAATGTGGTAGTAAAACTGAACTAGGCTTGTATCCATCAAACCTATAAGGTACTACTGATTAGTAACACGTGAACCTGATAGAGAGAAGAGATCCTAATTCCTTAACCCCCGGTGGAAGAGTGGACTGACTCAGATCAGAATGCCTTGAGGTAAAGGAGTAAAAAGAGCCTTACGTTCCAACCCACAAACAATTCCCCTACATATAACTAAAGAATTTCTAGACTCAACATCGACCAGTTTGGCTTGGAGAACCTATAGGCAGTCCGGCTCTGATGCCAACGCTGTCAGGACCCCGACTCAATGTCACATCGATCTAGCCTGTAACACCTCATATAACTTTGCGGCCTCACGCACGGTATCCCCACGGGTGTTGCCTTACCTTTTCCCAGGACCGTTTGCGCCTTTTGGCACACGTATATGATAGTGTCGCTAGCATCCATATGAAAAGGAGCCCGGGCTGACATGGCTAGTTGTAAACCCAAAGTGGCACAGACTTACAGGGACAGGCATCCATGACCCAGCATCGAACGTGTCGGTCATCAGCAAGTAAGTTCCGAGCTGTAGCACTGGGCTAGCAGGACTCCGGTAAACCGGGCTGTAGCGGGCTAACAGGACTCCGGTACTCAATGCGTGACATTTCCCCGAAGGGACAGACACAGGAACGAAGAAGGACACATGCCGGCCAGCCAAGTGTTCCGGAGCACTAGCAAGCTACCATGGCTCAGTGGAATCACTAGGAGACATTTCCCGGTAAGAGAGGCTACTAAAGATAAACAACTAGATAGTCAGATCCCACACATACCAAGCATTTCAATCATACACACAATATGCCCGATATGTGCAAATACAACAAGGCATCACAACATGACTCTATGACACAAGTACTTTATTTAAAGGCTCAGAGAGCCATACATGGCATACACACAAGTACGGGTCACACGACCCAGCATTCAAGTCATACAGTCATACAAACCAACAGCGGAAGTAACTTGTCTGAGTACAGACAACTAGTAAAATAAAAGAGGCTTAGAAAGCCTAGCTATACTACGTGGTCCTTCACAAGCTCAGGATCACCACCTGGGCCTTAGCCTACTCATTGATGTCAACGTCTACGAAGAACCCATCAGAAGGGGTTGCAGCGTCTTCTGTAAAAAAAAATGTAAATTATAGCAACATGAGTACAAAGGTACTCAGCAAGACTTACATCAGATCCTACATACATGCACATTACCAAGAAGGGTTGGTGGAGTTATTGCAGCAAGCCAGCTTTGACTCTTGGCTAGGCTATCCTACGAGACTCCAACTTGAAATGGTTTTGCGCACACGAGTCCGCTACTCACCACTCAATACACTACCGAGGATCCACCTCCGTCTTCCTACGGAAGAGCCATCCTCGGCACTCACGCTTATCTTGAGGCTTTTAGTAGTTTCCATTTACTTGTCTATGAACTGTATAGGCAACCAAGTAGTCCTTTACCGCGGACGCGGCTATTCGAATAGATTAGGTTAACCCTGCAGGGGTGTACTTCTTCATACACGCTCTCACCACTTACCGTCGTTTACACGACATGTACTCGGCAACCTTCAAGCGGAAGCCCAACGTGAGTGTCGGCCACGACCTACCTAGACACCTAAGTCTCTAGTCCAGGTTTATCGCCTATTTGGGTTCCATCCATGAGGAGATCCGGCCGAAGTTTCGCTCACGGCCCCAAACGATGTGAACAGGGTTCCCGAGATACCAAACGGGCATCCGGTACACCCGGCCACGTACCTACCGCATCACAGCCCACCCCTACGGTCAGCGTTGTCCACGGCCTCCAGTAGGCTACAAACACCAGAAACTACTTGCAACTCCTGGACAGAAGACTAGGGTGAATAAGAAGCCGAGAGGGTCCATTGGTTTCGAGCCCAATGCATGGTAGTAGCTGAATCTTAAATCACACATACAGATCTCAGTGCTTAAGGACGGCCTCAATGAAACAACCCACCATGTACTCCTACATGGCCTCTCATCGATACCTTTACCAAATCGTGCTCAACACACCACTCTCAAACTGATATGATCATTTCACTCTAGCCCATCACCCAGATGAACCAGACCTGACACGACTCTAAGCATAGCAGGCATAGCAAGGTAGGAACAACACATACATATGGCTCAAACAACTCCTACACATGCTAGTGGGTTTCATCTAGTTACTGTGGCAATGACAGGTCATGCAGAGGAAATGAGTTCAACTACCGAAGCACACAGCAGTTTGAAACGCGTTGTCTTAATGCAGTAAAAGAGAGCAAGAGCGAGAACATGGGATTGTATCGATATGATCAAACGGTTGGTTGCTTGCCTGATGGGTCGATGCACTGATACGTTTCTTCGCTAGGGTAATCACGGTACTCCTCGGAGGCAGAACTTGCCGCAAAGAACACCGATACATAGCCATCACCAAACAATGTGCGACAATATGATGCATGCATGAAACATGGCAATATGAGTGTGTTGGGCTAATGCAACTAAGACCAGAAGGGTTTGAACCAATTTGAACCAAAGATTCAAATTTCAAACTCATACATGGCCCTTTAAAGTGTTTTATCTTGTTCTCCATTAAACATCAAGTTAACTTGTTTAATCATGCATGGAAATAGTACAGATGGATAGATTGGATTTTTCTGATCATTTTTCATATATAACTTGTCTGATTTGGAGTTACAGATTAAAAGTTATGAATTTTTGAAGTTTAAACTATATTCTGGAATTTCCTATATTAGAATAAATCCCGAAATTAATTTATTGCGTCAGCATGAGGTCATGCTGACCTCAGCAAGTCAACAGACCGGTCCAGGTCAAACCTGACGCATGGGTCCAGGGTGTCAGTGGCTAATTAACTAATTTAATTTAGTTTAAACTGATCTGGATAATTAGCAGAAGGGGGCCCCACCTGTCATTGACTCAACAGGGTCAATCGGGGCCCACCCGTGGTCAAAGTCAACACGGCTGCACCGGCGTTTAGCCGCCGGTGAGCCCGACGCGGCGGCGGAAGTGGTTTTAGCCGTTCCGGCAACCAAACGAGCCGCGGAGGGCATCAGAGTGGAGCTGAGGACGAGCCGTAGCTCTTGGTGGAGTCCGTTGGGGTCGGGGTGGCCGGAGTTGGCGCCGGCGACGACTTTGGCGGCCGCCGGAGTTCGGGTGGAAGCGAACTCGGGCTAGGGTGTGCGGTGAGGTGCGGGGAGTGCATGGTTAGCCTCAGCGCGGCGTGGTTAGTGCGATGGACAAGGTGAGGTGGCCGGTGGTTAGCCGGAGGCACGTCGGCGACGTGGTCCGCGGCGGCGAGTGCGGGTGAGCTCCGTGTGCTCGCTGTGGTGCACGAGAGCAAGAAAGAGAAGGAGGGGAAGTTAGCCCAGCTCACAGGGAGTTCGACGAAGCACTTGGTGCGGCTGGGGACGGGCCGGAGCGACGGCGACGGCGAAGGGGATCTCCGGCGACGGCGGTTCGGTCGAGGTCGATGCGGCGGCTTCGGGGCACGCGAGCGCTCGGGGCTCGGCTTGCTCGGAGGAGAGGAGGGTGGCGGAGCTCCTGGACACGGCGGCACGGCGTGGGGTTGACGGAGGGCGTGGCTACGGCGAGGGGGGTGGCGGCGATGGCGTCGGCCATGGCTAGGGAGCGTGAGGGGGAGGAGCTGGAGAGGAGAGGGAGTGTCTGGGGGGCTCGGGGGAGAGAGGGGGATCGATCCACGGCGTTAGCCGGGCGAGTGGAGCAGCGAGGCGGCGAGCAGGTGCGTGGCACCCATGCGGTGCTCGCCGTCGAGCACCTGCCTGCCTGCCTGGCCGGCAAGCAGCTCGCTGGCGCGGCGCTGGGCTGGGCCGGCAGGTGGGCTGGTTAGCGGGCGCCAGGTAAGTTTTTTCCTGTTATTTTCCTTTTCTATTTTTTTCTTCTGCAACTTTGTTGAATTATTAAAAATACTTAGGCAACTCCTAAAATCACCAAACTACTCCTGGTCCATAGTTGGATTATTTCCAACATGAAACATTTTAGTTTGGAGATATTTGAGCACTTGAAATATTTTATATAATTTTAAATGCCCAAATTCAAATATTTATGATTTAATTCAAAGACCCTAAGATGACCTAGGAAATTGTGCATCACTTTTGGTAGAGGTTCTGAACCAAGACAAAAATGATGGACATTTTAGAAGGGCATTTCAGGTTCATTGAAAAAGTTTTTAGTAAACCCTAGTTGGTTTCAGAGGGGGCTGGGGTTCTGTCATCCCCATTTCAAGTTTCTGATGAAAAAAATAGACATGATGCAACACTCTAATGCATAACTAGCTAGGGTGTGACATTTAACAACATTAAAATTGTGTTTAGAGCAGAACAGTAGCAAATTCATAAATTGCATATGAGGATTTTCCGGAATTGTTGTTTGTTGATCCAGCCTCATTTAAACTTGCCTAAATAGTTAGTTTACTTATGCCTCACCTCTTGCCATGTTTAACAACATTTAATATTGTTGGGTAGCTTAAACAAGAGAGAACTAAATAATTGATGTGGTGTTTCGTCAATATGCAACTCGTTGCATATTGAGCTGCACTTAATTTGTAGTGTTGTTTGCTACACTTTGCCATGCCATGCCTCATTTAAACCGGATATGCATCATACTTGTTTGTGCATCATGACATGTTTATGCTTGTGCATTTACCATGTTGTTTGTTTCTTTCCGGTGTTGCTTCTTAGTTCCGGTAATGTTGCGATTGTGAGGATTCGTTCGACTTCTCCCGTTCGTCTTCTTCATGGACTCGTTCTTCTTCCTAGCGGGATTTCAGGCAAGATGACCGTCACCTTGGATCTCACTACTATCATTGCTATGCTAGTTGCTTCGTTCTATCGCTTTGCTACGCTACCTATCACTTGTTCTTCAAGCCTCCCAATTTGCCATGTTAGTCTCTAACCTTTTTCACCCTTCCTAGCAAACCGTTGCTTGGCTATGTTACCGCTTTTGCTCAGCCCCTCTTATAGCGTTGTTAGTTGCAGGTGAAGTTGAAGATTGCTCCATGGTGGACAGGATTATGGTTAAGATATCACAATATCTCTTATTTAATTAATGCATCTATAAACTTGGTAAAGGGTGGAAGGCTCGGCCTTATGCCTGGTGTTTTGTTCCACTCTTGCCACCCTAGTTTTCATCATACCGGTGTTATGTTCCCAGATTTTGCGTTCCTTACGCGGTTGGGAGATTTATGGGACCCCCTTGACAGTTCGCTTTGACTAAAACTCCTCCAGCAAGGCCCAACCATGGTTTTACCATTTGCCTCACCTAGCCCTTTTTCCCTTGGGTTTCCGGAGCCCAAGGGTCATCTTTATTTTACCCCCCCCCCCTCCCGGGCCAGTGCTCCTCCGAGTGTTGGTCCAAACTAGAGCACCGTGCGGGACCATTCCTTGGCAACTTGGATTCGTCGGTACCTGTACGCTTAGCTTATCTGGTGTGCCCTGAGAACGAGATATGTGTAGCTCCTATCGGGATTTCTCGGCACAGCGGGTGGTCTTGCTGGTCTTGTTTACCATTGTCGAAATGTCTTGTAAACCGGGATTCCGAGACTGACCGGGTCTTCTTGGGAGAAGGAATATCCTTCGTTGATCGCGAGAGCTTATCATGGGCTAAGTTGGGACACCCCTGCAGGGTATAAACTTTTGAGATCCGTGCCTACGATTATGTGGCAGATGGGAATTTGTTAATGTCCAGTTGTAGATAACTTGACACCAGATTCGAATTAAAACGCATCAACCGCGTGTGTAGCCGTGATGGTCTCTTCTCGGCGGAGTTCGGGAAGTGAACACGGTTTTGGGTTATGTTTGACGTAAGTAGGAGTTCAGGATCACCTCTTGATCATTACTAGTTGACGATCGTTCCGTTTGCTCTCTTCTCGCTCTCATTTGCGTATGTTAGCCACCATATATGCTTAGTCGCTGCTGCAACCTCACAATTTTACCCCCTTCCTTTCCCATTAAGCTTTGCTAGTCTTGATACCCATGGTAATGGGATTGCTGAGTCCTCGTGGCTCACAGATTACTACAACAACAGTTGCAGGTACAGGTTATGTGATGATCATGATGCGAGAGCGATGTTTGCTTGTTTTGGAGTTCTTCTTCTGCTTCTTCTTCGATCAGGGGATAGGTTACAGGTCGGCAGCCTGGGCTAGCAGGGTGGATGTCGCTTGAGTTTCTGTTTGTGTTTCATCCGTAGTCGGATAGTGCTCTTATGTAAGATGATGTTGTATTCATGTGGCATTGTATGCCTTTTGTATGTATCCCCATCTATTATGTAATGTTGATGTAATGATATCCACCTTGCAAAAGCATATCAATATGCGGTTCTATCCTTGGTGGGACCTTCGAGTCACTTGAGGATAGTATCGCATATTGGGCATGACCAGTTGGTATCAGAGCCTCGAGCGACCATAGGAGCCCCCTTGATTGTTGGCCGTTGTTGAGTCTAGAAAAAAACTATTTTGAGTCTTAGGATTATATATATCGGAGAGTAGGATTCTTTTTACTCCTCAGTCCCTTCGTCGCTCTGGTGAGGCCTCCTGACGTAGATGTTTTGTCTTTCCTCTCCTCAAATTTCACTATTTTTTTAGGATCACGCGGGTATCTTGGAATCGTTCCAATAGTCTTGTGACGAGAACATTGTTCTTGGTGCCTCCTGACATTTAGGGGTTGTGGCAGTGTCCCGGGGAGTTGAGCTCTGAGGTGTTGTCGTCACAATTTTATCGTTGCAGTTCTGGAATACCTGAGTTTTGCCGACATCGAAAATCTCTTTTATGCAGTTCTTGGTGAGATAACCTCGACGCCACCTAGTAGTAGGGAGTTCGGGAGTATTGCCATAGCTCGTATAATGGATGCTTTTCGAAGGTTGAGGTACACGATTTTTGGAGTTTTCTTGGTTATGTGTTGACGGATGGATACAACTTGGATGTAGGTATTGTTAGTTTGGGTGAGATATATTGCTTCCCCTGTATCCCCAACACCAGATTGCATAACCAGAAAGTTTCGGAAGTTTATAGGTGGGAATTCAAGTAGCTCCTAGAATATCTTTCCGACAGATGCATGATAAGGGATTGGGTAAATCTCTATCATATGTATTTGTTCCGGCTTATTCTGCAAGCCAAATCCTTTGTTTTGTTTTATTTGTGGTATTCGAGTTGCTTCGAAGTCAAATGTTGAATCCCTACCTTTTCTAAACGGTGTTCTCATATTGCTATGTGAATACTAATCCTTTTTGATCATTGAGGTTGTCATGTTAATTCTTTTCCAACCGGTGCGCTTCTCTTAGAGATGATCCCATCATTCTCCCCATCCTCAAGATCAATTCTAAGTTTTCTCAACGGTGTTTGTTTCGTTCATCCCAAGTTGTCTTTGTTTTTCCCCACCCTCCCACCCTTTTCTTCAAGGACTCATTTATTTTAATCAAGTATCCATTTATTCATGTGAAGTCAC